>CM072998.1:264235225-265435225 GCA_037038555.1 Rhynchonycteris naso
TGGCAATCATTCTGATTCACTATTTGATATTTATTCATACTCTCTAAAAAGCTCAAGTGACTATGGTCAACCTGAAAAAATATTAGTTGCTTCAAATTCAGGGTTATATATCAAGACATAAATTATGACTTCAACTTCAAATGATCTTATAAAGTCCTGAGAGACCCCAGATAGTGTACATACATACTATAATAGGACTGGACCAGTGAGTGGAGACTATAACAAAGATAAAGCTAACACTAATATAGTTTATACTATAATTTCAGTGTGGTCACTAGCACTGAATA
Organism: Rhynchonycteris naso; assembly: GCA_037038555.1. Lineage (NCBI taxonomy): Eukaryota > Metazoa > Chordata > Mammalia > Chiroptera > Emballonuridae > Rhynchonycteris > Rhynchonycteris naso. The sequence goes on from CM072998.1 coordinate 264,235,513, forward strand.
ATGATACTTTAACTAAGTTTATTCAGGTAGTAAGTAATTATGTCAGGAATCAATTAAGTTGACCTGACACTGAAACCCTTATTCCATTTTTCTCAAGGACAATATATGCATGAAATCCTCAAAGGGTCCTATTGTTGTAAAGTGAAGAGATTACAATGTCTCAAATAAATAAAGGAAAGAATAAATATGGCTGTTTGTGTGGCCAGTATTAAATGGCAAGTTCCCAAATATTCTAATATTTTATTACTTCATATTTCAAATGAAGAATTCTTTTTCAGTTTTTCACATTGTGCATAGAGAGATATCTTGATGCAAAACCTGATCATACCTCATCAAATTCCATTATGTATTTAATTAAGATATTAATGAGACAACTCTGAAGTTGAATGAAAAATTAACCTACTAGTTTATTGCTAATAGTCAAAATTATTAAACCACCCCCCTCTACTTTCCTGCATCACACAGCCCTTGGTAAATTAATTTTCACTTGCTGTTTGGTGTTTAAAGTACTCCTCTATTATTTTTTTTAACTCTTCTCATATATCTTCTAAGAACTCATTTAGAAATGGCTCATTTAACCTTTGCAAAACATAGCAGTGTAATTTCAAAGATAGCATTTAGCTTTTTCTGAAAATGAGCTCATTTACATATTTCATATTTACATTTCATGGGCTCTTCTTTATTTAAATGATTATCTCAATAAAAGCTTGGTGTATATTCATGATATTGGCTACAAATTATTTCTCTACCTATAGTTTTCTATTTAACTTGAAACATTAACAATGTTATTAGGCTTAATAATAAATAGTTTTGTCCAAAGAATCATGCCTTGACATCATAGAACTTCATATTACAGGATTAAGTACAATTTTTTTTACTTTTGTCAATATTAAAATATTTTTCATAAAAGCAAAATTATAGACATTAGAAACTATAACATATAGATATAAATGTTTAAGTTAAAATGCAAGATCAAACTAGAAAATACAAAAATACATATGAAAGTACATATATTAAAAAAATTGATTTTGTATATATTGGTCTTATATTTTACAGGATTGCTAAACTCTATTAGTTTTAGTAGAATTTTGTAGATTCTGTAGGATTTCTACATGACTATTATGTTATTTTCAAATAAAGACATGTTTACTTTTTACTTTTCAATTTTCATGTATTTTATTATATTAATATACTGTACTTTATTTTGTGGTGAATTATATTCATTGATTATCCAAACGTTAAAGTAACTCTTACTGTGATAAAACTCATAGGGTTATAATGTATTGTGCTTTTTAATTTATTTTTAATATAATTTTCTAATAGCTTTTTTAAATTGCATTTATGGTCATGAAGACTAATTGGTCCAAAGATTTACTTTTTTGCAATAGCTTTATTCTGATGTATACCAGTATAATAATATCATTGTAATAATCCAAAATTTATTATGGTATATATTCTTTTTATACATTATTTCATTTGGTGTCCTAATATTTTGGTGAGAATTATTGTGCCTGAATTTTTGAGATATATTAGTTTATATATGTCTGGTTTATATTTTCTTTGTTTTGGTTTTATATTAGTATAATATGGGTATCCTAAAATGTATTGGGAAAGAATCGGTTCTGTTTTCTGGAAGAGATTTTGTAAAATAGGTGTTAATTCTTGACGTGTTTGGTACATTTCTTCAGTGAAACCATCTGGGCCTGGTGATTTCTAGTTGAAGTCAATTTTTTAACACAAATTGACTTCAGGTGTTACTTGGAAAACTAGCCTGACCTTTGGTAAGCAGTGATGGACATCCTTTTTATAAAAACCACCCACTTTTGCAGTGCAAAAGTATAAAGCATCGACCTGGAATGCTGAGGTTGTCAGTTTGTTCAAGGAATATACGAGAAGCAACTACTAGGAGTTGATGCTTCCATCTCCTTCTCTCTTTTTCTCTCTCTCTCTCTATCCCCACTCCCTAAAAATAAGTAAATAAAATCTTAAAAGAAAAAACTAGGTTATTTATTTCATCATGACTGAATTTTTGTAGGTTGTGATTTTTGAGGAATCAGTCCATTCCTTTTAAGTTACTGTATTTATGAGAATGGAGTTTTTCATAGTATTTCCTTAGTATCCATTCAATGGCATCAGAATTTGTTGTAATATTTTATGTTTTGTTCCTTTTATTAGATGCTGTGTCTTCTCTCTCTTTTAATATTTGTCAGCTTTGATTAACTTTATCAATTTTTGTTAATTCTTTCAAGGACAAACATTTTGCAATTATTATTTTTTTATTTATTTCAATAGAATTGATTTTTACTCATCTTAATAATTTCCTCCTGCTTGTGTTTAATTTTGATATTTTCTGTACTTTTGATGTAGAAACTTGAATTATTGAGATTTCTGGGTTTGTTTTTACAATGTAAACAGTAGGGTTATCCATCTTTTTAACTTTAATCTACCTATATTTGTATAAAGTGGAGTTATTGTAAGCAGCCAAAATTTAATACCTTTTATATACATATAATTTATCATTCTCTGATATTTAGATGCTGTAAAATTCATTATTCCAGAGTGAATTAGAGACAGAGTGGCTGAAGTCGACATGGCCATGAACGGCTAACCATAATGGAATCTTGCAGTGATAGTATAGTTTAGTATTTTGATTGTGGTGGTATTCATACAAAGTTATACATGTGATAAAATTGCATAGACCTATATATACACATAAACATACAAAATTAGTGCATGTATAACTGGTAAAACCTGAATAAGCTCTCTGAATTATACCAATACTAATTTGCTGGTTTGATATTGAACTTTGCAGGAGGTTAGCATGATTGAAGGCAGCTAGGTGAACAGTATGTGCATCTAACTGTACATTTCTTTATACTTTTCTAAGAATAATGATTTTAAAATGCAACTATTTTTAAAAGTAGGTAGAGAATGTTTGTTTTCTATATTATTTTTCCTATGCTCAACAAACTTCTCAATAAGTATTTCTCAGTTAATAATTGGATTTCTGTTTTATGAAAAATAATATACATTTATTCATTGTATGATTTTAAGTACAATTTTCCAGATATTAAAAACCTTTATAGTACACACTCATTTTACAATATCTAAATGAACTGGAGATAATGTAAGATCTACCTAGAGTTGATTTTATATGAAATTTCTAGCAAAATTTATATTTTTTGCATCATTAAAGTATAGATTGTCTACAGTTTTCACTTGCAAAACTACTTAAGTATTCTGTCAAATCAGTCCTATGAGAAATGACTTTTGGGATAGAATGAATATTATTATAAGAAAATTTATTCTCATGTCTCAGAATTATTGGTGCCACTGTAAGGCTGGGTTTATGTGATATTTAAGGAGAATAATCACAGCCAAAACCAAGGATTACTGACTAAAGTTAAAAAAGGTTATTAATAGAGATTAGAAACATTTCATTTATTGCTAATTAGGTATTATTACAACTAAGTACTGAGAAGGCTTTATAATGCTTAAAGAAAGATTATTTTTTATTAAAGCATTATAAATAAAGAGTAACCTGCTACTGGTCTTAAATATAAGAGGCTATATTCAACAACAATAAACCTTTAAATTGTAGCACTATAGTCATTCATGTGATATCATAAGATTATTCTGAATCTTAATTTCCTAATTCTTTTTAATGACACAGTTTTATTGCAATTTTATTTTGTATCAAGTATATGTGTGAATTCATTTCTGGAGTTACTGATGAAAACAAAGAAATAATTTTAAGATGTTCAATACAGCAATTTAAATTGCTAAGAATACTTTCATGAAAATGTATGTATTAGAAGTCCAGTCACCCACTCACAGATACTGGTAATAAAAATTGAAAAGAGGAAAAAATATGAAGGAAAAAAGGCACATATTTTCTAAAACCAGTTGCTGTGTATTAAAACCCCTCCATTTTTTCTTTTTAACTCTTTATACAAAACTTTTAATATAGTTACAAGCATACCATGCAAGATAAGAAAAATTTATATTAATGATGGTAAGTATGTATCTGGTACAATTTTACAGTGCTTTCCAGTGTAAAATTTCACATAAAAATCCAGGCTTGTTTGTTATTAAAGTTACTAGAATGAATTCCCAGCATCATAAATTCACAACAAAAAAATTTATTAACATGCAACACAAAAAATTCAAAGGTCCAGTATATTACTTTTTCTAAATTTAAATAGTTTTTAAAAATTTCTACTTTGCTAGGCATGGTTCAAATAAAAATTCCATTTTAAGTATCAACTGTAAGTAAGTCATTTAGAAAGAAGATGGTAAAGAAGAGCATCATAAAGTATTGGCCCTGGACGTTTGGCTCAGCTGTAGAGCATCGACCTGGTGAGTGAAAGTCCTGGATTTGATTCCCAGCCAGGGCACACAGGAGAAGCACCCATCTGCTTCTCTAATCTTCCCTCTCTCCTTTCTCTCTTTCTTTCTTCCATTTTCACAGCCAAGGTCCCATGGGAACAAAGTTGGCTCGGTCACTGAAGATGGCTCCAGGGCCTCTGCCTCAGGTGCCAGTATGGCTCCAGCTGGAACAGAGCAATGGCCCAGGTGGGTAAAGAATCACCCCCTGGTGGGCATGCTGGGTGGATCCCAGTTGTATGCATGTGGGAGTCTGTCCGCCATACCTACTTATCACTTCGGAAAAATACAAGAAGAAAAAGAAAGAAAGAGAATCAAGAATTAAAATTATAAGAAATTCTTGAGACAACACAAAGCCTAGACTCAACCAGCTCTACAAACAACACACCCAAACACACAGACATAATGAGAATACAGAGAAGTGCAATCCAAATGAAACCACAAGAGAATCCTCCAGAAAATGAACTGAGTGATATGGAAATAACCAAACTACCAGTTGCAGAGTTTAAAATAATAATTGTTAGGATGCTTAAAGTTCTTAGAACAACAATGAATGATCATTATGAACACCTAAATAAAAAGATAGCAAGTATAAAAAAGGATTTGAAATATTAAAAAAGAATCAGTCAAAAATGACAAATACAATGCCAGAAATGAAGACCACAATAGAAGGAATTAAAAGAAGGATAGATGAAACTAAGGATCGAATCAGCGAGTTGGAGGACAAGATGAACAAAGACATGGAAGCAGAGCAGAGAAAAGAAAAGAGACTCAAAAAGTCTGAGAAAACTCTAAGAGAGCTCTGTGACTACATGAAGAGAAATAATATCCACATCATAGGGGTTCTTGAAGAAGAAGAGAAAGAACAAAGGACAGAAAATTTGTTCAATCAAATCATAGCTGAAAACTTCCCTAAATTGATGAAGGGAAAAGTCTCACAAGTTCAAGAAGCACAGAGAACTCCATTAAAGATAAACCCAAAGAAACCTACACCAAGACACATTATAATTAAAATACCAAATCTAAGCGATAAAGAGAAAATATTAAAAGATGCTAGAGAAAAAAAGGCTATCATCTACTAAGGAGCCCCCATAAGGATAACATCCAGCTTCTCAAAAGAAACACTTGAGGCGAGAAGAAAATGGCAAGAAATATTCAAAGCAATGCAGAACAAAAGCCTACAACCAAGACTACTTTATCCAGCAAAGTTATCATTTAAAATTAAAGAAGAAATAAAAAGCTTCCCAGACAAAAAAATAAAATAAACTAAAAAAAACTCAAAGAAATAATTACAACAAAACCAATGCTGCAAAAAATGTTAAGAGGCCTGTTGTAAACAGATCAAAGTGGGAAAAGAATATAGAAAAAGAGAAATGCAGCTTTAAAGAATAAAATGGCAATAAACAAATACATATCAATAATAAACTTAAATGTAAATGGATTAAAAAATCTAATCAAAAGACATACATTACATAATCATATAGTATTTTATACAATTAAATAAATTTTATTTTTAATTTGATTTTAGATTTCATCTATTGATTTTAGAGAGAGGAGAGAGAGAGAAAGAAAGAGAGTGGGTGGTGAAGGAGCAGGGAGCATCAACTCATAGTAGTTGCTTCCTGTATGTAGACTGGACAAGTCCAGGGTTTTTATCAGTAACCTCAGAGTTCCAGGTCAATGCTTTATGCATTGTGTCACCACAGGTCAGGTTCAAGTGCATTTTTAGAATATTCATAGATGTGAGCCACCATAATCACAGAAAATGTTAGAATATATTCTCCCCATAACCTGTGAAAAACTTGCAGATGGGTATAAGCTCTTCTTGTTACTAGAGATATAACCTATTCCAAACTAACAGCATAATCCTCCTTTGGTTTTAAAAATATTATTAAAATTTGTGCTGATTTTCTTTTTCACTGATATGTCCACCATCTCTGTCAATGCTGAAATCTATTTTCTTGGTGAGGATTATATACTTAAACTTCAGTTTACTTAGTTATCTCGTGATCTCTGCTCCATATTTAACTATTCTCAAAGCCAGTTTTTTTTTATAGTATATATTATACTACTTATTACCTAACTGAACACTTACAAGTTTTTTTTTTATCCTAGTCATAGAACTTAAAAGGGTAATTTCAGTACCTCAGAAAAGGTTAAGAACCACTGCTCTATATATTGTATTCCAATTTTCCCTGACTTCTTTGAGGATTTTTTTTATTTGTCACTGGTTTGTTATAATTTCATTATGATGTGTTTTGGAGTAGGTCAGTTTGGGTTAAGGTAACTTGGTGTTCTGGTTGCTTCTTGGATTCAAGGCTTTAACTTTTTCCACGAGTTTGGGAAGTTCTCATCTATTACTTGTTTGAATATGTTCTCCATTCCATTTTTCTCTCTCTTCTCCTTATGATATACCCACCATTCTTATGTTGCTCTTTCTGCTTGAGTCAGACAATTCCTGTAGGGCTTTCTAATTTTTTTAAATTTGTGAGTCTTTTTCTTCTTCTCTCTGTAGTATCTCTAGTTGCCTATCTTCTATGTCACTAATTCTCTCCACTATCTGGTCTGTTCTATTAGCTAAACTTATTACCTCATTTTTCAGTACATGTATTGAGTTTTTCATCTCTGTTTGGTTCCTTTTTATAGTTTCAATTTTCTTGGTGAAGTATTCTTTTTGTTTATTAAATTGTTTTTTTGGCTCTCTAAGTTGCCTTTCCATGCTTTCTTGTGTTTTCTTGAGTAACTCTCTGTCATTTAACTCCAAGATTTCCAAGCAAAAAAATTCTTTTTCTAGAGATCTTTCTTCATCTATCTGAGCTACATCTCTGTCTTTTGTATTCATGATATTTGATTTCTTTTTCCTTAATGGAATCTGAGGGTGGTATTGCTAATAAAACTAATGAGATAATTAAAAAATAAAATTAAAAATATACAGTGAAAAAATGAAAATTCTATAATGATAAGTGGAACAAAAACTACAGAGAACAAGAAGCAGGAACGAGGAAAAATGACAAAAGAGATAAAAATAGAAGTAAAAAACATGCAAAATGCCACTAAAATATATAAATCCAAAACGTAATTATTTGTTGATAAATGATGACTGAATGAGAGAAAAAGAAGAGAAAAAAAAGTAAAACTTTTTGAAATGAAACCCTCATTAAAAACAATTTTAAAAAACCCAGAAAAACACCAAGAACAAAAAATGTAATAACTACGGATAATAAAGTTCAAAAGGAAAAGGAAAGAATAGAAAAGAAAGAAGATAAAATGACCAAAATGGAAAAAGATGTTATAAAAATGTAATTTTTTTCTTCTTTTGAGAGGTAGCTTCTTCCTTTTCTTTGACAGGTGGCAATGTACTATAGGTTTTTCCCCTGTGGGACTCTTGAGCAGAGGTTTGCTGTTGTGTCACTGTGTCAATGACGTAGGCTGAGCCTCAGTCCCATTGCTAGTCACAGCTTGTTAGGGCTTGGAGGCTTTGACAATGGGATTCTCAGTTTTTCAGGTGACTCTCCTCTATGACTCTCCCACCTGAGCTAGAAGCCTGGGAACCTAGCTGTGAGGCTCATCCCAGCCACCGTTTGCAGAGCAAGCCATTCTAAGAGCAGCCAGAACCTTCTTCCTGTACATTCAAAGCACAGTTTTGGGTAAGGCTATGCAAACCAGAGCCACCAGCAAGAGCAGGCAGGGTTGTGAGCCGATTGCAGATCTAACACCTATCTAAGGGCTGGCAGACAGGTCTAACATGTCTCAGCGCACCACGGGATGAGAGCCAATTGCAGATCAAGTGCCTTTAAGGGCCCCCAGGCATGTCTACTATGCCTCAGCACTCCACGGGTCTAACTCCACAAGTTTGTCCCTTGTGCACTGTTTAGTAGCCCGCAGTAAGCCATGTGCGCATCCAGCCCCAGGCCTTCAGCAGTGCACACAGAGGCCTGCACCAGCCCACTTAGGCATATAGCACCTGTGATCTCAGGGCCGGGAATGCAGCAATGTGCTTGAAAGCCTGTATTGGCCCAGTAGAGGCGCTCCATCTGGGCAGTCCCAGGCCTAGGGATTGCAGCCCTTGCACATGTCCTGTGCTGGTGTTTGTGGAGCTGGGAATGCAGAAAGACAATGGCAACCACCCACACAAATATCTATTGCTGATAATCTCAGCTTAAGCCCTCTAGCCCACACTAGAGATGCCAAGTGGAGCCACAGGCACACTGCCCGTGATCGCAGAGCTAAGAGTGCATAAAGCTGCTGGCACTGGTGCTGGCTTGCGTGGGAATCCAACACCAGTAACCGTTGTCAGAGCCTGCCATCCATGTTCATCCCGCATCCACCACCTCAGGCAGAGCTAGTGTGTTCTTACTTCTGCTGATCATCCACCCTAGCCCAACTCCTTCCCTCTGCATAAGATCCTCTGCTTTGTTCGGTTTCAGACAAAAGCAGCCCTTCCCAAGATCAGTGAGGAAAGTGAAATACCACATTCTCCATCTTATTTCCTTCAGAGTAGATTGTATATTCAGCCACCTTTTTGCCCAACCATACCTTTGTCTGGTGTGTGTATATTTCAGGTGCTTCTGAGATGTTTTCTCTGTCTTTAATTGTTGAATTTTTTGAAATTTCAAGGGGAGGTATCAGGAGCACCCCTCACGGCACCACTTCTCTTATGTCACTACATTATGGCAATTTTTTAAACCAGAAATGAATTGTTTAAATTACTATACTCTTTATTAAGAAGACTCAAATGGGTTCTGAATGCCAGCACTTTCATGAGACACTGGTTCACTACTCTTTATAAACTAAATAGAGGAAGATAATATTATGTTGGGTCATACACATTCTATATGAAGCAGAGAAAGCCCAGATTGGAGTCAACTGAAAAAACGGAAGACAACAGAGACAGGCCCAGTTGTAATGGCTTTCATGGCACCTAAGGCATCAGTCTTATAAGAAGAGAGTATTAGTAACTATGTGTTATAATTTCAAAGGTCTTTTCAACTCTCCCCAAGAGTTTCTCCTCCATGATCACTTTACCTCACTTCCCAAATCCTTTCTGGTAATGCATTTCACTCAGGGATTTTTGTCTGTAGGACTAAGTGTTGAACTCTGATAAAATAAGGAAAGTATCTTCAGTGAAACGCACTTTAAGATTCATCCTAGCCTGACCTGTGGTGGCGCAGTGGGTAAAGCATCGACCTGGGAACACTGAGGTCATCAGTTTAAAACCCTGCACTGGTCTGGTCAAGGCACATATGGGAATTGATGCTTCCAGCTCCTCCCCCCTTTCTCTCTCTCTCTCTCTCTCTCTCTCTCTCTCTCTCTCACACACACACACACACACACACACACACACACACACACACACACTCTGTGTCTCCTCTCTAAAATGAATAAATAAAAATAAATAAATAAAAAGATTTTAAAAACCCTGGGCTTGCCTGGTCAAGGCACATACACATATGGGAGTTGAAGCTTCCTGCTCTTCTCCCTAAAAAAAAAAAAAAAAAAAAAAAAAAAATTCATCCTAAAACTGATTAAGACATAGAATTGATAATTCTATCTAAACTATGTGACCTGAATATTGAGTAGACTTATTTTTGAACTGAATAAACATTGCAATTAAAAAAAATACAAGAAACGGGATGTAGTAGAATGGAACTTCAACATATGTAATCAGCAATAAGAATATTATTAATGTGACAGTTTGATAAATCAACACTTATACTCTTCCTCACTGCTTGGCTTTTGGTTCTAGTGTTCTGTCCAGTGTGAGAAAATAATTATTTTGATAAGAACGAATGTTAGCATTTCCAGAGTTAGAATTTTCTTGATTCTCTTATTTAATGCAGCATTTGAAGTAAATAAAAAATGGAGATGCCTTTGTTGATTGAATACCGAAAGTATTCATTATAACTGGTAACATAAAGCATGAAAAGATGCAATAACCATTTTTTGGGAAATCTATGTAGCATCAATGTTAATGTATTAAGAAAACTATGTATATGTACAATAGTTTAACTTAAAATGATTCAATAATATTAAAATGTACTCATAATCTTTACAAAGAATTTGAATGTTTAACTCATTATGGATATGCATATAGAAGTAATAAGAAAAGTTGGATTTCACCAAATTTGATATTTATAAAGAGAATGTCCATTTATTTCCTATATCTAAGAAAGTCATTTTCAAAATTCTGTTGCTTTGTAACTTATTCTAAAGTTTAAAATATACTTCAGGTATAAATAAAAAGATCCGTGGAAATACTGCTCAGTGGATTAAGTTCACTAAACACATATATCTGGTTTTCATAGGGTGAAGAGTTATTCAAGGATGTGGAAAAAAATCTACTATTTTTTAGTTTAGAAAAGCTTTGTGACACATAAAAGTTTTATCTGATAAAAGTTATATAACTCTCAGCACTATTAATAGACACAAAATAAGTTCTGAGTTAAATTAAAAATACTGTTGTTGATTTATGCAAATTATACAATTACACAGTTTTTATTCTTTTACTTGATATTGTGGTTTTAATCATATGCATGGATTTGTTCCACTATTAGAAGTCAACACTTCTGTGGAGCGACATGACACACTAGAAAGAGCTTTGAACTGAGAGTCAAAAATATTAGTATCAGAGACCTTGATGCAGTTACCTTGCCAGGCTCACCTCATCATCAGAGTCTTCCACGCCACAGAGTAGTCAAGACTGACTAGAACTAATCTAGTAAATTGACAAGAGTTATCAAGAGAAGAAGACTCTAGTTAACTTTCAAGTTTGGAAACAGGATATCATTACTAAAAAATATTCAAATGTATATAAAATTCCAAATGACTGCATATATCTTCTTATACTTTCCAAGCTCTCTAGCCTTGCTTAAGACTTCCTTGAAGTTCTGTGTTCAGTGCAGATTTTGATAGTAAAAACTTCCACTTAAGGTATCCAGAGGAACAGGTTTATTGCATTTTGTCTTGTTTGGTGGGAACCAAGTCCATCTTCTATTCAATTACTTAATACCCAGTCACTACATAGGGGTTTATTTCTTGTCTCAATAATAAACTTGTATTTTTTGACTCTTCCACTGTTATCTGGTATAAAGCAAGTCTCAATATGACACTTCATATCATTTGTAAAAGGAATGCCTTTAGCTATGATTTCAGATCAAATACACTATGAAGTAGGATATCATCTTTAGTTTACACTGCTAAGATAAACATTCCTACCATTCTTCAGATCGGTTAAGTTTTTCATTAAAAACTTTTCACTCAATGATTACCATCGTGGAAACTTCAGAGATAAACAAAGTCCAGCCAAATAAGGCAAACAAAGTCTATTCAGATTTTGCTATGGCAAGAGAATCAGTCACCACACTTGCATTTGGCAGAGATGCAACAGCAGCCACGGGAGTTTAAGAACTTTCGTGGAAAAAGACTACAGGTCTGTTCTGATTATAAGTAGATGGCCTAGGGAAGATGGGTCAGGCTAAAAAGAGGTAGAAGAGTCTGTGTGAATGGTTAAGGAGCAGGTCTGATTTTCTCTGGTAGGCCTGTGAAGCAGGGACAACATTAAGGAAGCTGGAAGTTATAGCCAAACCCTGGCCATCTCTGGCTCAGGACTGCAGAGCTAGTGGTTTAACTTCCAGGTTACTTGATATAGACATAGTGGGTCAGACTTCCATGGTCATATATGTTCTGGCCTTTGTATATTTGTCCATATAGTCTTTTTTGGGGGGTTGTTTTGTTTTTTTGTTTGTTTTTTTAAAAATTTTATTCATTTTAGAGAGGCGACACAGTGAGAGAGAGAGAGAAAGAAAGAGAGAAAGTGGGGAGGAGCTGGAAGCATCAACTCCCATATGTGCCTTGACCAGACCAGTGCAGGGTTTTAAACTGTCGACCTCAGTGTTCCCAGGTCGACGCTTTATCCACTGCGCCACCACAGGTCAGGCTGTCCATTTAGTCTTTGCACTCTCTTTTGGTCATTTTCTCCATGGTGAGAGATTGCGTAATTCAGGGAAGTTCCAGATCACTATTGCTCAGGGATTGTTCAGGCATCTGTGTAGTCAACTGTATCGCAAGATTTTCTTGAACTGATTGTTATTGTATCATCATGGAAATCATGTGGGAATAGCTGTGCAAACACATATAAGATGCTGGATAGAATTCAGTGGGCTAGCATTATGGCCACTAAAATGAAAATAACAATTAATAGTCTTGTAAAATGCTTCAGAACCAGGGATCCAAATTGTCCAATCTTTGCTGAAAGAACAAATCCTATCAAATATGAGAGCTCCCAATGCTTTGATTCTCAAGTTATGTAGGGCCTGGCCTACCAGACTGTTTTATTAATCCAAGTATAACAAGAACTATTAGTAATAGTGCAGATGCCATCATGACTAGCCAACAGAATCCTAGAGCATTGTGAGTTTTCTTCATGACTTGTGTTAATGAATTGAGACTGTTCTGTATTATGTCTAGAGCAGTGGTTCTTAACTTTTTTTGAGGTACCAAACCCACCAGTTTCAAATGCGCATTCACCAAACCCTTCTTTAATGATAAATAAAATATAATTTTTTTCCCCAAATTCAAGACATAGGTATATGTTTTTTTACTGGTGCACAAAATGAGCCGTGCATGACCATCACCTTGCTCAAAGAACAAAACCAACAAAGTGCATGAACTCACAACAAATTACGGTATTACTTTATTCTGGCCTCCACGGCAGAGGCTTCTCTGAACCTCTGAGACCGACTCATTGAATCCCTAGGGTTCAATAGACCCCAGGTTAAGAACCACTGGTCTAGAGAAGAGTTGATATCATTAATAACATCTACCAGAGTTAACGATATGTTTCTTATAGTCTTTTCTCTATAATTTGCATGATTCCCACTTATAGGAACAATGAATCAGCATTATAGGCAGTTTTCCTAAATAATCGAGAGTAGTCTTGTTTTGGAGCTCACACCTGACACAGAATTTCCATGCTTGCTTATTTATATAATTAAAATCGCTATATATAGCCAAATCTCAGAATACTATTCCTAAAGTACATAAGGTGTTAGTATGAAGCAAACAGGACCAGGTGTTCATGCCACCAAGGAAATATTTATTCAGGAGGTATTTATGGAGATCCAGGAAAAAACAAATAAACCAAACTAAACACTTGTCATAGCATGAGGTCTGAGCCATGTCCAGTCCTTAACTGGTTTACGTTTTCCAATCTCTATTTGTATCTTCCAAGTGGCAAGAATTTGGCCCCTTACCTTAGAAAGGCTGCTAAATTTAAGATACAACCCTTAGAGTAGCTAAAATGCTGCTTGATTTTATGTTTCCAAATTTGAGCATACTGACTTTTGTGTTAGAGTATGGAAAGTAAAATTTAAAAACTGCTGCAAGTCAACTGAGGGAGCAATAACAGAATACCTGTATGGGATTTTTAAATAAGCTCATATTTACAGGTTCTGGGTATTAGGACTTTTTCAGAGACACAGTTCAATTCATAGCACTCCAAGTAAATATCAGCACTTCTACAATTATATAAATCCTGTATGTACAAGAATTTTTTTTAACATTTTCTAGACCTGGATCCACCCAGTAACCTCCATCTGGAGCTAATGCTCTACCCATCTGTGGCCATGCTCACAACTAAGCTATTTTTAGTGCCTGAGGCAGAGACTCCATGAGCCATCTTCAGTCCTCAGGGAGATGCACTTGTACCAATTGAGCCATGGCAATAAGAGGGAAAAAAAAGGAGAAGGGGGTAGAGATGGAGAAGCAGATGGTTGATTCTCCTGTGTGCCCTGACTTGGAATTGAACCAGGGACATCAACATGCTGGGCTGATGCTCTACTACTGAGAAAAGAAGTCAGGGCCTATATTTACATTTTCAAAAGATATTCCTTAATCTATATTTCCATTTAAATTTAAATAATGCAACATAATGGTATTCTTTATATAGGTAATTTAGGTAAAAAGAAAAGCATGTAGGTACATGTAGTAAGACACATATTTTATTTGCTTGTTTTAGCATTTAAATTAAGGTTTCAAATCATTGTGTAACACAGTTAACAAAGACTATAGTGAGGTACTAAGTATGTTATGGTCTATTACTAAAACAAAGGTTCACAATCTCTCCAACATATTTGCCTGGCATAGCTGGTAATTCAAAATACTAATGTCTGACATCTACTTCAAATTATAAAGTTTATGTTAGATGAGTTGCAAACACTACATACAAACATAAAGTCAGTTCATTGAAGATTGAAAAAAGGTACAAGAAAGAGATCATGCATTACAGAAGACAAAGACTTGAAAGGTACTCCAGAGGCTATGAATTCCATAGACTGTAAATAAAATATACTATTGAGTTAGGAAGCTATCATTCTTAAGATCAAACACTATTCTTCAGTTCTGAGAAAGGTTCAAATAATTCAATTTATCAGTGTTCTGATCCCAAATAATGACAAAATGAAGAAAGACTGAGATTTCAGAGAAGGAAATCACACACCTGCAGTGAAACTGAAGCAATGTCGATGAAAGTCATATAAATAGACTACATGTGCTTTTTGGAGAAACAAAAAAATACATTTAATCTAAAATTGTGTATTTCACATGTGGTATACATAAAGAAATAACATTTGAAAAACCAAATTGTTTAAGATGCATATTTTTATAAAAATATTGTGTGAAGAAAAAGTGGTAAAATTTTATACTTTTTTTTTTTTAAATGCTGGACAGAGGTTATCTCTGTATGTTGTAATTTTTATTTAGAGAAGGTCAACTGCAGAAAACCTCAAATTTCACCTGGTCCAAAGTAGTTAACAGAAACATTCTATGGGCGTCAATGTACATTCTTTCAACACATTCTCATATTGCAAGTTCTTCTGCAAATACCTTTTTAAGAAGATAGCCTCACATAGGAAGGTTAGAGGTAGCTGCATTTTGATAAAAACATTTAAGGTAAGATGTGGGGTATAATTTCAGAAATAGGATAATTCTGAGGCATGAGATATGCAAGGCGTGGCTGTGTGTATTAGTACTTGTAGTGAATTGTAGTTTCAGAGAATTAAAATTAATTATTTATTAAAAATTATTCTTTTGTTTAAAGACTTTATAGTTTTACAGCAGTTTTGGATTCACAGCAATATTGAGAGCAATGTTCAGAGATTTCTCATATAATCCCTGCTCTATAAGTGAACAGCCTCTCCCAATATCTTTACCATCTGATTGGTGCATTTGCTAGAGTTGTGATATCATAATCATCTAATGTCCATAGTTTACATTACTGATCATGCTTGATGGTATGTATTTAGTGAATTTAGATAAAAATATAATGATATGAATCTATTATTTAGAACATTTTTGTCATGTTTTACATATTTTTTGTATATATATATTTAAAATCTTAAGATTCTTTAGAATATGTGCTATGCACTTTTAGTATTTACTCAGCATTGAGAGACTAATAAAAATAATTTTGGATTGGGGATTTGAGCCCACACAATGTTACATTTTACCCTCATGGCAATCTATACACATAGTATCCATATAATGTAAAATTATCCCCAATAAATAGTTTGATTTGAAAAATTAACATATAAGTGATTCAGAATAGGTAAAGAATTTCTATTCAGCAAGATTTTTTTAAATATCATAGATTAAAAAATTAGCTTAAAAGTTTTCAAGTCAGAAATTTATACTCAACTCATACTACATACCAAATTTTAATTCAATTTAATAGACGTTTAATTTCATAAACTACACACACACACACACACACACACACACACACACACACGGTCACTGATTCCCAACCCTCTCCATTCTGTCAGCCCAATAGTCACAGAATAAC
This sequence comes from Rhynchonycteris naso, assembly GCA_037038555.1. NCBI lineage: Eukaryota > Metazoa > Chordata > Mammalia > Chiroptera > Emballonuridae > Rhynchonycteris > Rhynchonycteris naso. The sequence continues at coordinate 264,251,738 of CM072998.1, forward strand.
TGAACTGCTTGTTAACCTCTCAGGTTTCCATGAAAATATCTTTGTCTTACTCATTAGGGATCTAATTTAATTATAATATTCTTAATTTTTAAATGACTTTCCATTATTATCTGTTTAAGCTTAAAAATGCATACTCAGTGAACTCCGCAATTTCATATATGAAACACTAATGAAAAATTTCAATAACTACAATTATTTTCAAAGTTTCTGGAAGTGATGAAACAAGTGGGATATTAATATCATAAATTATGCTTTTTTCTTGATAAACTGAATACATTTTCAGGCCCCTGCAAATCATAAACCTGACTGAAGCCTATGTGCCATATTTTTCTACAGTGAAAAGATCTAAAATGTCAGTGGAAGATGGCAACTTAGTACCTTTAGGAGTAGTCACCGATTACATAGGATTGATAGGTTTGTAAGTAGCACGAGTAATTTCCTACTTTAAATAATCTTTAAAGACAGAAATGGCTTAAAGAATATATGTCTACCATGGGTAAACCAGAATAAATTTTATTTTTAAATAAGACATAAAAATTAGCTTTTAGTATATTGTTTATAAGTTTTATTTTAAAATGGGTTTAAAATAATAGTATCTTAATAAAAACAAAGTATCAAAATTAATTTTTTAAAAAGTCACTACCATTTTTAGTTTTTATATACTGTACTATTTAAACTTGTGAGTATAGTATTTATAAGATTTATTTGAAAAAGGTTTAAAATAATGATATACTAAATAAAATGTCAAAATTATTATTTTTTAATTACTACAGAAGTTAAGATTAAATAAATATCCTATAAAAGAGAAACATGAACCTCAGTTTTTGTTCCTGTTTTTTTATTATTATTATTTTATTGATTGATTTTAGAGAAAGGAGAGAGAGAGAGAAAGGGGGTGGTGTGGGAAGCATCAACTCATAGTAGCTGCTTCTCATATGTGCCTTGACAGGACAAGCCAGGGGTTTTGAACTGGCGACCTCAGTGTTCCACTTTGATGCTTTCTTTATCCACTGCACCACCACAGGTGAGGCTGAACCTTTGTTTTTGAAAAATGTTATTAATTCATATCAATTATACATGTGATCTTGGTACCACAAAACCTACTTAAACCAAAATGTCTTAAATTTATATGTTAATATCATGAACACTTTTAAAAAACAAAAATCAATCTAAAACTTCAACTTACACAAACAAAAGACTATGCTTCCCAACACCTTTTATTTTATTTATTTTAATATGAAAAAAATTAGTATTTCCTTTGGAGTATACTGATACTTTAATGATAAAAGAAAAAACCCAGGCAGGACTGAGTTTTAGTTCTATTTTGCCTGATCCATGATTTATCTAATGTAATAGTAAACTCATAGGAATATACAAAAGGCATTTATGCTCATTATGTGTGCCTGACATACAGGCAGAATGATGGATAGTTTCTAGAAGAGTTAGGAAGTGTCAGGAAGTTTTAAAGAATTCTAAAAACTGAATTCAGCTCCTCAAAAGCCCTGATTATACTTCACACCATATAACCAGTAGCTATTGAGCAATGTAGGGAGAGCAGGGCAAACCAAGCTTGTGAAGCCTGGATTATCTTGTTACGTAGTAATTCATTTCTTGTAGGCTTTTCTAAGCAGAGAAGCTCCTGTATCTTTTATTTACATTAAGGAAACTTGAATTCTATTTTTGTCATTATGTTTCAATCATTATTATTATAAATGACCATGAGATTCTATAGTAGATGTGTAATTTTCATCTTACTGCTGATATACACAGTGTGACTATAAAGTCATGGTGCACTTTTGACCAGTCACAGGAAAGCAACAAAAGACGATAGAAATGTGAAATCTGCACCAAATAAAAGGAAAACTCTCCCAGTTTCATACCTATTCAGTGCAGTTCGATGTGGGCTCCATTTGTTGCCCTACACACATCCAAACGATATTGAAGTTCTTCCCACATACGGGTAAGGACGTCTGGTGTAACACAGTGAATAACATCTGCCATTCTCTGTTTTAAGTGATTAATGTCGTTGATACGTTCAATGTACAGATGTTGCTTCACATAACCCCAAAAGTAAAAGTCTAAGGGCGTCAGATCCTGGGATCGTGGTGGCCATGACTTGACAGAACACCTGCCTATCCACCGACGGAGGAATGTTCTATCCAGAAACTCACTAACAATGGTGGCATAGTGTGGAGGAGCGCTGTCCTGTTGAAAGATGACACCTTCTGGAAATTGTGGCACTGCATACAATTCCAACATGTCAAGATGGGTGTTTGCCATCAAAGACTGCTATGTGAAAAAAATGGGCCTATCACCTCATCATGCATCAGGCCACACCACATGTTTACTTTAGGGATGCTACATTCGTACTCAACGTAGGCATGAGGATGTTCAGCAGCCCATATTCGGACATTATGGCGATGAACATATCCACAGATATGGATCGCTAAACATAATATTCTGCAAAAATCTTGCATCATTGTCGATCTCATGAAGCATATCTGTAGCAAATGCACATCGTGTGGGTCTATCCGCCAGTTTGATAGCGTGCAACAGCCACAATTTGTACCCCGTAAAACAGAAAAGTTTTTTTTTTTAATTTATTTATTCATTTTATAGAAGAGAGGCAGAGAGAGAGAGAGAGAGAGAGAGAGAGAGAGAGAGAGAGAAGGGGGGAGGAGCAGGAAGCATCAACTCCCATATGTGCCTTGACCAGGCAAGCCCAGGGTTTTGAACCGGTGACCTCAGTGTTCCAAGTAGACACTTTATCCACTGTGCCACCACAGGTCAGGCAGAAAAGTTTCTTTAACACCTTATGAACTGTAGTCTTGCTTAGGTGTCATTGTCGAGCACACGCATGCACAGGTTTTTTAGGGCTCCTTAGGTAGCTATCCCGTATAGCCTCTACAGACTCATCACTGACTGATGGCCTACCAGAATGGGGTTTCTCCACCAAACTGCCGGTTTCCTTCACTGCTTATCCCACCGAATAATGTTATTCCTATGTGGTGGCGCTTCATTATAAACGCGCCGATATTCACGTTGCACTTTGGTCACGGATTCTAATTTAGCAAGCCACAGAACACACTGAACTTTCCTCTGTAACGTCCACACCTCGACTGGCATGACCGTGGGTTGCTTCGCTGTATACACGGTATTACGTCATCATCTGCGCATGTGCTATGCTGCCACATCATCCTACAGAAACTGGGAGGGTTTTACTTTTATTTGGTGCAGATTTCACATTTCTATCATCTTTTGTTGCTTTTGTGTGACCAGTCAAAAGTGCACTATGACTTTACGGACACACAGTAGTAATTCTGGTATGTATCATCTTCACATTTTATTTTATGCATTTGTGATATTCTTTGTTTTAATACATTTTTTATTATCAAATTCCAAATGTTTTGGACTATAAATGCAATGATTTTAAGTTGGTATGGCCTTTTCTTAATGCTTTTTAAGTATCTTTTTACTCCTTTAGGTATTCAAATTCAAAACAGAGAAGTTTAATTTTTATTTTGAAGTTTTAGATATTTTGCACTTCAAATTATAATTCTTGTTTTGTTTTTTCATCTATTTGTGGTTCTAAACCACTTTTTATTCTATTTCTTCATTTTGTGTTCTTTTTGTTTATGATGACAATGCTATATTTAAAAGAAATTCATAATAGTGTTATCACTATCTACATTAACCATTTTACAATTAATCTTGTATCCATGGTAGTTGTCATCAGTCTCCAGACAAGTCCTTATACCTTTGTATGATATTAATTTTAATCACTTTCTTCCCATAAATGGATCTTTGGGAAACTTCTTAAATGTTTATGATATATATATTTTATGAGCATAAAAACTGGACAGTTAAATCATTAAAGTTTTGATTATAAACAATCACATGATTTTCTTAAGTAATGGGCCATATTTAACCCTAATGATTATTTTTCTGAACTTCCTTCTTTTTGATTTGTATATATTAATATATAAAAGTAACAAAATTCACCTCTTCAGAAAAAACACAGAAAGTTTCTTAAGACATATGTGGTTATGAGCCCCATCAAATGACCATAATGACCATGAATATATGACGGCCAAATAGCTTGGTTTGTTATAGCATTGTCCTGAAGCGCAGAAGTTGCCAGTTTGATCCCTGGTCAGGGCACATACAGGAACAGATGGATGTTCCTGTCTCTCTCTAGCTCCCTCACTGCTCTATAAAATCAATAAAATAAACATTTTTTAATAAATGACCATGAATAATACACACAGGGACATAAATAAAATGACTGTAAAATCATGTTTACATTATTTGAAATTCTTTATTACTCATGAGTTCTTCACATAACTTTAAAAAATATAATTTGCCTCACTTTTTTGTCAGGATAGCTTAAGAAGGCAGGAAAGAAACTATAAAGATAAAATTTTGGTAAAATTATTAAAACCAATAACTAAGCATGGTTTTAGAATGTCAATTAGGCTTCTGAATTTTAAATTGCTGAAAAATGTGAGTTTGTAAAGAGCATGTTACTAGTCTGTCATATCATGAAGAGTGACAAAATAGGTGTTATCACTAAGATTTGGAGAGTAATAGAAATATTTCAGTTTTTCTTTTAGATACTGAAGATTATACATAAAAAATTGAGACAATATTTTTGTTTTTTAGAAATTGCATAAGATATTCTTTGTTATTTATTTTATTTTCCATTGAATTTATTAGGGTGACATTAGGTAACATAATTATACAGGTTTCAGGTGCCGTATTCTAAAACACATCTCTGTAGAACACACCATGTTGTGTGTTCAGCTTCCCCATCCTCAATTCAAATCTTTGTCCAAAGCCGTTTATTGCCCCATAACTTCCTCTCCTTCTTCCCGGGCAATCCCAACACTGTTGTCCGCATCTATGAGTTTTCTCTTTTTATTCTCTTTTGTCTCAATCCTTCCATGCCGCTTACCCAGCTTATCCCCTCCCAATAGCTGTCAGCCTGCTCTCTGTTTGAGTCTGTCTCTATTTTGTTTGTTATTTCATTTGATTCCACATATGAGTGAAATCACATGGTACTTGTCTTTTCTGACTGAAGGAAATCTTACCTTTTACAATAGCATGAATATTCTGTTATTTTAAAACAGTTTTTGTTTAAAAGATGCTTAATTGTTTGAGCAGCCTTGAGTGTTTTTAGTTAATATAACCCTACATTTTTGAAAAAAGTGACAAAAATATAAATCAGAAATTGTTACTAACATTTATCATTTTAAAAATATTGTTTGTGAAAAATTAGAGATCGCGCCTGACCAGGCGGTGGTGCAGCGGATAGAGCATCGGACTGGGATGCAGAAGACCCAGGTTCGACACCCCTAGCTCGCCAGCTTGAGCGCGGGCCCATCTGGCTTGAACAAAAGCTCGTCAGCTTGGACCCAAGGTTGCTGGTGCCAGCAAGGGGTTGTGTGGTCTGCTGAAGGCCCACAGTCAAGGCACAAGTGAGAAAGCAATCAATGAACAACTAAGGTGTTGAGATGGCAATGAAAAACTAATGATTGATGCTTCTCACCTCTCTCCATTCCTGTCTGTCTGTCCCTATCTATCCCTCTCTCTGACTCTCTCTCTGTCCCTGTAAAAAAAAAAAAAAAAAAAAAAAAAAAAAGAAAGAAAAATTAGAGATCATGCCTGACCAAGTGGTAGCGCAGTGGATAGTATCAGTCTGGGATACAGAAGATCCAGGTTCAAAATCGGAGGTCACTGGCTGTAGCTTGCGCTCACCAGCTTGAATGCAGAATCATAGACATGACCCCATGATTGCTGGCTTGAATCCAAAAGTCGCTGGCTTGAAGCCCAAGGTTGCTGCCTTGGAAAGGGGTCACTGACTTGTCTGTAGCCCCCCAACAAGTCAAGGTATATATGAGAAAGCAATCATGAATAACAAAGGTACAGCAACTAAGAACTGATGCTTCTCATCTCTCTCCCTTTCTGACTGTCTGTCCCTGTTTGTCCCACTCTCTCTCCCTCTCCCCACCCCCCCAAAAAAAGAGAGAAAGAGAGATTGCTTAGGACCATGTAAATGTTATCCATGGATGTACCATCTGTCTTAATTTTTGAAGAATGTATGGGGTAGTCTGGAAAAGGATAAAAGTAAGATGAAGAAAGAAAAAAAATTGTATGGCAAAAGAAATTAATGGAATAGCTGATTTGCAAATTTGCAAGCAGTCTGTTCTAGAGTATGATAGGAAAATGGTGCCATGCAGATTGAGGGTGAGAGCTGAGAAAATGTCTGAATGATTCAGTAAGATGTACAGGGGTTTGAGATTCCTTTCAAGAAAGAGATGTCAAGAGCTTTTAGGCATAGGTATAACCTAAATGATCAACATTATATTAAAATTATTTTATTAACAGTGTAGTAAATGTATCTGAAGTGCTAAATAACCCAGGGACCCAAAAATATAATCAATTTTATTAATTATATATCAATATAAAAATAACTATATCTTAAGACCATAACAATTAGATAGGAAATGAATTAATGAATTCTTGATATGTAGAGTAATTAAGGATTTCTGAATGCAGTTGAGTAGAGCAGCAGAAAGAGCAGCTAAGAATGGTTTTCTCATGTTCTGCATTACCGATCGTTTTTACTTGTTTCTATGGGTTTTTATATAGTCTCAATTATTCTCTCATTGATCTCTCTATTCACTTAGACAATAGTTTTTGATTGATTACTTTTTACATATCATGTATAGTGTTATAAACTGGTCCTATAAATATGAATAAAATTGACAAGGTTTTTTATTTCATTTTTGACAACTTTTCCCAATTTCCAAATTAGTTGTGATAAAAATAAAAAAAGCGTATCAAAATTTGATGATTTCTGAGTTGAGTGTGGCGTGACTTACAGCTGATTGTGGCATTCCTTCCTTTCATACTGTAACCCACCCACTTACTGTTTCTATTGAGTCAGCCACTGAGTTTCATTTATGTAAGTACTATTCTTCCCCACATGTTACCAGCTATAATAAGCAATGACCATGGTTTAAATTTGTACTTCAAAATATAGTAGTTATATATAGCTTAAGTGAATTATAAGGAAAAAATCTAATGATAATAATAATAGTAAGTTGGTGTTTATTATTATTAATCAGCTGAATTTTATATACTGCATTTTATTAGCATGGCAAAATAATAATTTGAGTTAAAAAGATGTTAGTTTCATATTTTTCAGAAAAATAAATAAAAGATCAGAAATTATAAATGATTTTTCCAAAAATCACAATAGAAAGACAATAAGAGTTAAACTGGCAATTTCAACATTACTCCTCCAACTCTAGGCTTAGAACCATTTCACATTTCTTAAAAGCACATGCTACTAGGTAGTTATTAAAAACAAACTATAGCTTTTTAAAGGTAGAACAAAATAAACTCGATTTGGGAATGAAGTATATTGAATTTAAAACTGTGAGCTTCAAAAGAAATGAATTAAAGTATTACTATCTTTTTGTTACTATAATTCGGGCATCTAATTGAACTTTGGAAAATCTTCCTTGATTATCACTATTAGTGAATAAGGAAAAATAAGAAGATGTAAAATACAATTGAAAATGGAATATAAAGTATACATTATTTGGTTTGATCATTTTGCTTTTATATTATGACTCAATAGAAACTTTTACAAAGCTTTCATTGTTCATTCAATCAGTTAATTATAAACATTGGAAAAGCATTTTTCTTACTGTTCTTTCATTTTCTACACTGATGAAATACCTGCATGTAGATACAGTATCACTACTAGATTAGTATTATTAATAAGAAAGACACTCCTTTTTGTTAGTGAGAATTCAAATCTTGGTTTCAAGTAGATCTACTCATATTTTTCCAGAACAAATTAAAAACCTAATTCATGTTAAACTCAGGTTCTATTTTAAAGTATTCAATGTATGACAGTTATGTGTTGATCCTCAGCATCGGACGTACACTGCATTACTACAATAAGTAACTCCTCACACCAGGAGAGGTCCCAGGATGCCAACCTAGAAAAAACTGGCTGTATGGCCAGTAGCCCCGGCCACCATCACAGCCACCTGGCCTGTGCAGGTTCGCATTGGATTCCAGTAGTCGGTAATGAAACAACGAAGCCAAGAACTGGTGAGCCATCAGCTTTAATTCTAGCTTGCACCTGGCGGGCAAGCAAAAACACACACTGGGCTCCAAAACCCACTCATTCAGCGCTCACAAAGCTACTGACTTATCCGAGTTTCCTAGAATCAAAGGTTTGTAGCTCACCAGACTTATTCACCTCTGTTTCCCATCTCTTTCTCTAGCACAAAGTCTTAACAAACTGGCTTCTCCTTCAGCACTCCGCCATCTAGGCTGCTTCTCCTGGCCTCCATGTGGCCTTCATCTGCTCTCCTCTCTAATACCTCAGGAACCAAGAGAGCAAGCTCCTGGTCTGCCCCACTTTATAGCATAGATTCAAAACCTTTAATCCAATTATACAAACAAGAAAGTCTCTGATACAAAGCCCCCCATCTGAGGCATAATGGGATTCCTCAGGAGAGCGCACCACCCCACATCATCCAATCAGTCAAGGGTGTGGGGAAGAGCTTACTCTTATAACTAAGCCTTAGGCCATAACGACCTGGCCTGCTTACATTACATATGGGCAAATAATATCACCTGGGTGACGGGCTTCCAAGTGGGCAGCTCCATCTTTAACAAAGTGAGCATAATATATTTTATCTGCCCAACACTGGCTCTAGCTTGTTTTGCTTCTCTCGGTTACTGAGAAAAATACAAAATTGAATGCCATTATGTAATACACAAATTCTAAAATCCACTGTGTCGTGATATCTGTTCAAACCTCCCAAGTATCCTCAAGATTAATGAAAGCCATTGGGCAGAAACGTACTACTGGGTACTGTATTGGAAAGTGTTTGGTAACTATGCAAACAAATAAAAAATATAAAGAGTGTATAACATCATACTTATCTCTTATTCATTTAACATTTATAAATTGTGATCATGGTAATTTCCAAATAATGTAATATAGCTGAAGGTAGTTCTTTCTATGACAGCAAACAACGTGTGAACTAATAAGGTACTATAGATAGGTTGGCTCCTAAAGCTGTATAGTTAATATATTTGGGGTCCCCAAATCAAATTAGAACAATTTTATTTGCAAAATATTTTTTTAAATAATGTACTGAAATTAAGTCTGGTACTAATTTCTCTGTTTTGTTTTCATTAAAAATCATGTTTGATTTTAAAACAATTTAAAATTGTTTTTTGAGAAATTCTATATTCAGTTTTGTTTATTTTTATTTAGATTTTTATAATAATGTAGTTCTCATCTGTAACTTGATAAAATAATTCAGCAAACTATATTTGGTATGTAAAAACTAAATAATTTTAAATGTCTTTTTTATTTTACATAATATGTAATGATTTGCTAGTGCTGAGGCATAAAATCTCTTTCATATACATTAAAACAAATAAAAATAAGAAAATTTTTACAGAGAAGATTTAAAATATTAAATGTAGACAAAATATTTAAAATAGGAAAGTTACAATAAAAGTAAACATCCAGTTTTTCTGTGGCTAGTGCTGCCAATCATAACACAATGTATCTAAAATATATATACCTGTGCACATGTAATGTTAGATAAATATAACTTTTCAAATTATATTTGCAAACTTTACAATCATTGTAGTACTCTAAATTTAAGACTTTGTTAGTGTATCTTTTAATATCATGTCATTTCATCAAGTCAGTATAAATTAATTCATCAAAAATCACTTTATGGCCTGACCTGTGGTGGCGCAGTGGATAAAGCGTCGACCTGGGAACACTGAGGTCGCCAGTTCAAAACCCTGCACTGGTCTGGTCAAGGCACATATGGGAGTTGATGCTTCCAGCTCCTCCCCATTTCTCTCTTTCTCTCTCTCTCACTCTGTGTCTCCTCTCTAAAATGAATAAAATAAAAAGAAATTTTAAAAAATCACTTTATGTGCAAATACAGTCTAAGTAGTAAAAAGAATAAAAACATTAAAAATAAATAAATGGATGAATGAATGAATAAATGAACGAATGAATAAATAAATAAATAAATAATAAAAGTGCTTTAGCATTATCAGGAGCCAGATAATATTGTTGGAAAACAAACTGAACACATACAAGAGAAATTAAATGTAAAACTACCTAGCACTTTTTAGGGAGCAACATAAATATTTCAAAATATTGCCAATGTCCCACAAAATAGCTTAAAAATTGTCATGGTCAGAAACCATATCCATATTTTAAAAACTTTTTTAGACTATTTCTCCTGAATTTATTATGCATGCACCCATGGCTTCATTTTGTTTGACATTTCCTTCTTTCTTTCCAATTTGTGTCTTCATCTAAAGCACAATAATGAACCCACCCACAGTCTCTGTCAGGAATGAAGTTCAATGACAGAGCCAACAATCCAATTTCCTATTGTGGTTTAGAAGCCAAGGGCATGATTCGTTTATTTCCAAAGGGTCAACTTTGAATGGGTATCCTTTGAGTAGCCTGGCCTGAAAAAAGGAATTTATCAGATTTCTCCATCTAACATACTCTTTAAAAGAAAATGGGAGAGAAAATATCTCATTCTTACTACCTAGGCTGACTGTTTTCAAATTACTCTTGTCTTCTCACTCACAATGAATTTTAATTAAGTTCTTTAAGGGGCACCTGTAATATTTTAACAGGTCTCTAAGACTGTTTTTGTTCCTTCATTCTAATGTCTCAAATCAAGTTCTTAATTAGAAAAAAACTAGTTAAGTTAAACTAAGATAAACTAGTTTGTCAGGGGGTATGTTGGTGGTGGAATATATTAGTATGTCATCACATGTATCAAGGCACATTTACAGAAGACATAGATTATTTGGCTAAAGTGACAAAGGTTTGGAGATGGTCAAATAAATGACTCTTTTTTTTCTTTTTTCTTTTATTCACTTTAAAGAGTAGACACAGAGTGAGAGAGAGAGAGAGAGAGAGAGAGAGAGAGAGAAAGGGGGGAGGAGCTGGAAGCATCAACTCCCATATGTGCCTTGACCAGACCAGTGCAGAGTTTTGAACTGGCAACCTCAGTGTTCCCAGGTCGACGCTTTATCCACTGCGCCACCACAGGTCAGGCACCAAATAAATGACTTTTAAAAAAATTATTTTTATTTAGAATTTGATCTGTTATAAATAACCTTAACCAGAAAACTGCCAATGAATATCTTGTGGTAAAAACCAGATTGTATAAGCAGGACTAATCAGTGAGTGTTCTGTGAGAAGTAGTGACAGTAAATATATTCACTCATAAAAATTCTAAGCTTGAGTGTAATAAGACATTCTAGGCAACACTTACATAAGGATGTAGAGTCAAAGGACAGTTATTTTATTATACTTTTCAGGATAGCTCAAGCTTAAATATACCATTATAGTGTTAAATGAGCCTACGGAGAAGAAACTGTGTAAGAAAAGGGTATTATTTACTCAATAGTTTTCTCAGAACGTGAGGTATGGTCAGAAAAGAAATTGAGACAAGGAAGAGGAAAATGATGTTTGTTAATGGTGGGGTTGAAATAGATGCTGAGAAAAAAGGGAAAGTAATTTATGAAATGCAAATTTTCTAAAGACACTTTTCTGCTGAATTCTTTACTTTTCTCCAGAAGTAATTTTTCAGGGATCATAGAATCAGAAATCAGAAAGTTTCTAGGACTGATTGTGAGTTGCTTATATGAGGACATTAGAAACAAAGTAGCAAAAATGTAATAGCGCTGATATAGATAGTAAGAGAGAACTTATTTGATTGATTATAAATACAATTTTAATAAAGGAGAAAACTCAACCAGTAGTTATAAAGTGATTCTTACTGGAGAGCAATGTACAAAAGACTTCAATGAGGTTAAAAAGAAAGCGGTACATAAAAGATATGCATGGAGCCTGACAAGGTGGTGGCGCAGTGGATGGAGCATCAGACTGGGATGCGGAAGACCCAGGTTCTAGACCCCGAGCTCGCCAGCTTGAGCGCGGGCCCATCTGGCTTGAGCAAAAAGCTCATCAGCTTGGAGCCAAGGTCGCCGGCTCCAGCAAGGGGTTACTCAGTCTGCTGCAGGCCCGTGGTGAAGGCACATGTGAGAAAGCAATCAATGAACAATTAAGGTGTTGTGATGGCAACGAAAAACTAATGATTGATGCTTCTCACCTCTCTCCGTTCCTGTCTGTCTCTGTCCCTGTAAAAAAAAAAAAAAAAAAAAGAAGATATGCATGGATACAGAATTTTGACTAAAGACTAAAACTTTTGGCAAAAGACTATGACTTTTGGCAAAAGCATTGAGCAGTTAAACTTGAGAGCGGGAGAGCTTATTTAGTTTGAAGAGACAATAAAAATTTATTCTATGCTGTTTATTAATGTATTCATATAGATACTGAAAACTCACATGACAAGAAATGAAAGACAGATGACGAATATGAGTCTAAGCACACACAGAGAGAGGAGGGAGAAAGGTGACAAATAACTTGTTCAAAGGAGGATAAACAGAGATACAAAAGCACACAAGAACAGTAAGAATAATAGAACTGTGCAATAAAGTGTATTATAGTTGCACCATACAAGCTGCAATTTGGGCTCTGAATTTCCAGATTGCCTGATATACAAAGTAAATTCATGGATAATTTAAGAGAACAAAGCAGCTTTAACCAAGTTAGCCTTTTAAAATTATATTAAATTTTCCTATTAATCTCCAAATACTGCTTTTTTGATGGATTTAAAATAGATTTTAAATAGACACTTGTTTGCTTTGTTTATTTGGTTTTATTTTTGCACCTTGGAGTAGGTTAGGAAAACAAACAAGTGGAATTTAAATCTTCACATCAGCTTAGTTAACAAGCTGGTGTAACTGATGAAAATGGGAGAAACATCTCTCAATCAAACTATGCAATGCAGTATTTCATACCTCTGTCGGATTGTCAGACCCCCAAAGTAGTAAACATGTCTGTTGAATTATCCAAAAAGCAGTTCTAAAAGGGAATGGCTCCTAATTCTCAGTAATCATGACTTATCAGCATGACCTATCAGCATGACCTTAACATTTTATAACTTTAAATCAGAAAAATATAATTTGCTAAAATGATAAAAAATACTTTTCGTCTTTCAAATAAATAATGATATTTCCCATGGATATTTCTAAATTGATTAAATTAACATGGAGCATATATTTCATTTTGATGATAATTGTGGGAAATTTTTCAGGGATACCACTTTGACAAGGAGTCTATAGAAGACAGATCTACACATTACAGACACATAAAATACTACAGTGTTTGAGATGTAGCTATTTACCAACAGGTCACCAACTTTAACTTAAAAATACTTTCAATTACTGTAAATCTTTTGAGAAACTTCAAGATAGTGATAACTAGATAAAAGATGCTATAGAGATAAATGGATATTTTATTGACAGTAATAAAAATTATTTTCATAATTTTGTGCTTCACTTATAGATGCTATAATCCTCCTCTTTGTAAATTTCTTTAGCATGATTTAAACATCTGAATTTCATTTACTGTATTACCATAGTGAATCACTATAATAAATCAATTTTATTTAAAGAACTCATATTTCCAAATACTTAAATATGACTTATTAATAAAACAATGATTTAAAGTATAAAAATAAAATTGTAGTGTAATATAGTAAAATACTTATTTATTTATTTTTATTTTTGTTGACAAGAACATCAATTTGTTCCTATATATGTTTTGACCAGAAATCAAACTGACAACTTCTGCCCATTGATATGACGCTCTAACCAGCCAAGACATCTGGCCAGGGCATGATATTAATATTTAATGTATTCTAATCTTTAACTTTTACAGTAAGCTTGGTTAAAAACACTGATTCCTTACAAAGGTGATTGTTTCTGTTTTTCCACTGATATCAGTGTAATAATTAGGTAAAAGAATGATTTTCATGTCTCTGAATTGTGTCTGGGTACTGTCACTGCCTGGAAGACAATGACCATTATTGCCAAGTCATGTAGATAGCACCTTGCAACAACATAATATGTACAATGAGCAAGCAATTCCAAAGACAGATGCTTGATATATGACATTAATTGACACAGATGAGATATATAATTATGCCCACAGTATGACTAAAATACATTAATATATATGAATAGAAAAGTATAAAATAAAATACACAAAATGATTGAAACAAGGAGACTGGTAGAAATTGAAAACCTAAAACCTTGGTCCTAAAAGATTATTTTATATCAGGTATAATATTGCAATTTAAGAGTTCTTACTTTTTTCATTTTTTTTTTAGAGAAGACAGAGAGAGAGAGAGAGAGAGAGAGAGAGAGAGAGAGAGAGAGAAGGGGGGGGGAGAAGCAGGAAGCATAAACTCCCATATGTGCCTTGACCAGGCAAGCCCAGGGTTTTGAATCGATGACCTCAGCATTCTAGATCAACGTTTGATCCACTGCACCACTACAGGTCAGGCGAGTTCTAATTTTTTTTTTAAAGATGGAATGCCTAGACCAGGTCTGTCGAAATGTCAATATACATGAATTTACTTTTCTTGATTCTCAAATGAAAAAATATAATACAACCAAAATTAAATAGGTGAGAGGCATTAGATCTTGTTCTTCCTTCTTCATAACCCTCCAGTAGTGGAAGTCACATATAGCCAATGTGTTTACCAAATAATTGCAATTGTTAGTCTAGATATTGAGAAAAGAACAAGTTCATACAAAAGACTCAAATCAGGCCTTGCTCTGTCAAATATAGACACAAAGTATGTTTCTCCTGTATCAATAGCTCTCAAAATATCATCCTCTCATATTATTAGCTTTGAAGTTCAATATACTGTTTACATCAGAGCTGGATCTGGTTCTTTATGATAGGAAGGATTATGAAAACACTAGCTATTTGCCAAATACACTCATTGATGAAACAAAAGCAAGAGGTGCTGTTAACACTGTCATTTGAAAAGGAAAGGAATGAGAGTTGACAAAGCAGTTAGTGGTTCATAGTTAGGGAGTTCAACTGGGAAAGGCATCAGGTTAGCCTTCACTGTAGACATGGATTATTTCCCGATTATGCCTCAGTTCCACTCTTTAGAATTTGCTGCAGAGGAATAAGCCAAGACCCTAAGACAATTTTCTGCAGCGCCTGTCCCACCCCTCCTTGGCCACTTCTGTGAAAGGCATTGCTGAGTGCTCCTTTCTTGCAGGCTCAGCTACTTTATCAGCCTGCTTCCGGAATGTAAAACAGGAGAGCTGCAGTCGTTTTTACATTAAACTGCTTCACTCTCTTTAAATCTGGTCTGTCATCAATTTTGCCAATACAACTCTCCCCATATTCTTCAGCATTTGATTTCAGTCTGGAACATGCCTCAAGAGCCACACTCTATTTATTCAGACATGCTTTTCTAGACTTAATTACAGGTGCACTGATATTAAGGAGCATTCATTTAATCTCTTTAGAAACTTTCCTTCTGATTCATACAATATGTTAAGCACCTTCCTAATTTTTAAGATTTTAACAAAGGGTGTCATGATCAATGACGGTGCACTGTTTTTTTGTTATTTTTTAATCTTCCCTCCTTGTCCTATTAGGGCTGTATTTTAATGGCTGTGCTGTTGACTTGATCTTTGTGCACAGGTGTGTCTTAATTTGAGGATGTTTGATTGATATATAAACAATAAAATACTATGTTAATGGCAATAGTCTGCAGTCTCTCTTCTTCTCTACTTCTCTCTTTCTCTCTAATATGTCCTTTATCTAATTTTGCTTATACTTCTTATAACTTCAAATCTGTATGAAATCAGGCACAAGAAAAAAATCGCAAAAATATCCTCTAGGTTTAAATATTTAATGAGAAATGCATATGGACTTTTCAAAATCGATTTCAGTAATATTTTTACATTAACACATGCTGAAATTTGTTGAGGTTTATTGCAATTACAAAGCTATGTCTTATCTCATTATATTCTGAACAATACATTGTACTTGGGATGTTAAAGACCAGCTTTTGGTTTTGTTAAGAAGAGTAGTCTCATGCAAATGAGCACTGATTTGTAAATAGCACATAAAAATAGATATAGTAGAAATTCCCATTAATTGCAATCAGTTTTGGAAGGAAACTATGATTATAGTTTATTTTTTATTAAAGAATACTCTCATATAATATAGTTATACTTCTCTTTAACACTTAAATTAAAAAATTAACTATTAATCTATATAAGTCAAAGTCATTCAGACTATTTTAGGTAATTTATAAACTTTATTTTGTTTGCCCTGGTTTTTTTTTTTTTTTTTTTTTTTTTTGAGACAAAGAGAGAGTCAGAGACAGGGATAGATAGGGACAAACAGGAAAGGAAAGAGATGAGAAGCATCAATCATCAGTTTTTCGTTGCGACACCTTAGTTGTTCACTGATTGCTTTCTCACATGTGCCTTGACCACGGGCCTTCAGTAGACCGAGCAACCCCTTGCTGGAGCCAGCGACCTTGGGTCCAAGCTGGTGAGCTTTGCTCAAACCAGATGAGCCCATGCTCAAACCAGATGAGCCCATGCTCAAGCTGGCAACCACGGGGTTTCGAACCTGGGTCCTCTGCATTCCAGTCCGATGCTCTATCCATTGCGCCACTGTTCAGGCTACCCTGGTCTTGGAAACATTTTGTTAGTTATTGCTCTAGCCAGTTTGCTCAGTGGATAGAATGTCGGCCTGGCATGCAGACCTCTTGATAGAATCCTGGTCAGGGAACACATTAGAAGCAACCATCTGCTTCTCTTCCTCTCCCGGTTTCCTTTCTCTCTCTTTTCCCCTCTCTCAGCCAGTAGCTCACTTGGTTCAAGAATCAAGGCGCTGAGGATGGCTCGGTTGATTAGAGCATTGGCCCCAGACTGGGGTGGGTTGCCTGGTAAGGCATGTGGGAGTATGTCTGTCTATTTCCCCTCTTCTCACATAAAAACAAAATAAAGTAATTAGTTTGGCTTCCAAAATACTTATTAAGCTTGACAAATTTGATATAGTTAGATAAAAATATAATATAAATTATACTTTTTGACTATGGCATAGTCACAAAATATAATAAGTGTATTTTTTTCAAAACAGCTTACAAATACAATCAAATATATTAAATATATTTATTTAATTTAAACAGAGCTACTAAGAAGCAATGATCATATGGAAATTTTTTTTACTATTTAATGTGTCACTGTGTACATTTTTTGTAATTACTATAATGTCAGTTTTTTTCTTTCCTTTCCTTGCCCACCTTTCTTCTTTTTTCTTCTCCTCCTTTTGTCTACTTCTCCTTCCTCTTCCTCTTCCTGCCCCTCTTTATCATCTCCTTCTTTCCTGCTCCTCTCTTTTTTATTGGGGGATAGATTATAATAAACCAGGAATTCTGCTAGCTATTGGTATTAAAACTGTCACAAGACTAACCTCAAACATCTTATAGCAGGATTATTTCAGAAACTGAGCAGGGCTATGGTGAACATAAAATAAACCAATGTCATAAACAGTTCCTGGAAGAAAAGAAATAATGCTGCATTAGCTTGTTTTGAATTAAATGTTTGAACAAAGAGAGAAATGCAATAATACAGTAATAGGGTTAGTGCTCTAGGCTCAGGAAAGGAATTGCCAGAACTAAATCCCTAGAACTGAAAAATTCCTGGTTGAATTGAAGGACTGAAATAAGAACAAGCATTGGGAAAGGGCATGAGTAGTGGAAATGAATTCAAAAGGTAGTCTAAAACCTTTTGAATGTACATGTTGAAATCATTAGGTGGTTCCTTAAATATCTATTTTTACCTCTTATTTTTCTGTTTCATTTTTACTTTCCTAGTTCAGAGAAAATTCTCAAATTTATTTCTATTATTGCTACTAAATTTTCTGTTGGTGCTATGACACTTTTAACAACAAAGATATAGTTCTTGTTGCTGAGTATTTTTTCATAGTACCTCATTATTGTTTTATGGCTATAATACACACAAGAGTAGCCTGTTTTTCTGTGTGTACGTGTGTGTGTGTGTGTGTGTGTGTGTGTGTGTGTGTGTGTGTTTGTCAGGCTTATGGGATTTGGACAAAATACTGTTTTCAAAATATTTAGATTTTTTTTTTCTTTTTCACCCTATCAGCATCATTAACAATGTTTAATCCAAAGAGATTCACATTTAATAACTTGCATTTCATGCCAGTTTATTTAAAAAATATATATATATATATATATAATAAAGTTTAATCTTTGTGGTATACTGTTTTGACTCGGGGTGGTAAACACGCCATAAAATATACAGATGATGTATCATAGAATTGTACACCTGCAACCTATGTTTTTTTACCCAATAGCACCCCAATAAATTCAATAAAAATACTAAAAGGATTATGTATCTCCTAAAATAATTCCACATAGAATAGTTTCATGTCTCCAAAAATCACTCATGATGTACATTTGAAGATAACTTCTTTAACTATTTATTTTTTAATCCTATTTATTTTTCGTATTGCAAAATATCATATAAATTTGATCACACAATAGGTAGCTTTGTATACCTGGCTTATTATAACTAGAAAATGAATTAATGGCTCATCAATGCTTTATGTGAATTAATTACTTTTTAAAAAATTTTTCAGTAGTATCTATTGTATGACTCTACCAGAGGTAATCCAACTTTTAGGTAGGAAAAGGATATTTGACTTGTTTCCAGTTTTTTTGAGAATTATGAATATAGCTACTATAAACATTCACCAGTTCTTCATAAAAATAGATGATGATTGATTGAAATACAGATATAGTTGATTCCTTTATAAAATATTTATGTTTATACATAAAGTATAATTCTTATGAGTGAACTTGTTACTGAGAAGAATGGCCTTACACAGTTTCAACATAAGATAATTTATCTCTTAAAACTTTTAGAAGGATATATGTCCTCAGGGCTAGGAGAGACTCAACTTTCCACTGAGTTCAAAATGACATACACATTTCTTTCTTCTTTTGAATATTTCTTCATGATTTTACAGGGACAGAGAGAGAGTCAGAGAGAGGGATAGATAGGGACAGACAGACAGGAATGGAGAGAGGTGAAAAGTATCAATCATTAGTTTCTCGTTGCCATTTTAAAACCTTAGTTGTTCACTGATTGCTTTCTCACATGTACCTTGACCGCAGGCCTTCAGCAGACCGAGCAACCCCTTGCTGGAGCCAGTGACCTTGGGTCCAGGCTGGCGAGCGTTTGCTCAAGCCAGATGGGCCCACGCTCAAGCTGGCGAGCTCGGGGTCTCGAACCTGTGTCTTCAGCATCCCAGTCCGATGCTCTATCCACTGCGCCACTGCCTGGTCAGGCTCTTCATGATTTTAATCTCTGAATTTCTGGTCACCTATAAAAGATTTATAGTTAATTTAATGGGAACTAGGACAAACCTAAAGTCAATTTACATAGAGGAAATTCTTTAGAAACTTGCAACTCTAAACAAGGTACAAAGACTCAATACTGTCTGGATGCTCATTAGAAAAGCAAGATATCACACCCCACTCCAGACTTACAGAATTAGAATATGAGTTCTAGTAAGTATAGGTTAGTCAGCACAATCAAGTTCAGGAAACCCTACTTTCAAGGACATATCAAAACTTGGACTGATGCTAATCATTTTTACTCTCCAATCCCTTCATAATATTCAGATTCTCATTTGCCCAAGAAACATCCATTTGATGAAAATAGGCTAAAAGAAATCCAGTAGAATCTCTCTAGCATTCATGTAACATTCTTTTCTAAATGATTATGATTTCAAAATTGTCACATTACCTCCCTATACTCAAAATCTCAGAGGGCTTTCATGGATCCAATATAATTCTGGTTCATTGAAACTGGTTGTCCTTTCAGAAAACAGAGATACTGGACTCTGTATCACTATCTCATTTAAAAGGAAAACCAGTTCATATATAACACAATTATACAGAGAAGAATGGCAGAGCTCTTTGTCATTACTTAAGGCCAATCTGAAAAATAAACTTTCTTAGTGTGCATTGAATTGTGGAGACTCTAAAATTTTGTTTCCTAGTCTTCAGAAAATGCATTTATACAATATTTTGAATAAAATATAAAATACAGGGGTTTCAATAATAATGTCCCCAACCCAGGGTGAAAGTCACATGTTATATTCATTCTAAGTATAGAGTGACACTATGTAGGAAAATGGCTGAGAATTAGACTGTTGTCCTGAGACAAGTCTTTGGTGCGGACTTTGGGATGCCAAGTCCTGCAGGGGCAGAACGCTGCTCCAGCAAGTACTGATAAGATTGTTTAAAGGAAAAAGCTGATCCCTATAGCCTTTAGTTGCATACCTGAAAGGTATTAGTTAATCATCTTTCTTTGTACCTGAATCAATTCTAGGCTAATTTGACCAAGGCTCTGCTAATTTGCTTGTTGAGCAAAGAAAAATAAATATGATTAGGCTGTAGAGATAGATCTAGGCTCTCAATCCTAGAGGCTGGGAGTGCCCTGTACCAATTTTTTCTCTATGTTGTGTCTTGGAAATGTTTTTTCTTAAGTCCTGCAGCACCTTCCTTTTTTCTTTGCACACCCATTGCTGAACTGGTTGTGGCAAGACTATGCATATTTATTCAAAAAATAGTATTGTTTTTTTGTCTATAGATTTTTGTAACTAAAATCTGAATAAACTGTTAAACTCTATATACTCTGAGATATTGCCTAAAATTCTTCAAGTCATAATTTGTACATTCTCAACAACATTAATTAGTAGGCTCTATAATGTTTTTTAAATCATGGAGAAAAACATTTTAATATGAGAGATTTAAGAGCACAAGGATTTAGTTTAGTTACATAATACAGAAAAGGTGTGAATAATTATGCTTACACTACATTTATTGACATTTCTATGTGTCACTACAGAGTAACAGTGTAATCATTAGAATGACCTGTTATTATATGATTTTAAATCTTGATGTCATGAGAAGCCTAAAGGCATTTCTTTTTTCTTAACGTTTACTTGTCAGTTTTTAGCTCTGTCCGGAGTAGGCCAAAATTCATCATTTTTATGTCCCAAAGTGATTTGATACTTGTGAACTATTATGTTATTGTTTCAGTTTGGATAGATCTGCAATTCTTGTGTTTTGTTGAAACTATGATTGGACTGAATCCCCAAATGCAGAGTAAAAGTCAGCAAAACCTGCCAAAGTTTTCACTAGCTTTACTTTGAAATAGGTAAAGTCAGAGATTTTCCAAATCAATATAGAAAAGTGAAAAGTAGCCCAAGGGCAAATAAAACCCTTAACTAAAAGAGTAGTTGGAGGCATCATCACAAAATTTGAGACAACATTGAGCTATACACTGAGTACTTGGAATATCAAGTCCCTAACATAAGAGTTGAATGTCACTGAGTTTATGCTCTTCTATTTTCACTGCACTGTTCAACAAATCTTTGTGCCCATCACAAAGGTGAGTCAAAATGAACTGCATGTGGTACAGAATATATTTACCTACTTGCTCCTAACTAACCAATATATTCATCAACTTTTCCATTCTTAGTTCACTTTAAAAAATGGTAGTCATTTGGTGACCTTTCCTCCTTTTTTTTCTATACTGTCCTTCCTCATTATTCCCTCTACACTTAAGCTATTAAAGCTTCATCTTAAATATATAAAATATTTACAATATAAAATCAAGAATTAAATAAGGTCCAGACAAGAGCATTGTGATTAGCAGAGGGAAAAGGGGTGTGGAGTAGTAGAAGGCTTGGGGGATAAATGGTGATGGAAGGAGACTTGACTTGGGGTGGCAAACCTGCAACACAACATATAGATGATGTATTATAGAATTGTACCCCTGAAAACAACCTATATAATTTTATTAACTATGTCACTCCAATAAATTCAATAAAATAAATTTTTAAAAATTATGTCAAATATTCTCAGAAGTCTTAAATGGGTGAAAAGCCATAATCCAAAAGTAGTTATCAAAAAGTTATTATATATAATCTCTTTTAGTCTATTAACAATATAGTACTTAAAATAAGCAGAAAAATTAAACTGTAGAAAATACTCATGTCACTCCAACTTTGGTTTGACTCTCATATAAAAATACTAAAAATTTCACCACAAGTTTTGCTATTTAATAATGAAAGATTATAAATATTATTAAGATAATTCAATATTTCTATGTCTGAGAATTTCAATTGATAAATTGAAAGTGCATTTTATTATAACATCTAAATGTTATAATTATAACATCAACATTAAATTCATCAGTTGATAGCTTGGCAGACTATGAAAAAGAAGTTGCTTTTTTTTTTCATAGTCATTTCACAGATTTTTACTTCAGTTTCCTGATTTACATAATGTGTGTGTATATTGCCTGACCAGGTTGTGGCACAGTAGATAGAGCGTCGGACTGGGACACGGAGGACCCAGGTTTGAAACCCCGAGGTCGCTAGCTTAAGTGCAGGCTTATCTGGTTTGAGCAAGGCTCACCAGCTTGAGCCCAAGGTCGCTGGCTTGAGCAAGGGGTGAATTGGTCTGCTGTAGCCTCCTCCCTCCACATCTAGGCACATATGAGAAAGCAACCAATGAACAACTAAGGTGCCACAACAAAGACATGGTGCTTCTCATCTCTCTCCCTTCCTGTCTGTCTATCCCTATCTGTTCCTCTCTCTGTCTCTGTCACCAAAAAAAAAAAATGTGTGTGTGTGTGTGTGTGTGTGTTTGTGTATCTAGAAAACCTCTAGGTAGGTATTTAAATCAAATTCAGTTGAACTTGTGTTCCTCTTTAACCACTTATTTGTTCAACTCCGTAAAGTGGGAATATAAGTATTGCATTACATAATTATAAATATTGTATGACATGACATATATAGTTTTTTGAGTTCTGGGATTAGTATTATTTTTTACTCAAAAAACAGTCTTCTTCCTTTTTTGTTTAGATCTCTTCTAAAATATTGACTATGCCTATAATTCTTTTTTTTTAAAGATTTTTATTGATTAATTTTTAGAGAGAGGAGAGATAAAAAGAGAAAGGAGAGAGAAAACAGGGGAAGAAGCAGGAGGGATCACCTCATAGTAAGGCTTCCAGTTTGTGACTTGACTAGGTAAGCCCCAGGTTTTAAACCAGCACCTTCAGTGTTCTGGCTCAGCACTTTATCTGCTTCACTACCACGGGTCAGGCCCTGGTTATAATTTTAATTCTGACCTATTTATTCCTCCAACCTTAGCAGAATAGCAGAATACATGTCATATATATATATATATATATATATATATATATATATATATATATATATATATATAACATATTTATATAACTAATATATATTTTTTATATTTTAATGGATTTATATTTTACATTGTATATATTTGTTTTATATTACATATAGCCTGCTATTCTGCTAATATACTAATTAGCTCTCTATTATACAAATTAGACCACTGAAAATTTCAATCAGAATACATATGTCCCATATATTAGAATTCATAAACTTTACTCATAGATCTCATACTAGAGAGAGAGGGTAACTTGGTAGCAGCAAGAAGTAAAAGTTGAAAATTGTATGTTTGCTATTGTTATATAATACAATACCACAAAGCATAGTGTATAAAACAACGTTTCTCATAAGCCCAGGTTAGCCAAGTGATTCTGCTGATCAGAAGTAGTCTCTGGGGGTCAGTCATATATATATGGTCAGCTGCAGGCTGGACAGCGTGTGCTGTGATCTGGGCTGAGCTGTCTCACATGTCTGGGATGTT
Organism: Rhynchonycteris naso; assembly: GCA_037038555.1. Lineage (NCBI taxonomy): Eukaryota > Metazoa > Chordata > Mammalia > Chiroptera > Emballonuridae > Rhynchonycteris > Rhynchonycteris naso. The sequence continues at coordinate 264,275,509 of CM072998.1, forward strand.
AGTTATGAAAATTTTTCTGACTTATCTTTACACCAATTGTTTAATCTCTTGGCAACATAGCTCATATATATTTTCATGATAATGGAGGAAGTGAAGAAGAGAGAACAAAAACATTAAGGCCTTTAGTGGTTTAATAGGTCCTGGTAACATCACTTCCACGTCATTCTTAGGGATAATGAATATCATGTCAGTGCAATGCAAACAACCAACTCAGAATTAAGGGGGGATAAAATAGACTTCAATTCTTCACGGTAGGAGATTAAATGTCACAATTCAAAAGGTGAAAATACAGAAAAGGGTGTAGAACTGGGCCATTTTTGCAATCAATCTACTTGAGCAATCTAGTAACAAAATTGCACAGAAAGAATGTTAAATCAAACTTAAAATACTACTATGCAGTGGACCAAAAGCATTTAATATAGAAAAAATAATGTACTGTATTTTAATAACAAATTTCTAAAAATTAAGTTTAATAAAATAAGCACAGTTTCATAAAGTTATAGTCATATGTATATATTAAAAGACAAGTGAATTGATAACATAGTACAGAACCTGGTGTGGAGGAACAGTATATATAAATATATATAAATTTGAACTCAATTCAACATGAACAATAAGGGTGTATGGTCCAGTAGTCACAGCCATCGCGGCCATGCACAGGCAGGTTCTTACTGGATTTGGGCAGATAGTAAAGAAACAGTAGAGCCAAAAAATGGTGGCCATTCCTTTATTAAAGTCTTGAACCAGCTGATGAGCAAATGCACAGGGAAAACACTTCTCTTTCACTCATTCAGAGCTCCCAAAGCCCTGACGCATTCTCTGGTTCCACAAACAGGAGAATCTTCTCCGGTTCCTCCTAGAACCAAAGGCCTCACCAGTCTCAGTGGAGCTCACAAAAGCCCCTTAGCTCTGTTTCCCCATCTGCACACCTCCTCTGTCTCTGCAAAACTGGCTTCTTCTTCAGCACTCTTCTCTTTTTGCTCCTCTCTGCAAACATGGCTTCTTTCTGCCTAGTCTCCTTCTCTTCTTTTCAAAACATTCTGGCACAAAAATCTCTCCTCCAGCAAACATTAGCAAAACAATGGTCCTTCCCAAGCAGGAAGGTAATTTGTGGTTTCACAGACCACCTATACCTGGTGTTGACCAGCCCCCAATGCAAACTATAAGTGAGCAAATATAAAAATCATATTTTACAAACTTATTTGACCAGGAAAGTGTCACACACACACACACAAAAAAAAATGGTTTCAGGAATGACTGAGTCATTTACTCAGGGTGGGATAAGACTTCCTTTTGTAATTTTTTGGAATACCAGAAAGGATGTTGTTCTTAATCAATTGATTGCAGGTCTAATTAATTATTCCAGAATGTGGTGACCTTTCTTTGTTCATAGAGGCTATTCACAAGGACCCTGGTACAATAGCCTCCAGCCAAAATTTTCCCATAAAAATAGGTCAGGTCTTAGACCACCCCTGAAGCTCTAAAAGTGGCCCACTTTAGAACTCAGGCTAAAGCCTCCCAGTCTGGTGATAAGTTCCTTCAGGGTTTGGTGAGATTTGTTCATACTCATAGTTCTTTCTTTCTTAGTCTATTGCTTTAACTGGTATGACTCTAAAATTCAGGCTGATGTTTCTTCATCTGGTGATGTTATATAACTCAATGTTGTGTTGATTCTCTTTCTTTATTCTACTTTTGGATACATAAGTTCAAATTGATTTTGCCTTTTTTGTTATAATCATAATAAATTTCCCCCTAAAATCCATCCGTGAGTAATTGTAACCCTGTACTGTACCTCCTGCACAGCACACCTGGTAATGAGATGGCTTTGTTAAGACAGCTTCCAAATGACTTCTGACTGGTAATAAAATGGATTTCAAAATAATCATTCAAAATCATCTGCTGTTGTTCAGGATGGAGTCATAAAAGTGGAATATACCTACCTACCAAAACGTCTAAAAATGGACAAAATATATCAAACATCAGTTTTCCGTCACCAGACATCATACAATGGAAGTTAATGAGAGAGATAAGCAAATGAGTGATGACCAGTGCTTGCCTCATCTTATTGCCTAGAAAGAGTTCTGGGCCACCAGGAAAAGAGAGAAGCCAAGGTAGCCTGGTGATTTGCTGGGTAAAAGAGCCCAATCAGGATACCAACGGAGGCTAAGGAGGCTTGAATTGTAGAAAATAGCACTAGAGTGGACAAAGCTGTAGAGAGAGAGCTAAAATTCTAAGAGCTATGAAGAGTACTTGTCAATGCTTCATTTACATATTGATCAGCTTAATGCTTGCAAGTAAACTACTTGAGAGTAAGAAAATGCTACCTAAAATGAGGAGAGTAGAGGGAACACCTCCAGACGCTTTCCACTGGTTTTGAAATAGTTCCTCGTTTCAATGTATAGTCTCCAGGGCAGTGAGTAGAGTTCTCGGAATGATATCCCCTCAGTGGTGAGTCAAAGTTAGCCCTAAATAAAGGCTACGCTGTTTCCACCTCAAGACCTTAAAAGCAAGCCTGGAGCTACATACTATAAGTAACTACATCTCATAGCAAAGATCAAGAACATAAATAGAAATATAAAAACCATCCAGCACTCAGCAAGGTAAAATACATAATGCTGAGAGCTCATTAAAAAATACCAAGAATGTAAAAGAGTAAAATACAACTAATAATAGAAAGAAAATTCAAACTACATATATTACTTGGCCAGAAACAATAGTTAGATGATATACTAGTAGATAACACTTTAGTTTGTTTTTACTCAAATTCCTGATCAACCAACCAAACCTTTAGCCATTGCCAAGAATTCAGTATGTGTGTTTTTGCATTAGTTTCCAGATTGCTGCTTTAACAGATTACCTCAAATTTAGTGGCTTAAAGAAATACAAATTTATTTTCTTATTTTTCTGAATGGCAGAAATCTGTAATGAATCTTGTGGGGCTCATGTCAAGGTGTTGGCAGGACTATTATTTTTTTCTAGAGGATCTATGGAAAATTAATATTTTTGACTTTTCCAGTTGCTAGAAGATATTTGTGGTCCATTCCTTCATGTTCATATCCACCTTTGTATCATCTCCTTTTCTCTCTGAACTTAGACTCCTGCCTTTAAGGGCTTTGTGATTATATTGAAGTTTTCCAGACAATCCAGGTTAATTTCCCCATCTCAAGAACCTTAAACACACCTGCAAATGTCCCTTTTGCCATATAAGTTAACATTTTCACAGGTTTCTAAGATTAGAATGTGAACATCTTTGGGGGTCATTATTCTGTCAATCTCAGTATTGTTCCTTTCAGGTAAAATGGTCATTAGAATGTAGTTGACAAAGACCTTCCCAGTGGGAGGATTGCATGTTACTCTTCTCATCAGTGTGACAGCAAAGCGGCTGTAGTGCTCCAGCAGTCCTTCCAACTGGTGCTAACGTACTGGACAAACAAGGTCAACAGTACCCCGTCCTCTGATTACCAGTCTCAGAGAACTCCTCATTATGCATCATGAATGCACAGAACATGAAGGGTGATGTAACAATAGGATATATCATGTGAGCCTGAGCCAGTCTAAACAACTTATTTATTTCTCTCCTACCTATTTATGCTTATCATGTATGTGTGTGTATGTGGTGTGTGTGTGTGTGTGTGTGTGTGTGTGTGTGTGTGTGTGTGTTACATTAGATAGAGGATTCCTACCACACAGTATGGCTTGGTACATCATAATGGAAGCTCTGATTTTAGGAAAACATTATGCCCCACCATTAAGCATTCAATCTTAGCAGCCTTCAGTATTGAACAGAGCTGATGCCCAGAAGAAAATATTGATCCATAGAGAAGAACATAAATTTGCCTCAAAACCGTAAGGCTGTATGCTGTGATTCTACAGTGTAGGTTTTTCTAAGCCTCTATACAACATCCTTATTCAGCATGGACATACAGAGAAACATTGAGTCTGATGAGTCATGAGGGTGGCGTTTACTGCTGTGTAGACATGCTGCAGAGTTTTTTTGTTGTTGTTATGAATTCCTGTTATATTTAGCAGCCTTATGTGTTACTCAGGAAGCAAGTAAGAGTAGCACACCCAGCTATGATATATGTTAAACTCCAAAATTCAGAGACATAGGACTAGGAAAGAGAGTTACTTTGATAATTGAATGGTAAGACAGACTGTATTATAAAGAAAATTGATCTAAGGTAATAGATTGAATATTTTTTTTCTAATTTCAAATTTGTCTTCAAAAAATAACATCCAAAAAACTTCATTATGCATCACTGACATATAAATAATATTCACTTTAAACTAATAATAAAAAGTAATTGACCATTTTTTTTTTCTGAGAAAGTTCTCAGCTTGTAATGCTTAGCATTCTTTAGCTCAGTCCCACAGCAACATGATTAAAAAGGGCAACAATGGTGGTAATGCAATTACTAGCTAAGCTAAAAAGTCACTATGAGTGTGACTTTTATAGTGAGTCACTGAACTCACTATAAAACAAGTAAGTACTCAGGGGCTTTTTGTCAGGAGTATAACATTCAGAAGTCTCAGAAAGCTCAGTACAATTGATTATAATAATCAAGTATAAAAGCACTCACATGTGTATCTGTTAGTTTTAGTATTCCACAAGTGTAGCCAACTTTTAAACCCTCAAATACTCTTAATAATAGATCTTTTGGATACAAGGGACTAATGACTGAACTAATGGGGACACAACAAGTTCATTGCTGTTTTGGAAAAGAGAGAAAATAACATATAGCTTCTCTTATTCGTGAATTGTTAATTGGCATGGTTATTAAGCATTAGTAGGTGGTAGGTCACAGCCAGGCCTGAAGACAGCAGTTTGAGAGAGTTAACAACTGGTCTATAACCTATCATTTCAATCCCAGGTATGTGGGAAAGAGAGAAATAAAGCATAAGACACTTAGCCTTTTCAAATCTCCATGTGAACATTCTAATCTTGATGATGTCTATATCAAAAATATAGGTTCCTTAGCAATTGAATGCATTCAGCACAATGTACTTTGTATATATTTGCTTGTGATAAACAAACCTGGAATTTATGAATTTATGAGACATGACCTGTTGCAAAATTCAGTATCAAGTATGTAATTATAAGAAGTAAAATGGAGATTTGTAATGACCAAAAATAGCTCATTTTATGTAAGAGATGTAATGAGATGCATCCCTGAGAGATGTCTACTTGAAGGATAGCTTTTCTATATCCTAACAAAATAAAGACCATGGGCAAGGAGCGAGCTCCTTTAAGTCAGGACACATTATATGTGTAAGTAATGAGAGAGGCATGTGCCTGTAGGTAGACTTACTTCTTATGTATTCATAACACTTGCTTTTGTTATGTTGATTTAGGAGTAAACTGAAGTGAAGAGAAATGTTACATGTATCCTAAAAGTCATTTTTAGCAATCTGATCATGGTACAGATACAATCTTGTTCAACCCTGATGCAGGTTGGGTTTCCTCATTTGATTTCAGGATGACTTATTTTAAGTGAGGAGAAGAGATTTAGGTAAAAGTGACCAATACCCCATTCCCCAAGATTACGTAAGGCCTGATTAAAAGCCCTGGTACCTGTGAGCTCTTGATCTGAAGGGATCATTTGTACTCATTTATGAATATCCTAGGGAGGTACCTGTTAAATTTTAATGTGCATCTTATTCATATCAGTATCTTACCACAATACAAATTCTGATTTAGTTAGTCTGTGACAGGGAAAGATACTGAATCACAATGCCACATTCTGGACCAAACTCTGAGTGTCAAAGCTCTAGGGCATTTTTTGGTTGGACTCAAGAGAGAAGATCCAACAGCACTGTATGAGATAGTCCTAAGGCAGTGACAGTTTGACTAAATTTTGATAAGGCTTTTGGTGGGCATGGAGGATGAAGGAGACCAAGACCAAGCAAACAGAATTGAGGTATGAAATAAGAGATCAGTGGTAGCCTCTTCTCTGTATGAATATCTCAGTTAAGGTACATGTTGTCACACCACCCACTGTAATTTCTGCAGTCACCCTCATGTAAGAGCTGCCCCTTGTACAGCTCTTAGGGGCAGAGTTTCAATTTTAGCACATTCTTCACGTACTTAGCAAGGGTCTCTGGTGCCAAGGAGCATCAGACCCAGGCTTTCACTGAAGTAGTATCAGTGTGGCCAAAGCAAACCTAAGAGCCTACAGATGGTATTATAAGGATACATTAGTATGAATTCCTGCATCTTGATGGTGTTTCCAAGCCCTTCAGTTGCTGTTTAAATGTTCTATTCATGATCCAATTGGCAGTGTGGTCAATTATCAATAGAATACCAGATTTGGCGCATGAGTCCTTCACCTAAATGCCATTAGGCAAGGAAATAACAGCATGCTGCCAGTGGAGTATAAAGTGGCACACTCCCTTTGGAGAACTGAATTTCATTTTTAGGTAGTTTATACATACCCTTACCCCAAGACCCAGCAAGTAGTATCACATGAGAACAACTCAAATGCCCATCAATGGGAGAATAGATTGAAAATCTGTGGTGTGAAAATGAAACAGCATACTACTAAGAAATAAACTTCTGAGGCATGCACAAACATAGATGAATCTCAAAAAGAAACAGAAATGGAGGAGTCCGTACTGTATTATCTCATTTATGTGAAGTTTGAATACAGCCAATAACATCTAGTGGCTGAGAGGGGGAGGGCAAACTGTAGCTCAGGTTCAATCAGTTCTTTTCTCTGATTTGTATTTGTTTAGTCATTGAGATTAAAAATATTTTCATGTTATAAAAAGGTTATTAAAAAATGAATATGTGATTATAAGATATGTAGCCAACAAAACCTGAAATATTTGCTATCTGTTTTGTTACAGAAAATGTGTGCTGATACTTGCTCTACAGCAATAGAAAGTAGGAGAAGGCCTCTAAAGGAGAAACAGAAACTGATGGAAAAGGGGCCGAGGAAATATCCTAGGATGATAGAAATGTGATATACTTTGTTTCAGTTGTGATTCCAATGCTGTCTGTGATTGCCCAAATCATTAAAGAGGACATTAAATTGTATAATTTCATTGTAATTTATACCTCAAAAAACAATGTAACTTTTTCAGGAAAACTAAATTTCATACTATTAAAGAAAATAGGAAGTCTTAAATTAGCATAGGCTTGGCTAAAGCTACACTTACTCCAGGGTTCGAAGCTAGCAAGCAAGAATAGAGCCTGTAATACAGGGGTGCCCACACTTTTTCAGCTTGCGAGCTACTTATAAGATGACTAAGTCAAAATGATCTACCTACAATAAAAATGCAAAACATAAATTTATTTCTTCTATATTATCATTATTTAAGTTACTATTATTACTATTTAATATTGTTTATTCTTCTTTCACCTTTCTCCTTCTCAGCTCTCTTTTCGGAGGAAAGTCAATGTCATAGTTTTTATGAACAGTCCGAAAAAGCCGCTCCACATTTCCCTCCTTTGGAATAGCAATGGCACACAGACAGATGAGGCAAATGCACTTAGAATATGACATAGTGAAAAATTTCCCCTCCCATGAAAGTGGTAGGTATTAGGCTTCTTACTCGGACCAGCTACGACACTCATTTTTATACCCTTTGTTGTATTTAGTTTAAATAAATTGAAGGTTAACTACGCAGCAATGTAACTGAACAAGTTAGTGCAGTTTAACATGCATGCGTAGGGTGTCAAAAGTTCAGGCGTCAGATTGGCTACCCTGTATGCCAATCAAAAGATAAATGTCTTTTTAATGTCATGCGATCTACCCACACTTCCTTGGCCATCAACCAGTAGATGGTGATCCACGGACGTATTGAGCACCCCTGCAGTGTAATAGATGCAGTGCTGCCCCCTGAAGGTGACCCATTGAAAAGCAGTTGATAGGTCAAGCCCTGCAGGAATAATTCCTATTGCTTTTACCAGTGATGAGTAGTATAGACCAAGAGAAATACTAGGGTGCCACTGTAATGCTTGCCACTGTCAGCTGGGAGATGTGTGAATACCAGCAATAAGATGGGCTGAGTATATCACAGCACAATAAACCACACTACCAGGACAATTAAAGTGTATTCAGAAGCCTAGGCATTGATCATGTTGTGGCTCTTCAAGAGACATCACTACCACATTAAGCATTCTTAAAACTTTCTCCTGAAAATCTCTGAGTCTGCTGAATAGAATCCCTGATTTTCCAGGCCTTGTAAATATGCAGACTAAATGTAAAAGCATAGCCAGTAGTATGTAAGACTAATTCGTCTGGAATCTGGATTACATAGCTCAGAACAGACCACTTTAAGGACCGCCTCGAGAAGTAAGAGTTATGCTCCGTCCTGCTTTTTTGAGAACTCCAAAGATTTAAAAGCTTTAGGTCTGGGATTTCAGTTTGTTAGAGGTCCAGCTTCAACAGAAAACTGTTTGCTTATTTTAAGCAAGCTAAATACTGACTTACAAAAATTGTTAAAAGTATTAAGAAAAGTAGCCACTGAAATAAAAGTTAGACATGGACTGAATATGAAAATTATGTCTTTCTTGTAGCATTCTGATTGGTGCTACTGTGAATTGGCATAATTCTGCAATATAAAGGAGTGGTGTGGAAAGCCCAAGAGACCCCGACACAAAGTAATGGGGAATAATTATCAGAGGATGACGTGTGTGAGGCCAGCTTGCCATCTAGTCAGCCAGGTGACTGAGGAGCAGCTGGGAAACACACAGGGGCCATAGAGAGAAGAGCAAGGTCTCTTAGGTTCTCATAATGAATTGGCTACAGGAGATAGAAATTCCTTTATAAACTGAGAGATTTTGCCAAAGAGGAAACTGGGCAAAGTTTGTTTACAGATACCCTGATACTAAGCCAAGCCACCAAAATGAAATCAGTAACTATGAATCTGTATGTTACTTCATCATCAAAACACAGTTATGTTTTACCTTTCTTGGCTGCAATTTTTAGACCAGAGGGTTGATTCTCACTAAGTCTGAGATAATGTTAATAATAGATTATTTTGTTAAGTTCGTTGAGGCTATCTATTGCAAGTAGTCTGTTCAATGCATGAACTTTAGAATTATTCATAAACACCAGGAAAGTTATAGACATGGGCATATTGAACTGGTAAACATTGATAAAAATATAGACTGTAAAAGCCAGAGATTTTTATTCAGCACACAGAGAAAGCTATTGATTTAAGTTTTTAAAGAATTGCCAGATAAAAGTTTCATCTCAGAGACTGAAATGGAATGAGAGTCAATGTAATGTAGTATAAAAACAAAAGGTATAATTGGAATGTTAAAAAATTTTATTTTAAATTATGACATGCTATTAGAACAAGCAAATATGATATATACTACTTTCAGAATGACATTTTAAAAGGTGCTTATAAAATAAGGAAATAAGCACCAGGGTGGCTTTTTAAAACTTATATATCAAAAAGAAGAAATAAAAGGAAATAGACTTTATATTACTGACAGTGTAACAAATTCTTTCTTTTTAAGTGCCACAATCTGAAGGTAAATGTGTCAGTCTCCAAAGTGGAATATAAGAAAGAAAGATCTGATTAAAGCTTGTTAGTACAAGGTGAATAATAGTTGACATTTAAAACTATAATTTTAAATCTAGTCAAATATTTGCTTCTCTTTTTAAGGAAAATCGAGACAGTGTTTTGAAGTAGGAAATGTACCCTTGGTGATATGTCCATATTTATTATGCCACCAAATAAAAAGCATTCTAAGACTGTAGTACTTGGTATTTAACAAATATGAAAGAGGTACTAAGTTATGTGCTAACTTAGTGTAGGTGTTGGTGGGCGGCAAGAGTTTGGTATATGAAATAAAACTGTGACTACATGAAAAACCATGATCAACAGTGTAAAACTGCTAATGGCCTTATTTACTAAACTGGTCATGGACAAAGATCCTTTAGAGTCTTTGAGAAGTCAAGGTATATGAAAGTCTTAAACAAGAATCTTTTTATATAATAAAATTGTTTTTGAGTAATAAACAGTATTATATCAGAAGTAGGTTAAAATATTATATGTCCCATGCCTTACATGTTCTATACTTGACAAATATTTTATAAGAAGGGCACCCAAGTATTTTCTGTAATTAGAAATTAGCATATATTCACATACATATATAAATTGAATTGTTATAAAGCATAGGCTTAATTTACTTGATTTTAAAATTTAAAAACCTATGGTAGTTATTGGCAGCTACATAAGCCAGAAAAACAATTATAAAAAACTATTCAAATCTTCCTTTACCTCCCTTCTCATCTAACAGACCAACAGTCTTACAAATATTCTTTGCAGATTTTTTTCTGCTGATGCATGTATATGCTAGCCTAAGTATATGAATATAGAACTTTATTTTTACACTAGCTGTGCCCAGCCACGCGTTGCTGTGGCTCAGTCTGGTTAAATGAAAAAGAAAGAAAAGAGAAAGCACACGTTTTTGATATGTTTAATTTCACAATGCTTGTGGGTATACAATATTTTTGTTGTTCCATTGTCTGTGCAGATATAGAGATTGTCTGGTTTGCCGACTCTAGAACACGCAACATATAATTGTTCATGTGAGAAGCAATCCGTGTCTAGATCTAAACCGCACAGTTCTAAAGATTGGCCCTGAGCTTTGTTGATGGTGATTGTAAATGCCAATCGAATTGGGAATGGCAATCTCTTAAATTGAAATGGCATGTCCATTGGAATCATAGGAATGTGAGGAATGAGGACATCTTCACCTTTGAAAGGTCATGTCAAGATTGTTGCTTCTATGACATTACTCATTAATTTTTTTACTGCAAGCTGCATGCTGTTGCAAAGCTTTGGCTGGTTGATATTTTGCAACATGCTAATTGGCATGCTGATTTTCAATTGCAGTACATGCGGTGGCATCCCAGGCAGATTGAGTGAATTCAAAAATTCTGTTGGATAATTAACCGCTTCATCTGCTTCTACAACAGTGTGGACAGACTTGTATGTGACTGCCTTGCTTTGAATGTTAGACTGAATAATATTGTTAAGTTCGTAGATGTCTTTGTTCTTAGCCACAAGAATAGCTCGTTCACTTAGCCAATCATGATCGTTATAATTGGTTTGAATATTGGGAAATACTAATTCAACCAATTCTTCTTTTGACGTCACTAAATTGCAGAAGTTATGAGGCAATGAAATTCGTCCTGAGGTCAGATCAACTGGCACCTTTCTGTTCCCAATTTCCAGCAATTGATGTGAGAATATCTCAGTTGATCGATTGTTTTGCAGCTGGACACGTGTATTTGTAGTTAATTTTAACGTCTTCACGTGTTGCCACAAAGTACAGTATTTCAGGCAAGTGTTTATTTCATCTGCTGGTGTCAATCAAGGAATTACAGGTAATGTTTGCCTGAAATCTCCTGCAAGCAATATAAATGCATTCCCAAATGGTCTGATGTTTCCACGCAAATCTTGCAATGATCAATCAAGAGCGATGAGTGATTTTTTTTGTGCCATGTATATTCATCCCAAACAATAAGTTTCCACTTCTGCAATACTTTTCCCATGCCGGATGCTTTGGAAATGTTGCACGTGGGAGTTTCAATTAATTGAATGCTCAATGGCAATTTCAAAGCAGAATGAGCAGTTCCACCTGGTAGCAATGTTGCAGCTATTCTGGACGACACAAGAGCTAAGACTGTCATTTTGGGATCAAATTGCTGCCAGAACCAATCTAATTAGGAACATTTTACCAGTTCCTCCAGGTGCATCTAAGAAAAAGATTTCTCCATCCCCATTAGTGACAGCTTGCATTATTTGATTGTAAATGCCTTTTTGCTCAAGCGTTAGCTTAGGAATATTTGATTGCACATACAATACCCATTGTAATTTTGTTCACGACGCAAATCTACATCAAACGAAGCAGCAGCAGATCGATTCGGTGATGGCATTTCCAATTGATTGAGAACTTTGTTTCCGATTTCTAAGCAAAAATCTTCAATCATTATCAATGCTTCATTGTAGATTTCTGCTGTGAAATCCATGTTCATATTTAAATTTTCCTAGTATATTCGACAGAAAATATCTTCAGCCATGTGTGATTTATATTTCTCCCATAACATTAAAATGGAATCATAAAATATTTAGTATAGTGTGTGTTGCTTTTATGTCCAACAGATGGCAGTGTTTTTTTTTTTTTAAAAACATGTTTTTACCTGTCACAGGTGTGATATCTATATAATAGTAGATATATAAAAATGTAAGTATTTGAATGTAACATTGTGTCAAAATTTCAAAACAATCAGTGAAGAACTTTCAGAGATTTAAAATTTTAAACAAATCATTTTCATTTTTATTTATATAGATTTTGACATATATAACATATTAATAAACACATTCTATATAAGACATAAAATATAACATTTTGAATTAATTAATCTACATATGCAATTTTACAGAAGTAAAAAATTTAAAATATGGTAAGGTTTTTAGAGCAATGGTATTATATATATCCCATATCCTAGAGTGGCTATATATATATATATATATATATATATATATATATATATATATTCTATTTTCTTTTTTTGTTTGTTTGTTTACTTTTTTTAATGTTTTATTTTATTTTATTCATTTTAGAGAGGAGACACAGAGTGAGAGAGAGAGAGAGAGAAAGAGAGAAAGGGGGGAGGAGCTGGAAGCATCAACTCCCATATGTGCCTTGACCGAACCAGTGCAGGATTTAGAACTGGCGACCTCAGTGTTCCCAGGTCGACGGCTTTATCCACTGCGCCACCACAGGTCAGGCTATATTCTATTTTCACTAACTCATTCCCCCTTCACCCAGTCACATCAGATAAACTGTGTCATTACAACCAATGTTTTTATATCCTATTCCCATAAGCATGCATATAGAATATTATACTTGCAAATTACATTATACTATTGAAAAAATAACTAGTTACAAAGGCACATTTTTGTGCCAGGGGCATAGGAAATCAAAACCAAATAGATCTTTTACTTATATATAGACTTTTTTTGGTTAATGCTATTTGATAGCTTCTCTGCATTGAGATGTATTGCTAGTAGAAATAAACATAAGAAAATAATATGCATTCCATTTCAACGATATAGATTTAAAACAAAACAGTTATCATAAAAGGTGACAATAATATTATGGTAGACTTACACCATTCACAAAAGCAAACTCAAAATGGATAAAAGACTTAAATGTAAGCCGTGAAACCATAAGCATCTTAGAAGAAAACATAGGCAGCAAGCTCTCCGACATCTGTAGCAGCGGTATATTTGCCGATTTATCTTCATGGGCAACTGAAATAAAAGGCAAGATAAACAAATGGGACTATATCAAACTAAAAAGTTTTTGCACAGCTAAAGACAATAGGAACAGAATAAAAAGACAAACCACACAATGGGAGAACATATTCGACAGCACAACTGATAAGGGGTTAATAACTAAAATTTATAAAGAACTTATAAAACTCAACACCAGGAAGACAAACAACCCAATCAAAAAATGGGCAAAAGAAATGAATAGAAATTTTTCCAAAGAGGACATACAGATGGCCAATAGGCATATGAAAAAATGCTCAACATCACTAATCATTAGAGAAATGCAAATTAAAACCACAATGAGATATCACCTCACACCAGTCAGAATGGCACTTATCAGCAAAACAACACAGAATAAGTGCTGGCGAGGATGTGGAGAAAAGGGAACCCTTCTGCACTGCTGGTGGGAATGCAGACTGGTGCAGCCACTGTGGAAAACAGTTTGGAGATTCCTCAGAAAATTAAAAATCGAACTGCCTTTTGACCCAGCTATCCCACTTTTAGGAATATACCCTAAGAACACCATAGCACTGTTCGAAAAGAAGAAATGCGCCCCCATGTTCGTGGCAGCATTGTTCACAATAGGGAAGATCTGGAAACAGCCCAAGTGTCCGTCAGAAGACGAGTGGATTAAAAAGCTTTGGTACATATATACTATGGAATACTACTCAGCCATAAGAAACGATGACATCGGATCATTTATAACAAAATGGATGTACCTTGATAACATTATACGGAGTGAAATAAGTAAATCAGAAAAAAAGAAAAACTGAGAACAGCACGATTACATATATAGGTGGGACATGAAAGTGAGGGTATGGACATGGACAAGAGAGTGGTGGTTATGGGATGGGGGGAGGGAGGGAAGAGTGGGATAGGGAGGAGGGGAGGGACGCAGGGAAAACCAGATTGAAGGTGACAGAGGACAATTTGACTTTTGGTGATGGGTATGCAACACAATTGAATGATAAGATAACCTGGAGATGTTTTCATTGTACATATGTACCCTGATTTATTGATGTCACCCCAGTAGAATTAATAAAAATAAAATATATATATAAAAAAAAATAATAATAATAATATTATGGTAGAAAAATGTTTAGAGTCTACATTTTATGTAGTAAAATTTATAAAATGCTCATTCAATAATTATTAATGTCAAAACTGCTCTGATGTTTGTATAATAGACTATCCAAAGCTGGTATTAATTTGTTGAAATGTTGTAGATAAAAAAAGTCCATCGCATCAGGAAGAGCATGTGCCTGCCATGTTCTCATATCCCTTGGTGTGATTACCCTTTGTCTATGTGTATCAATGTCAGCTTTGTGTCTTTTATTTTAATTTTTAAATTAAATTTACTGGGGTGACACTGGTTAATAAGATATAGGTTTCAAGAGAAGAAAGATGGCGATGGAGTAGGCGGACATACCAACTTCCAACTCCCAGAAGCAAAGTGGATTATAACTCAATTTAAAGAACCATCATCTGGATAAACCAACTATGAACTAAACTAAGTGGACTCTTCAACCAAGGAACACAGAAGAAGCCACATTGAGACTGGTAGGAATAGCAAAAACGCGAAGAGGGCTGCCCAGCTCCCCGGAGCAAATGGCAGCCCGGAGAGACCCGCGGGGCGGGAGGAAAGTTTGGAGGAGAGGGAGGGACCTGGGTCCCAGGAACCAAGCCCCAGGTGCAGTCCCAGAGCCTAGAAGAGGCGTTTGGACAGTTTTGAGCTGTGAAACAAGTGAGGGAGCTCCCAGGACTAAAGTGTGGAGTATTAGGTCCCTTCCTACTCTGCTGACGGCTGCTTAAGGGTTTGGGGCGACAGGACGCTGAAACACGGTTCTGTCGGCGTGGGCAGAGGCCAAGCCGGTGGGAGCTCAGTCTAGCCCAGAGGGTCGGAGGGGACGCGCAAAAGCGGTCCAGAAGCTGCGGGCCCGCCTTTAATCCCACTTACGGGGACAAAGTGGGAGGCCAGGAACGGGCAGAAATCTGCTCTGCGACCCTGCGCAAGCCAGCCCTGACCGCAGGGACAGGGCTAGGACCAGGGACGGGCAGGGGCTCGCAGCTGAGCTCACGCTACTATCCCCGCCTGGCCGGAGAAACCCCGGATTGCATTCATACGTGCACGAGCGGGCTCGGAACGCGGGGGCGGGGTAGAGTCCGGGATGAGCGGAAGTACGCAGCTGAGCGGAAGCCAGCAAACATGCCCAGCCCAATAGACCTGGGTCTGCGACCCTGCTCAGAAGGGCCCTGGCCTCGAGGGCGGGGCTAAATCTCCAGACGGGCAAACACTCACAGCTGAGAGCACGTCAAAAGCCCTGCCCAACCCGCGAAACTGTGGCGAGCAGGCTCTGACTGAGGGTTCTGGGCAGAAGTCCGGAAATAGGCTGGGTCTGCAGCTGAGCAAAGGTGCTCATCTCTACCCTTGGTGCTAAGACTTGTGGCTTGTGTGACAGCCCCTCCCACGGAGGAGAGGGAGAAATCACAGCAAAAACCACAGTGGGCCAGCTCTGGCAACGCTCATACCCAACCAACCTAGGCACCGGCAGAGGGGGTGTGGGGCCTGCAGACAGAACACACCTAGAGAACACAAAGGCAACACCTACTGGACTCCAGTGGCCACAACTTGCTTATACACAGAAAAAATGGGCAGGCAGAGGAATGCAAACCAAATGAATCAAGAGAAATCCCCAGGGAAGGACCTGAATGAACCAGATATAACCAAATTACCAGAAGGAGAATTTAGAATAATGATAGTTAGGATGTTCAAAGAAATTAGAGCAACAATGGATAGTCATTATGAACACCTAAATAAAGAGATAACAAGTATAAAAAACGAAATTGAAATAATAAAAAAGAACCAGACAGAAATGACAAATACAGTGTCAGAACTGAAGACCACAATGGAAGGAATTAAAAGCAGGATGAATCATGCTGAGGATCGAATAAGCAAGTTAGAGGACACAATAAACAAAGGCACAGAAGCAGAGAAGAAAAAGGAAAAGAGACTTAAAAAATGTGAGGAAACTCTAAGGGAGCTTTGTGACAACATGAAGAGAAACAACATTTGCATCATAGTGGTGCCTGAAGAAAGGAGAGAGGACAGGAAAAGGAAACTTTGTTCAATCAAATCATAGCAGAAAAATCCCCTAAATTAAGGCTGGGAAACACTCCACACGTTCAAGAATCACACAGAACTCCATTAAAGAGAAACCCAAAGAGATCTACACCAAGACACATCATAGTTAAAATACCAAAGCTAATGAATAAAGAAAAAAATTTAAAAGCTGCTAGAGAAAAAAAGGCTATCACCTAAAAAGGAGCTCCCATAAGGATAACATCGGACTTCTCAACAGAAACACTTGAGGCCAGAAGGGAATGGCAAGATATAATCACAGTAATGCAGAACAAGAACCTACAACCAAGACTACTTTATCCAGCAAGGCTAACATTTAAAATTGAAGGAGAAATAAAGAGCTTCCCAGAAAAAGAAAGCCTGAAGGAATTCATTAAAAACCAAACCAATTCTGCAAGAGATACTAAGGGGCCTCTTGTGAACAGTTTAAAGGGAGGAATGAATAGAGTAAAAGAAGAATACAGCTTTAAAGAATAAAATGGCAATAAACAACTACATATCAATAAATACCTTAACTGTAAATGAATTAAATGATCCAATCAAAAGACATAGGGTAGCTGCATGGATAAAGAAACAGGACCCTGCCTGACCTGTGGTGGCACAATGGATAAAGCGTCGACCTGGGAACACTGAGGTCACCAGTTCAAAACCCTTCACTGGTCTCTTCAAGGCACATATGGGAGTTAATGCTTCAAGCTCCTCCCCCCTTTCTCTCTTTCTCTCTCTCTCTCTCTCTCAAACACACACACACACACACACACACACACACACACACTCTGTCTCCTCTCTAAAATGAATAAAATAAAAATTAAAAAAAAAAGAAAAAGGAACAGGACCCATACCTATGCTGTCTACAAGAGACACACCTTAAAACAAAAGATGCTCATAGACTGAAGGTAAAAAGATGGAAAAAAATATTTCATGCAAATGGAAATAAAAAAAAAAGCAGGGGTAGCAATATTTATATCTGACAAAATGGACTTTAAAACAAAAGCTGTAGTAAGAGATAAAGAAGGACACTACATAATGATAAAGGGAACAATTCAACAGGAAGATATAACTATTATAAATATCTATGCACCAAATATAGGAGCCCCGACATACATAAAGCAGACTTTGATGGATATAAAGGGCGAGATTAACAGCAATACTATCATAGTAGGGGATTTCAATACCCAATTAACAACACTGGATAAATCCTCAAGAAAGAAAATTAATAAAGAAACAGCAGACTTAAAGGAGACACTAGATCAACTTGATTTAATAAATATCTTCAGAATTTTCACCCTAAAGCAGTAGAATATACATTCTTCTCAAGCGCTCATGGTACGTTTTCTAGGATAGACCACATGTTAGGACACAAAAATGGTCTCAATAAATTTAAGAAGATTGAAATCATATCAAGCATTTTCTCTGATCACAATGCCATGAAACTAGAAATTAACCACAAAAGAAAAACTGAAAAACACTCAAACACTTGGAAACTAAATAGCATGTTATTAAATAATGAATGGATTAACAATGAGATCAAAGAAGAACTGAAAAGATTTCTAGAAACAAATGATAATGAGCATACATCAACTCAAAATTTATGGGACACAGCAAAAGCAGTACTGAGAGGGAAGTTCATTGCACTACAGGCATATCATAGGAAGCTAGAAAAAGCTCAAATAAGCAACCTGACCCTGCATCTAAAAGAACTAGAAAAACAACAAAAAATAAAACCCAAGACAAGTAGAAGGAAGGAAATAATAAAGATCAGAGCGAGCAGAAATAAATGACATAGAGGTGAAGGAAACAATACAGAGGATTAATGAAACCAAAAGCTGGTTCTTTGAAAAGGTAAACAAGATTGATGAACCTTTAACTAGACTCACCAAGAAATAAAGAGAGAGGACTCAAATAAATAAAATTAGAAAGGACAGTGGAGAAATAACAACTGACACAACAGAAATACAAAGCATTGTAAGAAAATACTATGAAGAACTATATGCCAAAAAATTAGACAATCTTGGTGAAATGAACAAATTTCTTGAATCATATAACCTTCCAAAAATCAATCTGGAAGAATCAGAACACCTAAATAGACCAATTACAGCAAATGAGATCGAAACAGTTATCAAAAAACTCCCAAAAAAGAAAAGTCCTGGGCCTGATGGCTTCACAAGTGAATTCTATCAAAAATTCAAAGAAGAACTAACTCCTATTCTTCTCAAGCAATTTAAAATATTCAAGAGGAAGGAAGACTTCCAAACTCCTTTTATGAGGCGAGCATAATTCTGATCCCAAAACCGGGCAAAGACAACACAAAGAAAGAAAATTATAGGCCAATATCCCTGATGAATTTAGATGCTAAAATTTTCAACATAATATTAGCCAACCGGATCCAGCAATATATGAAAAATATCATACACCACGATCAAGTGGGATTTATTCTGGAGAGGCAAGGCTGGTTCAATATTAACAAATCAATCAATGTGATTCATCACATAAACAAAAGGAAGGACAAAAACCACATGATAATTTCAATAGATGCAGAAAAGGCATTTGATAAAATCCAGCACCCATTCATGCTCAAAACTCTCAGTAAAGTGGGAATACAGGGAACATTCCTTAACATGATAAAGGCCATCTACGACAAACCCACAGCAAACATTATACTAAATGGACAAAGATTAAAAGCAATCCCCTTAAGATCAGGAACCAGGCAGGGATACCCCCTTTCACCACTCTTATTCAACATAGTTCTGGAAGGCCTAGCTACAGCAATCAGACAAGAAGAACAAATAAAAGGCATCCAAATTGGAAAAGAAGAAGTAAAACTGTCACTATTTGCAGATGATATGATATTGTATATTGAAAACCCTAAAGTCTCAGTCAAAAAACTACTGGACCTTATAAATGAATTCAGCAAGGTGGCAGGATATAAAATTAATATGCAGAAATCAGAGGCATTTCTATATACCAACAATGAACTGTCAGCAAAAGAAATTAAGGAAACAATCCCCTTCACTATTGCAGCCAAAAAAATAAAGTACCTAGGAGTAAATTTAACCAAGGAGGTTAAGGACTTGTACTCGGAAAATTATAGAACATTGATAAAAGAAATCAAGGAAGATACAAACAAGTGGAAGCATATACCGTGCTCATGGTTAGGAAGAATAAACATCATTAAAATGTCTATATTACCCAAAGCAATTTATAAATTCAATGCAATACCAATTAAAATACCAATGACATACTTCAAAGATATAGAACACATATTCCAAAAATTTATATGGAACCAAAAAAGAATACGAATAGCCTCAGCAATCTTAAAAAGAAAAAATAAAGCAGGAGGTATCACTCTTCCGGATATCAGGGTATACTACAGGCCATTGTACTCAAGACAGCCTGGTACTGGCATAAGAACAGGCACATAGATCAATGGAACAGAACAGAGGACCCAGAAATAAACCCACAGCTTTGTGGACAACTGATATTTGACAAAGGAGGAAAGAACATACAATGGAGTAAAGACAGCCTCTTTAACAAATGGTGTTGGGAAAATTGGACATCTACCTGCAAAAAAATGAAACTAGACCATCAACTTACACCATTCACAAAAACAAACTCAAAATGGATAAAAGACTTAAATGTAAGCCGTGAAACCATAAGCATCTTAGAAGAAAACATAGGCAGCAAACTCTCTGACATCTGTAGCAGCAGTATATTTGCTGATTTATCTCCACGGGCCAATGAAATAAAAGGCAAGATAAACAAATGGGACTATATCAAACTAAAAAGTTTTTGCACAGGTAAAGACAATAGGAACAGAATAAAAAGACAAACCACACAATGGGAGAACATATTCGACAGCACGTCTGATAAGGGGTTAATAACCAAAATTTATAAAGAACTTATAAAACTCAACACCAGGAAGACAAACAACCCAATCAAAAAATGGGCAAAAGAAATGAATAGAAATTTCTCCAAAGAGGACATACAGATGGCCAATAGGCATATGAAAAAATGCTCAACATCACTAATCATTAGAGAAATGCAAATTAAAACCACAATGAGATATCACCTCACACCAGTCAGAATGGCACTCATAAGCAAAACAACACAGAATAAGTGCTGGAGAGGATGTGGAGAAAAGGGAACCCTTGTGCACTCCTGGTGGGAATGCAGACTGGTGTAGCCACTGTGGAAAACAGTTTGGAGATTCCTCAGAAAATTAAAAATAGAACTGCCTTTTGACCCAGCCATCCCACTTTTCGGAATATACCCTAAGAACACCATAGCACTATTCGAAATGAAGAAATGCGCCCCCATGTTCGTGGCAGCATTGTTCACAATAGCGAAGATCTGGAACCAGCCCAAGAGTCCTTCAAAAGACGAGTTGATTAAAAAGCTATGGTACATATATACTATGGAATACTACTCAGCCATAAGAAATGATGACATCGGATCATTTACAACAAAATGGATGTACCTTGATAACATTATACGGAGTGAAATAAGTAAATCAGAAAAAAAGAAAAACTGAGATCAGCATGATTACATACATAGGTGGGACATAAAAGTGAGAATATGAGACATGGACAAGAGAGTGGTGGTTAAGGGATGGGGGGAGGGAGGGAAGAGTGGGATAGGGAGGAGGGGAGGGACACAGGGAAAACCAGATTGAAGGTGACAGAGGACAATTTGACTTTTGGTGATGGGTATGCAACACAATTGAATGATAAGATAACGTGGAGATGTTTTTATTGTACATATGTACCCTGATTTATTGGTGTCACCCCATTAGAAGTAATAATATATATATATAAAAGGTATTGGTTTCAAGTGTACATCTTGAAAAGTGAAGAAAACTGAAAGTAAGGACATATTGTACTGTAAATCTTTAAATCAATTTTCAACCTAGATTCAGGTGATAGTCTTACACAGTACTGTGAGTGTGTGTATGGGCGTGGGTTGGTGGGTGCATTTATTTTTGTTTTCTATCTCTTCTGTAGGAATGTACAATCCATAAGAGCAGGGACTTGTCTGATTTCATTCCTTGTTGGGTTCCTATTACTTACAGCAATGACTGACAATGAACAAATGGCCAATACACTCTTGTTGAATGAATAAATTATTGTTTCAAAAGTCCAAAATGTTTGAAAAAGTTGTAAGCACTATAGCCAAGGTAGAAAAAAATGATTGTGAAATAAAAAACCACTATGTAATTCCAATTTTCTCAACATTCATTTTCACCCCAAATCAAGAGATTTTTTCCTATCCTTACAAATTACCCATAGAATAAAAAAATAAGTTAGGATTTTCCATAGCTGATTCCACTCAGACTTCATGCTTAACAGAACATTAAAAAATAGCATTCTTGTTTAGTTTTGTCGGCATGTATATATAAATTTAACACATATTATTCTATGCTAGAGATAAAGGAGCTGAAGCAGAAAATTGACAATATAGTTGATGTTGAAGCTACAGATCTGTATTTTCTAAGATTCAATAACAAAGTGATTTTCTAATACCTAGGATTCGCTATGAAGGAAGTGTGTTTTCCTATTTAATGATGATTTTACCTTAGCAAGACCTCCTTAGGTAAGTTTATAATTGCTTTATTTAGTTTCACTTTTGTTAAGTCTCACCAGATCCAGATGGAGAAATGTAAAACACTGATTTAATTAAAATATTTCCATATCGTCCATAAATGTTACAGCGGTAAAATAAACAAATGAAAGCCATTATCTTGCCCTTGAAAACTTTTTTTTTTTTTTTTGTGGCAGAAACAGAGAGAGTCAGAGAGAGGGACAAATAGGGACATACAGACATACAGACAGGAAGGGAGAGAGATGAGAAACATCAATTCTTCAGTGCGGTTCCTTAGTTGTTCAATGATTGATTTCTCATATGTGCCTTGATGGGGGTTGGGGGATGGGGCTACAACAGACCCAGTGACCCCTTGCTCGAGCCAGTGACCTTGGGCTCAAACTGGTGAGCCTTGCTCAAACCAGATGAGCCTGCGCTCAAGCTGGCAACCTCGGGGTCTCGAACCTGGGTCCTCCACCTCCCAGTCCAATGTTCTATCCACTGTGCCACTGCCTGGTCAGGCAAAAACTTTTGATAGTGGGACTTATTTGTTTGATGTTAGCTAAACAATAGCAAATTCCTGAGACAATCAAAATGCCCACAAATGAATATGAGAATATAAAGTTGCGGTGGCATCGCACATTGAGAAAAATAATCAAGTGGGCAACCTAACAGATCAATTTCTTCATAATACATGTTTTTTTTGAAAATTAATTTTAACATGTTATCTTATCTTTGAAAAAATATAAAAAATAGGGAACATAGCAAGTAGCTGGAAGAATTCAGCCACTCTAATTCTTACTAAGAGAAAAATGTCTTGAAGTCTGATTTTCACTCACCTGATTAAAATTAGAGAAGCTATGCGTGGAGGCTCATAATCTTCAGTTAGTTTTGTTAGTTTAATAAATTGGTTTGGAGACAATCACTTCAAGTAATAATATATAGCCGAGGGAAGGAGACAAGCACTAGTTTCTTTCATCTTTAGCTATCAAGTTAACTACAGCTATCAAGTTAAACACAGGAACTTTCACCACAAAACACGTTCAGTGATTCCACTAAACAAAGCATGGTGATGAGCCATGTTCATGTTTACTGTACTAACATTCCCTGTATGCCTGATGACGCAATTAAAAGAAAAATTATGAATTAAGAAATTGTGATGGAGCCAGAGTTTTCATAAATAGTAATAGAGTAAAATCTTGAATCCTAAAAAGTGTACCCTTATACCCAACTGCTAACAGTAGTTATACTGAGCAAGCCAGATTACAAGTATAAGAAAACAAAATGACAGCATGTAGAAGAGTTAAAAGGTAAAATAAGATAAAGAATTAAAGAAAATTATCTAATTAATAAAATAAGAAATGTTCAAGAGAGAAATGCATCCACAAATAAAGGATACTTGCAGACATAACTTTCAGAGAAAAAGTAAAACCTATTGAAGTTAAGAAATATACATGTGATTGTCAAAATAACATTCAATATTGATTTTTGAAGAAAATATATGGACATTAAAAAATTCAAAAGTCAAAGAATATGAGAAATGTAAGTTATAGAAATAAATCCAACTGGTCCAAGACCCTATTGATATAATGGATAAAATTGTGGAACTCCACTAGTTTTTTCTTAAGTATCTTTTCCCTACTCAAACCATTTTGTCTGCTCTTCCAGATGTTGTGTAGGAGACAACTTTAAAAATTAATTCATTAGCCTATATGTACATAACAAAAATGTAAGTATATTATTTTATCAGATGAGCAGCTAAAAAGTTATGAGGTGCACATGCCTATGAATTCCTAAGAGGAGACTGTCAGTGTAAAACATGTATTTACAGTGTTAGTGGTATTGTAAAATGCACAAATTTAAGTCTTCAATTAATATTCAATAAAATAGCATGTTAGCAACTGTAATCACAATGCCATGTAACAATACTGTGTGACATACTTCAAAGTTGCTAGGAGACTAGACCTTAAATGTTGTCACCACAAAATGAAAGGATAAGTATGTCACTTGATGGAGGTTTTAGTAATTCTTCTGTGGTAATCATATTGCAAAATATAAATGTATCAAGTCAATGTGTACACAATGTTATGTGTTAGATATATCTCCTCCATCATTACTCACCCTTGTTACTCAGATAATGTTTGCCTCTGACCCTAGATATTTAGCTCTATCAATTACCCTGAGTATACATACTTTTATCATTTATGTTGCACTATTATTTCATTCTTCAAGCCAGTGACCTTGGGTTCAAGTCAGGAACCATGGAGTCATGTCTATGATCCCATGCTCAAGCCACCAACCCCACACTCAATCTGGTGAACCCGCGCTCAAACCCTGGACCTTGGTGTTTTGAGCCTGGATCCTTTGCATCCCAGTCCGATGCTCTATCCACTGAGCCAATGTTTGGTCAGGCAAGAACCTGATTTTATGTTATTATTACTTAAAGAAAAAGACACATTTACCACCTGACTGGCTGCTGCCAAGAGCCATGGGTTAAATTTGAAAACTGTGTTTAGTATAAGAAATTTTATATTTTAAATCCTATTCTCCCTTTTGCAATTTCAACAACGTGAAATGAAGCCTCGTGTGCTTACTTTATTTTCTTTTGTACTCTTAACTTTTGTAGCTTTTAAAACTATAAACTATTATTCTGACAAGGTGGGCAACTCTAGTATATAAGTAAGTACAACTTTACTAAAAAAATGCATCTGGCAGTCTTTGTCATTGTTCGTGCTGGGGATGAAATGGAACTAGGCTAGCAGTTCTAATGTAACATTCTTTATAGCATTTAAGTAAAAGTCTCATTTCTATATAATTATTGCACTGAACTATCCTTCTATTTTTTTGTTTGTTTGGTTTTTGTATTTTTCTGAAGTGAGAAGCAGGGAGGCAGAGAGAAAGACTCCCACATGTGCATGACTGGGATCTACCCAGCATGCCCAGCAGGGGGGCTATGCTCTGCCCATCTGGGGTATTGCTCTGTTGCAACTGAAGCCATTCTAGCACCTGAGGTGGAGGCCATAGAGCCATCCTCAGCGCCAGGCTAACTTTGCTCCAATGGAGCCTTGACTGCAGGAGGGGAAGAGAGAGAATGAAAGGAGAGGGGGAAAGGTGGATAAGCAGATGGGCACTTCTCCTGTGTGCCCTGGCCAGGAATCGAAGCTGGGACTTCCACACACTAGGCCGACGCTCTACCACTGAGCCAACTGGCCAGGGCCTGTCCTTTTTGTTTTTTATGTTGTTGAAACAAGCTTGGCTAATTCAAGACACTAGCCACTGGTGTATCAGTGTGCTTGAATTGAGTAGCTTATGGCATCATTTTTGAAGGAAAATATGTAAATATAAAGCACCTCATTTTGAATGTTATTGTACTATATTTTTAATAAAGTATAGATATGTAAGACCCATGAATGCATATAATTCATATTCAAAGCAAATAAAAAGAAAACTGATTCATAAAAAGAAATTATAGGGTGTACAACCAAATGAAATTTGACCAATTAGTTACAAATCATGCATTGCTATTTAAAGTTTTGTAGCTTGTACTTCAAAGAACGTAAAACAGATAAGAGTTTTTGGTACTACCTAAGGATATTCAAAACACTGTATTTTATGTATAGGTCATATTAAATGTTCAAATAAAATCAATTTTTGTTAATTTAAGTAAGTTGTATAAAGCTATTAAATGATTTGACTATAGATCTATGGTAACAGTAATACAATACAATGTTGTTTAAGTGTCCTTTAGAAAGGAGGAGTAAGAGGAATGAGTACCAAAAATAATACAATAGAAATTAGATATCAGGAAAGGGGCTTTGTGGAGACAGCAGAGATCAAAGGGGGAAAACTGTGCCCATGGGGTTGACAGATGGAGTCCCTCATTCTCTCAGCATCTCTCAGAATGTCATGCTAGATTTCAGGTACAGTTTCAACTGCCACAAAACGGAACTCACAGTATGGGAACATTGCCTCAGTTCTATTTTCTCTTCATAAGATAAGCATGACAGTAGCTTTGTAAACAGAACTTTAAAAGCAGGGAGACAAACAGACGGCTTGCTTATAACTACTGATGGAAAGCCAGCTTCAGAGCACCCAGAGATTTTTTGGTCTATAACAGCTGAAAATCCCTCCTTCAGAGTAGGGAGGGGTATTGGGGCCACACAGTGGGAATAGTGGGAGCTGACATTCAACTCAAGAAAATTTTCTGGTGAACCCTTGGTTTATTGCCATGCAGGGATGGGGGAGGTTATTATTCACCTCACAATCCACTTTCCCCCCACATTAGGAAAGCCTTTGTATTATCAATGGACAATAAAATTAGAAATGAGAAAAATATAAAGCATTCCATACAAAAACTTCTAAACAGATTAACTAGAAAATACAATATAAGGATCTCTCACCCAGCTACAAAATCATAAACTGTTTCAATGGTTTGAGTGAGGTTTCCTTATCAACTCTACTAGCCTGAGGGGAGTTCTGACAGCAGACACACAAGTTTGGTTGGCAGTCTGTAGAATTTTCAGAGTTCCAAATGATTTAGAGAGTTTGAAATAGCAAATATGAATGGCTGAAAATAAAAATATTTTAAAATTTTGCTTAAATATTATTGTCATGATATCATCATATACACTTGCCATTTTTCCCAACCAACTCCTCTGAGCTTTTGGCATGCCATTATTTATTTTCCCATACATATTTCTCATTTCCTCATGTGTCCAACTCTGATTCATTCCCTGAGCTGTACTCAGGAAAGCCTTCACATACCCTTAGTAGCCAGAGTTCCTCTGTAATAACACTGACATTTTCAGCCACCTTATAATTAAATGTTTATGACTTTGATATCATTTTCTCTTTTTTTTTATTTTATAGGAACAGAGAGAGAGAGTCAGAGAGTGGGATAGATAAGGACAGACAGACAGGAATGGAGAGAGATGAGAAGCATTAATCATCAGTTTCTTGTTGCAACACCTTAGTTGTTCATTCATTGCTTTCTCATATGTGCTTTGATGGCAGGCCTTCAGCAGACCGAGTAACCCCTTGTTCGAGTCAGCAACCTTGGGTCCAAGCTGGTGAGCTTTTTGCTCAAGCCAGATGGGCCCGCGCTCAAGCTGGCGACCTTGGGGTCTTAAACCTCGGGGTCTTGACCTCCGCATCCCAGTCTGACGCTTTATCCACTGTACCACCACCTGGTAAGGCGACTTTGATATCTTTGAAGCCATTTTATTATCTTAGTATTGGCAGAGATGAACACAGTGCTTAGCAAAATCGTGATGATCATAAGTTGAATACGTTTTGGACAAGTATATTGATTGATTGATTAATCAATGCCAAGTATATGCAGAAAGCTTACACTCACAAGCATAATTAAAATCCCATTTTAAGTAATCACCAATATAAAATAAAGGACTCTCCCCCAAAGAAACACAAGTGAGCAGTATCTTGAAAAGCCACTTTTTAATTTGTGTGGTAATGGCAAATGTTACAGAATGTGAAAAGATGCTATTAAATCTCTGAACTTTGGAAACAACTTGAATTACATCTGGAAAACATCCCACTTAGAGCAGAAAAAAGTTAGCCTCTTCTGGCATATGCTCCTTTTTCCAGTCTGAAATACCAGAAAAACTTTTTTTTTGTTTTTCCAAAGTTAGAAGCCAGGAGGCAGTCAGACAGACTCCTGTATGCGCCCGACTGGAATCCACCCGGCATGCCCACTAGGGGTTATGCTCTGCCCACCTGGGGCATTGATCTGTAGCAACTGGAACCATTCTAGTGCCTGAGGTGGATGGAGGTCATGGAGCCATCCTCAACGCCCGGGCTAACTTTGCTCCAATGGAGCCTTGGCTGAGGGAGGTGAAGAGAGAGACAGAAAGGAAGAAGAGGAGGAATGGTGGAGAAGCAGATGGGTGCCTCTCCTTTGTGACCTGGTCAAGAATTGAACCCAGAATTTCTGCAGGGTGGGCCGGTACTCTACTGCGGAGCTAACTGGCCAGGGCCCAGACTAACTTCTTGATCCTCAATGTCACCCTCACTTATCTGTAATAGCACTTATCATACTGTAGCACACAGTTGTTCACATAGCCGTTTCTATAATAATTTGTTCTTATATTTATATTTATTTATATATTTATGTTTAATAATAATAATAAAGAGCTTCTGTTTTTGTACTGTGCTAAAAGATATCACAAGCATAATCTCACTTTTTGGAACATCAACATCTAGCTATATTTTCTAGGTAAAACAATAGAGGTTTAGAGACATTAAGTTAATTATATTATGCCATGCAAATAATAAGGGTTGGAACCAAATTTAGAAACTAATTCTGCTTGCTTGACCAGGCAGTGGCGCAGTGGATAGAGCATCGGATTGGGATGCGGAAGACCCAGCTTCGAGACCCCGAACTCGCCAGCTTGAGCGTGGGCCCATCTGGCTTGAGCAACAGCTCGCCAGCTTGGACCCAAGGTCTCTGGCTCCAGCAAGGGGTTGCTCGGTCCGTTGAAGGCCTGCGGTCAAGGCACGTGTGAGAAAGCAATCAATGAACAACTAAGGTGTCACAATGACAATGAAAAACTAATGATTTATGCTTTTCACCTCTCTCTGTTCCTGTCTGTCTGTCCCTATCTATCCCTTTCTCTGACTCTCTCTCTGTCCCTGTAAAAAAAAAAAAAAACAAAAACAAGAAAACAAAAACAAAACAACTAATTCTGCTTGATACCAGTAGCAAAAAGTATATGCATTGCTATTGGTTATACTAAGCCCCCCCCACCCCCCCACACAAAAGATGTTGAAGCCTTAAACTCCAGTGCCTCAGAGCCTGGCCTTGTTTGGAAATAGGGTCTTTACAGAGGTAATAAGTTTAAATAAGGTTGTAGAGTGGATACTAATCAATATGACGGGGTCTTTATAAAAAAGGGTACATATAGAAACAGGACAGATATGTAGAGAGAGGTAAGATAATGTGAAGACATATACAAACAAGACAATCATGGGACTTTAGTGAATGTCTATGAGCCAGGGAAAGTCAAGAATTACTGGCAAACACCAGAAGCTAAAAGAGACAAGGAAAAATTATCCCCTAAAGCCATTAGAGAGAACATGGCTATGCTGGCACCTTCATTTCAGACTTCTAGCCTCCAGAACTGTGAGACAAATTTCTGTTTTTCTAAACTATCCACTTTCTGGTACGTTGTTATGGCAGCCTCAGGAAATAAATTCATCCATTTACTTCTTTAACAAGAATACTCCCAGGATTCTATTTTTTGTGGTCTGTAGACAATAACTTTTCAGAAATGTAATTTTGAATTAAACAGAGAAATACATGAACTATAAAATATGAATATTATATTATCTTAAAGTGCTTTCTTTCTCTGAATTTTAAATATTTGTAGCAGTGAATTAGTGTCTATGAATGTGCGTACCATATTATTATATATTTATATATTATTATATGTTATTTGTTACTTTCCTTTACTGATTAGTTGCTGGGCCAGCTTACTTAATTCTCAATCATTAACAGATCAAGAACAATAAAAATATATCTTTAATGATAATTAATGAGTGCATCAAAGAATTATGCCTGAAAGTATTGAAAGAGGTACACATGGGTAAAGTCACTACAGTTTATCAGAGATGCAATTCATAGAAAGGAACAAAATGACCAAAGAAGCAATCTGAGTTGCTCTCTATCCTATGGATGAAAGGTTAATCGTTTTTGCAGAAATAATAGGTTTAGTCTCACTTATTCTATATAAAATTTGATCAAATATAAATAGGTATGAATAAAGTCTCTGCACTTGAAATATTCTCCCCAAGATATACCAAGTTTGAAAGGCAACCTCCAGTTAAATCTTAACTTTGAAACAAACCACAGTTCGATCAACTCATATGTGCATAGTAGTGATTTATTTCTGGATAATTAGGCTCTGTTGAATTGTATCAATTTATAATTAGTGATTTTAATCTATTAATTTTTATTAACAAATAATATATTACCAACTCTATAAACCCACTGTTGATTATTTTGGATGAATGATGTGAAAGGTATTGATCAATAAAATTCCTTCTTTTTTTTTATACAGTCCTGTTTTTGATAATCAATAGGAAATAAAAGGAGTATTAAGGAAGAGTGATGCCTCAGGCATAATAGTGTATTAATAGTATTTTATATCTCTTTGTTTCTCCCTCTTTGGGATAGCTGTCGGAAAATTAGTATTACTTTTGTAGAATATGTGGAAGATAAATTTGTATAAAATTGTATACTGTGCTTATATATAACTTGCTAATTTAGTAATTATTATACTCCCTCTGGCTTTTCTTCCTACTCCCTTACTTGTAATTTTAATTTTATGTTACTTCTCTAACTTCATGTATACTGTAATGAAATTTTGACATATTGGGTACTTGGGTTTTCATTCAGAATCTGACCTTAAGTCAGAACCCCCATAACTTAAACCTCAAGATATATTTATCTGAACCCAATATACTTTATATTTGTATGAAAATAGGGGTAAACATTCAAAACACTGAAAGATTTGTAGAACTTAGACAGATAAAACATAGGACTACTTGCATTAAAAAAAGGCTGTGTTTAATTCTACTTTCTACAAGTCTGACAGACCAGATATTTTGAAGAAACTTATCACTATAAATATCATAATATTTCTAAATTAAAAAAAGTAAATGTTTTAAAATACAAAGTTGAGCCTGACTGGTGGGGTTGCAGTGGATAAAACATCAACCTGAAATGCTGAGGTCACTGGTTTGAAACCCTTGGGCTTGTTTGTTCAAGGCACATGTGAGAAGCAAGTGCAAGTTGCTGCTTCCTGCTCCTCCCCCCTGTCTTTCTCTCTCTCTCTTCTCTCAAAAATCAATAAAATCTTTTTAAAAATAAATTAAATACAGAGTTGAGTTAATAAATAAAATAATCTAAAATGACAAGAATACAAAAACATAAAGGTAAAATTAGACAGGTAATCATGTGTTGACCTTTGGATGCAAGCCTTCAACCTTAGGGTCATGTTGATGATCCTGTCTTTAAACCAATGACTCTGCGGACAAGCACATGCTTAAGCCAGAAGAAACCTTGAGGTTTTAAACCAGGGCCCCCAGCATCCCAGATCAATGCTCTATTTACTGCATCACCACTGGTCGGGCTCCATATATTTTTGAATTATTTTGTTGATATATATGAAAAAGTTAATATGAATATTAAATAAGATATTTATTCATTAGAAGATATATGTGTCTATTATGTATAAATTAATATATATTGCATACAAATTTATAAGAGAATTGGTAAATAGACAACATACAAAGATACATACATCTCAATTTTTTACAATTATATAACTGAAGAAAATGTGGACTTTGTACAAAATTGGTAAAATAGACCAATAAAATAAAATAAAGAGCCCAGAGCACACCAGTATCAATATGAAAGTTTCATGCATGATATGAGGTAGGGATAGAATTAGTACTTATTAGAAAGTTGATCAACTACTTAATATTGGATTAATATTCCATATTAATGGAATAATAATCCATATGAAACAAAATAATACTGATTCTTACTTAACACGATTTATAAAAATCATCTATAGTGATCAATGTATAAATAAATTCTATGAGAATTAAACAATAATGTACAATATTATAAGAATATATAAGAATGTTTTTATATTTTCTACATTAAAAAATTTAAATATATAAAATCAATTTATTACACTATAAAAAAATGCCTGGTTTTTAAATAGCTTATATTTTTTTAATTTGAGATAGAAGTTCTTAAAAATATGCATATATCCTTTGTCAGAAAAAGAGATTAGGAGAAACGAAAAAAGGAGGAGGAGACAGAGGAAAAGAAAAAGAAAAAGGAGCTATGATAGGAGTGGAATCATTGGGGAGGATATGAAAAATTTATTAGGGTTCTAACTGAATACTGATATATATTTTTTAATCTCATAGGTTTTTATTTTGATTTTTAAAATTTTCTCCTCTTTTAGAATAAATTATATGAAACAGTGTCATTATATTGCAGTGACATTGTGTTGCAGGAAACAAAATAATTTTCCTAGTTTTCACATAATACTTTTAAAATTAGGCATTTATTCAAGACCCTTGGTCATTTCATCAAGAGATATAGAATGAACATTCTCTTCATTCAGACTACATATTTTTCTATATATAATAGCTGGCAGTAGAAACTTTTACAACTTTAATAGACATGAGTAACAAATGCTTACTAGATCCTAAACCCCAGCTTATAAAAATGTATTTCTCTATTATAAAGTTTTAGAACCAAAGTAAAAAATTGGGTCCTTCTTAAGTTATATAGATCTCAGAGTTATTGTATTCATTAACTGGTTATTTTATTCTGAATAGCCAAAAAGAAAATATACCACCTATACAGAAACTTAAAGACAAAGTTGTTATTTTGCATAGTAAACTTAAAATTTATTAGCCCTGTGATGTACCAAAATTTATTATATACTGTGACAACCACATTATTAAATGCTTTTCAATCATGGTATTAAAACAATAAAACTGACTTTTATTATTTTGGATTGTATTTTCAATAAAATGCAAAATAACCAAAATCCTGAAAAGTCTAAGATGGCATGCTCTATCACTGGAGAACAAAATTTTTGGTGCATCAACAAAAACACTTGTTCTTACCTAATTGAAGTGTGCTGATCTCAAATCTGACATTAGTTATTCTGTGTAAGCTCCAGTTTTTTTCAATTCATGATTTTAGGTTTTCATCTTATTGTAAAATTTTAAAACATTTAGTTTAACATAATGAAGTAGAATGTCTTCTTGGGCATCATTTTTTGTGAAAATATAATTTACATAATGCAGTAAATACACTAATACACTAAAACATATTATCGCATCAGAATTTGTCTACAATTTCAAAATAGAACATATTAATACACTTATTTTAATCATAAAATTTGCACAAAATTTATTTAAATTCTATTCAGGCAAAAACTTGCGTTTGTAGCTCTTGCGTTTTTGTACTTGCTGAGGACAATCTCGTTTGATGATCCAGCAGTAGTCTGCTCATCACTAACAGCTCCAAGATTTTTAGGAAACTTATCAAGGTGACTGTTCAGTAAGTGAATCTTTCCTTTCTTTTTTTTTTTACAGGGACAGAGAGAGAGTCAGACAGGGACAGACAGACAGGAACAAAGAGAGATCAGAAGCATTAATTATCAGTTTTTCAATGTGACACCTTAGTTTTCATTGATGGCTTTCTCATATGTGCCTTGACCACGGATCTTCAGCAAACCAAGCAACCCCTAGCTCGAGCAAGCGCCTTTGGATCCAAGCCTCAAGCCAGATGGGCCCGCACTCAAGCTGGCGAACTCAGGGCTCGAACCTGGGTCCTCCGCATCCCAGTCCAACACTCTATTCACTGCGCCACAGCCTGGTCAGACTCTATAAGTGAATATTAACACTCATATTCCATCCAATTTCACGAAAAGCCAATAGCATCATTTGAACCAGAAGTTCATAGTTTTCCGCTTTTTTGTCGCCAAAAAAGTTCTCTGTAACTGACACAAAACACTACCCTGCTGCTTTCTCTTCCTTATTCATCTTCCTGGAAAATTCATCATCATGTATGATGGTTCAAATTTGAGGACCATTGAATACACCTGCTTTTATCTTCTTGAAAGACAAGGCAGAAAAAGCAGAAATAATATGTTGAAAGCATGCACTTTCTCTATTCAAAACCTGAACAAGCTGCTTCATTAAGCCAAGTTTGATGTGAAGTGGGGGGAGAATGATCCTGTCTCAATTAACTACAGGTTCATTCACAATATTTTGCATCCCTACTTCCAGAGCTTCACGTTTCTAACAGTCCTTTTTTTGCCCAGTGTTTCTCCCGAGCTCAGCCGTCCCACAAACACAGAAAGCAAGGATACTTCATGAAACCTCTCTGTTGTCCTATCAGGCAATTGACCATTTTAAGATCCACACAAATAATCCAGTTATGCTCCTCATACTTTAGAAAGTCGAGGACAACTTTTATGTCATTATAATCTTCTTGCAGATGAGTTGAATAACCAATTGGAACCGCTGCATAAACATTACTGTTGTGTAGGAAAACACATTTCAGACTCCATTTAGAGCTCTCAAGAAATAGCCGCCATTCTGTTGGACTATAAGTGGTAACACTTAGTTGGCTGAGAGGACTACTGATATCATGACAGTAAGCAAAGTGTTTGTCTTCATAAAATAAATCCACAAAACTTTGTTCACGCTTCCTGAAATGGGATACTTTAGCTGACTGGTGAAGTCCATTATTTTCTTGAAGCCTGGAGGCTAATAACTCAGCTGCTTTCTTTGATAGGTCCAAATCTTTTACTAAGTCATTGAATTCAGGTTGGCTAAACTGCTTAGGGGTTAATGACTGCTTGGCATCAGAAGAAGACCCTTCAGATTCTACAATCATTTCCTCGTGCATCTTATTAAAATACACTTGATCACCATGTTCACTTTCTTTTTCCTTAGAAGAAATAAAACCATTGAAAACTGTAACCAGGAGTGTCTCAGAGTGTGGGATAGGTCATATTGCTGAATGAATATTGGGATAGGCGATCATATGCCATTTTTTCTTGCTGATGCCCTTTGTATGGATTGGACAAAAATAACAGTCACTGCTGTGGTTCTTAGGTTTATGCCAAACCATGGGATTACCAAAAGGCATTTATTTGCATTTTCCTTTTGTACAGTCATGAAGCATTTCCTCACAATTATGACACACAATATGAGGAGCCAAGGGGAACTTGAAAATAGACAATTTATTCACGTGTCACAATTATGAAATATTGTGCCTTTGACCTTGAAGTATGTAACAGGCACATATATAACAGAGGGTGTGAGTACTATTCTTACATTTATACCTGCTCGAAGAAGCCATGATCCAATCTTAAAACAAAATAAGGGTGGTTTTTATCAGATAATAATTTTTTACATTTAAAAACAACCACAATTATGTAAAAGTGATGTTTGTAAAACATAGGTTGCTTTGTGGTTATGTTCAATCCTATAGTCATTGCCCTTTAACTCAAATTTATAAACCAATGCATGCCATTAACTGTAACAAAGAAAATTAAAATTGCATAAAAACTTGAGCATACACCGAAATAACAAATTTCAGATTTGGAATCAGTGATGCAGAGATATATAGAAATAGTTCTACATCCTCATGCAACAGAAAAGAATTGGTTGCCCAGTGAATGAATGTATTGCTAAGTATTTTTACTTATTAAAAAACAATTTCATATGAGCCAACTCATAGGGACATGCTACATAGTGTTTGTACATATAATTTTAGGTATAATTGCTATCACCAGAGCAATTAATGGGTACTGACAAAAAAGATCATAGTATTTCTGAAGATTGTCAATAAAAAATATCTCTTATTACAGCAAGTTCAAAAACCAATGCTAGAATGCTCCGTAGGACACATCAATACTATGTGAATAAGAATAACATTCTGAGCCTTGGTCTCATGGATTAAGTAATTAGGAAAAAATGAACAGTGGCAAACCTTAATGTGCTGTATTTTAATAATACTATATATAAATAATTTGAACTTCCTCAATTCTAATCATCCAGAAGAATATATATCCTGTTATTTAAAAATTACTGCTATAACCATAATACAGTGTTTAAATGATTGGGCTATCGAATATCATTTAAATAGATCTATTTATAAAAATGTAATATTATAACCAATTAGTGAATTTTTATTTTTTGACAGAGACAGAGAGTCAGAGAGAGGGACAGATAGAAACAGGCAGAAGGGAGAGAATTGAGAAGCATCAATACTTCATTGTGGCACCTTAGTTGTTCATTGATTGCTTTCTCATATGTGCCTTGATGGGAGGTGGGTAGGCTACAGTAGAGTGAGTGACCCTTTGGCTCAAGCCAGTATTCCTGGGCTCAAGTCAGAGACCTTGGTCTCAAGCCAGTGACCTTTGGGCTCAAACCAGTGACTATGACGTCATGTCTACGATCCCATGTATAAGCCAGAGACTTCGCTCCAGCTGATAAACTGTGGTATAGCCTAATGAGCCTATGCTCAAGCCTGCAACCTTGGCTTTTGAACCTGGGAACTCCACATCCCAGTATGACACTCTATTCACTGTGCCATCACCTGGTCGGGCTAATTATTGAATTTTTGAAGTAAAAATTATTTAAAGGTATGTTTAAAGGCCAAATAATACTAACATATTTATTTTTATTTATTAAATAATTAAAACAATATTATTTTTACTTATGCAGCACTATAGCAAGGAACATGAAAATAATAATAATACCACTTTTAAAAGAATCATCTTCATGTCCAAAAAAGTTAAGGAGACACTGGAGTAAAAAATTAGATTTTATTCTTAGTAGAAAAATTACATATATATATATATCACACTAAAGCTTTTCTTTTCATTTTTAGTTTTTTCTATTAGAATTATGCAGTGCACACATAGGCTTCTTAATTAATATAGTATGTTATATTATCCAAGATATATACATGTATTTGACATGTAACCAATCAGTGCATTTTTTTTGTTTTTCTGGATTTTTTTAGTGACCCCCCCCCCGAAAGAAACATATATATCAGTATAGATTAATAATTACATTTAAGGATAAATACCATAAGTTTGAAATGCCTAGAATCAAAATTTGATGCTAAATGAAGGAAGTCTACTTTGGAAAAAGAATGATCATGGATCAATAAACAAGAAAGAGAGAGAGGATTGGTGACATTTGAACTTATGAATCTAGCTACATATGAAACCAGTTTCTTGGCCTGTACTTGCCACTTACAAACATCATCATCCTTTGAGATATTTTGAATTGGAGTCAGTCACTTTTGAATAATATATTGCTAATCAGCATAAAGATCAGAGTTGTCTATAATTTACAAAAGAAGAAATTATGAGACTCAAAGTAATTATGTATCAATATAATTAGTCATATTAGTGAAACCAAACGATTGTATTTAGATAGCAGATTCCATAGCATTGCTCATCTCGTATAACTTTTTAAGTTTTCATGATGCTGCACATAAAGAAACTAGTTTGAAACACAGAAATCCTTTTCTGACATTTAATACTCATCTCTTTATATGTTAATATACTTTATGTAAACAGGAACAAATATAAGGTGACATAAAATGATTTGACTTTGGGTGATGGATATACAACAAAATTGACTTTTCAAATAATGTAGTGATGTTTATCTGAAGTACATGTGCACCTGTTGATCAATGTCACCCTGTTAAATTTAATTTCCTAAATAAAAATAAATAAATAAAAACTGATCATCTGAAAATAAAAACTTAAAAGAGCAAGTTCATTCATGGAATTAATCCAATGTCTCCT
The DNA here is from genome assembly GCA_037038555.1 of Rhynchonycteris naso. Lineage (NCBI taxonomy): Eukaryota > Metazoa > Chordata > Mammalia > Chiroptera > Emballonuridae > Rhynchonycteris > Rhynchonycteris naso. The sequence continues at coordinate 264,312,919 of CM072998.1, forward strand.
TTTATCCTATGTTTCTTTTCTTCTTGCTACCCCTGTATCACAATTGCCCATAAGAACATGTGTTGCAACTGAGAATACAGCTCAGAGGATAAGGGGGAAGAATAAAACTTTTGATACAACAGAGCCATTTTATTTTGCATGGCTGCTGAGGGAGTAAGATTAGAGATTAGCATATGTTAATCATCCATAAAGACAGAAAGAGAAAAAGCATAAGTGCGAGAAGTGAGGACAGAAGAGGACAGGAGAGAACATTATCTGGGCCAGCAAGTAAAAGGCCTTGAGGTCCAACCATGCTTAAATCAAATTAGAAAGATAAGGGAGGTGCAAGAGTTATAACCTTGTAGATGCTTCTATGTTATTATAAGAATTTTCACTTTTATTCTGACTGAGATGAGAAGCCACTGGGAAGAGAACTGGCATGATAGTATATTTTTAATTTAATGGGATTACTTTGCCTACTGTTTGAAAACTAAAGGAAAGGCATGGCTGGAAAAGGAGAAAGCTGATTAGAGACAACAGGGAGTAATTAGGGTATAAGACATTGGCACTTTGGTCCAGAGCCGGGGTCGGGAACGTTTTTGGCTGAGAGAGCTATAAACGCGACATATTTTAAAATGTAATTCTGTGAGAGCCGTACAATATGTTTAACACTAAATACAAGTAAATGTGTGCATTTTATGTAAGACTAACACTTTTAAAGTACAATAAGTCTCTGAAGTCTTTTAATAACATTATTATGCTGTTGCTAGCCAATGATGAATAAAGTACTTCTTACCTTAATGCAACTTCTTGTGCTGCATAGTTTTGCTGATAGCTTTGTAGCTTGGTTGATACGTGGTGAGGTTAAGCTTCATGCAGGCATTGAGACTTTCATCCATTAAACGTGATCGTAGGTTGGTCTTAATGTTCTTTAGATGTAAGAAAGACTGCTCACATGCATATGTAGAGTCAAAGATTTTCAGTACAGCAATATTCACACACTGCAGTGTATGGTATGTGACAGGAAGCGCATTCCAAGTTTTTACAATCAGCTGGTCTGCGGGTTGAAGTTTTTTCAATTCTCCCCACTTGTGTTTGCTCGCCAACTCTGCTTGCTGTCATGCAAGTCTTTCCAAATATTCATTCAGTGACTTGAACTTATTCACCTACATGTCTGAGGCCTTCAGGTCAGCAGCTTGTAGCTCAAAATCTCTGATGGAGACACTGGGGATGTAATTCAGTTTGGTGCTATGTACTGCACACTCGTGTGGATGGGTGATGAACTTAAAAAGATGAGTGCACTCACAAAATTCTCCAAAGCATGCTTTGAATGACTGCAGGAGATTAGATGTGAAGGCTGCTAGCTGCTGGAGATCAAGATGTTGAGCAGGGTCACTTGCTATGCATACATCTTTAAACTCTCCCAGTTTTTCAAAGTGTAGTAAATGACCTGTTTCAATGTCGGCGATGAAGAGTTCCAGATTGATTTCAAATGCAAACACTGCTTGATAAGACTGTATTTCCAAAGCCTTGCATTTTCACATTGAGCTGGTTCATATGTTTAGTCATGTCCATGAGATAGTAGAACTTCAGGAGCCCCTCAGTGTTAGCTTACTCAGGACATTTGACGTTTTTCATTTCAAGAAAAGTCTGGATTTTGTTCAGACAAGTCACGAAATAGCTGAGTACCTTCGCTCTTGACAACCAACACACATTGTTGTGCAGAAGCAGACCAGGCTAATTATTCCCAACTTCATTCATCAGTGTTTTAAACTGGCGATCGTTTAAAGCTCAAGCAACAATAAAGTTGGCCACCCAAATGACCAGAGACATCACTTCACCAAGCTGCTCGCCACACATCTGAGCACAAAGAACCTCCTGATGTAGGATGCAGTGAAAACTTAGGATGGGTCTCTTTTCATGTTCATGAAGAAGCGCTACTAATCCTCTGTTTTTCCTCACCATGCACGGAGCACCATCAGTACACACCAAGAAAAGTTTATCCATCGGTAGATTGCTTTCTTAGCAAACTCAGTAAAAGACTTGAATAAATCCTCTCCTCTTGTTGTCTCTTTCATAGGCAAACAGCAAGACTTTCCTCACGTAGTGTGTCACCAACAGCATACCTTGTAATCACACTGAACTGGGGAAATGGCTTATGTCTGTTGACTCATCCAAAGTGAGAGAAAATAATGGTGCTGCATTTATGTCCTTCACTTGTGTTGCCTCAATTTGATTTGCCACCATGATGGTATCATTGTGAACAGTTCTTGCCAACAGAGGCATGTCTTTTATTTGTTTGATTATCTTTTCTTTATCTGAAAAGTCGTCAAAAAGTTCATTGGCAACATCAAGCATGAATGCTTTGGCATACTCCCCATCTGTGAATGGATTTCTGTTTCTTACAATTGCTAAAGCCCCAGCAAAGCTAGCCAAACTCCAGTCATCTTCTTGGGTCCAAACATGGAGTTGCTGCTGACTAGCTTGCATTCTGTACAGTAGCTCTTGACATGCTTTCTTCCTGCTGTACCCCGCTGGATATTTCAATACAAATGTAGTATGGCGTGTGTTGAAGTGCCGCTTTATATTTGACCGTCTCATCGATGAAATTCTATCATTGCATATTAGACACACTGCAGAACCTGCTCTCTCCACAAATGTAAATTTCTCTGTTCATTCCTGCTGAAAAGTATGATACTCCTCATCTTTTTTTCTTTTAGGCATCTTCTTTGTCAAAAGGGTTTCTGCAATTAGCTAGCTGACTCCTTGATTAAAAGGAGGGAAGTTTCCTTCCTGACCTCACAATGACCTGTGTACATTTCGCATTATCCAATAAAATGTTGGTGTTGTCCTGGAGGACAGCTGTGATTGGATCCAGCCACCTGCAACCATGAAAATGAGCTGTAGGAAATGAATGAATTGTGATACATGAGACTGTTTTATATTTTTAATGTTATTATTTTTTTAATTCAAGATTTGTCTGCGAGCCAGATGCTGCCATCCAAAGAGCCACATCTGGCTTGTGAGCCATAGGTTCCTGACTGCTAATCCAGAGTGATGAAGTAATAAAGGTAGTCAAAGATGTCCAGATAGCAATGAGAGGATTTGTTGACAGACTGAATGTGTTGAGAGAAAGAGAGATATTAAGGTTTAACATAGCACTTTTTTGCAAATCAAACTTCAACCAATAGTGCACAAGGTTTCCTGCTGATGGGAATATAAAATGGTGCAGAAGCTATACAAAACAGTATGCAGATTCCTCAAAAAGTTCAACATAAAACTACCAGTTATCAAGCAATCCCACTTCTAAGTATATGTTCAAAGGAATTAATTAGAATCAGGACCTGAAAGAGATATCTGCACTCCCATATTCATTGCATCATTTGTAAGAGCCAAGATATGGAAACAATCCAAGTTTCCATTGACAGATGAATGGATAAAGAAAATGGGGTGTATGCATGCAAAGGAATACTTTTTTTTTTTCATTCTTTAAAAAAATCCTATCTTTTGCAGCTTTACATAGATTTATACAGAGAACAGTAGGCTAAGTAAAATAAGGTAGTCTCAGGAGGACAAATACTGCAATATTTCACTTAAATTAGGTATCCAAAGTAGACACACCCATGGAAGCATAGAATACAACAATAGTGGTTATTAAGGGCTGGAGAGGCAGGGAAATTGGGAAGTTGCTTTTGAAAAGGTATAAAGTTTCAGTGATGCCAGATGCATAAATTCTAGACATCTGCTATGCAACCAAGTTCCTATATTTAACAATATTGTATTATGCATTTCAAAATTTGTTAAGGGTAGATTTCAATTAATGTTCATATCACAAAAGACAAACAAGCAAACAAAACACAAGCAAATAAAAAAGAACAAAAAGGGGTAAGAAATCTCTGTGAACTATTAGATATGCATATTACCTTGATATTGGTGAAGGTATCACAAGTGTATAACTATGAACAAGCTAACCAAAGTAAACACATTAAATGTGTTCAGTTCTTTGTATATCAGCTATCCTTCAATAAAGCTATTAAACATAAGATCAACCAAAGAAGCAGAATTTGTTTCTAATTCCTAGGAACAATGAAAATGCCTTACTGTATTATTTGCTCCTTGACTGTTCATTTGCATTGTCTTTAAAGAAGGCTGTGTTCAGTTATGCTAACTTAATACAGCAAGTTTCAATCCTTCTCATCTCATGGTGCATATAAAATAAGTACTAAAATTCTTCAATGTAACAGAAAAATATATCTTTGGCTGATCTGATAAAAAAAAAAGGTATAATTTTGATTCTTTCACACCAGATGGCTATTGTTGTGTTGGCTGCTCTCTCTCTTTTTTAATTTGACAATCTAAGAGAAAAGAGGTCACTGTCCCTGACTAAACAGTCAGGTATTGCATGTTTTAATAATCCTTGTAGCACACTGGTTGAAAATCACTGCCTTAAAGTCTTCATGCATAAGCAAAATAACTCTTGGAGGCTAGCATGAGGCCTCTCAGGACTAATCATTTCTCTCTGGCTACTCAAGAGCCTGCTGTCCCAAGCATAATTACTATGACTAGGAGAAGACTCTTGACAGCTTAAATCGGCATTTGTTTGACTTTGAGGAGCTGCAGACATAGAAAAAGGGAAAGGGAGAAGTCTGTATTATCTGTACCACAGATGACTTATCAAGATGAGTCTGTCTATCGGAAAGAGGTCAGAAGTCTTTGTTCATTCTAATGGAAAATTAAACAGTAGAAGAGCCAGCAGAAAAAAAAAAAAAGGATGGCACACATCTGAAATTCCTTCTAATGTCTGATGCTTGCTGCTCACTAACTCTTGTTTGTGTTCACTTTGGTTCAGTGTTCAAGGTTTGGGGACTGGCTTTATGTTGGTCTTTTCTCAGGTTCTGATCAGTGTAAGGGATTTCTGTAACCTCATACCAAAGCTTTTACATTTTTCTCTCACTCTTGTGCCTTACATTTCTTCTTTTGAAGGTTTTAGCCCTTGTTTCCTGCTTCCTAAATAGACACTTATTCTTTAATTTAACATGTTCAGAGAGCTGCCTTCCCAGTTTGAGAGGAAGCACTCAGTTATAAGTCATATTATCTCTTTTAGTTTTATATGTAAAAGTGTCAGGATTTAGTGGTTTATTAAATAACCTCTCTTAATTCAATAATTCACACTGCTTAGCAAAAAAAGTTAACAGATTGGTTAATTTTCTATCGAAGAAATTGTTCCTTTGCTCACTCTCCTGCCTTTATTTTCAGATGTTTTCCAAACTTCTAGCTTTATGCCTATTTTTTCTAATAATATTTAACCTGCTCTGAAAGACTTTTCTGACATCTATTTCCACATCTTGATTAGGGGCTCTCGCATACACTAACACAGTATCTACCTTGTTATTGAATCAATTACTATAATATATTTTAATTACCTGTTTGTTTATCTATATTCTGCATTTTTGGGTAAAATATCTAAGAACAGACAAGTTCTCTACTTCAGTCCTTCACTTGCCATACCTAATTAGTGCTCAGAGTAGAATGAATGCTGAAGTGTTTCTGAATGAATTAGCATACATCAATTCTAGGCCAATGACACTCAAAGCTGCAATTGCCACTAGGATCTGTGTCCTGTGTTTCATTTTCTTATTTTAAAGTATTTGTTTTTCTATTTTGTAAAACTGCATTTGAAATTAGCCCACCATATTTTACACAGACCAACTCTGTTTTTTGGTTCTGTATAACATATTTCCTAAGGTCTCCTGGCCTTGAAATACTTGGGTGAAATAAGTCAACTAGATTCCAAATTGTGCACACTGTGTGATCAAGGATATGCCATACATTTAATAAAAATTTTCAAAACCTTGTGAGTTAGTTAATAACCATTCGAAAGTTTATATACTATTACATTTATAGGAAACCTTAACAATGATACAAATAGGAATCTTTTCATCTATCGTTTGCTAGCATAATACTTTTTCACATTGTGCTCCCTCAGCCTCGACGTAGGTAGTGATTACTCTGATTGAGGAAAATTGAGCAATTGTGTACGAAACTTGATGATTGTTGATAGCTAGTAAGAATGATCCAGTCTCCACACCTCAATGTGTCCATATTGGAAATATTATTTGCAGCATTTGTACAAATACATAAATCTATTCTTCTAAGTAATAGTTCAAAGCTTCTGTTTGTGAGAAAAAGTACTTTCCAGCAAAATCAAAGTTCCATTCTTATTTGTAAGTAAAAATATCATTAAGTTCATTTAATGTAATATATGTGGCAAATTATTGATTTTCTCTGAAAATCAATAACACTTTTCCCTGAAACATGCTGTCTTGTGACTGGCTGTTAAGTTATAAAGGTGATTGAGAGATAATTTGGAGAGGTCAAGGCATTGAAAGAAGTTTAATGTTATTCACAGTTTCCCTAGAAGTAAGAGGCACAGCTCGCTTGTCAGGGTCTCAGGAGAAACAAGTTTTGGCCAGGAAACAGAAACAGAATAGAGTAATAGGTCTAGGCCAGAGCCTCATAATGGCTTACCCTGGAAAGGTAAGACTGGGCAGGGCAAAAAAATTAGGACCGGCTTATTTGCACAATTTCCTCAGCATCTACACTTCTTATTGGGGTCCCTAGTTGCCTTTTACCAAGCTTTGAGATGATTAAGGCAGAATAATATTTCCTCCTGGGGTGCACAGGACAGAGAGTGGAGGTATAACTATGTATTGGTTAGTTTGCATATCAAAGAAATGATTCCTGAGTCCTTTGCTATATATAAAAATTGGCTAATTTATCTTTCTATAAACTGAAAGTTTTTTTTAAGATGTCAAAACATCATAATACATAATATTTAAAAAAATATAATTAATACACATGCTTACACCATTCATAGCCACTATAACACAAATTATCTGTTTTTTACATGCATCGACAGACAGGCTTTGGCAGTGCACACAGCAGGGTTGCCTGTGTTCAAGAGTAAGGAAGTTCCTTACTGAATTCCAAAAAGTTGAGGTAGATGAAGTTTATTAAGGGTTCTTACCAAAAAATAGACTGCACTCAAGGCAAGACTTCTTAGAATGCGGTCCTGCCCTGAGTTGGTTCAGCCTGGGGGTATTGAGTGGTTAACCACAGAGACACAGCACCATAACTGCATTCCAGATAACCACAATAAAGCATCTCTCTTATAAATTCATGCACTAAATAACTAAAAGTTCAGTTATTTGTTGAGTTAAATTTCTATGCATAGTATTAAAAAATTAATGAATCAATTAGCAGCCATTTCTGCCATAAAAAAAGGATTAAAGGAAAGTTACTTTGGTTTAGAATATTGCTTATAGAATAAACCCAGTCTCCTCCAGTAGGTCTATTATTACAACACTACATTTCTGAATTATTTGTCCATATCATTGTCATACTTAGTAGCTATGTATTTCTGTGATACTCTACAAAATATGCCTCTACCAGTAAATTATAAAGTACCTGGTGCCTTAATCTCCTATTTACTTTTCATTTGTAACTGCATGCTTAGTGTATGCATATATTTTCTTTCTTTCTTTTCTTTTCTTTTCTTTTCTTTTCTTTTCTTTTCTTTCTTTCTTTCTTTCTTTCTTTCTTTCTTTCTTTCTTTCTTTCTTCTCTCTCTCACTTTCTTTCATTCTTTCCTTCTATCTATCATCTATCAATCTATAAATATCTCTGATAGTAAATTGGAAGTACTGATTTGAGCTGTTATTTCAGTGTCTAGAAATAAAATGCTCTAGTAAAAGAAGACTTGGGAAAAAATTCCAGGCAACTTTATGTCATATATATCACCATTGCACTGTGACAACCATTTATGGTGTGGTAACAAAGAATGTCCTTCACTCTTTGCTGCATTCTCCTATGAGAGAATGCTTAAATATGAAAGTAATATAGTTTGGGGGATATATATATAACACATGCTCCTTTCTTTGCATTTAAAATAGGGGCTCAAAGTTCTATTTCCATGAAAGAATAATTCTTATTGGTATTGAATAAACTGTTGTACCTGTTAGAGCTGAATTATTATGAGACTGACAATGTTTCTTGCAATTATTTTAAACTCTACAAACCATAATTTGTCAGCTATTAAACAAAAACTAAAAGAAACATTTTAAAAAGCTTCTATCAGATTTATTTAACTATTGTCTGGCTCTTAAAATATTTCAAAATTCATTTATGGCTTAAATTTTACCATAGAAATATAGAAATACTGTATAAAGTAACTCAACAATGTTTTATAAAGTGTTTATAGGAAAAATACCATCAGATCATGAAACATGTAACTGAACCGTTAATTATAGAGAAAGAATATGCAATTAACACAAAATATTTCTCTTATGTTAATGAATACCTTCCATTTAAATGCCATTGTAAAGAAAGTAACATTACTATTTTCCTAATTTCCTTTTCTTATACTGTAATTCTTGATAATTTTAATTTGTTTCAACTGCTTTTTAACTGAAGCCAAAATATAGTTTTTTCAGAATTAGGTTTAAGTATATCTACTTCAGTGCCATACTCCAGGTTTTTTTCCCTACTGTTGAAGCTTAATTTGTGAGAGATTTATTTTAATAGAGTGAATAAAAATGTATTCTATACTACTTCCTGCTTTACTTTTTACAGAACCTAACTCAAAGTTACTCAAATTGGTGTGCTTATATACTATTTTACAATCTCTGTCTATATAGAAAAGAGTGTATATATATGAGTGTAACATCCTCTGAATACAATTTTAGAAATGGCAATAAAAATTGAGAACACCATCAAATATAGCAATGCTATCTTTATCAGCCTTAGTATGTACTGTAGCTCAATAAAATTTTGATGATCTTAGAAAACATAAAAAATATGTTTGGTTTATTAAGAATTTTAAAGTGGTAGAATTTTCATGAAATACTAGTAGAATATTCACTTCTTTTCTGTCAGGTTTTTATTCTTCATAACAAAAAAAGGTTGTATGTCACACTAATACTAAGCCATCTAATTCTCAAATCACTAATTAGCTAACATCTTATTTCACTGACTTTTTAAATCTCAGTCATATGAAATTTATATATTGTTATAGGTTTGAAATTTTCTAATATGCACAGAGAAGAAATATTTATTGACCCCATGAAGATTAAGTAACTTGGATCACATAGTCAAAGTCTCATGAAAATATAACCAACTTTTTCTGTTTCTCTAAGGGGACATCCAGACAGGCTTAGACCTACCACATCATTTGACAGCTTTATGAACAATTATTGAAAAAAAAAAACATTACTTATATTACTTTCACATAGAATTTACTGACATTTCTGAATCCTGCAAAATTGTTAAGACAATTTTATTTCACAAGTAAATCACAAGTTTTTGCCTATGTAAACCCCATCCCCAATGCTATCTTTAGATTTCCAAATTTGTCCTGTCGAGAAACTGTCAATAATACAGCTCTGTAAGTTTTCACTGTGTAAGACAACAAGAGAAGAAAAAAGAACACTGTGCTTCCTGCAAGATGGCGACAGAGTAGGCAGATGTACCAACATCCAACTCCCAGAACCAAAGTGCATTATAACTTAATTTTAAGAACCATCATTTGGATAAACCACCGTTGAACTGGACTGACAGGACTCTTCAATCGGGGAACACTAAAGAAGCAACATTGAGACTAGTAGGAAAAGCGAAAATGTGGAAAGGGCTGCCCAGCTCCCTGGAGTGAAAGGCAGCCTGGAGAGACTCGGGTGGCAGAAAGAGCGGCTAGCTGAAGAGTAGGGACCCAGGTCACAGGAACAAAGCCCAGCCTACAGCCCCAGAGCCTAGAAGAGGTCTATGGACAGTATTTTGCTGTGAAACAGGTTAGGATACTGTTTGTGAGAAAAAGAAAGTTGTCTCAGACCCAGGATTCTTCTTAAAGGAACAGCGCAGAAAACCTCTCTCACAACCACTCACCCAGGACTCTGAGAGACAGGGAGAGAGGAGAGGACAGAAGCAGTGGGAAGAGAGTGTGGTCTGGAAGGCACAGGGAGAAAAGCTTTGAGGAACAGCCACCTAAACCCTGGGCTGATTTACTCCACAAATCTTAAACAATATTTCCGCTGGAACCAGCAAAGGGAAGCAGGACAACAGCCAAACAGGCTCCCCTGCAGCAATTAGAGCCCAGTCGCTTAAAAGGAAGGAGCTTTCAGGGATAAAGTATGGAGTGTTAAGGTCTGAGCTGCAGCGCCTCCACCCATACTTCCGAGGGCTTGCTGGAGGGTGGGCGGTGGCGGCGGGATGCTTTGCACAAACTGGCTTTGCTTGCAGAGGTGGGGTGGAAGTCAGGGTTCGCAGTTGAGCGAGCACTAGCAGACCAGCGAGGAGCCAAGGTTGGCGGGGGCAGGGCAGAAGCCAGGCTCACGGCTGAGCATGTAGCAACAGCCCATTCTAGCCGAAGAGCCTAGGTTAGGAGGGGCGGGGCAGAATCCTGGCTTGCAGCTGAGCGTGTATCAGAAGCCCCCCCTCCCAGCCGAAGAAACAGGGACCTGCGGCTGAGCAAAAGTGCTCACCCTTGCTTTTGGTGCCCAGGCTTGTAGCCCCAGTGTGGTGCATAATCCCAACCTTGGCAGAAGGGCAAAGGTCGAGACCGGCTGAGGCTTGTAGAGCTTGGCACAAGAACACAGCCCCTCCCACAGAGGCGAGGTGGAAACCGCAGCAACAGCTGCAGAGGCTGGCACTGGGAACACCAACACCCAACCACCCTAGGCAACAGCAGAGGGGGTGGCAGGCCTGCAGACAGACCACACATAGGGAACACAGAGGCAACACCTATTGGACTCCAGAGGCTACACCCTTCTTATACACAGACAAAATGGGCAGGCAGAGAAAAGCAACCCAAATGAATCAAGAGAAATCCCCAGAGAAGGACCTGAATGAGTCAGATATAACCAAACTATCTGATGCAGAGTTTAACATAATGATAGTTAGGATGTTCAAAGGGTTGAGAGCAACAATGGATAGTCATTACGAACACCTAAATAGATAACAAGTATAAAAAAGGAACTGAAATAATAAAAAAGAATCAGACAGAAATGACAAATACAGTATCAGAACTGAATAACACAATGGAAGGAATTAAAAGCAGAATGGATGAAGCTGAGGATCAAATCAGCGAGTTAGAGGACAAAATAAACAAAGGCACAGAAGCAGAGAAGAAAAAACAAAAGAGACTCAAAAAATCTGAGGAAACTCTAAGGGAGCTCAGTGACAACATGAAGAGAAATAACATCCACATCATAGAGGTTTCCAAAGATGAAGAGAAAAAACAAGGAATAGAAACTTTGTTCAATCAAATCATAGCTGAAAACTTCCCTAAATTAAGGCTGTAAAACATTTCACACGTTTGTTCAAGAAGCACAGAGAACTCCATTAAAGAGAAACCCAAAGAAATTTACTTTAAGACACATTATAGTTAAAATTCCAAAGCTAAGTAATAAAGAAAAAATTTTAAAAGCTTCTAGAGAAAAATAGGCTATCCTCTACAAAGGAGCCCCCATAATGATGATATCTGACTTCTTAACAAAAACACTTGAGGACAAAAGGGAATGGCAAGATATATTCAAAGTAGTACAGAATAAGAACCAACAACCAAGACTACTCTATCCAGCAAGGCTAACATTTAAAATTGAAAGAGATATAATGAGCTTCACAGACAAAAAAAAAAAAAAAAAAAAAAAAAAAAAAAAACAACTCAAAGAATTCATTAAAACCAAACCAATTCTGCAAGAGATGCTAAGGGGCCTGTTGTGTACAGTTGAAATGGAGAAAAGAATCTAGCAAAAGAAGAATACAGCATTTAAGAATAAAATGGCAATAAACAACTACATATCAATAATAACCTTAAATGTAAATGGATTAAATGATCCAATCAAAAGACATAGGGTAGCTGCATGGATAAAGAAACAGGACCCATACATATGCTGTCTACAAGAGACACACCTTAAAATAAAAGCACATAGACTGAAGGTAAAAGGATGGAAAAAAATATTTCATGTAAATAGAAATGAAAAAAATGCTGGGGTAGCAATACATATATCTGAATAAATGGACTCTAAATCAAAGGCTATAGTAAGAGATAAAGAAGGACACCCATTTTACATCAAAACTTTCAGTGAAGTGGGAATACAGGGATCATTCCTTAACATGATAAAGGCCATCTATTAGAAACCTACAGCCAACATTATACTAAATGGCAAAAATTAAAAGCAATCTCCTTAAGATCAGGAACCAGGCAGAGGTGCCCCCTTTCACCACTCTTATTCAACATAGTTCTGGAAATCTTAGCTACAGCAACCAGAGAAGAAGAAGAAATAAAAGGCATCCAAATTGGACAAAATAAGAAGAAGTAAAACTATCACTATTTGCAAATGATATGATACTGTATATAGAAAACCCTAAAGTCTCAGTCAAAAACTACTGGACCTGATAAATGAATTCAGCAAGGTGGCAGGATATAAAATTAATACTCAGATATTAGAGGCATTGTTATATACCAACAATGAACTGTCAGCAAAAGAAATTAAGGAAACAATCCCATTTACTATTGCAACCAAAAAAATAAAGTACCTAGGAGTAAATTTAACCAAGGAGATTAAGAACTTGTACTCTGAAAATTATAAAACATTGATAAAAGAAATCAAGGAAGATACAAACAAGTGGAAGCATATACCGTGCTCATGGTTAGGAAGAATAAATGTCATTAAAATGTCTATATTACTCAAAACAATTTATAAATTCAATGCAATACCAATTAAAATACCAATGACATATTTCAAAGATATCGAAAACATATTCCAAAAATTTATATGGAACCAAAAAAGAACACGAATAGCCTCATCAATCTTAAAAAGAAAAAATAAAGCAGGAGGTATCACTCTTCTGGATATCAAGGTATACTACAGACCATTGTACTCAAGACAGCCTGGTACTGGAATAAGATCAATGGAACAGAACAGAGAACCCAGAAATAAATCCACAGCTTTATGGACAACTGATATTTGACAAAGGAGGAAAGAGCATACAATGGAGTAAAGACAGCCTCTTTAACAAATGGTGTTGGGAAAATTGGACAGCTACCTGCTAAAAAAGAAAAAATGAAACTAGACCAAAAACTTACACCATTCACAAAAACAAACTCAAAATGAATAAAAGAATGAAATGTAAGCCGTGAAACCATAAGCATCTTAGAAGAAAACATAGGCAGTAAGCTCTCTGACATCTGTTGCAGCAATATATTTGCTGATTTATCTCCACGGGCAAATGAAATAAAAGGCAGGATAAACAAATGGGACTGTATCAAACCAAAAAGTTTTTGCACAGCTAAAGACAATAAGAACAGAATAAAAAGACAAACCACACAGTGGGAGGACATATTCGACAACACGTCTGATAAGGGGTTAATAACCAAAATTTATAAAGAACTTATAAAACTCAACAGCAGGATGACAAACAATCCAATCAAAGAATGGGCAAAAGAAATGAATAGAAATTTCTCCAAAGAGGACATACAGATGGCCAATAGGCATATGAAAAAATGCTCAACATCACTAATCATTAGAGAAATGCAAATTAAAACCATGATGAGATATCACCTCACACCAGTCAGAATGGCGCTCATCAGCAAAACAACACAGAACAAGTGCTGGTGAGGATGTGGAGAAAAGGGAACCCTCCTGCACTGCTGGTGGGAATGCAGACTGGTGCAGCCACTGTGGAAAACAGTATGGAGATTCCTCAAAAAATTAAAAGTCGAACTGCCTTTTGACCCAACTATCCCACTTATAGGAATATACCCTTAGAACAACATAGCACTGTTCGAAAAGAAGAAATGCACTCCCATATTCTTGGCAGCATTGTTCACAATAGCGAAGATCTGGAAAGAGCCCAAGTGTCCGTCAGAGGATGAGTGGATTAAAAAGCTTTGGTACATATATACTATGGAATACTACTCAGCCATAAGAAATGATGACATCGGATCATTTATAACAACATGGATGGACCTTGATAACATTATACTGAGTGAAGTAAGTAAATCAGAAAAAACTAAGGACTGTATGAGTTCATACATAGATGGGACATAAAAATGAGACTCAGAGACATGGACAAGAGTGTTCTGGCTACCCCAGGGGAGGGGGTAGGAGGGAGGGGGCAAGGAGAGGGAAGGGACAGAAATAAAACTGGATAGAAGATGATGGAGGACAATTTGACTTTGGGTGATGGGTAAGCATTATAATCAAATGTCAAAATAACCTGGAAATATTTTCTCTGAACATATTTGCCCTGATTTATCAATGTCACCCCATTAAAATTAATAAAAAAAATTTTCTTATTAGAAAGCCAATAAAAAAAACAAAAGAAGAAAAAAGAACACCAAATTAATGCTGGGGACCCTGGAATATAACGAGGAGAGGATTGACTTTAACAGAGCTGAATACTGAGGTGTCACAGATGCTAAATAAGAAACTTACTCCATTACTAGGGCAAGGAGAATTTGTAAGCCTTTCCCTGTGGTAGACAGGGGCAACAGACTTATATGGGTTTCATTCTTTATGTTCTGAATATGAGATCTAAATATAATTTTGTTCTTTCAACTCCACATTATGTATTAGGTCAGTGGTGGAATATCAAGATGGGAGAATAAGTTTTCTTTTAGTTAAAAGACAAGATCTCCCTTGACCTGTGGTGGCACAGTGGAATAAAGTGTTGACCTGGAACACTGAGGTCGCCCAGCCGGTTTGAAACTCTGGGCTTGCCTGGTCAAGGCATCTATGGGAGTTGATGCTTCCTGCTCCTCCCCCTTCTCTCTCTCTCTCTCTCCTTCATTTCTTCTCTCTCTCTCTTCTCTGAAAAAAAATGTAATAAATAAAGTCTTTTAAAAATTTATAAGAATAAAAAGACAAGATATGGAAGCAGCCCAAGTGTCCATCATTAAATGAATGGATAGAAAAGCTGTGGTACATTACACTATGTAATAGTACACGGTTGTAAAATATAAAAAAATAAAAGAGAGAAATCTTACATTTTGTGACAGTGTGAATGGTCCTAGAGATTATTATGTTAGTAGAATAAGCCAGTTAGGGAAACACAAGTGCCATATAATTTCACTTATATGTGGAATCTAATGAACAAAATACACTAACAAAGTGGAGACTGACCCAGGGATACCAAGAACAAAGTGAGAGCTGTCAGAGGGGTAGGGGTGAGGGGGGTAGGTGGAAAGATGAAGGGATTAAACAAAGAAAAAAAATTAAGAGAAAACTCATAGACACAGACAACAGTATGGTGATTGCCAGAGAAAAGGGGGAGTGGGAGGAGAAAGAAGAGGGTGAAGTAGGGATAAATGGTGATGGAAGAAGACTTGACTTGGGGTGGTGAACATACCATACAACATACAGATGATGTGTTGCAGCATTGTATATCTGAAACCTATGTAATGTTATTAACCAATGGCATCCTAATAAATTCAACAATAATAAAAGACATCGGACCATACAGAACCATGACTCAACATGATAGAAAGAATTTTGCTTCAACTCAGAGTTCCTTCATTGTCAGCCAGATGCAATGACTGATAGCACTGTTGATTTTTCTCCCTTGGAAAGGAATTGTGTACTGTTTTTATGGAAAGTAAAGTACACGAGTGGAACATACTTGGAATCCACACATAAAGCTAGGAATGTATGAAGCAAGTAAATCAACTAGTAACCAGTTCACCTAATCAAACCTCTTCTTAGTATTCTATTGCAAATCTTAACAAAGTTTTAAAATAAACATTTTTCAGTATACTATTACAATGAAAAAAACTTTTTAATAAAAGCAAATTAGGCTTTCATAGATATACATATTTTCACATATCATGTATTTTTCTCAATAAAGCCCATGATTTTATATTTCTTTCAAGCCATTATTCACAATTATTACTCACCTACAAAAATAATTATTATTATAATGCATTGCAGAAATACATTTTTAAAATATGATATATTATCATAGGAAAATTAAACAACTTATGAAACAAAAGAATGAAAATCCATCACTGAGCTAGGAGTAAATCAAAGTCTATTCTTTAGGTTCTTGGATTCCAACCCAAGTCCCAGAAATTTAAAATAATGAAATGCAGACATAAGTATAAAAAAATAGAAAAGAAGCCATGTGTGACAACTTTGGGAAATGTATAACTGAATGACTTATTATTTAATGAGCTTTCTAGAAGAAGAAGTGCTAACTTGTAACAGACATACAGCAGATTTATTTATTAAATAAAGATCTAGATGATCTCCAAACCATCTTTTAAGTTTTTGTTATGTATGTCCTAAGTCTATGTTGCATAATTTATATTTAGCTGTTATTCAAAGATATTAAAACCTTATGTTTTTAAGAGACATAAGTTATTAAATAGAACAAAAGCTAGAAAACAGTAATAGATTTTTATGCAGTTAAAAAATGGGAGAAGTGCTACATACAGGGGCTCATTGTCAGGAAGAGATCTGTCTACAGTTTAGATAAGCTGAGGGAAGTATTGAGACCTTTGTCACTACTATCTATAATACTGTCCAAAGAGAAATTTTGACTTGAAAATAAGCAACTTTTAAACTGGAGACCGTAACCAAATTCTTTTCTCTCTTTTTCTCTTTGTCTCTTCCTCTCCTTTCCTCTTCTCCCTTCCCCTCCTCCTCTTCTCTTCTTGTTGTCTGTTTGTAACTGGGAGAAAAGGTCACAAACATAATCTATTGCCATTTTATAGAAAATTCAACTTAAAGTAGAAGTTAAAACAAGTATAAGTAGATAACATTAGTAAAGATTTTCCAGATTACTAAACTTTCCAGTGAAGTTATTTGATCAGCAATTTTTAAACTTCAATCAATTATTTTTTAGGATTGCAGAGTAAACCATTACAAGGTTTTCTAAGTGCCCCCCTCAACCCGGTACCTACTGGAAGGAATCTATTTGTGTTAGAAGAAAACCAAAAATAAATATTGATTTAATTTTGTTATATTATGTAACTTGGAGTTGATACCCTCCAAGTTACATAATATAACAGGTAATTTATAAGTAAGAATCTCCTGACTTACATGCCCTTTTCAGAAATACACAGGTCGTGGACCATGCCTTCCATTTCTGCACCTCAGTGAATTGACTACATGCCTCACATGCCATGGGTACTGCATAAGGACTGGGCTAACTCACAGACAGATGCATAATTATGTGGCTGTTTGGTCTAATAATATGTGTGGGAAGATTAGCATCAACTCTCATGTCAATTAAAAGCCCTGTTATTTTATGAAAAGTTATTGATTTAATAATGTATAAAGGAATAGAAAATCCTCTTCAGTGCTAGTTTAAAAAGCTCATTTATTTTTTTAGATTTTATTTATTCAGTTTTGGACAGAGAGGAGAAAGAGAGAGAAAGAAAAAGAGAGGGAGAGAGAATGGGGGGGAGGGGCAGGAAGTAACAACTCCCATATGTGCCTTGACTGGGTAATTCCAGGGATTTGAACCAGCATTCCAGGTTGACGCTTTATCCACTGTGGCACCACAGGTTATGTCCAAAAGCTCATTTACGTACATGGACTTGGACTTTAAGAGTCTGGGAGTCGCCTCACCTCTGGTGCTGCAGTGGATAAAGCTCCAGTACTGATCACAGCGCTTCGAGCAAGATACGTCCTCAAGTAATCATGACTTCTATTACACATATTGAAGTACGGATTTACGCATTTCAAAGTGTAGAAATAATTGACTACCTCATATGATATACACACTTTGTAGCTTTAGTGATGGGTTACACTTTGAACATGATTGCTAACAGTTTGTGAATGTTTTGTTGTTGTTATTCAGTACATGGTTATGGTCTTGGTCACACCCACAGGGTTGTTAGTGTAGTGCTCCCTCATCCATGGCTTTGCTTTCCATGCATTTTGAGTTACCTACATCAACTATGGTCTGAAAATAAATGGGAAATTTCAGAAATAAACAGTTTGTGATTTTAAATTACACACTGTTCTGAGTAGCATGATGAAATCTTGCACTATTCCACTCACTCCGTCCCACCCAGGCCGTGAATCACCCCTTGGTTCAGCATATCCTCCTCTTACATGCAGCCCAACCGTTAGGCACCTAAGTAGCTGTCTGGGTTATCAGATCACCTGTACACAGCAACACAGCGTTTATGTTCAAGTCACTTGTATTTTACTTGATAATGCTCCATTCACATAACTTTTATTGTAGTATATTATTACAGTAGTTCTATTTTATTACTAGTTATTTTTGTTAATCTCTTACTTTGCCTAATTTATAACGTAATCTTTATTGTATAAATGTAGAGAGAAAAACATAGCCTATACATGGTACCACTAAAGCAAGAAGGTTTTGCTTACTGGTCCCATTTATTCACTATTAAATATAGGGCACTTTTTCCCCTTATCCTGTTTTTAATTATTAAATTCACTCAAGTCTTGAAACATAGACTATGTGGGTAGGAATTGCAAAACAGGAGTTAAGTGAATATTCATGTAAATTAAATTCAACATGCATAAGTATCTATTATTAAGCTTACATATAAATGTCTGTCTTTTTTTTGGCAATTCTCAAAGGAAATAAAATATGTGACATATCTATGCCACAAATTGCCTTAGTTTTAAAAGCAAGTTATATTAGTGTAATTTGTTTTTACTTATAAAATAACCATACATACTATAGGTATATATGATGCTCTAGGAAAAAAGCATAGCTTTCTCATTTTTCATTTTGGTTTGTTTAATTGTTTATTTTTATTTTTTGAGTGTCATTTAATGTAGGATAGACTTTTATCTGAACAGCCTATACTGAGACAAATTGTACATAAAATACTCAACATTATGTTTTTAGTATTCTTCTTATTCCACAACATGATAAACAAATTAAACTTCTAGTAACAATTAATAACTAAACTTCCTATGTTTTTCTAGTTGAGTTTAGATAGAGTTCTAACAAGCTTGTTTCCAACTTCTCCTTGAATAATCTAATATTGTAGATAGAAATTATGTCTCTTGAATGGAAGTGATAATAATATTTGGTACAATTGAGCTGGTTTGTCAGTTTGTTATTTTTTCTTTTCCCCAACCTTGTAGCATCTGTGAAGAGAGAAATGGCAGCTGGATTATATCTGTAATGCGTGGATGCATCAAGTTATTAAATATGTCTTAAAATAAGCGTGGCATTATTTGATATGTAGTTGCCTTAGAGTGTTCTTTGTGATTAGCAGCAAGTAAATTGCTATTAAAGGATAGGGCCCAAGAGCCTTAATAATCTATGCTAAGTCATATGTGCAAACTTTTACTTTTCCGGATACTTGAATTCTAGTTTTTTTTTTTTTAATTTTATTTTAAATGATTTAATTTTAATGCCTCCCGGTTCACAAGGGGAGCAAAATAACCTTTCTTGGATTTCACATAAAACTCATGGCTAACATCAAAGCCTTCACACTATTCCAGAAAGTCTGCATATTCTAATGCTCTGGAGTTAAGTTTATTAAGAATTTTTAATTTAGTCTGACCAGGCAGTGGTGCAGTGAATAGAGTGTTGGCCTGAGATGTAGAGGACCCAGGTTCAAAACCCGAGGTCACCAGCTTGAGTGAAGACTCATCTGGCTTGAGCAGGGCTCACCAGCTTGAGCATAGGGTCTGGCTTAAGCATGAGATCATAGACATGACCCCATGGTGACTGGCTTCAAGAGGTTGCTGGTTAAGTCACCTGAGCCCCTCCCTGCTCTCTTTTTCATCCTCACTGGCACGCTGGACCTGTACCAGAAGCCAGCTCAGGACTCTGAAGCTGCACAATGCACAATACCAGGCTTGTCCCTGCTCCTCACAGCTAACCCCCACTGCTGTGCATGTGGTCTGGGCCAACCCCTCACTTATACATTTGTGCACTGCTAGCCTGCCACCTGTCACCGGCCTCCACTGCAATGTGCAGACACATGGAAAGATCTTACATTTCAGGTGTACATGCTGATAGGTAGCCAAGGCCTCCAGAGGTGCTTGTGTATCTGGGTACTACAATCTAAAGGCATAAAATAGCTGAATGGACCTTTTAAAAATTAAAATTAAAAGAAAAACAAAACAAGACCCAGCTATATTCTGCCTATGAAAGATTCACTTCAGCTTTAAAGATACACATAGGCTCAAAGTAAACAGTTGTAAAAAGATATTCCATGCAAATGAAAACCAGAAGAGAGCAGTGTCAACTATATTTGAACATAATAGACTTTAATTAAAAAATGGTAACAATCTTGGCTGGTGCCTCAATGGGTAAAGTGCCAGATGGGCACACTGACGTCATAGGTTCAATCCCCGGTCAGGGTACGTAAGAAAAGCAACCAATGATCACACGACTAAATGGAACAAATAAATGGAACAATAAGTTGATACCTCTCTCTCTCTTTCTCAAATCAATGGAAAAAAAATAAATGGTAGCAAGAAACAAACAATGTCATGATATTATAAAAAGAGGTCAACCAATCAAGAGAATAAATATAACAACTGTAAATGGAAATGCACCTAATATCAGAGCATCTTATATATTAAACAAATACTAACAGAGCTGAATTCAGTAATAGAAAACAAAACAGTAGAAGTATGTTTAGTACTTCACTTTAAACAACAGGTAGATCATCTAGCAGTAAATCAGCAAAGGAACACTTAAATTGAACACTATCTGAATGAACCAGACAGATACATATAGACCATTCCATCCAACAGCAGCGGAATACACATCCTTTAATAGAAGATTGCCCAAGCAACTTTATATTACAGTATAGTATTTAATTATAAATAATGCATAATTTCCCTTTGAAATTCTAGCTTATACCCAATTTTAGTTATATAACTAGTTCTACATGGAGCTGTCAATGGCCTTTGCCATCAAATGAAATTGCATCTTAAAAGTTATTGATGCTCAATATTTTAAACTTCCAGTCCTGATTAAACCAATTTTAACAATTTTCTCTAGGGATAAAAATGACACCATATATGCATTAAATATGATTCACTATCCTATAGTGCAAATACACCATAAGAGTAAATTTTGGAGAAAAGTATTTTGAGAAGATTAAAATTTAAAATTCTGTATTTCTCAGAGTCTGTTACGCATTTAAAAATAATGGCAAATGTTTGTCACTATCAGTGACTTATCTATTCAAAAACAAAAATAATTAAAATTCAACATAGTACATACTATAAGTTTTATACTGTTCTTTTTTGTGGTAATTATAATCACTTTTTAATAATGGTACACTATGATACACATAGTTTTAATAAATATGTCTCTGAAAATACTTCAGGAACATACACTCTGATGTGAAGAAATTAGTCCACCAAAAGAGGAGAGAAAATTATGATATTTTACCTTATAAACCTTGAAAATACACTATTGCTAATGAAAATGCAGTCTGTACTGTACTAATGTTGAAAGGAGTAAAAGAAGCTACATTCATGGTTGTAACAGTGCTAGAAAAAGAATCAGAAGCTTAACTTTTCAATTTTCTTTCTGTTAATAATTTCTAGTTTTTTGTCATTGTAGTAAGAAAAGAAACATCATATGATCTTCATTTTCTTAAATATGCTACAACTGATTTTGTTACCCAGTATGACCAATTCTAGATAATGTCTAGAGTGGTAAGAGAAGAATGTATTATGCTTCTGTCAGAGGTAATGTTCTGTACGTATTTGTTAGAGCCTTTGGTTTATATTGTTGTTCGAGTCTGCTATTGTCTTATTGATTTCCTATCTTATTACTTTCTATTCGATAAAGGGTTTTATCTAAAATAAAAGTCTCCTAAAACTCAACATAAAAACAAACAAACAAACAAACAAAAAACCTGACCCAAAATAGGCAAAGAACTTGAACAGAATTTTTTTTCAAAGAATATATGCAAATGACCACCAGGTATATAAAGGGAGGCTCAACATCACTAATCATCATGAAAATACAGATTAAAATGACAAATAAATATTACCTCCAACTTGTTAGGATGACTGTTATTGTTTAAAAAGAACACAGAAGATAACAAGTATTTAAGATGTGGAGAAACTGGAACCCTCATATACTTGGTCTAAATGTATATAAAGAACATAATGCAGGTTCTTAGAGAAATTGAAACTAGAGACATCATATAATCCAGAAATCCCATTTCTGGGTTTCCATCCAAAGGAACTGAAATCATGCTCTTGAAGAGTACTGCAGAGAATAGCATGGTGGTTACCGGAGACTAGGGAGGAAGGGAAATGGGGACTGTTTCTCAGTGGGTACTAAATTTAAGTTATGCACAAATTCTAGAAATCTGCTAACATCATAGATATAGTTAATAATATGGTGTTGTGAACTTAAAAATATATTAACAGGATAATTCTCATGTTAAGTGTTCTTACCACAAAAATAACAAATACAAAAGAATAAAAAACAAATTTTTGGATGTGCATGGATGTTTTTAGTAATTTGGTTATGGTGATGGTATATTGGCAGTATGCATATATCCAAACTCATCAAAATGTATACATTAAATATGTGTATTCTTTGTATATTAATCATTAATCATACCTCAATAAAGCTTAAAAGTAATTAGAAGCTTGAATTTAATTAATAATACCACTATTTATTAGGATGCCAAATTTTCTGAGTATGTGAATTTTATATTACTCATCATTATAATTTCAGTATATGTATAGTTTGTACTGATATTTCATAAATAAATGAAAGTATAAAATAATTAAATGTTCCAGGCACCATTATTTTCTATTTGTATTGTTTAGATCAATGTAATTACTGGGAGTTCTCTTATTTGTAAAATGAGATTAAGGTCTATTGCACAAGGTTCACACAGTATATGGCTGCACTGTGATAGCATGATCTCTCAGTAAATATAAATTTAATTTAATAGATAAGTTGTGAACACTTAATAGGTCTCAAAAACTGATCCCTGGCTTCAGGGTGTTTTAACAACAGAACATCAATGTGTACTTTCGTAATTCTAAATAGAAGAAAGAAATTAAGGGGGGCTACATAGAAACACAAACTTGGTATCTAAACAGAGAACGACAATGTAATTTATTATCCCAAATGGGACACTTCTAAGAATGAAAATAATTTCTACTATTAATTATGCTGGGACAATAGACTAAATAAGACATGTTTTCTAACTACTACACATTCAATACTACTGGCTGTTAAATGTGTGATTATGGTTATACATCTGTTAGTGATGAAGAAAGTTAGTATATAATACAATCTTTCATAAGAAAAAGTTCCTTTTCATACTTATGCCAAAAAGTTATGCAATCCCTCTAAGATTTGGCAAAATAAAAAAGTTAACTTTGAGTCTTCTCTCAGATAAAATAATGTAAATACTAAATTAAGAAGTTAATTTTAAAAGTACGTGTATAGTTATGAGCACACAAATGTTAATTTTTATATTACTTCTTTATTATTGTATTCACCATACAAACTCTGCTGCTTTTCCCAGACATGCATATATTTACTAGACCATTATAATTTCTTTCATTTTTTTTTTAACAGGGACAGAGAGAGAGTCAGAGAGAGGGATAGACAGGGACAGACAGACAGGAACGGAGGGAGGTGAGAAGCATCAATCATTAGTTTTTCGTTGCCATCGCAGCACCTTAGTTGTTCATTGATTGCTTTCTCACATGTGCCTTGACCGCGGTCCTTCAGCAGACTGAGCCACCCCTTGCTGGAGCCAGCAACTTTGGGTCCAAGCTGACGAGCTTTTTGCTCAAGCCAGATGGGCCCACGCTCAAGCTGGCGACCTCGGGGTCTCGAACCTGGGTCTTCCGCATCCCAGTCTGATGCTCTATCCACTGCGCCACCGCCTGGTCAGGCTATAATTTCTTAACTGAACAAAAGTAACATGTAAGTTGTTGAAAGGTCACAATTAAACCCATTGTTTATTTTTTACTTTTCACCATGGCAAAAGAAGTATTCAGTCTGTTTCCTTCTGAAAGTATTTCTCCATTACTCTTCATAGACAAAATGATTTGGAGACTTTAAAAAATATCTAGAATATATGCAGCACTTCTGGGTTCCCTGTTTTACAGTTTATAATTATCCTTCATAATTTATACCTGCTTATTTTTATAGATCTCTCAATTTTCCCTCTTACTAAATATAACTAGGTGATTACAAAACAAAGTTTTATGGCAACATAATTTAACAAAATTAGAAACATTATAAAGTTAAACACTAAACAGTTAAAATTGCTACATTAGCATGAATTTAACAATTTTCTTTGATGACAAGTCATTCACTAAGAAAATAATCAACAGAAATAAAATGAACTGTTAGGAATAAAAACAATAAAATCTCTAATATTTATTTTAAAACAAATCAGAGTCTTTATGGATGTTTTATATGTTGGCTATTATAATGTTAATTAGACAAGGATGAGTAGCTCTGAAGAATACAATCTGTTTTAGTATTGAATCCTCCAAGAAAAAGAAGGGAGCCTCAATACTTGTCTGCCCGACAGGTTTTCTCAACATGGTGTCAAACAGAGTATCACTACTTTTCATAATCTTCTGTACCTCTTCTTACATCACAGTTTCTGAAAAAATATCAAGATTAATATCTTGCTGTATATCTTTCCATACATGTATCTACAGATAGGCATCATTTTATCTTGGGCTCATGCATGTTTCTCTCCAAAACCATTATTTTAGTTAAGTATTTAAATCTAAAATGAGAAAGCTTAATAATTTTTCTGAGTTCAGATGGCATAAATAAAATATATTTCACTTTTGTTTCTTCTCCCTCTGTCTAGGATCTCTTCAAAATTTCTCTTCATCTCTGAATTTTAGAAATTTCACCAGCATGTTGTTTTCTTTCAATACTATTTATGATTTGGGTAAACCTTTTCAAGCTAGAAACAAATTAACTCTTTGGTTTAGCAAGTTTTCTTTATTTATTCACATCTTTGTTAGTTATCCTCCATCTATTAATATTTATTTATGTTGTAACTTTTATTGTTGAAGTATTGGTTCTTCTGCAACTCATATTTATGTCTATTAACTTTATCTCTATTGTTTCCAGATGTTTTTAATTTTCAGGGGTGTGTGATATTTTCTCCATTTGGTATTACAAAATATTAATTTAGTTTTTATGATTAATATTTTCAGCATTCTGAATAGATGGTTTCTTTAAATCTAAATTTGTTTGATAATTTCCTAATTTATTTTGTAAAGCTTAATAGTTTCTGAATCCTTTTCTTTCATAAACTTTCTTCTTGTACTTCCATGGAGTTCTCCTTTATAGAAACCTACTTTAAATTCAGATTGATCTTCTTTCTTTTGATTGTGTCAATCATAATACCTCAGCCACTGGGTATGAAAATCTCTCAACATCTGTTTTGGCCTTCAGATTAAATAGACAGTGAATGATATAATTGACGAGTACTTTCTTCAGTGGCCTGATGTTGACTTGGTAACAAATAGGACTTTTTTGTTTAGAGCGGTCTGTTTAGGTTACCATCAATAAAATGTATTCTCCCCTAGTGCTAAAGCAATTAATATAAACATTTTAATTTTCATATAGTTCCAAGTAACTATAGATTTATCAATATTAGTCATTTTGATATGCTCAAAACATCAAAGGTTTGGTTGGAATTTATCTCAGGTTCTTTATAACTCTTTGTTGTTTTTCCAGCTTCAAAAATATTAAACACCTTCATGTTGGCCTAATTATTTAGTATTTTAATAAAATAATATAAATTTAAAGGTGTATTAATAATTGACATACTATTACATATTAATAATTAAATTACCATGTTAAATTCAGAGATCAATCTAAAATCTAGCATTATATGCAGATACATTTCAATTTAAGCATAAATTAATTTATCTAAATAATTTTGAATTTATTTAGGCAACTGACTAATAATTTATAAAAGTAAAAAAGTATATACCTGTAAAAAGTATGACATAAACTACTGAGTATCATGAATGCAGTGTGTTTTCATGGGAGCACTGTAGGTGCTTAGGTGATTATCCTTTACATGAGTAAATGTTAAATACAAGACACTATAAGAAGATTAAAAAATAATTCTAAGCCCTTGGTAACAAGAAGAGTTCATCTCAGAAAGGAAACTTTTTATTCTGTGTGCCTTAGATTTAGTTTCAGTTCTGGAAACAGTTATATACATTTCCTTTATCTAGAGTTAGGTTAGCACGTGGCACTACTACTGCATAATGAAGGACTGTGAAGAAAGTTGCCTAATAACAAACCTCTGGGATTGAAGGTCAAGAATCCAAAGACTCAAATCTAGGAATAACTAATATTTCAAAGTTAAGGTAATTTTAGCATTGCAATATAAAATTCTTTTAAGTAGACCTCTTCTCATGTAAACCTTTTCCATTCTTTAAAACTATAAACAGAAGCATTCTTACCACACAGCTCAGATTAATTGGAGTTGCCTTTGTGAAAATATCATGGTAATATATTACCTGGAACCATCGAGTAATGCATATATACATACATACATATGCTTATCTTTGATTGTGATGAACTGTAAACAGAAATAATTCACAGCAATCAGAACTGGAAAGTAGAGATGGCAAATAATACACTGCAGGTAACAGCACAATTCCCAAGTGCAAGGATTTAGGGTAGTATTTCACTTGAAATTAAAACAAAAGATTTTACAAGCAGGAAAACATACCTAGCAATTATAAGGTCAAGTGAACACTGGTGAAGAGCTTTGAAGAGCTTGAAAGGCAGAAACGACTACTTGTGGGACAAAAGAATTCTTGAAGGGAATGTGAATGTATTGAAAGATGGCAAACTTTTAGAAAAGAAAAGTAAAAATAAAATGCACAAAGCAGTTATTGAAATATCAGGCACAATAAGAATTATTTGAAGAGTTTAAGCATAACTAACTCTAAACATTTTAATTTATAATCTAAAAGTTTAATTTTACCTTGCTTTTCAAAACAAATTTTTACATTATACATTTTATCATATAACCTGTTAATACTCTGTTAATGTTAAGCTACAAGAAAAACATTTTCTAAAAATTGTTCAGATATGTAGGGTCATGTATTCACATTAGCCTAATGGAATTTTAGATTTAAACATCATCAACAAAAAAATACTTAAATTCACCAGATTCTTCTAACAAATCGAATAAGTGAATAATTGTAGAAACAAATGTAGAGCTAGCTTCAAAGAAAATTGAAATTATAACAGATGGAAATTATTCTACATTTAAATTCTTGCAATTTTCTTCAGTTTTAAACATGAAAAAATAAGTGTTCAAAGCTAAACTATGTCTTGCTCACAATCATAGGATTGTTAGTATACAAACCCTAAACTTCTAAACTTCCAGATTATTCATTGGGATCTCTTTATGAGAGAAACATATAATTAAAGAAAATAAGCTCATGTTTTCTTCTTCAACTGAGTGGTAACAAGCAGATGCAGGGAGATGGGGGCACATCATCATGGTAATAAAGAAAATCAGTTTAGGGTTCAGGAGTGCCTGAGGTCACATGGATGAACAGAAAGGATTCTGCTGTTCACACTGCAGTCACTTGTATGCACTAACTCACTGTCATGTCAATTAAAATTGTTTCCTAATGAACTGGAGCAAGCATTTTCCATTTAAATCTGACTTTACTTGAACTTTTCCATTGTGAGAAACCCAGTTTTTTTATGTTCCTTAACTCATTTAATCATATACATATCACACACACATTCATATTGTTTCCAGGTTGTCACACTGCCTATGAATTTGCACAAGTTTGTTTGTGGTAAGCATGAAATTTTAAAGCTTGAATTATATCATTAGTTTTACAGAAAAGCTTATGGCCAGAAACCTTAGAAAATTGTAGAAATGTACATAAAACTATTAGCAGATTAATCCCAGTGGGATTTATTAAGTTTTCCATAATTAATTTTAGTTTACAATTATTTGAGCATGATGAGAAAACTTTAGCAAACCCATGATATATAACTGTCGCTCTTTAAATTCAGGCATGTTTAGATAGAGAAGCAAAAAAAAAAAAAAAAAAAAAAAAAAAAAGGCAGTATTTATTCTGTCTGTGTGTGATGACGATGGGGACATTTTCACAAGAAGTAAACATGAAGTAGCTTTCTGGCTATTTTACTTTAGAAGACATTCTTAGAGCATCAGTGCCCATGGGGAAAGGATAGTTTATTTATCCCTGAAGTATAAATAGATCAGGAGGCACAGGCCTGAATCTTGACAATTTGTTTACTAAGTCACCCACCTGCCACATGTGAGGAAATAGGTTTTTCAGAAGTTTTATTCAAAAGTGAGACAGATCTATGTATAGCAAACAATTTTTCAAAATTCTTTCAGAAGTATAAGCTCTGAACATATGGAGTTGTGTCTGACATAATAGAAAACTAAGATTGTCATTTTCTACAAAAATGTTTTTCTGTTAGAAGACACAGGTTGCCTATATGCATTCCTTAAAAGTATCTTAAATATCTGTAGCAATTATCAAATATAATGGTCAATTTCCAGTATATATACAGCTATATTTAAAGTGTTGACTTCCATTCTTGTATACAGTATTCCTTATATTAGAGCAGCATAGTTTATTAAGATGAACTGGTTGCTACAATGTCACCTTAGCAAGTTGCCTAGTTTTACATTGAGTATTAGAGAGCTTGCATTTTAAAACATGATTACCATGTTTGTTCAGTAATCCATCAATCTGCATATAATGCATCTGATATACTTTTGGTCATTTATGTACCTTATAAAGCCAATGGTATATTTATTTCATGTCATTTTTAATAAACAAGAAAAATAAAAATATTTCAATACAAATTAAAGACTCAAAGGCTGATATTAATTTATTAACCTAATTTTTTATAATACAGCCTAAATATAGGATAAGAATATAATACTTCATTTAATATATTTATATTGTTGTGGTGATTTATGCTGAATGTTTTTCACATAGTGATAGAGGATGTTGTATAAAGGACCCCAAATCTAAAGTCAGGTAATCTGCATTTCCACATTCAAACACAAATTTAAAAACATAATATTAACGTTACAACTTATTATTTAATATATCAACCCCTGCAAACTTCAATTTTTAAACTTATGGAATAATAACAGTTAAAATTTTGAGTACGTATTTTATAAATATAAGGCTCACAAATGTAATCCACTAACAATTTGAGGTAAATAGTCTTGCAATTCTAATTTATTAAAATAAGAAAACAGATGTAGATGTGTTAGTAATTTATCCAATGTCATAGGGCTTATGGTAGAACCAAGATATACACCTAGGAATTATATCTACAGAGTTTACAATATGGACAAATGGAGTGTCCTACCTGTGGTAGATTGGTTACACTTACCTCCAGGTCTTCAATCCTCCTGATATTTATACTGTTTGGTAAGTAAGATGTAATTTTCTGCACCTCAACTTGACCATGTGATCTGCTTTGGCGAACGTGGGTGTGGGGACAGAAAACATGATGAGTAAAATTTTGAAAAATGATTATGTACTGGGGCTGGTGCTTCTGCCATGTTCGTGAGAAGGCCACACATTAGTATAACCTGCATATCACATGAGCAAGAAGAGAGATATGCAGAAAGTACTGAGCACAGTTATCTTGGTTGTCTCAGGCAAGGCTGGCCTAGACTAGCTGAGCTCATTGAGATCAGGTGAATTTCACCCTTATGATAAATGAACTATAATTATACAATGCTCTTGCACTGCTATTACTTTAAATTAAAAAATAGTTTGTTCCCAATTAATAGATACATGATACTTGTCTAATTATAAAATGAGACTAATGATATCTATATTATAATATTATGGTAGACTCTAAGGTTTAAAAATATTTATATGTGGAAAAATGTATTCACAAATGTTTATTTTTATCAATGTAATTATCTAAAATGCATTTGTATGGTGGCTTCAGAGGACAATATAAACTGTCACTTATTGTGAATGTGGTTAAATAGGGATTATTTTGGGTTATCCCTAATAAAGCTAAGGGCTCAATATTTGACAATTTTCCTGAAATCTTCACCCACATTAAACATATAACCAATCACTATCTTTTTTTCTACCATTTAACATCTTCCATATGAGTCTCTTTCTTTTCCCTCTCACTCACACTGGCATTTTGCAAACTTTCATCAACTCTAGCCAGGATTCATTTAACAGCTCCCAGACCTATTAACAGAATACCAGGATGTTGGTGCTTCTATGCAAATCCGCCTCTAGTTCATCCTCAACACTCTCACTAAAGTCATCTTTATAGTACACAGACGATGGAAGTTTGATATTTTCAGTGACTACGCACTTCTTAGAAAATAAATTCTCAATGACTTTGTACCACATACAATGACCTATGCTGTACTCTTTCAATTCCTAATAATTCTCCATGTCATATATCAATCCTCCTATCCTCTGACAATACATGCATACATACATACATACATTCATAAATATTTTTAAAAACCAGAGTTTCCCAATTATTGTATTTCTCAGCAAATGCTAAGCTTTTACTAAGTTTTCATATCTATCACTGTATATAACAGAAACTGTTTTCTCTTTCTTGGCCTCCAAGAAACCTACAATTCTTTATACTCTCCTCCTCTAGTGATTAGCACTCCAGCCACCTTTCCCGACCTCAGTTCTTTATGCTCTCACAACAGCTTTATTCAGAAAATATCCTTTCTTACTATAATGTTTTATCTTTTCTAGAATATAAATTCCTTACGGTGATGTCCACATATTGTCTTTCTTTATATCTATGTATATAGCACTGGATCATAACCGATGATTCAGCCACTACTGATTAAACACATTAAAGAATTAATTATGTGCCTGACCACGAATTGGCATAGTGGGTAGAGCTGATGCATAGTGGGTAGAGTCTGGGATGTGGAGGATGTAGGTTGCAGGCCAAGGTCGTCAGCTTGACCATAGGCTAAGCAGCTTGAGTGCAGGGTTGCCAACTTGAGCATGTGAACATAGACATGATTCCATGGTCGCTGGCTTGAGAATGAAGGTTGCTGGCTTGAGCAAGGGGTCACTGGCTCAGCTGAGCCCCCTGGTCAAGGCACATATAAAAAAAAATCAATGAATAACAAGGTGCCACAACTATGAGTTGATACTTCTCATCTCTCTTCTTTCCTATCTGTCTCTGTATCTGTTCCCATCATTCACAATCCCTTGCAAAAATAAAAAATAATTATGCATTTAAAAGGCAATATTTGGTGACAATCTGTCAACTTGCTCCCTTCCTTGATTAATCAATATAGGTCATGTTGCTATGAGTTTAATAAATTAAAAATAATTAAAATTATGACATTTATAAAGTTACATTAAATATTGACCACATTAGCATCTCTAAAATGATCCCAAACACTATAAAATCACCCAAGAGAAATGTAAAGCTGATATTTATTGTTTTGGGAATCAGAAAATAAGTATTTTTTAAATATTTTTCTTAAGCGAGAAGGGGCAAGGCAGAGACACAAACTCCTGCATGCGCTGGACCAAGATCCACCCGGCAAGCCCACTAGGGGGCGATGCTCTGCTCATCTGGGGCCCTTGCTCCGTTGCAACTGGAGCCATATTAGTGCCTGAGGTGAGGTCATGGGGCCATCCTTAGTGCCTGGACCAACTTGTTCCAGTGGATGAGGAAGGGAAAGAGAGAGACATAGAGAGAGAGAGAGAGAAAGGAGAGGGTGAAGGGTTGAGAAGCAGATGGTCACTTTTCCTATGTGCCCTGACTGGAAACAACCCAGGATATCTACATGCCAGGCCGATGCTCTACCACTGAGCCAACTGGCCAGGGCCAAAGAAGTAAATTTTTAAACATTTTAAATATATTTTTGGATGGATTTAATTTGCATGCTTGCAATGTGATTATACATTACAGATGAAAAACTTCACTTTAATGTTATATGGGGGAAATATTCTTTCATGTGTAAGATTGTCTAACATATTTCATAAACTTTTATGAGTGGCAAGTCTTCATGAAATTACTGATTACAATTAGATGTGCTAATTCATGATGTAATTTAACCTAGTTAATATTTAACCTTGAGTAGTCAGGTTTTTTTTTTTTTCATGCTCTATGACCACTGGGAGTGAGTTTTATTTTTCAAAAAATGAAATTAGTTCCAGTTAGTTTGATTAATCTAAAATCTGTTTGTTTGATAACCATTTATGGAAACAAGAAGAATATATATTTGCCTTTTCTTAATGTTGCCTTATACATTTTTAAAATAAAAATTGTACTCTAGATGGTCAGGAGGCACGAGGACATACAGGAGCGATCTTACAGCTCAAAGGGTTAAGCTTCCTTTAGTGAATAAAAACACCAAAGTATTAATATGTAAACATCAATCTACTCTATTACCTCTGGACTGCATACATATATGGATACATGTATGTATATATAGCATATATACAATTTTGTAAATGCATAACCTTCATTTCAACCAAATAAAATCACATCAGTAAAAATTAAGTCAAAGCAGTCATTTTAATTAGTTAATAGATATGGTTTTGCACTTTCTTACACAGGTGAGGATAGCCTTACCAAAGACCTAACAATTGGGTTCTTAGGTATTTAACCAATTTTGAACCATATGTTCATTCAAAAACCTGCACATAAATATTTACCATAATTTTATTCATAATAATCCCAAACTGGAACCAAGCTAGAGGTTTATTGATAAGTGAATGCATGCACATTGTTACATTTACACACTGGGGTTTCTGTATATACAAGGGAAAAGGTATATGCTACCAACTCAAACAAACACATGATAGGTGTATCTTACATGCAGACAGGTCAGTGAAAGAATCCTTTCCGAAAAGGTTATATATGCTATTTGTATGAAATTCTGGGAAATAACACCATGAGAACAGAAAGAGATGACTATCAGAATTTCAAAAAAGAGGGAGGTTAAATAGATAAAGACCCTAAAATGTTATAGGGTCTTGAAACTACTTTTTATAATGCTGTAATGGTGGATAATGATACTATGCATTTGCCAATAACAACAGAAATTTACAACACAATAGTGAATCACAACACAAAGAGTAAAACTTAATAGTATATGTGAATTAAAATAAATAATATTTTAGGAAGTATGGGCATCCCAGGAAAGAAAGATTTTATTGTAAAAAGGCAATAAAATGATATTACTGTAATACAAATGTAGGGAACTACCTCCCTGAAGTGTGCAGTGAGGAAAGGTCTGAAATGAGGGAATATGAAAGAATAAAAGTAAAAGAAACTGTCTTAAGCACTATATTCTAGTCAACAAAGGTGGTTCTCATGTGAGTATGAGTTAACAATTTCAATATGTATACTAGAAGTGAACATTTAAGAAAATGCATGATGCTTGGTGGGAGCAAGGTTTCTCACATTTGAAATGTGAGGTTATAGATAAACCAAGAGGGAAAGCAAGAATAATCCACATTGTATCATTTGTAAACTAAACTGATACTTTTAGTTTACAAATGATATATGAGTTTAGTTTACAAATGATAAAAGAGTTACACAGAAAATCTGAGTTTGATGTTCAAAACTATATCAAGTATTCCCTTTCTCAAACCGTTCAATTTCAGAAGTATTCTTATACTTTACTATGTTTTGAACAAATAACCATGTATTTAAAATCTTTTATATTAAAAAGGAAAACTAATAATTTGACTAAGTGATAAATTATCTATGCCTGACCTAGTAATATATGATCTGTTTAAAAAATAGTATTGTTCTTCTCTTTTACAGCAAAAAAAAAAAAAAAAAAAAAAATCACCATTTACATCTCTTAGGAAGGCATCAAGGTGGAAACCCACATAATATCTCACAATAAGTCTAAAATAAGCCACTTTTTCTACAATAAGCAAATAAATCAATGCTTCTTTGTAATAGCAAAGGCTAGGTAGGTAGCTTGCATTAAGGCTATGCTGTGTCAAAAAGTAAATGCTGTTCCTTTAAATAGTACAGCTGCATTCATGTGGAGGAAAGCTTGCAAAGGAGAGACACCTGCTGCTGCTGCTGCTGCTTGAGTGTATTTCCCTGAAAGGTAAGATTACTATCCTCTTGGCCTTGCTTTGTATTTTAGCCTTGGGATAAACCTCTAATCCCAATTAATCCCTTTGGCAAGAAAAGACTTAGAGAGAAATGAAAGGCAAATGCTTGAAAACTGTTTAAGAGATGTGGTATGTATCAACATTTCAAGAAGACAAATTTTGAAAATAGAAGCTTGACTATTCTGGCTTTTTTTGTCTAAAATTCATATAACTTCTGCAGCTTTCATCACACTACCATGACCTTCCAACATTTCAACACATTTTGTTCATATGAAAGCCCCCACCACACAGGAAACACATAATATATATGTGTACTCCATTACTTTTGTTTCAGTCTGCCTTCAGAGGAATCACACTAATCCCCACACACAGGGAGGGGATTATGCACAGTCATGAACACTAGGGGTCAGTTCAAAACCTGCTTTCACAGGCATTACTATTTGCTTCATGGCAATTCACTTTTAAAGCATGAGATGTAGTATAGACCCAGGTAATAAACATATCATAAACTCATGAAGTTATATGACAACCCATGTTTTTCTAACCAAAAAGGAGACTAACATAAAAAATACTAGATGTTCAAATACTATACAGTTAGTCATCTAGAACTTGTTTCAGAAACTTTGATTTCAGATGTATAATAAGGATAGTGAACTTGCTCCCTTGGGTCTAGTGTAATGGATCAAAGTAATATTGGTTAGCATAAAATGTATTTGATGCATATTTTATTTTAACACTAATGCAATTACCTTAAATAATACATCTGGATATTTAATATTAAAGTATTACAGTTTCCCAAACTTTCAGTAAAAGTGGACACTGCTGGAAAAGTGGGCATGCACTGTGTATTTCAGGGTCACACATTTCCAAAATGAATAAATCTAGAGAAACATAGATTTTGAGGAGCCCACACTTTGCAAGACTCATGGAATAGAATAGAAGATTATGAAAAGTCCATGTGAGAACTTTAAAAAGTTCATGTGAGAAATCTTAAAAATTGCACTTTCTATAATGTTTTAAAATGTCTTTAAAATGTTGTGGGAAACAAGGGGCAGGAGGGATGCATTCGGGGGAACACTAGATCTATGTATACACAATAAATTTAAAAAGTCATAAAATATAGAGAAATAATAAGAGCATTATATTTTAAAATGTTAGACATTTTTAAACTGCATGGCATATGCTATTTAATAAAGTGATGTTCCACTCATGATACATATGAGGGAATGGTAGAATGCAGAAACCTAGTTAGAACTGTGTTATAAAGAGGTAGGTATTATAATAACTCTATTATATATCACCATACCCGGTATTATAACAGCTATATATACATGAGTTAGGGTGACCTGATAGAACTGCTTCGACTGCAGTGGGTATCTAGCTGTTCTGTAACAAATGTATTTGCCACTGCCACTGCACGAGTCACATGCCCATGACTTTGAGGAGCCACTTTTGTTACATCTAGAAATGCAAGGGTTTTGAAACCCCGGGAGCAACCGTTGATTAATGGGAGATGGGAATCAGTAGCAAATACTCTTGTCTGTTTCAGGCAGACAATTCTGAGATCAATTTAGCATGGTTCTCTGACAGTCCTAAGAGTTGAGTTCCAACTGCTTCCAGTGTTAACTAGACTAACAGTACAACCTAGAATTTGCTTGTGCTTCAGCCATTTCACTCTCTCCAGTCCCATTAATCATTCTTCTTGGGATCATTTGCTGAAATAAGTGATTTTAACAAGAGCCCTTGCCTTCGATAAGCATAAGGTAAGAAAATCTCTTATGGCCAATGCTTAATATATGAAAAGCAAAACTGAGAATTAATAGAAAAGTATGTTTTAGCCATGAGAGATGCTGCACATTAAATCATAAAACAGAAGTGCCCAGCTACGGCCAGTTTCTTGTGTGGAAGTAGTCTAGTAACACTATAACTGAAACTGAATGTGCAACAGTGAACAAGATGCATATATAGAGAGAAAAAAAATAAGTATATATATATATATATATATATATATATATATATATATATATATATATATATATATATATATATAATATTTTTTTCCTTTAGATGAGAGGAAGGGAAATAGTGAGGCAGGCTCCTGCGTGTGCACCACAACCAGGATCCACCCAGTAACCCAATCTGGGGCTGATGAGCTATTTTTACCATGTGAGGCTGACTTGCATGGACCAACTGAGCTACCCTTAGTGTCTGAGGCAACACTCAAACCAATCGAGCCACTGGCTGCGGGAAGAAAAGAGAGAGAAGAGGGAGAGAGAAGGGAGAGAAGCAGATGGTCCCTTCTCCTGTGTACCCTGACTAGGAATCGAACCCAGGACGTCCATATGCCAGGCCTGCACTCTACTCATGGAGCCACTGGCCAGGGCCATGAATATTTCTAACCTTCATGAAATTTAAAGTCTATAAAAGATAACATGTAATAACCTAATAATTACATATATTTGTAATACTTTTTATATATAATAGAGCTTGAAATTTTGGTGTTACAAAAAGTGAAAAGATTTCACTAAGTAATTCTGCAACTGTATGCTCAGCATGCTCAGATCATATTGTCCAAAAGCCTTAAGAGGTTTACTTTAGACCTGTACCATCTTTCCTTTTTCTTTGCAGCCTCATTTTACCACAGCCTCTAATGCTTTATGTTTTAACCACAACAGCCTTTTTTTGGCAAACAGGCTGAGACTACAATCCTACTCTCACAACCCCCAAATGTGCAAGACACACAGGCACATTATATGGAGACACACAGAGATTCTGTAAAAATCTACTGACAATTCAGGTCTCCATTTAAATCTTACTTTCCTCTTGTCTTTTCTTGGCTTCCCAGGGTAGATTAAGTACTGCAGTTTAAACTCATTTGCAAATTTGCCCTTCTTCACAGCACTTACAGGAAAAGTTAATAATTAGATATTTTTGTAATTATGTTAAAAGGAGTATTTGAAACCACACTGCATGGTTCTGATTAAATGAACTGTAATTCCAGCATCTAATGTATGGCCCCTGGAAATACCTAGAGTTTTAAATGAATAATTTAATATAGTCTAACTGCCTAAGATTGATGTTAAAGAAATCACTGTTCCCAACAAGTTTTCTCTACTAGAAATGTACTAATGATATATAAACATGGTCATCTCTTTAATACCAGGAATTGAAACTAAAAGGAGATTTTGAAATAGGCAGAGTGCAAGAAGCAATAAATACCAAAAGTGCTAGAATGCAGAGTCAGACAAAAGTTTGAGCAAGCATAAATTCAAAATGTATGCATGGGAGATGTGGTGTGTTTCTTGATCTGGATCCTGATTCCTTAGGTGTGTTGATTCTGTGAGGTTTCATAAAGTTGCATGCTTATAAAGTGTACATTTTTCTACATATGTATATGTAATTAGAATGTGTATGCATTCATAAATATGGAAAAATATATCATAGCTGATTATTTTGACAGGACCAACAGAGACAGGCAGATTCAGAAACGAAGTAGGAACAATGAACTATTGAGAATGAAGGTGTATAGCTTATCTGTCATTGCTTCCTGAATCCTAAAACGTCTCCTGATCCTGAGCTATGCCTTATTCAGAGAATCTAACCCTATGGCTCATCCTGGACTTCTGTGAGATTCTTGGTTTCATTATGTGCATGAATGATATTATGATCTTCCAACTGAACAATATAATTTGTTCTGAAATACACACATATGAAAATGAATAATAAACTTTCATTAAATTATACTTTCCTTATAATTTACATATGTGAATGTCTTCTTGTGATAAACTATTCTATCAAACTCTTATAATATTTATCTTCATTTATTTTCTCTAATTACACAAAAGTCATATGGAAAGCTGACCACATGAAATCTCCTCTCTCTAATGCAAACTATTATTTTCAGGATAATGCAAAGCACTTTGTTATAAAGGACATGAACCAATGTCATCCCAATAACTTTGTTAGAATATTTTTCAAAGTTCCCTTTGGTTACCCTTCATAGTTGGTTCATAGTGGGTTCATTTTTTTAATTTTGATTAGAAATTAATAAAATTCAACATAAAAGTGAAGTTTAATTCTTAATTGAGTTTAATTTTAGGCAACTGTGTTTATTACAGAATTTTAAATTTCATTTTCTTAAAATAATAGCAAACATCTTTATAACCTACTAGTTGAGAAACAAAAAGAATTGTTTCAAATTTTCCTTGAACATGGAAATCTTTCATTTTAACAGCTGGCTTTACACACTATTATATTCTTTTAGTTCATGTATTTATATGTTTCCAGAAAAGTAAAAATCTGAATTTAAAATAAACAGATCCTTCCTAACTCCCTTTGGTTCAATTTATTATTTTAAAAATGTAAATTATAAAAAACAAACTCGGAGATACAGACAAGAGAATGGTGGTTACCAGACGAGAAGGGGATCAAATACACACAACATAGTATATAGATGGCACAAAGCTGTATACCTGAAATGTATATAATGTTATTAACCAATGTCACCACAATAACTCTGATAAAAATTTAAAAATCTGTAGGAATAATGAGCTAAAGATTAAGCATAAATTGGACAAGTTAGGCAGCCTGAATCTTGAAGTTCAATATTAATAAAATGATACAACACATGTTTATGCGACTTTTAAATATATTTTACCTTATCAAGATGTAATTTGGGCTTGGCCAGGCAGTGGCACAGTGGAGAGAGCACCAGCCTAGGACACTGAGGACCCAGGTTCAAAACCTCAAGGTCAATGACTTGAGCGCAGTCTTACTAGCTTGAGAATGGGGTCTCCAGCTTGAGTGTGGGGTCTCTAGCTTGAGCATGGGATCAAGTTGTGACCCCATAGTTGCTGGCTTGAGTCCAAATGTTGCTGGCTTGAGGTTCAAGGTTGCTGGCATGAGCCCAAGGTTGCTGGCTTGAGCAAGGGTTCACGGGTTCTGCTGGAGCATCCCTCTACTCCCCACCTCCTACCCTATCAAGGCACATATGAAAAAGCAATCAATGAACAACTAAGGGGCTGCAGCTATGAGTTGATGCTTCTCATTTCTCTCCCTTCCTATCTGTCTATCCCAGTTCCCTCTCCCTCTCTCCACAAAAAAAAAAAAAAAAAAAAAGTTATTTGGAAGCTATTTCCTTGGATCACTTTCAATGAGGTAGGGAGAAGACGAAGGTTGATTTTTAATCACATCAAGGAAAACCATGATATCTAGATCAAAATATTTCTCTTTTCTTACTAGTTTTTCAAATGTGCCTTACATCTCATATATACATGGTTTAATAACGTTGGTTATAGATTTACTTGTCATAAAAGTTCTGAAGATTGATGATGGTACAAAAATATAAATAATTTACCATTTTTCTTCTTGTGTTTCATCTTACTTTAACAACATTTTTCATAGACAGGAATAAAAAGATATCTTAAGCAGGTTAGGGTGAAATAGAATGAAAGTCTTTGAGAATAAAACATAGAGGGGAAGATTTTCTTCATAAATAATACATGGACAGGGCCTTATTGCACACTTCCTGAGACTTGCATGAACTCCCTCTTTCTGCTAGAGAAAGCTATTTTCTCAGTAGAGTAAAAATAGTAAGGTTGGACTAAAGGAGATAAAGGGACTTCCCAAAATAATACGTTCACTTTCAGAAAGCAGTTTATTCATTGGGAATTTCCTTCTATAACTGATAATCTTTTTGCATTTTACATTCTCCCCTTGGTAAAGTTAAAACTTTCAAGAAGCAAAGCCATCAAAGATGAAGTTTTTGTTTAAACAAAAGAGGAAGAATTTTCAATATAATTCAATTAAATACATTATCTATCATTTAAACAAAATTCTGCCCTTTTAGGTGCTAGAGATAAATCAGAGACTGAAAAATCCTAAAAACAGGACACAATTCATTCTAGATTATTACCGTGGAACTAGACACTGGTAACTAGCTCTGATTCTAAGGGAGCAGTAATTCATGACATGTTTTGGTAGTAAAATATTTAAGTCAAGGATGGTATTTTAAACATTACTCCATTTCCAGAAAAATAGTGATTCCATTTCCCCCCCAAAATATCAGCAAATCTTGTATAAAACTGTTGAGTGAACATGAAAATGTGCTATCAACATCCCCTCTCCCTGAATGACTAGCTCTCCAACTATGAGAAATAAACTAATTTCCTTCCCCAAGAAGACCACACCTGTGGCTGAGCAAGGTATGAGTACTGAGGCCTGAATATTTCAGGCATACAACATCCATGGACAACATTGACTACACAGCTTCCAACTGGATCGATGAAGGCTTTGTGTGGCAAGTATTGCTATCGAAATTATTACATGTCCTATGCTGCTTCCTCCCTCCTCTTTCACAGGTATTATTTCTAATAACATTTTTTTACCCCAAACATGTCAATGTCTGATGCCATAAAACTTATCAAACTCC
Organism: Rhynchonycteris naso; assembly: GCA_037038555.1. Taxonomy (NCBI): domain Eukaryota; kingdom Metazoa; phylum Chordata; class Mammalia; order Chiroptera; family Emballonuridae; genus Rhynchonycteris; species Rhynchonycteris naso. The sequence goes on from CM072998.1 coordinate 264,353,446, forward strand.
CTAGGCTGACTGCCAAAAAAACCCCAAAACTCATGTTTTATTCACTACTGTCAAAACCAGGAAGTTTGTCTTAAAAATTAGTGTATATAACTACCACAATATTATAAAATATTAAAGCATGAAGATAATACTTTATATATTTTTAATAAAAATCCAAAATTTGATACTAAGATAATTCCATTTAGTATTGTATCAAAAAGAATAACATCATTTGGAATAAATTTAACAAGAGAAGTATGAGTATTATACACTAAAAATTCTACAACATTGCTAAAAATAATAAAGGATATCTAAGTGAATAAAATTATACTCCATCTCTTTGTGAAAATTCAATATTAAAATGGAAGTTCTTCACCAATTGCTCTATAGACTCAAGGCAATCTCTATCAAAATGCCAGCAGACTATTTTGGAGAAACTGACAACCTCTTGCTAAAATTTATATGTAAATACAAAGGACTCAGAATCACAAAAATAATCTTTAAAAAGAAGAATAAACTTAAAAGACTTATACATCCTGATTTCAAAATTCGTTACATGACTACAGTAATTAATAAAGTGTGCTACCGACCAAGGATACACATGTAAATCAAGAGGACTAAATTAAGAATTTAGAAATAAAGCTTTATATTTATAGACAATTTATTTTTTACAAAATTGCCATAGCAAGTTAATGGGAAAAAAGGACAGTTTTTAAAATAAATGGTACTTGGAAGATTGGATATCAACATACAAAAATGTGAATTAAAACATTAACCTTACGTCACACAAAACAATCATCCCCCCCTTCATTGGTTATTTTTAAAAATTGTAAGTTTAAACAATGAAATACTACTGAAGAATAAAAATAAATTACTAATACATAGCAAGACATAGTTGGGCCAAAAAATATTATGCTAAGTGAAACAATATAAATTCTATTTGTATGAACAATCTACAAATGGCAAATGCACGGTGACAACAGTTTAGTAGTATATGGGTGTGCTATAGGGATAAGGAAGGATTGCAAATGAGCAGGAAGAAACTCTGGGATGCCAGAAATTTAAAATTGGATTGTAATGTTGGTTATACACCTCTGTCAGTTAAAAAAAAAGATTGAAGTTGATACTTAAAACACGTGAACTTTATGGTATATAAATCATACCTTAATAAAACCATTTATACTGTTTTATACAGTATAATATCAATTGTGACATACATGCATATGCATACACACACACACACACACACACACACACACACACACACATATATATGCACAGTTACAAATGAACACACAAAGGTGTGTACACTGAACTTCGATCCAGTTAATAGTTTCATTCCCAACATGGAATCACACATATTTGTAAACTAACTCTTTTTTATAACCTGTAAAACTGATACAAAAGTGACACTAAATACAAAATTTCATTTAACCTAATCCATTCACTTAATATCACTCATATCTCCTGACTCTGTCATATATTCTTTTGATGGATGACTCTTTCAGCCCCCAAGCCTTGCAGTGTAGTAGTCAGAGTAGACACCTAAAGGATTAAAGAGGAGGAAGGGAAAGGAGAGATGATCATACTCAAGTATGAGTGAGAACAATAACTGTTGCCATTTCATTAATGATATGTAACAGGATCAGTATAAGAGGATACAAAGACTGGGGAGAAAACAGCCACCCTCTCTAATTTAACTTAAATAAAATTTTAAAATAAAATTGGAGAGTAGCCATCTCACAAATAACTTCTCTTTATTAATTCAATGTAGGTCACATTCTTTTAATTAGCAAAAATGTTGGCAATTAGTTTCAGTTCTCAAAGTTATTGTAAGTTTCATGTCTAACCATGACTACTGACCATCTTCTTAGGAGTTTCCACGGCAAGTGCAAGAACTGGAATAAAAGAAGTCTTAAAAGTATTGAGTAAGCCTAATAAAATCTTGTTTGCATTTTTATCTTTTCATTAAATCATTCAGGCTTCAATTAATAATGTTTCCTGGGAGACATTCACATTAGCATAAATTAGTAAAGAAAAAAGAAATCATAATAATCTGTACCAGTGAACTGGCTCTTTCTATGTCCTGTTTCTCAGTTAGCGATTATGTTAAAATTAGAAATCTCTTATTTGTACATCTTACTATATCCTATGGATTCAAATTTCCATATTTTTTTATGTCTTTGTGCCAACAATGCCCACTATATAACCTGAAATCATCACCATGATCTTCTGCTTATTTTGTATCCTCTTCAAAGTATCTAAAAAATCTTATATTCACCCACACCCTTTAACAGTCCTCCCACCAATCACCAATCCCTTTAATTTTCTACCACTATGCTTTTCCAGGTTACTCTAACTAACCACCTGCCCACTGCACAAACCTTCTTGCCCAGATCCACCTGCAACTTCCATCCTTCTTTCTCTATTTAATTGAATTTTTTGAGGTGATAATGGTTAACATAACTGTACAGGTTTCAGGTACTCAATTCTTCAACACATCTTTGTACACTGTATTGTGTGTCCACCCCTCCCACCAAGTCAAGTTTTCATCTATCACCATTTACCCCTCATACACTCCTCCTCCTCCTCCAGCCATCATCACACTGTTGTCCATGTCCATGAGGTTTTTTTTTCCTTTTTCTTTCTTTTATTTCTCTCTATCCCGTCCACCTACCTTACTTCTCTTTCATGTTGTTTGCTCTTTACTGCATTTGTCTGTGTCTGTGGAATGGTCTACTAGTTGATCTAAAAAACTGCAATCATCACCCAAAGCCCAATGGAAAATATATTTTATTATTGATGAGTGAATGGCTACAGTCCCATCACGGAGAAGTATTTATTCTGTTTCCCAAATGCTCTTTCTGATATTATTATTGTAAAGCCAGTGGCCAAGGCCACCATCACAGCTGCCTGGCCCGTGCAGGTTCGCATTGGATTCGGACAGTCTGTAATGAAACAATGAAGCCAAGAACTGGTGAGCCATCAGCTTTCATTCTAGCTTGCACCCAGTGGGCAAGTAAAAACACACACTGGGCTCCAAAACCCACTCATTCAATGCTCACAAAGCTACTGACTTATCCAAGTTTCCTAGTATCAAAGGTTTCTAGATCACCAGACTTATTCACCTCTGTTTCCCATCTCCTTCTCTCTGCACAAACTCTGCACTAACTGGCTTTTCCCTCAGCACTCCGCCATCTTGGCTGCTTCTCCTCTCCTCCATGTAGCCTTAATCTGCTATCCTCTCTAATGCTAATTTCAGGAACCAAGAGAGAGCAAGCTCTCAGTCTGCCCCATTTTATAGTGTAGAAATCCAAATCTTTAATCCAATCTACAAACAAGGAAGTCTCTGATACAAAGTCACTTATCTGAAGTATAATGGGAGGATTCCTCATGATAGTGCACCACTCTACATCATCCAACCGGTCAAGGGTGTGGGGAAAAGCTTACTCTTAAAACTAAGCCATAGGTTATAGAGACCTGCTGTGCCCATGACCTGTCCCCAACACAGATTAATATCAACATACTTCCATGTGGGCAGTGCTATTTTTAACAAAGTGAGCATAATATATTTTATCTGCCCAACAATTATCATCATAAAACTATTAAAATTTTACAGATAAATTTAAGGTCTTCTTGGTTGTTTTCTAAATGCACTATAAGCAATGTTTATTTTCTAATTCTGCAATTTTAAATCATTAGTGCTTGGTGCAGTCTTTTTTGAACTAATAAATAATCATCAAAAATAGTTGAATGTGAATTTTTCAATAATTAAAAATATAAAATGGTTATTTTTTTAAATTTTACCTAAATAATATAAAAGATATTACTTAATTTTTTTTTTTTTTTTTTTTTTTTTTACAGGGACAGAGAGAGAGTCAGAACGAGGGATAGACAGGGACAATCAGATAGAAACGGAGAGAGATGAGAAGCATCAGTCATTAGTTTTTTGTTGCTGTTGCGACACCTTAGTTGTTCATTGATGGCTTTCTCATATGTGCATTGAACATGGGCCTTCAGCAGACCAAGCAACCCCTTGCTGGAGCCAGTGACCTTGGGTCCAAGATTGCGAGCTTTTGCTCAAGCCCGATGGGCCTGTGCTCAAGCTGGCGACCTCGGGGTCTCGAACCTGGATCCTCCGCAGCCCAGTCCGAAGCTTTATTCACTGTGCCACCTCCTGGTCAGGCCAGGCCAGGCCAGGCCAGGGATATATTAAAATCATAAATAAGTCACTCTTTGCGGCACAGTATAAAAATATTTGTTCTACTACAATGTGTTCTAATCAGCGTTAGAAACCTGCTTTCAGCATATCAATGTCATGAAATCAATTCAAGTAAACCAAAGAGAAGCCCCTCTGCATATCACAATGCGGAGGTCAATGGGTCAGAAGTATTGTTTGGAAAAATAAATTCATGAAAATGAATGTTAGTTTGAAAACACCAAGTTAAGTCTACCATTTTTTATTTTTTTCTAGTTCTGTTAGACTTTTGGGATTCAAACTATAAAATAAATAGTACATTCCCTAGGTCAAATATAAGGTAGAGTGCCTCAGCCTGACAGCGTGTCTTGTACCTGATAGGCAGTCAAGGGATGAATGATGATTAAAACATCTTTTGTATTTAAAATAGCTACTAGATACAAGAGTAATCTCAAAATCATCTTCCAGAGATGTCAGGATTCCTGGGATTCTAACAGCAAGACTGAAATTATAGGAACTAAAATACGCATGCTGCTGACAAATCAAATAAAGAAGTTCCCTTATCTCCAGTCATCTTAAGGCTATGTTTAACTTTACTATTTCTGCTCTCGTAAGATTTAGCAGCAGCATTCTCACTGCCTAGGGACATTCTAACTGAGCCCCCATTTCCAATCATTTCTAGTGATATCTAAATGTTGTGGGAACACCCTGCGTTAGTCTTTTTCGGAGTCCTTATTCCTCTATTGATAAATGAAGATAAAATCACTTCTCTTGCCTACCTTACAAAATTGCTAAAATGATATATAGTATTTGCAAGCCCACTATAAACTGAATTTTATTGCTTTGTACATTTAAAAAATCCTAAAAATTTATATTTGTGTGTAAAATATATTTGCAAAAATTTACACAAATTATTAAAATATATTTGTACTCTGATGTTTCAAAAATGCATGCTATATACCTATATTTTAAATTAAAATTATAATTACTCAAAAATTAGTGTTTATTTTATTTTATTATTTTATATTTTTTGTTTATTTTCTTTTAATTTGTGTTTACATAGATTCAAGTGTACCACTGAATATATATCTCCCACACCCCCTTACTCCCCTCCTCTCTCACTGAAATCAATAAATAAAAATTTAAAAGAATAAAAATATTATATTATTCTAATTAATGTTCATGTAAGAAGCAAACGTTCTTTTTAATTTTTAGGGTACCCATACAGCTGGATTCCCAACGTCTAAAAAAATTTTTTAATAATAGTTTTACTTTTGTACTGTAAAAAAAGAATACTTATTTTAGAACCAAAATATAAAGATACATGCACCTTTAAAATGGTTGTCTTTGTCTTTTATATCTAGATTAAATTCTAAATGCCAATTACTTTATAAAAGTTAATAAAAATTAACTAGTGTTCATTTGAATTTGTCTTCCTGTATCATTTGAATAAGGAATTTATTTAATTTTTATTTATTCCTTAATTGAATTTATTGGGGTATAGTTCCAGGTGTGAAATTAAATTTATTAATAAATTAAGTGAAATTATACTGCTTGAAAGCAGTGTCATACTCTTTTAATTTTTTTTAATGATTTTTTTTTTTTTTTTTTACAGGGACAGAGAGAGAGTCAGAGAGAGGGATAGATAGGGACAGACAGACAGGAACGGAGAGAGGTGAGAAGCATCAATCATTAGTTTTTCGTTGCCATCGCAACACCTTAGTTATTCATAGATTGCTTTCTCACATGTGCCTTAACCGCAGGCCTTCAGCGGACCGAGCAACCCCTTGCTGGAGCCAGCGACCTTGGGTCCAAGCTGATGAGCTTTTGCTCAAGCCAGATGGGCCCGCGCTCAAGCTGCAAGCTTGGGGTCTCGAACCTGGGTCTTCTGCATCCCAGTCCAATGCTCTATCCACTGCACCACTGCCTGGTCAGTCAAGCAGTGTCATACTTTTAAAAAGTTTCAAGAATACCTTTATATATATATTTTGTTGAATCACATATAATTGTTAATTTTTGTGACATTAAAACAGTAATTTTATATGTGTCAGCCTAATATGATGTCCACAGATGTGTTTTTGTAAGTATGTGTGTGCATTAAACAATTACTTGATATCTTCAGAATATCAAAATAGAAAAATAAAGATATACTTTCTTATTGCTTTTTGAAAATATAATGTGTGTTCTTTCTGTTGTTTTCTTATGAAAAGATAGATCCTGAAAATATATTTTTAAAATTCTTTAATAACATTGTTAATCTAGCCTCTTTTAATTTAAGTTTATCATGGTAATAGGAAGACTTTTCAGGCTCTGGATATCCTAATTAGTGACAATCACAGATATGACATATTTCTAGTAGCAAAAAAGAAAAAAATTAGATTGACTGACAAATGTCACTCTGGTCACAAACATCAACGTCAATCATGCATAACTAGGAGGAAGAAAAGAAGCAGACAGAATTAAGACAGCAAATCTGGCTTTATGACTGTGGCTAACTTCTTGAAATGCTCATGTATGAAATCCAAGCATGCAGATACAAGCAAAAAACAAAAATCTTTCACTAGAGTGTTTCTAAAAGTACCTCATGATATAGATGAAAGAGAGGACATCAGAGTTTCCCTTTGCTCTAGGATCTCTTTGACTTACCCAGCCATTAAAGGCCTGAAATAAATCTTTAGATGCCAAGCCTGACTCTGAAAAGTTAAACATAAAAGTGTTCAAATATAAAACATGCCATGGACAGATTAAACTCTATAGTTTTTATTTTTTATTTATTTTTTTATTTTGAGAGAGAGAGATTGACATGAGATTGTTGTTCCACATTTTCATGCCATCATTGGTTGAATGTTGTCTGTGCCCTGACCGGGGATCAAGCTCATAACTTCAACATGTAGAGACGATGCTCTAACCAACTGAACTACCCAGCCAGTTTCTAAACTTTACAGGTTCTGATTTCATAAATTCTGTGCAATTCTTGTGAGACAGAATTAAATATGCATGCAAAATACCTGATGTGTTGCAAACACCTTGAAACAGAACTATTAGTAATATGTAGACTGCACATTGTTCTGAAATTTTCAGGTAGGCTTATCAAAAAGAAAAATCTTTATTCTATAGTTCGCATTGTTACTAGTGTGGCCAAATATTCTGAGAATCATAGTTACAAAATACTAGTTAGTTGGCTTGCCACTTCTGAATCCAACGGGAATATTTATTCATTTATTTTTAATGCGCACTCCACTGCCTCTCACTTCCAGAGATTCTTATATTAAAAATGAAGTTCAGAATCATTATTCCTTAAAAACATTTCCCAAGTTATACTTGTGTGCTTCCATATTTTGAATCTACTGCTTCTGACACCTACTCTCTTATTATACTTCTTATTCATACTGGTAAACCACGTGCTTCTTATCACATTCACCAGAATGAATTCTAATTGCCTCACTCACTGCACACACAGAAGCAAGTAGATGTATCCTACTTTCCATGAAATATCATCTATCACTGCTTTCTTCCTAACCACTTGCCCAAAATCTATCATCTTAATAGGCAGAAGTCTGAATTGAAGAGGAAAGAGAATATGAGTCTAAATGAAAATATTTCAAGGATATGTGTAAATGAAATATGAACGTAAAAAGAAAAAACTGAGCCTGACCTGTGGTGGTGCAGTGGATAAAGCATCGACCTGGGAACACTGAGGTCGCCAGTTCAAAACCCTGCATTAGTCTGGTCAAGGCACATATGGGAGTTGATGCTTCCAGCTCCTCCCCACTTTCTCTCTTTCTCTTTCTCTCTCTCACTCTGTGTCTTCTCTCTAAAATGAATAAAATAAAAAGAAGTTTAAAAAAAAATTTTTTAAAAAAAAGAAAAAACTGAAAATAAAGAAAGAACAAATTCTGCTGTATCAGTCTTGACTGAAAAATTCGGCACATCAAAAGGCATGATTCTTAATATTAAAAAAATGTAAAACTTAAGTATGTTTATAATTAAAGATATTTCATATTATTTTCAGATGTTATTATTAGTAATTGAGTGTGTCTCTAGAGTCTAATGTTAGTCCAGATAGAATATCAGTGATGGGCGATATACTGTTTCACTTGTCATTGCCATACGTCTCTACAATTTTAGCTGTTGGTATGTATGGCTTGTAATTGAATGCCACCAATGTGGCAATCTCCAAGCACCACCAATTGTTTACCATATAACCAAAGTTAAAATGTTATGACTATTTCTGATAAACACTTAGATATTTACTTTTAATCCTTTCTCTCCTTCCCTCTATTTAAATAAATGGTGTGTTAGTTTCCTTCTTTAGATAGGTATCTAAAGTTTGAAACCAGGTAAAAATATAGACATTCAAATCTTGTTTCTAATGCAATACAACAATCTTCATTACGTCCCTTCTATACCATCTTTATCTTGATTTGTACTCATCCATTATGCAATGATCTGTGCTTGCATACTGGCATCTGTTAAAAATACTTCAGTGTGATTTCCATAACAAATAGGCATTTTATCTTTGACCTCCTTTTTTAAAATTTATATAACTTAAATGAAGTTCTTCACTATAAAATTTTTAAGTGAAATAAAAGAAAATTCAATTATTTAATGAAGTAAAAATGAATTATATAAATGATTAAGAAATATAACATAAAGACATTTCTCTTAATGACTAACCAATGAAGGATGTGATAAAAATTTTAAAATGGACAAGATATAGTACCTGTTCTGAAAAAAATGAAACTTTAGCAAAGGCATTAACTATTTATAAATAACTAGAATATAAGGTAGAACGGATACATTTTGCAGAATAGATACAAACCTAGCAATGAAAAACACTGAAAATAGAGAATGTAATATCAAAAGAATAGGTTGGGACAGGGATAATAAGCAGATGGGTATTGAAAGTGGCTTAAAAGCTAAGCCTTGAGTCAAACAGGTCAGATTAGAAGCAATTATATTGAATCTTTTTTTTCTTTTTTTAGTTTATGAGACTTTTTTTAAATAGGAATTATTTTTATTTGTTTAAATTTTTTCTTATTTTTAATTACAGTTTACATTCAATATTATTTTTTTATTATTTTCAGGTGTTCAGCATAGTGGTTTGATAATCATATACTTTACAAAGTGTTCTCCCAATATTTCCAGGACCCCCTGACACCATACATAGTTATTACAATATTATTGACTGTATTCCCTATGCTGTACTTAACATCCCTCTGACTATTTTGGAACTACCATTTTGTACTTCTTGATCACTTCACTGTTCTTCAAGAAAGTGATTGGCAAGCAGTGTTCCTCAGAATTTTTAAAACATAACAATACCTGACTAGTCAGGGGCACTGATCCCTTTTCCCTTAGATTGTCAAATACAAAAATGATAACAGCCAATAAAATAATAGCTTTCTGTTGTGAAAAAATTAGGCGGGTCGAAGGGGGTAGATGTTGATGGAGGGAGACTTGATTTAGGGTGGTGAGCACATAATGCAACAAACACACAGTTTACATATTGTAGAAAATGCACCTGAGACCTGTAAAATTTCATTAGCCCATATCATCTCAAAAATTTTATAAAATTTTTCTTAAAAAATAAAGCTGTTAAGAAAAAATATTATACCTATTTTTTAGTCAGATCCATAAAAAAATATATTTTTGGTGTACCACGGAATTTTAGTAGTCTCTGTGTACTGTGAGATAAAAATGGTTGAATATTGCTGCTTTAAGATATTTGAATATTGAAGAAACATAATCAGTACTTTGTCTTCAACATGGAATAGCACTTTGGCTTTAATATATACAACTCTGCATAGATAAGATTAATGAGCAGAGAAATTCGCTTTAAATTTACCATTAGAGTTCAGATAAGAAATGATAAGCATTTGAACTTGTGTACTGGAAGTAGGGAGCAAGGAAGAAGAAAAAATTTGAAAATATTGAGAAGACTCAGTTGGGTTCCAGATATAAAGAGTGAGATAGGACAAAGTGTAAATCTGTCTTTAAGTTGTCTAGGCCCCAATACCTGGGCTCACTGGATGGCTGGGTTCCTGCCTGAGACATTAATGAATAGAAGGGCGTAGTTTGAACTGTTCTGAAGGACGGGAAGATGATTTAGATTTTGGAGTTTTCGGATCACTAAAGCTTCTAAGACACTTTTATGGGCATCTTTAATAGGCACTGAAATCTAATGGTAGGAATATGGGAAAGGGATTAGTACTACAAAGTAGATTCATGAATAATTAAATTGTGGTAACAATAGAGAATAATCAAGAAATTGATTCTGAAGTCCTGAACTGAGTGAAGATAGAATGGTAATAAAATATCAACCCTTGCCTTTCCTTAAAGGAAATTCCTTTAGTATTACCTTGGCCCAATGTAAAGCCAATAGTCGAGGCCACCATCACAGCCGCCTGGACAATGCAGGTTCGCATTCGATTCGAACAGACGGTAATAAAACAATGGAGCCAAAAACTGGTGAGCCATCAGCTTTAATTCTAGCTTGCCTTCGCGGGCAAGCAAAAACACACACTGGGCTCCAAAATCCACTCAGTCAATGCTCACAAAGCTACTGACTTATTCGAGTTTCCTAGAATCAAAGGTTTCTAGCTCACCACCTATTCACCTCTGTTTCCCATCTCCTTTTCTCTACACAAACTCTGCACAAACTGGCTTCTCCCTCAGCACTCCACCATCTTGGCTGCTTCTCCTGGCCTTCTCCATATGGCCTTTCTCTGCTCTCCTCTTTAATACTAACCTCAGGAACCGAGAGAGCAAGTTCCTGGTCTGCCTCACTTTATAGTGTAGAATCAAAACCCTTAATCCAATTATACAAACAAGAAAGTCTCTGACACAAAGCCACCCATCTGAGGCATAATGGGAGGATTCCTCATGAGAGTGCACCACCCACACCATCCAATCAGTCAAGGGTGTGGGGAAAAGCTTATTCTTAAAACTTGACGTGGGCAGCGCCATCTTTAACAAAGTGAGCATAATATATTTTATCTGCCCAACACCCAAACTTGAGCTAATGTAGTCTATGGATTTAAAAATGAAATGATTCCTGGAAAGGCTGGGGAAGAGCTGCTGACATTAAAGAAAGCAAATTGGCCAAGGATTTTTATATCATTTAATTGTTTTTGTCAATAGCTACATGTAAATTCACACACAAACTGCAGAGAGGCAGACAGAAAAACAAGCAATGAAAGCCTCCCAGTGAGAGCCAATGAGAGAAACTAATAGTGAAGGTCTCTGGAGGAAATAAAGTCGGTAACATAAAAGGGAGATTTAGAAGGTTTGCAGGGACCACTACAGCGTTGTTTTATCTAAAAGACTGATACAATTCTTTGTGCACATTATCCACCCCTTGACCTCATCTTCCTGTGTCTTTTGATCACTATAATCAAGCTCCCTGTCTCTACTCTGCTTCTCAAAGAAGCAGGCACATCCCTACCCCGAAGGTAGTTTTCAAGGGCACTTCATCCTTCTCTCTCCCTGAGCATCTTACCCTGCATGTGTCATTCCAAGTTTCATCCTTCTCTGTCCCTGAGCATCTTCCCCTGCATGGGTCATTCCAAGTTTCATCCTTCTCTCTCTCTGAGCATCTTCCCCTGCATGGATCATTTCAAGTCTTAGTAAATGTCAGTAAATTTAAAATTGTTAAGCCCACATTTTAGTCTTCTCTTAACTTTTTTTCTCTTACTCTTCTCTAAAATAGTATAAAATTGACTTTCTTTTTTATTTTTGCTTTTCACATTTTTTCTCCCTTTCTTACCAGAACAGGATTTCTTTGTGTACTCACTTGATGCATCTCCAAAACTTAACAAGACCTTCTTCCTAGCAAGATCTCAATAAATTTTTTATAAATTTATAAAATTTGGGAACTTGAAAATTTGAAAGTTAATTGGTATTTAATAAAATGTCATTTACCATTTTGAATTAATAAAATCCCATTTACCACTTCTAGCCTAGCTAGATTATAGTGCAGCCTTAGTCTATAAACACATGTTCTGATGGCCACTGCTTATTTTTAATAAGGCTAGTGAAACCTAAGGCAGATAGTCCAATAGAAGACAAGCTACCTACTGCATTTTCTCTGAAAAAAATCTATTGGTACAATCCTCTAGTCTTGGTTACTTATATGTGTTTGTATTTATTTAGGGCCAGGGTTCATGTTGTGCTACATGTAAGAACAAGGAATCAGTGAAGAACAGAAAGGTTAAGATAAGAGAATAATAGAAAAGAAAACAATAGAGAAAGATAATAAGAACTCCGAAAGACAGCAGGAAAGGAAGAAGTGTGCAATGCCTGAAAAAAAAGAACTGGTCTCAGCAACTAAAATCTTATAATTTCCCTTTCTCTATGGCCAGGATAAATATGGATTTGAAACGCTGGCACTTTCTTTTGTGTTCTTACACGTTCCTCTACTCCTTTACTTGAGTTTGCTAGATGACTTGCTGTACCTGACAATCAAAGTTATTTGGAACAGTATAATTTTAGCAAGAACTAACATACCCCAAAAAATGTTAACAGTGCATTTATATTAACATTTTTCTTTAATAAAGGATGCTACAAAAAGTTTCTCCAAGTCTACTGTGAACATGATTTTTGTCTGCCCTTAAATGTCACTTCTTTATAAATGTCTCTTCTATATCATTTCTATTTGTTTCCTTTATTTTATTTCTCATAATTCATGTTTTCTACATTTATATTATACTTTATAAAAACAATACCTTTATTTTGAAATTTTTAGATAATTATGACTTTTTTTGTATGAATCACTCCTCAAGGAGATTACAGTCTGGTTAGGAAAACTGGGAAAGTCAGAAAAGTAATAGTACCAAATTAGTAAGTAATTTAATATGAAATAATAGTAGTAGTCCAAAAGATACTATGGAAGTTTAAGAAACCAAAGCTTAATAGGAAGGGTTGTTGTGTATGATAGGATTGTCTTCCAGAATATTGTAGGGCTTTGTTTTATTGCTTAATGTCTGAAAACCTGTTAGCAGTTTGTATGTGTTTGTGTGTACATGTACATGTACGTATGTACATACAACATATACATACATGAGATAGGCTGATATGCCATGTTACCCTGTCTTGTGGTACCATTACATTAGAATTCAGTTTATATGTCACATTCTTCAGAAAACTTCTTATTAGTAGCATTATTAGGCATAGATTTAATGACAAATGCTCTAAACCCTATAATATGAAATAAGTTACTATGTGGCCTGCTATAAAAGATACACAAACACACACAAAGAATTTCTAATATGCTGTCTTTTTAACTAAGTTCTTCTCTTTGATATTTTGATTGACAAAGGGGTTTTATTTTGTTGATTACGTTTGATTAAATAAAGTCATGGAAGATGAAGAATGGATTAAGCAAGGTGTTTGCTGAAAGCAAAATGTTCCTTTAGCTGTTATAAAGCAAAGAGAAATCTATAAATACCAGGAATTTATTGAATTTAGACATAGAAAATGTTTGTTTGTTTTTTTATGTTATTTCTTTACTAATGGTGAAAAATTACTGGGGTAACAAATCATTTCACTCTAATAAAAATAGTATAATTAAAACCTGAAACTTGGTCGAAATGTTCTCTATGTAACACTTCATTTATTTCAGACAGGCATTTCCCAGGGTGATTCAAAGTTCAAAGGAAACTTAGACCTAATGAGTATATTCCAAGAATAGCTGAAAAATCTCTAGAATAATATGCTAATATATGTTAATTTATATGTTGAGATTAATATGTATCTGACTTGAACTGATAAATACAATTATAATGCCAACTTCCTATCAGCTTTTCTCAGGTGATTCTTATCCCAGCAGGTGTCCCTTAGGTGTATTATGTTGTACAGCTTTATCTTCTTTACCTAAGTCACACTTTATAGAATCAATAATTTAATAGAATCAATAATCAAACAATAAACTAACTAGAAATTCTTCCCTCAATAATTACAAACAATCAAAACTATAAAACGTGTTAATTGTAGCATCATTTAGAATAGTCACCATATGGCAGCAACCTAAATGTTCATTGGTACCTGGATAGATACAGAAGATATGATATCGAAACAATACAATAATACTCAATATAAAAAAGAATAAAATCTTGCCATTTGCAAAAATACGGATGTATGTTTGAGCACATTATGCTAGGAGAAATAAGTCAAATAGGAAAAGAAAAATGCCAGATTTCACTTATATGTGTAACGTAAAAAACAAAATAAACAAACAAAACAGAAGTAAACTCATAGAACTCAAAGAACAAATGATGGTTGCCAATGGGGGGGTGCAGGAGTAGGAAAAAAAGTGAAAAAGATTAAGTATAAATTGGTAGTTACAAAACAAGGATATACATTATAGCAAATAAAATAAAGCATATTTTAATAATTATGCATGGTGCCAGTTAGGTTAGAATTATAGGGGTGCTCATTTCATAAGGTATATAAATGCCTAATCACTATGTTGTACTCCTGAAAGTAATATTGAATAGCATTGCATGTCAACTACAAAACAAATTTAAAAATAAAGAAAGAAAAGAAATCCTGTCAGGAACCCAAGACTTTAGTTAGCAATGTTTCTCCCAATTTTGAAGTGATTTAACAGTGCAACAAACAGGTGGTGAGAAATATAAAAGAGGAATAAAATATTTTTTTCTTTCACAATGTAGGTTCTAGAAGATGGTACAATGAATAAATGCAGTAGAGACTAAAAAAGTACATGTTTAAAACATTAAATTGGAATTTAAGGCTGAGATTCCCTTAATTATAAGCTTACGAAAACAGTCAATTAGAGAATAATCAAATCTGTTTATTCTAAGTTACATTAATTTAGCCAATAAAACACATTAGGTACAAAATTTTAAGAAAGCACAACTCAATACCAATCAAAGAAGCAATCCAATTTTAAAAAATGGACAGAGGACCTGAACAGATATTTCTCCCAAGAAAGTATACAAATGTCCAACAAATATATGAAAAGATGCTCAACTTCACTACTAGAGAAATGCAAATCAAAATGACAATGAGCCTGACCAGGCAGTGGAGCAGTGGATAGAGCATCAGACTGGGATGCGAAGGACCCAGGTTCAAAACCCCGAGGTCCCAGCTTGAGCGTGGGCTCATCTGGTTTGAGCAAAGCTCACCAACTTGAACCCAAGGTCACTATCTTGAGCAAGGGGTCACTCAGTCTGCTGCAGCCCTTCTGGTCAAGGCACATATAAGAAAACAATCAATGAACAACTAAGGTGCCACAGTGAAGAATTGAAGCTTCTCATCTCTCTCCCTTCCTGTCTATTTGTCCCTCTCTCTGTCTCTTTCTCTCTCTCTCTCTCACACACACACACACACACACACACAAATAAGAAAAACTACAATGAGATAACTCCTCACAACTGTTAGAATGGCTATTACCACCAAAATGTAAAAAAAAAAAAAAAAATGTTGGAGAGATTAAGGAGGAGAAAAATTACTGCTGGAGGGAATGTAAATTGGTACAGCCACTATGGAAAACAGTATATTGATTCCTCAAAAAATCAGGAGTTACCATATGACCCAACAATCCTTCTAGATATCTACCCCAAAAACTTGAAAACATTTCTTTGCAAAGATATATGCACCCTTATGTTCACTGTAGCATTATCCACAGTTGTCAAGACATGGAGACAATGGAAGAGACCTTCAATAGATGAATAAATAAAGAAGTGGTAAATATATACACCATTGGTTCTTAACCTGGGTTCTATCAAACCCTTGGGATTCGATGAGTCGGTCTCAGGGGTTCAGAGAAGCCTCGTCCGCGGAGGCCAGAATAAAGTAATACCATAATTTGTTGTGAGTTCATGCACTTTGTTGGTTTTGTTCTTTGAGCAAGGTGATGTTCACGCATGGCTTTTTGTACACCAGTAAAAAAACATATACCTATGTCTTGAATTTGGAAAAAAAAACAACCATATTTTATTTATCACTAAAGAAGGGTTTGGTGAATGCGCATATGAAACTGGTGGGTTTGGTACCTCAAAAAAGGTTAAGAACCACTGATATACACTATGAAATACTACTTAGCCATAAGAAAGATGAAATACTGCCATTTGTGACAACATGAATGGACTTTGAGAATATTATGCAAAGCAAAAAAAAAAAGAAGTCAGAAAGCTAAGAACCACATAATTTCACTTATATATAGGATATAAAACTGAAATTCACAGACACAGAAAATAGTATGGTGGTTACTAGAGGGAGGGGAGTAGTGGCAACAAAGGATAAAGGAAAGGGGCCAAATATATGGTTGCAGAAGATGAACTAACTGTGGGGGTGGACATACAATGCAATATACAGATAATGTATCATAGAAACCTATACTTCAAACCTACATAATCTTATTAACCAATGTCACTCCAATAAATTTAATTAAAAAATAAACAAAAACATTTTATATGTTTAAAGTATCGTAGGCTTTGTTCATAGAATTGCTTGCATTTTCTCGCTGAATTCTCAAAAGGACTCTCTATGATTAGTATTATTGTTCTCATTTTATTGATGTGAAAATTGAGAGTGGTTCTTTGGCAGCTTAATTAGTATACTTCTATATGATCTACACATTTAAAGACCAGTCAATTCAACTTCCAGAATCCACACCATCTAAACACTGATTATGTTGCATTCACTAGTTGTCAGGTAGAAAAATATTTATTCTTTGTTTCAATCTGTAAGAATGTAATATTTATCATTTGCCAGGTACAAATCTAGATGCTGCAATATGGCATAGATCAAAACCAAAAAATAAAATCCTCTGTCTTCTAAAAAAGCTTAAATTCTATTTGGGTTGGTGAATATTATTTCTACAGCATTCCCACTTTTACCACTGAGATATGGCAATTAGCCAGCATGAAGAAGAGTAAATGTTTGGTCAAAGAATTTTCTATCACTTGAGGTATTTCATTCACTTAATAAAAAAAGAAATTAATTTTCATCCTCAAGTCAAACAAATGGCACCAAGAGTCTAATATTAATTTGGTGGCTTTCATTTATTGATAAATGAGCAATCCAAGTGATTGTGCTTAGAAATAGAGGCAGGCTGGGTTTCATTGCTTTAAAAGTCTGTAAATAAAACATTTCATTAAGAAAAAAAAATATTTTGAAAATTTGTTTCTCTCTAAAAAAAAAACAAGAGAGAGAGAGAGAGAAAGCCTTGTAGCTGGACTCAAAACCAAGCAGATTTCTAGAGTAGATTATAAAAATAATGACAAAATGGAAGTATCAATATATAAACCATGATACAGTAAAGAAGTAAATAATTATTTTATGTTAAAATTGATAATTGTCAACACTAACAATTAAGTAAAGAAATGCTTTGGGGTTACTGGAGAAGATTGCAATATTATGTAGAGTGGTATGATACATTCATGAAAATAACAATGAATGTTGTAAACAATACACCATAGGGTATGCGGCTTAAATGATATGAAAGTTCTTTGTTCAAATTGAGCCCAACTTTGTTTTCCTTATAAGTGATAATATTCCACTAAATTGTCATTCAGGAACCTTGCTTTTATGTATCTTGAGGCTCTGGTGATTTGAGCATCTGCATCAACCACAGTAGAAGGGGAAAAGGGCTGTGAAATCTTGCACAAGAAGTTCCTATGGCAAAAAGATTGTAATATGGCATTTATCTGTGCATTTGGGAGTATGAGGAAAACTTGTTATTAGTTGGAAGTATCCATAATAGAGCTTTAAAAAATATGCTTTAGTTAGTCATTAGATAGAAGCATCTGAAAATACATTGCTCCTAAAAATTATGAGGCAGAGATAAAAAAAAAAAAAAAAACTGAGAGATTCAGGAATTTTGGGCGAGAACATTCAAAGTAGAGCAAATAGTCACTGCAAGACTCTTAGATAGAACTTAATTGGCACATTTGAAGAAAAGTATGCAGAAGTTTAGTGAAATAATGAGGATCAGACCCTATAGAACCTCTAAGTCATTTTTGTATTTTGTTTTGTTCTTGGGTAAGATAGTCACTGAAGTTATGTGATTGATTGAGTTTATAACACAATCACTTTTGATTATTGTTGAATATAGGCTAAAGAAATTAAGGTTATAAATTGGTTAAGTTGGAATCTACTGAATCTACTTCAATAATACAGGCAAACAATGATGACAGCTTGGCTCAGTGTACAAAAGCCTTAATTTTGAGAATGATCAGATTGTGTACATATTTTGGAGATAAACCTGGAAGTATTAGGAGGCAGATTAGATATGACATATGAGATAAAAAGTAAACAAATAATTCCAACTATTTTGGCTTAAACATCTACAAAGAGAATTCATATACTGATAAGTAGAAGATTGCTTAGAAATTCACTTAGGACATATTAAGTCCAAAAAGTCTTATACCCAACTAATTTAGAAATAGGTCGGTGGATATGAATCTACTTGTTAGGGAGGAAAATGTATTTGTCAACAGTGGATATTTATAGTCATGAAAAAGACTGAAATCTTCATGAGACCATAATATGGTAATATGTTGCATAATATAAAAAAAGAATCATTTGTGGAAAATGGCTAGATATAAACAACTAAAGGTTTATTTGGTTTGTTTTTCCACTGGTACAAAGGAACCAGCACCCAGTCTTCAGCATTTTATTTGCTTTATCAGATGTGGGCCATAGGAGGAAAAAAAAAAAGATGAAGCTTAAAAGATATTACCAAACACACACACACACACAAACACACACACACACACACACACACACACACACACACACACAGTGGAGTCATACCCTTTATTACATGCATTCTACAGAAAAATAATAATACATTAGTTTTAGAATTACAATCCATGTATAACAAAAGAAAGACTTGTAATAACAAAACTGTAAACTAATCTTAAGAATTTATGTAGAAAATGTTACTAACATATCTTTTAGTGTAATTGTTCTAAAATTTCTTTTTTAAAATATAGTGGTGAAATACACATTGCTAAATAATAAAACAGTCTATCTCTGCCTCTGAATCTGTATATCTAGCTCTTTGATACAGAGATAATTACTCTTCTTTTATTTAACCTTAACAACGTCTTAATTTTATTACAATTTCTTTGAGCATTTTTCATTCTTTCCAATCTGAATTATGTGGAGCTATTCACACATGCGTGCATGTATACCCACCCACACGCACACACAATCATATTCTTAATATTAATGTAATTCAGTGGTAATTTAAAGATTAAAGGTTATTACTGACTGAGATACAGAAGTCTCAAGAATCTGCATGAAGTATTCATAATTAAAAATCAAAGGTATATGCAAATTTATGATGGATAGGAACTTAGCTCTTGCTTCTAGATAGCAGAGATGTTTCTCATCTGTCTTCAAATCCTTTAGAATTGATTAGAGATTAGTACTAGGCATATACATCTATATGTGATAGCTTCTGTTGGAATTTCCACATAGGAGAAAGCCTGGCAAAGATTGAATATGTCTACAAAAACCAATTTGTTTACTGGTAATTGGTTGCAATCTCCTTGTGTTATTGAAGTTATGTGTTTGAATAAAAGCTTTTCCCCTATATCTCAGCCTTTCTTGATGATTTATTGCCAGAATAGTGACAGCAATGCCATCAACTTATTGTTATGACTAAAGCACTGGGAAGGCATTCAAATGCAGTTTGAGATGAGCATCTTTAAAAAAATGCTTTAGTACATTTTATTATCGAATTATAAATCCTATATCCATTAAAATTGATGATGTGACAATGACATGCTAGGTATAATACTGTTGATCATAATTTAAGAAAGGTAATATTTCAAAACTTAATCAGTCAGATTACCAATCATATCTTTTTTGAAACTTTATACTTAGAAGGTGATCTCAAGATGTAATGCTAATAAAATATATGAATTATTCAAATACATATAACAGACATGAATTTCATAAATTTTACATTGCTTCTAAACCTTTTGAATTATTCTGTATTTTTTCCACACTGTGTAAAGGACATCAGTTATATCTAATAATTAAGATGCTTACTTTATTATCATAATCCTGCTTTTATCAATAATTATGTAGGATAATATTACTAATGCTTTCTCTTCTCTAATAATGAACTTATTATTTCAGGAGTACAGTCATCTACTTTCCTTTGGCAATTTAGGACACAGGGATTATCTAATTATTTGCCACAGTACAAAGTTCTTAACTCTAATATAAAGTTATTTCATTTCCTTATAATAAAGGATGTCTTTCTTCTTATGTTTCTTTGGAGATGGAAACATACTTACTTACTTACTTAGTGTGATTCAAAAGATTCTAAAAGTTTCCATTTACTGAAAATACTCTCTCAATTTTAGCCTGAAAATAATAGCTTCAGAAATAAAATTCTCAACATCAACAAAAGATTATTACATATTATCCATGTATATGTAAATCTAATAGCATTTACTACTAAAATAATTAGAGCATGTTAATATACTTGAAGTTTAATAAGTATTCTAAATTACATTTTAAATCAGTGATCATATATAAGAAATTGTGAGTCACTTTCCTAACTATTCTTTTTTCACAGCAGACAATCATTCAGAAAATCATTTATGGTAATCTACATTTTGCACTTACCCAGTTGCACTATTTCTGCAATATATATAAAAATAATAAAAAACTGCATTATTATAGAGTTTCACAGTTTTCTAGACTGCTTCAAAAAAAGTTTGAAAGTAGAAATACTTAACAATATTATGTGTGCTATAGTGAATTCATTTCTCAGAATTGTACAAGTATATATATATACATAAAATAAGTTAAATAATTTATGAAGAATGAAAGATTTACTATTACCTGAAATGTAGTAAAACAAAATCCCCAGATTCCCTTTTAAAATAGTTATTTAAATTATACTTTCTTGCTTGAGCATATATTATAAATTGCTTTAAAAAACAAAATAAACTTATATTGGTATAGAGTATTACCTACAAGACAGGTAAAAATATGTTCCACTGCTGGAATGACGAGAGTGAAGGTCAAGCAAACTACTTGTTCATTATGGTGGGAGAGGTATTATTGGTGCTTGTAGCTTCAATTCCCATGGCATTTCAGGGTACAGAATTGTGAGGTCATCTAAATTAGTTAAGAATGGCTAGAAGAAAGTGTCTAAAACTGGAAACGTAAAACACTGGCAAGATCATGAAGAGTCTTTCAAACACAAAGATTCTGAAACACTGTCATTTACAACACAGAAATAAAATGAGGGTAAGGAAAACTCAGGATGGAGTGTGGAGGAAAAGAAAGTGGGTGCCTGTAGTGGACCTGAGACCAACTGTGGTGTACACAATGAAACTCCTGCTGCTAAGGGTCACATGGGGACCATGGAAGCACTAACTGCTAAACAAATAGGGATGGAGAAGTGGATGTTATATGCAAGAGGTGAACCAGGGAAGCCATGCATGTATGTTCCATTAAAGAGGGGAGCTGACTTCTGCTGCTGCACCTATGAAATTGGCCACTAACAAACATGCCTAGGTTACACTATTTTGAAGATGCTCCCAGTCAATGATTGGATGAGGGCATGAGAGCTGGTTAATTTGTGCATATCATGGGACTTCTCTAATGAACTGTCTTTGCTTTGAAGCTTTTCAGGGTACTTGCTAAGATTTTTTTCAGAGCTGCAATGCAGTTTTTTTGTACATAATCCTCCTTCTTTACCCCTTTCCTTTTACAAGTGTCAGACCTTTTATGATCTGAAAGCTTTGCCCACTGATTCCTATTCCCCTAATTCTTAAATATGAACAGTTATTTCTCCTAACAAGTTTCTTATATTTCCAATTGTGTCTCAGTATATACTTCCTGAAGGACACAAACTGCCATGCAGAGGTACTAGGGTTCTTGACAAAATCCCTAAACCATGAAGAATAGGCTCAGGAACTTTTAGGAATTCAGGAAAATGCATTTAGAAAGTCAGGCAGATAAAAAGAGACACAGATTTCTTTGCATATTATAGTAGTTTTTAGTGTACTTACTAGGATTCAGCTAACCCAATTATTCCATAAACTTAAAGTAACAAAGTGCTACCATAACAACAGCTTATTTACTCAAGAAAATTGAATGAAATTTGCAACATATTGCATAATTTGGGGGAATATTTTTCTCTCTAGATATTTTGGTATAAAATAATGAGGAAATAAACTTATTTTTAATAAAGATATAGAATGGTATACTGGAAATATATTAGATTGTAGAGGACATCTGCCATTGTGAGTTAACTCTAGTATTATTTTGTCATTTTAGGATTATTTTAGACTTTTAGTTTATTCTATATAAATAATATAACTTGTAATCTACCTATTTCAGTTCACATGAGAAAGAATATGAAAAGAATACTGTCTTCCTATGACACAACTTAAATATCTAAAAAGAAGCAAATGGTATCTTTAGTGGAATAGCTACCTTCCACAAGCTTGAAAAGTAAAGTATTATTAAACATATAGCTCTTTTTTCTTGTCATCACAGTCACTCTTTCATGCTATATAAACATGCTAAAAAATTTATTCTCCCTTCAAAATGTCATTCTTAGAAGTAGAGCAAGTACATTTGAGCAACATAAAAATAGCCATTAGGGAAATGCAAATCAAAATCACAATGAAATGCTACTTCACATCCACTAAGGTGTTTATAATAAAAAAGACAGAATGTTGTGAAGAAATTAGAACTCACATATGTTGTTGAAGAAACTGTAAAATGAGGTAACTGTTTTCAAAAATATTTGGGAGTTACTCAAAATGTGAAACACAGAGTCTCCACCTAAATATACATATACTTAAAAGATAAGAAAATATACCTACATAATGACTTTTAAACAAATGTGTTATTATGATAGGCAAATATGGAAGCACCACCCCTGACAAAAATCTATTAATGATAAATAGATAAAAAGTCCCATATTCATAAATGGTATATTAATTGGTCATAAAAACAGGATACTAATGTACAATATAATATAGATTAACTTTAAAAGCATTACACTAAGTGAAAGATGTCACTCACCAGAAAACACATATTATATGATTTAATTTACATAAGATATTAAGGATAGGCTAGTTTACATATAGAGGAAATATAAAATAATTTAACTCAAAACTGGGAGTATTTTGGAAAGAATGGAGAGATGGGGGAAGTGACAGTTACTACTAATCAGTACTGAGTTTCTTTTGAGGGTGATGAAAATATTCTAGAAAAAGAATGTGGTAATGCTTACACAACTATGTGAATCTATTTTAAAGACACTGAAGTGTACACAGTTCAAATGGGTAAACTGTATACTATATACAATCATACATCAATAAAACTATTTTAAAACTTGTTAGGAAGATATAGTTTTTATTTTTATTCACATCTTTACATCCATATGCAAAATATGTTCCCTAGATTTCTCTTTGAAAAGTTTTCAATAAAAAATTGTTTGTTGAATAATTTGGCACATTTTTTACTTTTGTTTCATAGTTTATTTATAGTTTAAAAACTATAAATTTGTCTCTTGGGGTATTTTGGCTCAGTATTGTTTTACTCTTTTGTTTAATTTTTCTATTTAGATTTCAAATGTTTAAGGATAGTTATTTTTATTATAAAGCATATAATTAAACTTTTATTAAACAATGCATGCTTCCAACACCCCTAATAAAAAAGGAAGAACTATTTTATTAAATGCCAGATTTTCTTTGCTCAACCACTTGAAAGTTCTCACTATCACAATCATTGTTTTGTATCTATAAAGCACATTTACAGTTTATCAGTGATTTTCAATTATCATTTAATTATTAAAGTCAATGATTTATTAATGTAAGTACTAATCTTACATTTTTATTAAGTGCATTCTGGGCAATACTCCTAGACAAACTATTTTCCAATTAATCTTGTTTAGAAGGAATAATTCATACGCACTTAAGCTATACACAGAAATTCTGAGTAATTGTTACCACAGTTACCAGTAGTCCCTTCATAAACTAAAGCTACACCAATATGAGATGTCTGATAAATTTAATAGAGCTTGAAAAAAGTAATAAAAAAGGATGTGTTGAATTCTCCAACCATATTTGTGTTTCTAGCTCATCATTTTGCTTCATGTATTTTGATTCTCTGTTGTTTGGTGAAAACACAATGAAAATCTTTGTGTCTTCATTGTGAATTGATCGCTTTAGCAGTGTATGCTGTCCCTTTTTGTCTCTAGTCATTTTATTTGTTCTGACATCTACTTCTTTGGATAGTAGTATATCTACTATCGCATTTGTTTGCTTAATATTTGTAGGGGATATATATTTTCCATCCTTTTGCTTTTAGTCCACTTTGCTATTGAATTTGAATTGAGTTTTATACATGGTCATATTTTTTCTCCATTCTGCCAACCTCTTTTTGATCATATATTTAGATCATTTATATTTAAGGATATTATTAATGTCATCTTTTAAATCTTATTTTATTACTTGCTTTCTATTTGTTTCCTCTGCTTCTTTTTCTTCTATCCTTTTTTCTTGTCTTCCCAAGTTACTTAATAACACTTTTTACATTTTTAAATATATTTCTTTGTATATTTTCCTTACTGTATTCCCTGATAGAAAAATGTTTGATTTATTACAGTCTGATAGTATCAAAATTTTGCATAAAATGTGAAAGCTTCACTTGTATTTAGGTCCCTTTACAGTCCTCACATTTAAATATCATTGCCTCGATTCCCTTCTAGTGTTATAATTTTGTTATTCCTTCTTGATGCTCCAAAATTCTTTTAAAAATCCCTGTCTGTTTCAACAACTTCCTTTAGCCAATCTTTAAGGGAAGGTCTACTGGTAAAAAATCCATTTAGTTTTCCTTTGTCTGATGATGTTTTCATTTGCTTTTCAGTACTGAAGAATAGTTTTGATGTTTATAGAATTCAGAGTTGATGGTTCTATTTCTTCGACACTGAAAACACTGTAAGGCTATCCTCTCACCTCTACGGACTCAAATGAGAAAACTGCTGTCATCAGAATTAGTATTTCCATGTAGGTACTTCATAACTCCTCTCACTGTATTCAGATTGTTTCTTTGCCCTTTTTTTAAAAAAATATAATTAGTGTATATCTTGGTATTCTTTTGGTGTTTACTATTTGGATTATATTCAGTTTTTCATGGTATAAATTTGTGTATTTCACAAAAATTTGAAATGTTCAACCATTATTTCTGTGAGTACTCTTCCGGACTCATTCTCTTTCTCCAATCTTTCTGGGTCTTTGATGATATAATGCTGAATCTTTAGTTATCTTCCCAGAGGTCCTTGAGTCTCCGTTCTTTTTCTTTTACTAATTTGTTTCTTTTGTCTAGGTCTCTTTGTTATTCAGATTAAATTCTATAGTGTGTCCTCAAGTTTTCTGATTGTATCCTCTGTCATCTTTGCTATTCAATAACAGACTGCTTTTCAATTTTTAGTTTTATAAAATTTAGTTGGAATTGTCATTTAATTTTTAGTTCTATAATTTTCAGTTATTTTTATAAATTGTATGGCTTTATAAATATTTTTCTATTGTTTCATAAAATAGGTTATTGAAAGCACTTTCATGAATACTGCTTTAAAATTCTTGTCAGATAAATCAAATGTCCGATTCATTAGAGTGTTTATGTCTGTTAATTGTTCTTAATCAAGTTGTGATTACACTGGTTCTGGGTACGATAAAATCTTTCTAATTATATCCTGGACATTTGGCCCTGTTTAAATATTTTATCATAGTTGGGAGGCATCCTGTTTTGGTTTAGCATGCATGTCCTGGTCTACTTTTGTTCACAGTGTTTTCAATGACAATGAAAAAGTTCAGTACTTCTGCAAATTATTTTTGGTCTGCCTGGTTTATCTGGTGCTGCTGGGATTCTCACCAGTCAGTCCTTCCTGGTGCTACCATAGGAGAAAAAAAAGTTAACTTGGTCCAGACACCTTGGCATCTTTTAATGGAGGAGAGGACTCTCAAAACTATAGGGATGAAAAGTTTTCCATCCTGAACAGACACGCTGGCCAGTTCTGCTCTGGCTCTGTTGGACACGCGGCCTGCTGGGATGAGTACATTTTGCAGAGGCCCCTGTACCAGGAATTACCTGGAGGTTATTTAAAAATGTTGTTCAATTGCATAGCAATTCAGTTAATCAAATGAAAGACTTATTTTCATTACATGTTAAAATAATTACCCATAAACACTCTCTCTTCTGTTTAGATATTTAGTCTTAGATTTTAGAAGTTGAGACACTGCTACCTTAGTTTGCTTAAAGTTTAAAATATTTAAATTGGTCTCAAGAAGAAAGTCTATAAAATCTATTAAAATATCCAGAGTTAATTAAAAGCCGTGCAGTTACATGGTTGTTAAATATGTTCTTATTTTCTATGAAACTGACATGCGACAGACCACACTAACAGCAAAAGATTTATAGGAACAGAAAATGTAGAGAGGATAGCACGTATTCATTCATTTTCGAAGCATGGTAGATCATGCAATCTGCAGGGTAAGAATCCTTTGGTCTAGAGCAAGGAAAATCTGAGTTTAAATATCAAATTGTATAGACTTTACTAGTTTACATAAATACATTGTATATAATATATATACCTCCTAGTAAGTATGTCTTAAATGATTAAATGTTGAATGTGTCCTTTCATCAATTTTGACTCAGTAAATCAGGTGGTAACTTGCCTCCTGATCAAACCAGGTATGACTATATCACAGTTTGAAGAAAATAATTAACTGAGAGCTTGATTTTCGTCCTCTTCTATGAATGCAAAGACATCAAATTTCCAAGAGTGTTAAACTATTTTTGAATGAATAGCTGTATAAGGAAGTGACTAAATTTATAAAAACAGCAGCTGAAGGAATTCCCATTCATTCAGTAAAAACTTACAGACAGTTAGTTACTGTACACCAGAGGCTTTCTATGTGCATGGGATCAAGGGTAAAAAATAAAATAAAATTCCTCTCTTCATGGTATTTATCCTGGTGAGAAAGATAGATATTACATAGTGAGTATATCTGTAAAATAAATGTGGAGGCTTATTAAAAATGAGTATTAAATATGTCTCAGTAATATAGGTGACATTTGAACAAAGATTTTAAAGAAGTCAGGTTATAAACTAAGTAGATATGTAGAAAAAGATATTCTAGGCAAAAAGAAATAATTAAGAAAAACCCCAAATATGTTTGTTATTTGTATTTTCAGGAAATTTCACTCAGAGCTGTTGAAACATTGTAAGCAAAATGGCATATTGACTAAGATGCCATGAAGTTAATGAAATTTCATGTGTCAACTTGAGTGGATCACAGGTTTCCCAGACATTTGACGAAACAGGATTTCTAGGTATATTTAACAGGTTGTTTCCAGATGAAATTAGCTTTTGAATGGTGAACTTAGTAAATTGGTTTGCCCTCCCCAATTAGGTAGGCATCATCCAATCCACTGAGGACATGAATAGAATGAAAAGGCAGAGGAAGGGAGAATTTTGCCCTTCCTTCCTGATTATTTGAGCATGGGGCCAGGCAGGTACTTGAAATATCAGGGGGGACCCCTCTGTAAAGTACATGAATGTCTAACCCCTATGCTACACCTGAAACTACCGGTAATACAGAATAATACTAAATGTAAAATGTAATTAAGAAAATAGAGATATACTGACCAGTAGGTTGCACAGTGGATAGAGCATCAGACTGGGATGTAGAAGACTCAGGTTCAAAACACCGAGATTGCTGGCTTGAGTATGTGGTCACCAGCTTGATTGTGGGGTCACCAGCTTGAGCATGGGGTTGCTGGCTTGAGCATGGGATCATAGACATGACCCCATGGTTGCTGACTTGAGCTCAAAGGTCACTGGCTTGAGCCCAAGGTCACTGGCTTGAGCAAGGGGTCACTTGCTCCACTGTAGCCCCCAGTCAAGGTACATATGAGAAAGCAATCAATGAACAACAAAGAATCGATGCTTCTCATCTCTCTCCCTTCCTATCTGTCTCTATATATCCCTCTCTTTCTCTGTCTTTGTCAATAAAAGGAAAAGGAAAAGAAAATAAAGATAGAGACAAAAAAAATAATAAAATGAGTGTTCTATAAGGGAATAACTAGAAGACTTATTGAGAGATTATTGCAGGAGACTGCAGTAATCTAAGAGACAGATAATAAGGTGTGAGAGCTGGATAATAGTGGTGGAGTAGACAATTAAGATTTTAGATTTACTCCAAAGGCAAAGCCCTTAGCATTTTCTGTTAAATTGCGTGTTAAGTGCAAGAGAGGAATTCATATGAACAGACAGTGCTGACACATTGTACTATAGCTATAACACAGCCTTTTCTTTTTCTTCTAATTTTTTCTCTCCCTCTCTTCCTTAAAAAAATTCATTATTTACTCACATTACAAATCATCTAATTTTTACAAAAATCATGCAAGGCAGGCAGAATAGGTATTATTGTCCACACTTTCCCGCTGAGAAAACTAAAATATGCAGAGAGTTTGTACAAGAAACTTGTTTATAACACAGTTTCTTTAAGTGCAAGTATAACACTTTCTCCAACTGAGGTGAAGGAAACATAGGCACAAATGTTGGCAGGAAAACCTGAGCTTTTCTGACAGCTTGAGGAGCCATCTTGGAGATTCACAGGCAAAGGCCGTGTGGGCCAAAGGGACTAGTTAGAGAATATCTAGTCCAGCACAGCCACTTTACAAAAGGGAAACAGACTTACATGGGGCAGATAGAAAATGTGAGGAGTGTAGCATTAACAGGCAGGTAACCTGACT
This sequence comes from Rhynchonycteris naso, assembly GCA_037038555.1. Taxonomy (NCBI): domain Eukaryota; kingdom Metazoa; phylum Chordata; class Mammalia; order Chiroptera; family Emballonuridae; genus Rhynchonycteris; species Rhynchonycteris naso. The sequence goes on from CM072998.1 coordinate 264,382,397, forward strand.
TCAGCCCTCATAAAAAGAAAATAACCATAAAAACAAACAAGAGAGACAGAGTTGACAGAATACAAGTCTCTTAGTTTTTATATCTGGAGGGTACAATTACCCTTACAAAATGGAGAAGAAAGATGGATCTAAAAAACCATAACCACAGCCGTTCACCCAGATATATGTAACTGTGCTCTTTCTATATATGTAAGCTGCCTGTGTACTTTCAGGGAGAAAAATAAATATTAAAATTGAAACATTCATTCTTTATCACTGTTTTAAAAATATGTCTTTACTTTTGGCTATATATGCCTCCATGACTTAGGGAGTAGGGGAAATAGGTAAAAATTAATTTTCTTAAACTTCCTACAATTTCAGATTGGAGGAAAGTAACTATAAAATTTCAGAACACCTCTGTACCTTTCTAGATAGATCATTTTGAAATTCCTATAGGGCTCTGGCAATGGACATAACCTTTCTGTCCGGGGCCTTAATGTTTTAAGTAAGCATTCCTGCTAAAGGGAACATTCAGAAGATTTTCATCTTTGTACAGATGGCTGGAAGCAGTAGGTAATCACTAGATACTATTTGATATTATATTTGTTTGGATAATACTCTCCAAATTTCAAAATATTACATCCACATAAGTGATGCTTCAGGTATTTATTTCATCCTGTAATAAATTAAAGAGACTGTGGTGGCATCTACATGGAACTGGTAACTCAATTAAATTTTCTCTATACTGTAAGACTACAAAAAAAATGTTAGAAAAGCTATTAAAATAAAAGTTGTATAAATGTCCAAAGCAAGCCTGTTCAATTTTATCATAAGCATATTTGCTGATGTTAACATAATTTTCTATTTTATTTATTTATCTATTTATTTATTTATTTATTTTTAATTTATTGGGATGACATGATTTGCCAAACCACTGAAGCTTAAATAGTATTCACACAATATTTTCTAGATATTTTGTTAAGTTTCCTGAATACTTTAAAAATCACCATTTATGAGCCTTTCTTTTTGTTTCATTATAAGTAATAACAATTTTAAAGCCATTTTTACAACCATTCTAATATGACACAATTTATATTTAAATAATTGACAGTTCATTCTTTTCTTTCATTGGTAAGTGTGATGTTGGTATTTCTTGTAATAATTCTAATGGCTATAATATGAATCATTTGAAAACAATGGTGAAGCTCTAATTTTTAGAATACCTATGCATTGGTTAGAATCTCACAACACAATGTATATACACCTTAGTTGCAAATGGGGAAAGCAGCCTGAAAGAGTGAAGACAATATCTAAACTTCTGCTTGCAATTCACCCCAGAAGTCTGGCCTAGTCCCCCCTGCTTTCAAATCCAGCAGCTTGGGTAGTGTAGTACTGTGTGTTTCTTGGGCACTTGGAATAAGAACACTGGGGACCCAAGTGCAACAGGTTCTTTTTTCACTGTTGGCTGTCAGCATTCTCTTCATCTGGATTCTAAGATAGATGTTCATGGTTACATTTTGCATTTAAAGCCAAGGAGGGAGCTGAAGATGTTATTCATCATTCTTGTTGTCTGGCTGCCTACAGCTATTGCAGGAAATGCTCTTAACCTTTGTTGATCAGGCAACCCACCAAGCAGCATTTAAGTGACAGGAAAGAAAAGAACAGCCCATAAAGGAGACAAGAGAAAATTATTGTGCACAAAAAATTTAAAGACCAGGAGTTGGTGGGGTCATGGAATTCAGGAAGCAGATATAATTTGGCTTTGATGGAAAAGAAGAAGGCTGATACTTGCTGAATGCATATAGCCATGTAGAAGTCATGACTACTGTTGATGACAATTTTTCCAGAGAAACACCAGAGATAAATATAAGAATTAAAAGTGAGCCAGTCGAGAGGGTAGTTTAGGATACAATCTTTGGAAACGTTGATTAGAAGCAGGAAATAAGAGACTTAATAATGTTGAAAGGTGGTGTGGGGTCTTTGGAAGTTTTGAGGAAGATGGTTACGAATGATAATACCTGAACATGTATAAGGGTTACAGATATAAAGTAAATAAGATAAAGTATAAAGACTTAAAAAATAGTGAAGGCAAATGACTGAGAAGCAAAGACCAGGGAAAGGTACATGGAAATGTACACTTCAACAATAAGACAGTCCTTCTTCTAAAACTGAAAAAATTTTGGTTAAAAGTCAAAAGGTATTGATATAGTACACAATCAATAATTGCTAGTGCACCAGATGTAACCTATTTTCTAGATTGTCTATAGCAACCCCACCTAGGAATGCAGGGGAACTACTGAAGCCAGAAGCTCCCATACTCCTGAGGAGATGACTGGAGTTCAAAAAGCAATAAAGATGGCTATTAGATCAGAACACCATGGAAAAGAAATTACAATTCTGGAACCGGCCATCCTCCTTGATGACTCTTAGAATGCTGGACAACAGCTATCCTGCTTTATGACTAACTGTATGTCCCCCATGGTACTAAACTCACCTGATAAAGTATATAATTAGTCCTCACAACTGAGATTGTAAGGCAGGCTTTGGGAGATGCCCTGTCTTCGCAAATTGCTGGCAATCTTGAATAAAGACACCTGTTAACCTCTCAAACCCAGTCTCTGCTCATTGAGGCAGCGGGTGACCTAAACCCCAGACCAATTGTAGTCCAGTAAATAAAAAGGGACAACTTAATATTCTCTCAAATAGTATATATTATAGAAAAGTACTGAAAGTCTGGTTAGTGGTGTAGAGCTGAACGGAAGAGAAAACTATACTGGCCAGTAAATAATATGACTTATGAGTAGTGCTAAGAGCCAGAAACTTGAAGTTATCATCCCCGTAACACAATCATGTTTTTCAAAGAGGATACTAATTATATCAATAGTAATTACTTATAAACTGCTTACTCAGTCATATGCTGTTTGAAGTTTATTGTAAAAATTATTAAGTTTAACTCACAAAAATCCTATACTATAGGTAGACTTATTGTATTTATTCTGTAAATGGGGAAATTTAAGTTGGAAAAAAAGGGCAAAGTGATTCTTCTAAAAGTCTCACTGCTAATAAGTGATAAAGTTAGGCTTTGAAAACAGGTATTTGACTTCACAATCTCTACATAACCACTAAATTAAACTCTGTAAATGAAATCAAATTTCTTTCTTAAGAATGTTGTTGATTAAACTGGGAATAAGGTATAACTTTAAAGATACAATATATAATAAAATAGAAAATATATAATTAATACAGCATATAATAGAATATAAAATGATAAAAAGATAAAAATACTTTTGAAGAAATGCCATTTAATTGCTTAATAGACAAGTACTACCTAACCTATAAAACATTATATGCTATTTTGGTATTAATTTTGATTAAACTAATTCTAAGTTTCGGTAAGCAATGGAAGAGTTCATTAGGGGATCATCTCCATGGTTCTAAATATACAAATTAAAGGCACATAATATTTTTCTTAACTATATTTTATATCAATTTCTTGTTTCTATTTTATGGTTTTATTTTTCATACTACCAAAATCAACAGCCTTGGAGGGAGGAATTTATAAAGCTCAGCAGGACCTGTTGAACAAAACTACCTTATAATAGATTACTTCCGCCTGACCTGTGGTGGTGCAGTGGATAAAGCGTCGACCTGGGAACACTGAGGTCGCCAGTTCAAAACCCTGCACTGGTCTGGTCAAGGCACATATGGGAGTTGAGCTTCCAGCTCCTCCCCCCTTTCTCTCTCTTTCTCTCTCTCTCTCTCACTCTGTGTCTCCACTCTAAAATGAATAAAATAAATAAATAAATAAACGCTTTAAAAAAATAGATTACTTCCCACAGAGATTGATCTTGATAAATAGAAAATGGTTAAAATATTTTTTAAAGTTGTCTTGAAAAGTGAATATCTAAGTAAGAAAATCTCATCTCTTCTCATCAAGCCAATTTTCTTACAAAAAGATTAAGTATTTTAAATACATCAGGATAAATTGCCAAAGTAACAATTTGTTATTTTATTTAAAGAATAGCAATAGATCACCAACTTCAGCTTCCTTGCTCAACAAAAGAAAATACTGGGTATACCTGTATGTTGGTTTTAATTATTTTTACTGTCTAGATTCCTTCTTCATGTGCAAATATGCATCACCATCCTTTGCACTGGATAATACACTAATCCTCACAACAATGTCTGCTACCCATTTCTTCACTATAACCTGCCTTTTTATATTTAAATTTCTTGAGTGTTCTTCATTCTGGTGTGCATTTTTCATCCTTCCTTCCCAAATGAAGAGAAATGAGTTGGTCATAAAATATACACTCTCAAAATCCCTTTCTTCCTTTGTGTCTCTTCAAACTAGTAATTCTGGGATATCCAGGAGAAAGACTAAGAGAATTGCCTACAGTTATTGACACATGCCCCACCTCAGCAAGATCTGACTTGGCTGTAAAGCAGAGTGAACCCTCTTTAGCTCCTTCCTAGCCTATTATCTTTAAGAAAGCCTATATAAAGGTGTAGGAAAAAAATGATTTCTCCCTGCTTTAAGATAATGAGTAAAGAGGCAAGAGTCCTACTTGAACTGTTTGTATGAGTGTCAGAGGGATTGGGAACAGATTGTTTTGCCTACTTGCCAAAAATAATCTAAAAGTAAAAAGATAATTTTAGCTGGCAGAAAACAATAGTAAGAGCTACAACAGGAAAACTTGCACTTGTGACTATAGTGGGCAGAATTAAACATTTTCAGTGAATCATATAGGCCCTGCTGATGAGAGTTAGCCTGAGATTCTGTAAAAGTGTTGCCATACAAGAGCTCTAACTGGAGGCAGATATGGGTCCCAAGTAATGGAAGAAGCAGTAGAGCCTGGAGGCTAAGCAGAAATCTTACCAGCCAGCTTGACAAGGCAGCAAGTAGCTTGTGTAGGAAAATACAACAAGTTGGAGTAGCACTCTTGTGGGATATCTTTAAATGATATACAAACCTATACTATGAAGAGAAAGAGCCAAAAATGAACATATGCCACTTGAAAGGTAATCAAGTCCAAAGTTTAACTGGATTAAATTAAGATCTTTCTTATCTCTCATGTTTCCTCCATTTTCCTTAGATCTGGTAAACTCAAAGAAATATATGAAAAAAAAAAAGTGACAATCTAGGTTAAAAAATAAGATAAGTTCGTTTTCCTTAACCCCTCAGTCACTGAAGATTTGCAAAAAGCAGCAGCCCTAAACTATCAGAATAGAGAATCTGTAATGGAAAACACTGAGATTTTGCTACACTATATTTTACTGGGATGCAATTATTTTATTACCTAATTTTTTTTTCTTAATTAATAGGGAAGAGTATCTACATAAAGTTTATAAAAGAGCCTGACCAGGCGGTGACGCAGTGGATAGAGCATCGGACAGGGATGCGGAAGACCCAGGTTTGAGACCCTGAGCTCGCCAGCTTGAGCGCAGGTCCATCTGGCTTGAGCAATAGCTCGTCAGCTTGGACCCAAGGTCGCTGGCTCCAGCAAGAGGTTGCTTGGTCTGCTGAAGGCCCGCAGTCAAGGCACTTGTGAGAAAGCAATCAATGAACAACTAAGGTGTTGTGATGGCAACAAAAAACTAATGATTGATGCTTCTCACCTCTCTCTGTTCCTGTCTGTCTGTCCCTACCTATCCCTCTCTCTGACTCTCTCTCTGTCACTGTAAAAAAAAAAAAAGTTTATAAAGAGATGAGTAAGCATTCATTAACATAACAAATCTTAAGGACTTAGGAAATAATGCTGGTGTTCAGCTGGTCTGGTTACAATTCCATTATAAAAAACCAGTTAAGTTATTTCAAATGTCCCATCAAAAACTAAAAATTCATAATTGCTCCAAAGTTATGTTTTCTGTGTTTTTCTTTTTTCCCTTCTTATTCCAACTCAGAGGAGGGGACACAGAGAGAAAGACTCCTGAATGTGCCCTGACTGGGAACCACATAGCATGTACCCTACAGGGCAGTGCTCTGCCTATCTGGGGCTGTTGCTGCAACCCAACTGTTTTTAGCTCATGAGGCAAGGTTTCACTGAGCTATCCTCAGCCCCCAGTCATACTCAGTGCCAGAGGCCAACTCTCTGGAATCAATCAAGCCATAGCTGTGGGAGGAGAAGAGATAGAGAAAATGGGAAAGAGATAGAGAAGCAGATGGTTGTTTCTCTTATGTGCCCTGACTGGGAATAGAACCCAGGACTTCCACATGCCAGGTAACATTCTACCACTGAGCAAAATACCGAGGGCCAAAGTTATATTTTTAATACAGTTCATTACACTGAGAAAAAAAAATTTTCATTATCTGCTGCATGAGGTTTTAGAACTGTTTCTATATAAATCTGAAAGACTGATTCCAAATCTGAAATCTGTTTTTTGGTGCATGCAATTTTGGTTTATGCAATTTTAATTTCTTTTTGTTATAGTTAATGGCATGCACTGGTTTTTAAATTGGAATTAAAGGGCAACGACTCTTGGATTGAACATAACCACAAGGCAATTAATGTTTTACGAACATCACTTTTACATAATTGTAGTTGTTATTTAATGTAAAAAAAATCATCTGATAAAAACCACCCTTATTTTGTTTAAGATTGAATCATGGTTTCTTCAAGTAGGCATCAATATAAGAATAGTCCTCACACCTTCTGTTATATATGTGGCTGTTACACACTTCAGTGTCAAAGGCTCAATATTTCATCATTTGTGACACATGCATATATTGCCTATTTTCAAGATTCCCTTGGCAATCAAGACAAGAATTGGGCTCCTCATATTGTGTGTCATAATTGTGAGGAAATGCTTCGTGAATGGACAAAGGGAAAATGCAAAGGAATGCCTTTTGGTATTCCCATGGTTTGGCGTGAACCTAAGGACCACAGCAGTGACTATTATTTCTGTCTGATACATACAAAGGGCATCGGCAAGAAAAAACTGTATATAATCGCATATCCTAATATTCCTTCAGCAATAAGACCTATTCCACACTCTGAGACATTCCCGGTTCGGTTCCAGTTTTCAATGGTTTTATTTCCTCTAAGGATGAAGAAAGTGAACATGATGATCAAGTGTATTTTGATAAGATGCATAAGGAAATGGTTGTAGAATCTGAAGGGTCTTCTTCTGATGCCAAGCAATCATTAACCCATCAGCAGGTTAGCCAACCTGAATTGAATGACTTAGTAAGAGATTTGGGCCCATCAAAGAAAGCAGCTGAGTTATTAGCCTCCAGGCTTCAAGAAAAGAATGTACTTCACTGGTCAGCTAAAGTATCCATATCAGGAAGCGTGAACAAATTTTTGTGAACTTTTCTTCTGAAGACAAACACTTTGTTTACTGTCATGATATCAGTAGTCTTCTCAGTCAGCTAGGTGTTACCAATTTACAGTCCAACAGAATGGCGGCTATTTCTTGTCAGCTCTAAATGGATTCTGAAATTCGTTCTCCTATACAATGGTAATGTTTATGCAGTGGTTCCAAATGATTATTCTACTCATCTGCGAGAAGATTAAAAGGACATATAAATTGTCCTTGACTTTCTGAAGTATGAGGAGCATAACTGGATCATCTGTGTGGATCTTAAAATGGTCAATGTCCTGCTAGGAAAACAGAGAGGTTTCACGAAGTATCCTTGCTTTCTGTGTTTGTGGGACTGCCGAGCTTGGGAGAAACACTGGACACAGAAGAAATGGTCAAAACATAAAGCTCTGTAAATAGCAATGCAAAATATTGTGAATGAACCTGTAGTTAATCAAGACAGGATCATTTTTCCCCCACTTCACATCAAAGTTGGCTTAATGAAGCAGTTTGTTCAGGCTCTGAATAGAGAAAGTGAATGCTTTCAACATATTATTTCTGCTTTTCCTGCCTTGTCTTTCGAGAAGATAAAATCAGATGTATTCAATGGACCTCAAATTCAAACCCTCATACGTGACGAAGAATTTGCCAGGATGATGAATAAGGAGGAGAAAGCAGCTTGGCAGTCTTTTGTGGCAGTTACAAAGAACTTCCTTTGCAACAAAAAAGTATAAACTATGAACTTCTGGTTCAAAGGATGCTTTTGGCTTTCAACGACATTGGATGTAACATGAGCATTAAGATTCACTTCCTGAACAGTCACCTTGATAAGTTTCCCGATATTCGTGGAGCTGTTAGTGATGAGCAGACTACTCCTGGTAAATCAAATAAGATTGTCTTCAACAAGTGCATGAGCTACAAATGCAAATTTTTGCCTAAATAGAATTTAAATAAGTTTTGCACAAATTTTATGATTAAAATAAGTGTTTTAATATGCTCTATTTCAAAATTGTAGACAAATTCTGCTGCAATCAATTCTTTTAGTGTCTTAGTGTATTTACTGCATTATATAAATTATTATATTTTCACAAAGATGATGCCCAAGAAGACATTCTACTTCATTATGTTAAACGAAATGTTGAATATTTGACAATAAGATAAAAAACCTAAAATCTTGAATTGCAAAAAAACTGTAGCTTACAGAGAAAAACCAATGTCACATTTGAGATGAGAACACTCGAATAAGGTAAAAAGTGGGTTTATTTTGGATGTAACAAAAAGTTTGTTCCCCAGTGTTATTGGTCTGTTTTCCTGGCATAAACTGGAGACATTCTCCTCCTCATAAAGTGACCTTCCTGTTTTTAAATCTCTGAGGTTATAGGCAGTAATGCTATCCAAGTATAGATTTTACTAATATTATTTTGGCATGTATTTGGTAATTCTTTTTGAATAGTGTTTTTCCTGATTCCAGTGAACATATAACAAAATGGCAAGCTTATAAATACTGCCAGACCATAAAGCACAATGAAAAATGAAAATTTTTCTTATTCATTTCTCTTATTTAAATTTATATAAATTATGTCTAGGGAATAAACCAACTTAAATTTTATGATGCTCTGCTTGCTTCTTTTCTATGATAAAAGAGTATATAATTGTTTAGAATCATATTATTAGGTCTCATTTTCTTTTATTAATTTTAATGGGGTGATATTAATAATCAGGGTACATATGTTCAAAGAGCATCTCCAGGTTATCTTATTATTCAATTATGTTGCATACCCATCACCCAAAGTTAAAGTGTTCTCTGTCACCTATCTGGTTTTCCCTATGCCCCTCCCTCCTCTCCACCCTTTCCACACCCCATAACCACCACATTCTTGTCCATGTCTCATAGTCTCACTTTTATGTCCCACCTACGTATGAAATCATGCTGTTCTCAGTTTTTTTCTGTTTTACTTATTTCACTTCATATAATGTTATCAAGCTCCATCCATTTTGTTGTAAATGATCCGATGTCATCATTTCTTATGGCTGAGTAGTATTCCATAGTATATATGTACCATAGCTTTTTAATTAAATTGTCCTCTGACGGACACCTGGGCTGTTTCCAGATCTTCGCTATTGTGAACAATGCTGCCACGAACATGGGGGCGCATTTCTTCTTTTCCAACAGTGCTATGGTGTTCTTAGGGTATATTCCTAAAAGTGGGATAGCTGGGTCAAAAGGCAGTTCGATTTTTATTTTATGAGGAATCTCCATACTGTTTTCCACAGTGGCTGCACCAGTCTGCATTCCCACCAGCAGTGCAGGAGGGTTCCCTTTTCTCCACATCCTCGCCAGCACTTATTATGTGTTGTTTTGCTGATGAGTGCCATTCTGACTGGTGTGAGGTGATATCTCATTGTGGTTTTAATTTGCATTTCTCTAATGATTAGTGATGTTGAGCATTTTTTCATATGCCTATTGGCCATCTGTATGTCCTCTCTGGAGAATTTTCTATTCATTTCATTTGCCCATTTTTTGATTGGATTGTTTGTCTTCCTGGTGTTGAGTTTTATAAGTTCTTTATAAATTTTGGTTATTAACCCCATATCAGAAGTGCTGTCGTATATGTTCTCCCATTGTGTGGTTTGTCTTTTTATTCTGTTCTTATTGTCTTTAGCTATGCAAAAACTTTTTAGTTTGATATAGTCCCATTTGTTTATCTTGCCTTTTATTTCATTTGCCTGTGGAGATAAATCGGCAAATATATTGCGGCTACAGATTTCAGAGAGCTCACTGCCTATGTTTTCTTCTAAGATGCTTATGGTTTCACGACTTACATTTAAGTCTTTTATCCATTTTGAGTTTGTTTTTGTGAATGGTGTAAGTTGATGGTCTAGTTTCATTTTTTTGTAGGTAGATGTCCAATTTTGCCAACACCATTTATTAAAGAGGCTGTCTTTACTCCATTGTATGTTCTTTCCTCCTTTGTCAAATATCAGTTGTCCATAAAGATGTGGGTTTATTTCTAGGATCTCTGTTCCGTTCCATTGATCTATGTGCCTGTTCATATGAGAGTACCAGACTGTCTTGAGTACAATGGCCTTGTAGTATACCTTGATATCCGGAAGAGTGATACCTCCTGCTTTATTTTTTCTTTTTAAGATTGCTGAGGCTATTCATGTTCTTTTTTGGTTCCATATAAATTTTTGGAATATGTGTTCTATATCTTTGAAGGATGGCATTGGAATTTTAATTGGTATTGCATTGAATTTATAAATTGCTTTGGGAAATATAGACATTTTAATGATGTTTATTCTTCCTAATCATGAGCACAGTATATGCTTCCACTTGTTTGTATCTTCCTTGATTTCTTTTATCAATGTTTTATAATTCTCTGAGTCAAGTCCTTAACCTCCTTGGTTAAATTTACTCCTAAGGTACTTTATTTTTTTGGTTGCAATAGTGAAGGGGAATCTTTTCTTAATTTCTTTTGCTGACAGTTCATTTTTGGTATATAAAAATGCCTCTGATTTCTGAGTATTAATTTCATATCCTGCCACCTTGCTGAATTCATTTATCAGGTCCAGTAGTTTTTTTTTTTTAATTTTTTTTTATTTTATTTTATTCATTTTAGAGAGGAGACAGAGAGAGAGAGAGAGAGAGAGAGAGAGAGAGAGAGAAAGGGGGGGAGGATCTGGGAGCATCAACTCCCATATGTGCCTTGACCAGACCAGTGAAGGGTTTTGAACTGGCGACCTCAGTGTTTCCAGGTTGATGCTTTATCCACTGCGCCACCACAGGTCAGGCAGGTCCAATATTTTTTTCACTGAGACTTTAGGGTTTTCTATATACGATATCATATCATCTGCAAATAATGACAGTTTTACTTCTTCTTTTCCAATTTGGATGCCTTTTATTTCTTCTTCTTTTCTGATTGCTGTAGCTAGGACTTCCAGAACTATGTTGAATCAGAGTGGTGAAAGGGGGCACCCATGCCTGGTTCCTGATCTTAAGGGGATTGCTTTTAATTTTTGCCCATTTAGTCTGATATTTGCTGTCGGTTTGTTGTAGATGGCCTTTATCATGTTAAGGAATGTTCCATGTATTCCCACTTTACTGAGAGTTTTGAGCATGAATGGGTGCTGGATTTTATTAAATGCCTTTTCTCCATCTATTGAAATTATCATGTGATTTTTGTCCTTCCTTTTTTTTTATGTGATGAATCACATTGACTGATTTGCAAATATTGAACCAGCCTTGCCTCTCCAGAATAAATCCTACTTGATCATGGTGTATGATTTTTTTTATATATTGCTGGATCCGGTTGGCTAATGTTTTGTTGAGAATTTTACAGTCTAAATTTATCACGAATATTGGTCTATAAATTTCTTTCTTTGTGTTGTCTTTACCCGGTTTTGGAATCAGAATTATGCTCGCCTCATAAAAGAAGTTTGGAAGTGTTCCTTCCTCTTGTATTTTTTGAAATAGCTTGAGGAGGATAGGAGTTAGTTCTTCTTTAAATTTTTGGTAGAATTCATTTGTGAAGCCATCAGGCCCAGTACTTATTTTTGGGGGGGAATTTTTTGATAACTGTTTCCATCTCATTTGTTGTAATTGTCTGTTTAGCTGTTCTGATTCTTCCATGTTGATTTCTTTTTTTAATTTTATTTTTTTATTTTATTCATTTTAGAGAGAAGACACAGAGTGAGGGAGAAAAAGAGAGAGAAAGAGAGAAGGGGGGGAGAAGCTGGAAGCATCAACTCCCATATGTGCCTTGACCAGACCAGTGCAGGGTTTTGAACTGGCGACATCAGTGTTCCCAGTTCGAAGCTTTATCCACTACGCCACCACAGGTCAGGCTCTTCCAGGTTGATTTTTGGAAGATTATATGATTCAAGAAATTTGTCCATTTCACCTAGGTTGTCTAATTTTTTGGCATAAAGTTCTTCATAGTATTTTCTTACAATACTTAGTATTTCTGTTGTGTCAGTTGTTATTTCTCCACTCTTATTTCTAATTTTATTTATTTGAGTCCTCTCTCTTTTTTTCTTGGTGAGTTTAGTTAAAGGTTAATCAATCTTGTTTTCCTTTTCAAAGAACCATCTCCTGGTTTCATTGATCCTCTGTATTGTTTCCTTAGCCTCTATGTCATTTATTTCTGCTCTGATCTTCATTATTTCCTTCCTTCTACGGGTTCTAGGCTTCATTTGCTGCTGTTTTTCTAGTTCTTTAAGATGCAGGGTCAGGTTGTTTATTTGAGTTTTTTCTAGCTTCTATTGATATGCCTATAGTGCAACGAACTTCCCCTCAGTACTGCTTTAGCTGTGTCCCATAAATTTTGAGTTGATGTATGCTCATTATCATTGGTTTCTAAAACTTTTATATTTCTTCTTTGATCTCATTTTTAATCCACTCATTATTTAGTAACATGTTATTTAGTTTCCAAGTGTTTGAGTATTTTTCAGTTTTTCTTTTGTGGTTAATTTCTAGTTTCATGGCATTGTGATCAGAGAAAATGCTTGATATGATTTCAATCTTCTTAAATTTATTGAGACCATTTTTGTGTCCTAACATGTGGTCTATCCTAGTAAATGTACCATGAGCGCTTGAGAAAAATGTATATTCTACTGCTCTAGGGTGAAAAGTTCTGAAGATATCTATTAACTCGAGTGGATCTAGTGTATCCTTTAAGTCTTCTGTTTCTATATTAATTTTCTTTATTGAGGATCTATCCAGTGATATTAGAGGGGTATTGAAATCTCCTACTATTATAGTATTGCTGTTAATCTCGCCCTTTATATCCATCAAAATCTGCTTTATGTATGTCGGGGCTCCTATATTTGGTGCGTAGTTATTTATAATAGTTATATCTTCCTGTTGAATTGTTCCCTTTATCATTATGTAGTGTCCTTCTTTCTCTCTTACTACAGCCTTTGTTTTAAAGTCCATTTTGTCAGATATATGTATTGCTACCCCGGCTTTTTTTTTCATTTCCATTTGCATGAAATATTTTTTTCCATCCTTTTACCTTCAGTCTATATGCATCTTTTGTTTTAAGGTGTCTCTCTTGTAGACAGCATATGTATGGGTCCTGTTTCTTTATCCACGCAGCTACCCTATGTCTTTTGATTGAATCATTTAATCCATTTACATTTAAGGTTATTATTGATATGTAGTTGTTTATTGCCATTTTATTCTTTAAAGCTGTATTCTTCTTTTGCTCTATTCTTTCCTCCCTTTGAACTGTTCACAACAGGCCCCTTAGTATCTCTTGCAGAATTGGTTTGGTTTTAATGAATTCCTTGATACTTTTTTTGTCTGGAAAGCTCTTTATTTCTCCCTCAATTTTAAATGTTAGCCTTGCTGGATAGAGTAGTCTTGGTTGTAGGTTCTTGTTCTGCATTACTTTGAATATATCTTGCCATTCCCTTCTGGCCTCAAGTGTTTCTGTTGAGAAGTCAGATGTCATCCGTATGGGGGCTCCTTGTAAGTGATCACCTTTTTTTCTCTACCAGCTTTTAAAATTTTCTCTTTATCCCTTAGCTTTGGTATTTTAACTATGATGTGTCTTGGTTTAGATTTCTTTGGGTTTCTCTTTAATGGAGTTCTGTGTGCTTCTTGAATGTGTGAAATGTTTTCCAGCCTTAATTTAGAAAAGTTTTCTGCTATGATTTCATTGAACAAAGTTTATATTTCTTGTTCTCTCTTCTCTTCCTCAGAAACCTCTATGATGTGAATGTCGTTTCTCTTCATGTTGTCACAGAACTCCTTTAGAATTTCCTCAGATTTTTTGAGTCTCTTTTCTTTTTTCTGCTCTCCCTCTGTGCCTTTGTTTATTTTGTCCTCTAACTTGTTGATTTGATCCTCAGTTTCATCCATCCTGCTTTTAATTCCTTTCATTGTGGTCTTCAGTTCTGATACTGTATTTGTCATTTCTGTGTTATTCTTTTTTAGTAATTCCTTCTTCTTTTTTTATACTTGTTATCTTTTTATTTAGGTGTTTGTAATGACTATCCATTGTTGCTCTAATTTCTTTGAACATTCTAACTATCCTTATTTTAAATTCTGCATCTGGTAATTTGGTTATATCTGGTTCAGTCAGGTCCTTTTCTGGGTATTTCTCTTAATTCGTTTGGGTTGCACTTCTCTGCCTGCCCATTTTGTATGTGTATAAGAAGGTTGTGGCCACTGGAGTCCAATGGGTGTTGTCTTTGTGTTCTGTAGGTGTGGTCTGTCTATAGGCCTGCCACCCCCTCTGCCGCTGCCTAGGGCGGCTGGGTATGAGTGTTGCCAGTGTTGGCCCATTGTGGCTGTTGCTGTGATTTCCACCTCTCCTTCGCAGGAGGGGCTGTCATTCAAGCCACAAGCCTCAGCACCAAGGGTAAGGTGAGCACCTTTGCTCAGCTGCGGACCCAGCCTGTTTCTGGGCTTCCACCCAGCCCCCGCGGTCAGAGCCTGCTTGCCACAGTTTCTCAGGTTGAATGGGGCTGCTGACGTGCACTCAGGTGTGAGCCTTTGCCCGTGGGGAGCTTTAGCCCCGCCCCTGAGGCCAGGGCCAGCCTGTGCAGAATCGCAAACCATGGTTTATCAGGCTGGGCGGGGCTGTTGGCGTGCGCTCAGCTGCAAGGTTCCACTCATCCAGGGCTCTAGACCCGCCCCCACATTTAGAGCCAAATCACGCTGGCAGGATGGCAACCGTGGTTTCTTCGGCCAGGTGGGGCTGCTGGCTTGGGCTCAGCCCCGATCCTCCACCTGTTCCTGGTCCTAGCCTCGCCCCACTGTCAGGGCCGGCTTGGGCAGGGTCCTGGGTCGTAAAGCAGATCTCTGCCTGTTCCCGATCTCCTGCTTTTCCCCAGCCAGTGGGGCTACAGGCGGGCCGGCAGCTGCTAGACTGCTTTTGCGTGTCCCCTTTACCCCTGTTGGCCAAACCAAGGTCACACCAGCTGGGCCTCCTCCCCCACCGACAGAACTGCGTTTCAGCATCCCACCACCACCATCCCTCCAGCAAGCCCTCAGCAGTTTGGGTGGGTGCACTGCAGGTCAGATCCTAACACTCTATACTGTCGACCTGGAGGCTCCCTCCATCTAAGCAGCTCTGCTCTAAGTGCCGTGGGAGAGCTTGTTTGGCTGGTGTCCTGTCTCCCTTTGTGGATATTGCTAGTTCCAGGGGAAATATTTGTTTTTGATTAGGGAAGTGACTTAGCCCAGGGGTTAGGGTGGCTGTCCCTCAGAGTGTTTGTCCCTGTGCCTTCAGTCCACACTCTCTTCCCACTGCTCTGGTCCTCTCCTCTGTCCCCGTTCCCTGGAGCCCCGGGTGAGTGGTTGTGAGAGAGGTTTTCTGCGCTCTCCCTTTAAGAAGAATCTTGGGTCTGAGAAAGCTGTCTCTTTCTCACAAACAGTATCATCACTTGTTTCACAGCTCAATACTGTCCAAATGCCTCTTCTAGGCTCTGGGGCTGCAGGCTGGGGCTTTTTTCCTGGGACCCAGGGCCCTCTCTCTCCGCCAAACTGTCCTCCCACCATGCAGGTCTCTCTGGGCTGCCGTTCGCTCTGGGGAGCTGGACAGCCCTCTTAGCGTTTTTTTCTTTTCCTACCAGTCTCAATGTGGCTTCTTCAGTGTTCCTTGGTTGAAGAGTCCACTTAGTTTAGTTCAAAGTTGATTAATCCAGATGATGGTTCTTAAAATTAAGTTATAATCCACTTTGGTTCTGGGAGTTGGAAGTTGGTACGTCCACCTACTCCATCGCCATCTTGCAGTCTCTTTAGGTCTCAGTTTTTATGAGAATTAAATAATAGCATAAAATAGCAAACCCTTACTTGAAAATCAGTAAGCTATGCAATATGAAAAAGTATTATTAGCATAATTATTACTATTACCAATGTTGTTCTATGCTAAGTCAGATAATCTCATTGATTATTAGTATTTTTTTCTGAGCTTCACAGAATTATATCATTAAAATTTTTTTAATGATAGTTAACCAAGGAAGCAAAGTACACTGAAGCCTTCTCATTGAAAATAGAAAAATGAGTTCACAAAAAACATACATTTTTATTGTCCTGATTGTCTGAGAAAACAATTCTGCTCTAATCCTCTCCCATAGC
Organism: Rhynchonycteris naso; assembly: GCA_037038555.1. Taxonomy (NCBI): domain Eukaryota; kingdom Metazoa; phylum Chordata; class Mammalia; order Chiroptera; family Emballonuridae; genus Rhynchonycteris; species Rhynchonycteris naso. The sequence goes on from CM072998.1 coordinate 264,398,766, forward strand.
CACTATAGAGGATCTTCTGATAGAGATAATATATGGTTAAGTACAAAACTAGGTAATGGGCTAATACTACAAACTTAATACATAAATGGTAAGTTCTTAATATTTATCATTTCATCTACACCATACAGTTAATATTATGTATGTTCATATCCTAAACATAAAGTCATATTTTAAATTTGTGTATTCTTCACTTAAATCTAACCAGGACCTAATATTTCTTTCTTTTTTTTTTTTTTTACAGGAACAGAGTGAGAGTCAGAGAGAGGGATAGATAGGGAGAGACAGACAGGAACGAAGAGAGGTGAGAAGCATCAATCATTAGTTTTTTGTTGCCGTCGGAACACCTTAGTTGTTCAAGATTGCTATCTCACATGTGCCTTGACTGAGTGCCTTCAGCAGACCGAGCCACCCCTTGCTGGAGCCAGCGACCTTGGGTCCAAGCTGGTGAGCTTTTGCTCAAGCCAGATGGGTCCGCGCTCAAGCTGGCAAGCTTGGGGTCTCGAACCTGTATCTTCCACATCCCAGTCTAACACTCTATCCACTGCCCCACATCCTGGTCAGGCTAATATTTCATTCTTAATTCTCTCAAATTTATTTATATTTTTCCATGACTATTCATGCTATCTCAATGACAAGTACTTAAAATATGTTTAATATAACTATAACATGATTTTATTGTATTATTATATTATCATTATGCAATTCTCTATGAAATTTTTACTTCTCTCAATTACAGTTTTTAGACTTTTAAAAATATTTCTTATTCTCATTTTTAAAGTCTTTATTGCTTATATATTTACTTGATAACTAAAACCAATCTCTATTATCTACTTTTATACTTAGAATACATTTTATATCCCATAGATATTACCCCTACTCTCAGATAAAATATAAAACAGTTTTTTCATATACCTGTATGAAAGACATCGTTTTCTCTTCACTCCTTCACCCCAAAAAATGCATTTTCCTTATTATTCACCATGCAGATGCTTAAATGGAGGCTATCAAGGCTATCAAGAAATAAAATAAAAATAAAGAATCTCACATTAAGAACATGAAAGTATTCATTGCCAGAACACCTGGATTGACACAAGAAATAGACTGTACTGAGAATGAATTAAATAGAAGTATACTTGCCTGAGGAGGGTACTGAGAAGTTTGCCTTAGTTTCTGTATAGTACTTTTTTTAAATATGCCCGCTGTTAAATTTAATTTTCTAAATAAAATTTTAAAAAGATGTTTGCCCCATGATAGGCATTCAAAAGATAATATCATCATCATCATCATCACCATCACCGAAGACAAACAATACTCAGTAAATTTATTAAAATGTAATCAATAAAATATTCTCAGAATGGGAAAGTATTTGTTATAGAAAAAAGGAGAAACATACATATAGAACAAACAGTATGGGCTTGTATGTGTGTATTTACATTGGGTTTGGATACATTTTGTAGTTGAATTTACATAACTTGTATTACCCAGTTTTCCCTCTCAAAGAAAACTTAAGGATTGTGGTGAAACAACACACAAGTGACTTGATTATACAGAGAGAATAATTTTAAATGACAATGAGAAGGGGGAAAGGATTTGACCATTTTCCCTCATTAGTTGTTCCTATTAAGATGAAGATCTCAACTGGTAATATGGTACTTTTCAGAAACCCTCCAAGGCTCATAAGCAAGTATGTTCTTCTAAAATTTCGAAGTAAAATTTAAGTAAAATCCTTATATACTATGATATTTTAAATTATTTATTGCACGTCATCTGGAATAAAGTTGATAGCCCTAATTCAAGTGTTTAAGTCTCAGCTTTCATACCATTATCAGGCACTTAATCATTCTGGAAGAGTAATGTTCTTCTATATCTGTAGTATGGGCTTCCAGTGTTAACACAGCATTTTCACTTGCATTACCAAATGTTTTCCTCGTAGCAAATCCTCTGCCAATATTAATGCGTAGCTTATTTTGTCAATGTCAATCCTTTTTTGTTCTTCCAAGCTGGTTAGTGTAGGTAAACACACACACACAAATATTTTTATCTTACCTATTTATAATGTATAAAGTAACTTCCATTAGATAATTTTATTTTCCATATCTGTAATCATAATACATATTTTGAAAGAACTTTTGATCAAATGTTTTATCAAGTAGAGAAGGGAGAATCAGAATTTCTCTGTCATGGAAGTATTACTTTGTCATGTTTTCTAACTTCTAAGAATCTTTTGTAATTTTGTAAAAATTTATAATTTTTAGAGGATCACCTATCTTATAAATCCTGATTTACCAAAGCACAAATTAAAAAATTTAGTCTCTTAATTATCATTTCTGCTAAGGTTCTAATGGATGACCCAGTTTCACCAAACCAATATATCTTTTAGCTGTCAATTCAAAAAATGAACATAAACAGTTGCTTTGAGAATTTATCTTCTGCCTATTCCAGATATGGAAGGGCTATAAAGGCAAAACTTCTGGCATCTAAGTGCAGGGGTATCAGTACCTACAACAGAGTATTTTGTAATTGTTAAATTGGTGCTGAGTAGTGGCAGATGTGAGAATTCAGCAGAGCACTCCTGTGTCAGGTGCTTGTTTCTTGTGGCATCGTATCCAAGCCTGGTTCTCTCTCCAGATTTACCCCCTTATATTGCTTAGTAACTTTTTTCTTACATTATCTCCTCACAATATTTTCTTACCCTATCATTTGCCCTTACACTATGAATCACTGTCTAAACAATATTACCTACTTATAACTAATGAAACTGAGCCACAATAAAAACAATACCCTTGTATTGGTTATCTTATATGGCTTAGTTAAAGGGAGTAGAATACAGCTAATATTAAAGAATGAAACTCTGGAAAATGATGACAAGCATGGTTAAGACTTAAGTGAATCAACTAGATCAGAGCCTATATTCACGATTCTCTTTTGCTTTTTCCAGTTTATTATTATGTGGCCTAAATATGGATCATGTATTTCTGCTGTGATGTCTGCATTCCAACAGGAAGAAGGGAGAGGAGAAAGAAGTACGACTGTATCTGGAAAATTAAAATTAATTTCAAGAAAAGCATATCAGAGCTCAGAGGAGCACAAATCCTGGAATTTGGGCATTTCTTGCTGGAAGACAAAAAGAAAGGATTTCAAAACAGAGTGGTTTAGGGCCTAACAAAATAATATTTGACACATATTCTTCTAAATTATATCCTCCAGAAATTCATTTTATCCAATTAAACAACAAAGCACAGATTCATTCAAGATTCATTCCTGCATATCATATGATTTGTTTTATCTCCATTGGTCTCCATCAGCTTCTCCTATTTTAGGAACTTGGCGCTTTTGCATGTCAAATTATAGAACAATCTTTAGTACTTTTTAATTGTCTACACAGATATGTCTTTATTATGCAACTATTATAAAAACTTAATTTATCCTAAAGAACATTCCATCATCTGTTGATAAAAAAAAAACAAACATTTTCTGTTTTTCTTTATTTTTGCATTTCTGACTTAAATGTAAATTCACTGTAAATAATATTACATATAGAATTTTGATGAAAAATATAGTTTTTTCTTTTAAATTGTCTTACTGTATCACAAGTATCTATATTTAGTTGAAATATGTTACAAAGAAAGAAAGTAGTAAGAACCTTTGATAACTAAAGGTGCTCTTACCTTTTGGCTTCTAAAAAATGCATCATCATCTACTGTACAGAAGTCTGATTTTCTCCTGTTAAAATTCACTGTCAAAGAATAATTTACAATTAATGAAACAAAGTATTCCTTTATTTTTCCCAAGTGAAATATCAGTGATTTAGTATTCATTACCCTGATGTCTCCCTCTTTCAGAGTTTTTAATTTTATTTTTACTACACCAGTAACATGTTTTTTGAAAATAGACTGACTTTTCATATTTAGAATGTGTTTTCTGTAACTCTTGGTTGAAAGAGAGCATCTGTCATATGATGTCAGCTTTTTCTATTGAAGCCCTTAGGGAGATATTCTGAATCATTAGTTTATAATCAGTTATTGTTTTTAATTAACTATCATCGGTATGACTGAGTTGGAAAGACATAGGATTTTGTTCTTGTACTCCCGCATAAATAAACTTATGGAAATAATGTTCAGCAAAATATATGATAGGCAAAATATATATAATATAAAAAGCACCATTTGGAGATTTTCATACATAAATTAGTCTTGGAAAATTTTAAAATGAGTAATATCAAAATCAAAATATTATCGATCAAGTAACTGCTATATACACAGACCTCCATAACTATAATGTATAAATTTATTTCATTAGTAAAAATACAATCTATCCTTTATTTATTTACTCAATTATTCAATCAGTTCATTAACAAAGGCTGTGAGAGCACACTGTTATGTGGGTGTACAAGTGTGTGCTTGCTTGTGTGCACATTTGCAAGTAGCTACTACAATATATTTCTATATAGTCAAAACCTACAGATGAAATCTAAACCAATAAAAATTGCGCTTTACAAATGAATATGGCACCATCACCTAGGAAAAGCCACCTCTTCCCAATATACTTAATTTGGCTCAATTTAAACATGAACACAGAAATTTAGTAAGTTTTGTGCTTCATGGAAAGTAAAACAAAAATATATGCCCAAATATATATCAGAGAGCATTTATTTTTTAAAAATACTTTGAATAAGGCTATCAACATAGTAATAAACTTGGAATGAAATAATTTTATTAGCATATAACCAACTTTCATAAATAAGTATGAGATTATAAATCAACCATTCATATTGATAACTACATTTTTAGTAAGAATATGTATACTTTATATATACTATACATGCATGCCTTATATTTATATGGAGAAAAAATAAAAATAAGGGAAATTGATCTTCAAGTGAAGATAGTAAAAAAATCAATGAAACAAATCTTAAAAAACATATACTAAAATATAAAAATGATAAAAGATATTTATAAACTAAAAAACAATAGAATTTTCTCAAACATCATATTCTGTATAAAGATCAAACTGGAAAAAGTCATTTTTTAGCATAATAGAAATGACAAGTTTTCAAGTATACAGTGTTAGGAATGAAATACATTATATAATTCTAAACAAAGATGAGATTGGACATTTACTCAGATCAATAAATATTAAATTCAGAACTCAAAGAACTCTATTTTCCTCAGAAAATAAAATAGACAAAGCCAACTCAATTATGAAGCACAAAATGAAGTCCAAGGTTATGAAAGAAATTAAAATTTTTTCCACAAGCTTGGTTCATGAACTTCGGACCTTTTATTTTTATGCTGAAATACTTCCAAAACATTATGTGTGCTTCAAAATATGGTTTAATATAATTAAACCAAGGTTACTATATACAATACAGCAACTTAATTACTAAAACTTTCCCCCCTCACTAATTCTCACTAACATAATAAAACATATAAAACATTTACATTTTTACTTTTTAAATATTAAATAAGTAAAACTTTTCAAATCTTTATATATTTGTGCTATGTTCTAGGAGGACTCCTTCATGCCATCTTCTGGTTTCAACAACTTGTTTCTTATTTACATCCATTCTATCCAGGATTAAACATACTGGTTAATATCATTGCAGTTTCTCTATCGGTTTAGATACTTTCAGCTTCCAGAAACAGAAGCCAGAGTTAATTATGCCTCCAATTTCCCATTTCTTTATCTCACTGTTTCTTTTGCTTTTTCCTTGGTCTTTGTCATTTGCATAATTTTAAGCCTGTTTAACAGCATGGTTTTAAAATGGCAGCCAGTAGAATTGGAGGCTATTTTCATTTCAATTCTAGAAGGAATGATAAAAGAAAACAAGTCAGCAATACAAAATAGAACTGAACAAAATATCACCCAAATATCCCTAGAGTATAAACTGTAAAGTCTCCCACAAAAGCAGATTGTAAACAATTAAGCCATTTTATTGAAAAACAGAATGAAATAATTAGCATAGATGACTGGAAGTCTCATTCTAGAAAAAAGGAATGTGTTGTCCTTCCCCTTATATGGGGAACAGCTGAACAAATCTATTTCTCAATTACTAGATAAAAGAGCAAGAGTGAGCGATGGTAGGCACAAAAATAACTGGTCAGCTATTTTTAAAATAGTGATTCATCTTGTTTCTAAAATATTACCTTCTTTCTCTGGTCATATTAATTATACTCATTTGAACGCCTTAGCATCCCATTTATAAACATGTATCTTGTTATTGCTTTTGATGCTGCTTTTTTGTTTCGTAGCTTTTGTTTTTTCTTGTACATCTATCGATTTGGTTCAAAATTGACCTTTAATTGTATAATCACCTGGCACTTGCCCATTGCCACCAGTATTTTTAAGGAAAAAAAAAGCCTGAATCTATGTACAAAAGGTTATCAGACTACAGAATCTTTATATGATATAAAAATAAGACAAAGAAAGACAAGTACCATTAATTTCCCTCATACGTGGAATCTAGTGAACAAAATGAACAAACAAAACAGAAACAGACTCATAAATATAGAGCAGGCTGACAGCTGTCAGGGTGCAGGAGGACATAGGGACTGAATATGAGATGGAGGTATTGAGCAAAAGAGCAAAAAAAAAAATAATAATAATAAAGAAAAGAAAAAGATTTATGAAATAGCTTTTATAATAGCTCCTCAGCATAGCAAGTTGTATTTCTCAGAATAAAAACAACAAAATTATTTCTAACTAAAGAGGAGATACATTTAAACTTGAAGAAATACCCATTAAAAGGTACAGTAATAGAAAGCAGAATTTAAAAAGAAAAAGAGAAAAAAGGCAAAAAAGTATGGAGCAGAACAGCCAAAATAGAGGGAAGAATCAATAATGCCAAATGCTGTGTAGATTGATGAATAATAAAAACTCTAAAAGATCACTAAAAGATCATTCACCTAGGTCTGTGGAAAACATTGATGTTTATTTCAAGTACTGTTTTGTTTAGTGATGGCCAGAGATTCTGTTTGCAAAGAAGCTGAGTATAAACTGTAGAGTTTATAATTACAAAGAAGAAGCTGGTTTTACCATCTAAATACATGAAACATATAGCAATAAAACAAAGACAGTCTGATGATAGGCTTATGGGGTAACAGAATTATATAAATTTTATATTTAGAACATGAAATTTTTACTGAAATATTGTGGTAGTCAAGAAGAAAGAAATGGTGGAAGCAAATGGTTAAAATAAATGGATTAAAGCAGAACAGAGTTGGATATTTAACGCCTCAGAGAAAGCTTTGCCCAGGTATTTTCCATGAAGAATTTATGTACATACAAGGAGACTTTTCAGAGCAAAAATAGGAATATTAGTTATTAGAATGAAACAATCATGACCCCAGATTGTCCAGACCACCAGGCCATATGGTCCTTCACTGTACATTACAACAGTTTTAAGCATAGCTCATATTTAATCTGTCAGTGAGCAACTAACTGGTAACAAATCTTTCATGTTTTTACTAGTAATACTTTTCCAGGCCTGCTTTCGAATTCTGTTGGCTTTGGATCTAGCACTGATTGGCTGAGAGAAGAAATGACATGACTACTGCCAAAAGTGGCCCATAAAAATTTCTTACATGCTATCTTCTACATTTTTTCCCATTCGGTGGCTTGTTTTTCTCTGAAAGCTTAATTGTTATGGTGGACACACTAGATTGAATTGGCATGGGTATGAGTAAATGATAAGAGGTAAGACTTATGTTTGGGGCTGTAGGTTAAGTAGATAAATCTACTTGTTTTCAAGACATTATATATTCAGAAGTTTATTAAGCAGCCATTATCCTAACCAGTGGTGGTATTCAAATAATTTAACAACTGGTTCTCTGCTCTAGTGACCATTAAAGTATAAAAAACGATATACCAAAATGTAGTTTATAATTTAATGCATTTAATACTTAAATAAGAACAATAAAAGAGGTGCACAACACTAGATTGTTATAAGAAAGAGTTTTAAAATATTAATAAAAAATATTAAATAATACCGGACAGAAAACAATAAAACTGTTATTTAAGATATCTCCAATGACAGCTTGTCACCCGCTGGTTGTTTGGCACATTTTCTCTTTATGTTATGTTTATTTACTGAATTACCAAATGTGAGGGAATTAAAATGTAGTATTTCATCAAAGGTATAATGAATTTTGAGTTTTATGAAATAAAAAAATATTACAACCATAGTTTCATCAATTTTTTTCACCTGTGAATAGAATAAACATTACTATGGGTACTTAGGATATGCTGTTGTGCAGATGAATGTTAAAAAAAAGGAATGTAAGTTTGTGATTTCCACATTGGGTGGCTCACCAGGCACCCACCTTAGAGAGAACCTTGATTGATTACAAGTGCCATTTTAACAACTGGCGTGCTGAACTCAACAAAACATTAGGATTAGTTCTGCCAAACAGGTGCAAATCAGCTGAGTCCCACTACTGTTCCTAACCGATACAGAGATCTTCCCAATATACTTCAGTCATTTATTACCAGTGGAAGGAAGTGAACACAGAGCACAATTCTTTTAACTATTTTGACGATAATGGATGAGATAGAAAATATTAATTAATCTTGAAAAAGGAAATAGACACTTAGTCTCAAATATAGAAAGTGCAAAGAGCAAAAGGATAAAGATAATAATAACAGAGACCAAGAGGGGGGAACATAATTAGGCTGGATGATTTTATTTTATTCATCCTGCTTAAGTAGATTAAAATTAAAGTTATTAGACAAATACTCATAATTTTGAACATTTATTCTATAGCATTTTTATACATATCAGGAGATTTTTGAGAGCAAAAGTGGTACTATTAGTTATTAGAAAAGGCAGGCATAACTCCAGATAGTCTAAGCAACCAGGCCATATATGGTCCTCTACTATACATCATAACAGTTTCCAGCATAGATCAGACCGAATCAGGTGTAACTAATTGTTTGTGTGTGTGTGTGTATGTTTTAATTTATTTGCATTTTAAGCCTAACCAAAACCACTAATATCTAAAATATGTAGCTCTATCATCCCATATTATTGACAACTAGGGTGTAAACTGGTACAAAAATTGAAATCAAAACCTTACATCAATATTTGTATAAGTATGGAGGTAAACAAAATAACTAAAGCAGTGGAAACTCATGTGGGGTGGAAGCCATGTGTAAAATACGCTAGGTATAGGTTTATTTAGTATCATATTCCATCATTAATGTAATAAATACAAGGCTACATGCTACTTGATTCACACTACATGATATTCTGGAAAAGGAAGAACAACGAAGATAGTAAAAAGATAGGTAGTTGCCTGACCTGTGGTGGCACAGTGAATAAAGCGTCGACCTGAGAACACTGAGGTAGCCAGTTCAAAACCCTGCACTTGCCTGGTCAAGGCACATATGGGAGTTGATGCTTCCAGCTTCTCACCCTTTTCTCTCTTTCTCTCTCTCACTCTGTGTCTCCTCTCTAAAATAAATAAATAAATAAAAAGAAATTTATAAAGACAGGCGGTTACCAGGGGAGGGAGGGATGATTAGGCAGACCAGAGAGAACTTATATAAGAGTGAAACTATTTTGTATGCATAATGGTCAATGCTGTCATTACAACTTTGTCAAAACCCATAAAATGAACAACATTGAGAGTGAACCCTAATGTAAAGTATGGACATTGTTTGGCAATGATGTATCCATATAGGTTCATCAGTTGTACAAATTAACTGCACTAGTGAACGATGTAAATAATGGAAAATGTTATGGGTGAGAGGTGAGAAAAATAAGTAGTGAGGAATGTTATGGGTGAAAAAATGGAATTCTGTGAATTCTTCTCATTTTTGTAATGAACCTAAAACAGCTCTAAAATAGTTCATTAAAATTTTAAACAAAAACATTAATTGAAAGATATCAAAAAGCTGGTTATTAAATAGAATTTTAACAGCTGCTTAAAATATTCAATAGTTTAGAAAAACCAGTAGGTGTCTCTCATGCTCCATATATTTTTAAAAATATAATAACTTCAAAAACTAATGCATATATAAAGGAGACAGTGATATAACAGTCAGCAAAATAGAAATAATGGCACCATTTTCATCAGTTTATTTTTGGTTAAGAAGGTAAGTTTGCTTATTACATTTACTATGCACAAACACTATATTCTAGATCAACAGAGTGGATACTTAGACAATCCTTGACTTGTGTAATACATTTGAAGATTTTCATTTTTAATTGTAAACATATTACTTCTGTTAAAATGAATGGAGCTCCATAAAAAATTTATAGCATTTTGGAAATCATTAGGAATGACCCAGGATTCATGCATATATTCTTTAAGATGCCTGTCACATTTAATCAAGGTCATGGTATTTTACAGATAAATGACCTTGTTAATTTCATTTTGACATGCCTCATTTGAATATATCATCTAAAAACTACGCAGACATAATTGCATCTATAACATTCACAAGCATTCATTAGGCTATGAAAAAGGATCTATTTTCAAGTTAGAGTCACTTGTACTTACCTAATAAGTACCTAAATGCATGGAATTGGTTCTAAATTCTACTACTAGGCACTAAGACTGCATGTATTTGGAGATGCAGTGTAAAGAAATCACAAGAGTAGCTGAGACGTATTTGGAAAAAAAGTAAAATTGAATAAAACAAATTATATTAATTAGCAAGTAGTGAAAAGTATAGAAATGTAATTAAAAAGCTAAGAACATTAAAAAAGAAAGGAAATTGTTCTTCTATTTGTTACAGTGGCACTCTTTTTCACATTTTTGTAGGTGCCAGTGGTAATGTTTATATAAGTATGATATTCTAAAGTGTAGTTATCAATCACTGAATTAAAGAATCTTGCTAAATCTTGGCTATGAGTGTGTATGTAAAGAATGAATGTCTCTAGTTAAAAACTTACTAGTTAACAGGAAATGGCCTTATTTTCCATAATTTTAAGTTAAAACCTATTATTTATTAAAACATGAAAGTCAATTAAGTTTGTTATTTTCACATGTCTAAAGAATTAATTATTAACATGGATCTTTCATTTTATAGTTTCATACAGAACAAGTAAAATAATAAAGATGGTATATTACCCAATTCAACATCACAAGAGAAACAGTGGCAAACAGTGAGACATTTGTTTTAAGTCTTTTGCATTATATAGCTGTGTGGTACTGATAAAGTGCATTAACTATTCAAAAGATTGGTTTCCTTGCCAGTAAATGGTAAGTGGCATTAACATCAAGAAGAAGTCAAAGTAAGAAACCCTGAACCCTTATTCCTCCCACAGAAACAATGCCTTAATTAAACATGGACCAATACCATTTCTGAGAAATCCAGGGACCAGCTGAGGGGCTTCTGCATCCTGGGCAAGTGTGAAGCCAGCTATATAGAATCTGGTAGGAAAATTTGTAGAAGTAGTAATTCTTCTCCTAAAGTAATTACATACATCTGTATATACAGAGATAGATAGATAGATAGAAGATAGATAGATAAATAGATGATAGGTAGATGATATAGATATATTATAGATATAGATGATATAGATATAGATATATAGATATAGTTGATAGATGTGAATAGGGATAGAAATAGAAATAGAGATTTCTTTAATGCACTGTGCACCTGATATTTTTGTAGTACTAATCACAATAATTATGGAAAACAGAGAGCCTATTCAAACAAATAGCTAATGAGAACTTCCCAAATCTATGGAAAGACCTAGATCCTTGGATCCAAATCCTAGTTACATCAATCCAAAGAGGCCTTCTCCAAGGCACATTTTATTAAAACTGATAAAAATTAATGACAGAGAAAGAATTCTCAAGGCAGGCAGGGAAAAGAGGAAAGTAATTTGTAAAGAAAGCCTATTAGGTTATCATCATACTTGTCAGCAGAAATTCTAAAAGCCAGAAGAGAATAGAACCAAATATTCAAACAACTGAAAGAGATAAATCACCAACCAAGAATAATATATCCATCAACATAGTCTTTAAATATGAAGGAGAAATAAATACTTTTCTGACATACAGATACTGAAGTATTTTTCATCAGAAAACTTCCATAACAGGAAATACTCAAAGTGGTTTTTCTATCTGAAACAAAGAAGGAAAGGTCACACAACTATGAGTAATATCAGATTATATTCTTCTCTAGTACACATGGAATAATTCAAGGAGAGACCATGTGCCAAGTCACAATACTAGCCTCAACAATTTCAAGAAGATTGAAGTTACACCAAACATATTCTCTGACCACAATGCTTTGAAATTAGAAATGAAATTTAAAAAGTAAGTAGAGAAATACACAAATATATGGAGATTCAACAACATACTACTAAAATATTACTGGGTCAAAGAGGAAATAAAAAGTGAGATTAAAAGATATATAGAAAGAGCTCTGGCCAGGTAGTTCAGTTGATTTTAGTGTTGTCCTGATTTCCAAGGTCATGGGTTCGATCCCCACTCAAGGACACATACAAGTAATCTGTAAAGAAAGCCTATTAGGCTATCATCATCATACTTGCCCTTCTCTTTAAAAATGAACTTTTCTTTCTTTCTTTCTTTCTTTCTTTCTTTCTTTCTTTTAAATGAGAGAGACAAATGAGAATGACAATACAATACGCTAAAACTTCTAGGATGCAATAAAAGCAGTAATAAAAGTTAATATCATTACAAGTCTATCTCAAATAAACAAGAGAAATCCATGTAAACAACCTAATATTACATCTTTAAGAATTAAAAAAATAAGAAAAGCCACTCAAAGTCAATAGAAGTAAATAATAAAAATTAGAACAAAAGTGAGTGAAATGCCGATCAAAGTAATTATATAAAAAATGAATAAAACAAAGGTCTGATTCTTTGAAAAGTTTAATAAAAATGACAAACCCCTATATAGACTCACTAAGGAAAAATGAGAAAAGGCTCATATAAACAATACTAAAAATGAAAGAATAAAAGTACCCCAGACATCATAGATATACAAAGGCTCATACAGAATACTATGGAAGTCTAGGCTACCAAATTCAACAGCCTAGAAGAAAGGTATAACTACTGAGAAATATATCACATTCCAAGACTGAATCATGAAGAATTGGAAAATCTATACAGACAGATAAATAGGGAAGAAATTGAAACAGCAATTAAAAACCTCCCCAATGTCCCTGGGCAGATGGCTCAGTGATAGAGCACTGGCCCAGTGTAGGAATGTCCCAGGTTTGATTCCTGGTCAGGGCACACAGGAGAAGCGACCATCTGCTTACCACCCTTCTCTCTCTCTCTCCCCCTCTCACTACCATGGCTCAGTTGGATCAAGCATATTGGCCTGGGCACTAAGGATGGCTCTGTGGAGCCTCAGCCTCAGGTGCTAAAAAAATAGCTTGCTTGCAATCCTGGCCCCAGATGGGCACAGCATCAGCCCCAGATGGGGGGTTGCTGGGTTAATCCTGGTCAGGATGCATGCAGGAGTCTGTATCTCTATCTTCCCTCCTCTCACTTGGAAAAGAAAAAAGAAAAAATGCCTTTCCCAAAAATAAATTTCCAATACTGGATGGCTTCACTAGTGAATTCCACTTAAACAAAGAAGATTTTATGCCTATGCTTCTCAAACAGCTCAAAAAATTGAACATGCAATACTTCATACACATTTTATGAGCCTAACATAACCTTGACACCAAAAGCCAGCAAATATAACAACAAAAAAAAGAAAACTGTTGAGCAATATCTCTGATGAATACAGATTCGAAAATCCTAAAACAAAAAACTAGCAAATCAAATACAACAATACTAATCAAGTGGGGTTCATTCTATGGCAGAAGGATGGTTCCACATACACAAAATAATCAATGTAATATAGTACCTTAACAAAACAAATGATGAAATATCATATAATCTTTTCAGATGAAGGAAAAGCATTTGATAAAATGCAACACTCATTTTTGCCCTTAATTATGTTGAGGTTGTTTCCTTCTATACCCAGGGCAAACAGGCAAGTGAAGGAAATAAAAGTCATACAAATTGGGAAGGAAAAAGTAAAAGTGTAACTTTTTACAGATGACATGATTTTTACACAGGAAAACCTAAAGTTTCTACCAAAAAACTTGACTTGGGCTGGCGAATACATAATACTGTGTCCAGATGATGTGTTGTGCAATTGTGTATTTGAAACCTGTATAATTTTGTTAACCATGTCACCCCAATAAAATCAATGAAAAGTAAACAAATAAAGCAATAAACAAATACAGGAAAGTTGCAGGATACAAAGTCAATGTACAAAAGTCCACAGCTTTTCTATATAGTAACAATAAAATTTCAGAAAAAGAAATGAAAAAAGCAATTCCTTTTGCAACTACAACCAAAATAATAAAATACCTAGGAATAAACTTAACAAAAGATGTGAAGGACATAATTACTGAAAACTACAAAATGGTAAAAAAAAATTGAAAAAGACAATTAAATGAAAAAATATTCTATGTTCATGTGTTGGAAGAATTTAATAGAGTCAAAATGGCCACATTGCCCAAAGCAATACACAGATTTAATGCATTTTCTATCAAATACACAGATTTAATGCATTTTCTATCAAACTCCCAATATCATTTTTAAAGACATACTAGACCAACAACAAAAGAATCATTAGACTTGTATAGAACCACCAAAGACTTCAAATAGCCAAAAATATCCTCAAAAAAAAAAATAAGAAAAATAACGAAGCTGGATATAACACATTACCTGACCTCAAATTATACAGGCAGTCCCTGGGTTACAAAGAAGATAGGTTCTTTAGGTTGGTTCTTAAGCTGAATTTGTATGTAAATTGAAACAGGTACATCTATCTATTAAATACAGCTTAGACAGATGTTTGTCATAACATAGTATTTATTTTTACCTTTCTGTGCATATAAACACTTAAACATCTTCAAACCTATACAGAATCTATCTCATTTGTAATCCGGGACTGCCTGTACTACAAAGTGACAATAATCAAAACAGCATGGTATTGGCAGAAAGACACACATACTGACCAATGGAACAAAACTGAGAGCCCAGAAATAAAACCACATGTATATAGATAGGCAAATAATTTTTGACAAAGGAGCCAAAACACATGAAAAAGAAAAGAAAGTCCTTTCAGTAAATGGTGCTGGGAAAATTGATAGCCACTTGCAAAAGAATGATATTAAATTACAGTTTGTTCTCATGTATAAAAAATTAATTTAAAATAGATCAAAGACCTAGATATAAGATCTGAAACAATAAATTACACAGAAAACATAGGTACTAAACTTATGGACCTTGGTCATAGAAAATATTTTATTCATTTGACCCCAAATGCAAGAAAAGTAAAGGCAAAATAAATGAATGGGACTATATGAAGTTAGAGGGAAGGGGGCAAAAGGCGGTAATGTAGGACAAGGGGGTGGGGTGAGGAAGTTATGTTGAGTGGGAAACTTGAATCCATGTTAACACAATAAATTAATATTGATAAAAAAAGAAGACATACAAATGTCCAACAGATATACGAAAAGATGTTCAACTTCACTAGCTCTTAGGGAAATGCAAATCAAAACTACAATTAGATACTGCAAAAGAAACTGACAACAAAACAAAATGGTAACTACCCAAATGGGATATGATATTTGCAAACAACAGCTCCGAAAAGGATTGATATTCAAAACATATAAAGGACTCATACAACTTAACAGCAAACAATCTAATTTAAAAAATGGGCAGACAACCCGAACAGACACCTCTCCCAAGAAGACATACAGAGAAAGACAAATATCATATGATCTCACTTATATGTGAAATCTAATGAACAAAGTCAATGGAGGAATGAAACAGAGGCAGAGGCGGGGTCACAGGGAGCAGAGGGACAGCTGCCAGTGGGAAGGGCGATGAGGGGATGGGATCAGAGAAGGTGAAGGGATTAGTGAAATTATATGTACATAACACATAGATACAGATAACAAGACAGCAAATCCCAGAGAAAAGGGGAAGAGGAAGTTAGAGGGAAGGGGGCAAAAGGAGGTAATGGAGGACAAGGGGGGTGGAGGTGAGGAAGTTATGTTGAGTGGGAAACCTGAATCCATCTTAACACAATAAATTAAAATTGATAAAAAAATAAAAGAAGACATACAAATGTCCAACAGATATATGAAAAGATTTTCAACTTCACTAGCTCTTAGGGAAATGCAAATCAAAACTACAATTAGATACTGTCTGTTAGAATGGCTATTAGTAACAAGAACATAGGAAATAACAAGTGCTGGAGAGGTTGTAAAAAAAAAGAAACCCTCATGCATTGCTAGTGGGCATGTAGACTGGTACAGCCACTACGGGAAACTGTATGGCATTTCCTAAAAAAAATAAGAAATAGAGTTATCACATTACCCAGAAAATTTTCTTCTAGGTATCTACCAAAAAAACTTAAAAAAAAAAATTATTGGCAAAGATATATGAGCCACTATGTTCATTATGGCACTATTCACAGTGGCCAAGACTGGAGATAATCAGTGTCCTTTGATAGATGTTGGCTAAAGATGTGGTGGTACATGTATGTGTACTACGTGATATTATTCAGCTATGAGAAAAAAGAAAATACTGCCGTTTGTGACAACATGGATGAACCTTGAGAATATTATGCTAAGTGAAATAAGTCATTTAGAAAAAGCCAAGAATCCTATAAGGGATATAAACTCATATGAGGGATATAAAGCTGAAACTAACAGACACAGACAACAGAAAGGTGATTACAAGAGGGAAGGAGATGATGGTAGTAAAGGGTAAACAGGGCTAAATAAATGGTTACTATTGTGTCAGAAGATCTGACTTTGAGCGGTGGGATAACAATGCAATAAATAGATCATGTATCATAGAAATGAACACTTGACACCTGTATGAGCCTATTGACCAATGTCACCTCAATAAATCTAATAAAAAATAGATAAAAATTAAAAATTGTGGTAACTTGTTAGAAAAGCTATAATGAATATAAACATATATATATCTATAAATCTATATCTATATCTATCTATATATATCTTTACACACAATTATAAATATAAACACACTAAATGTAAATTGCTTGTACATACATTCACACACATATTTGGTAAACTTGAGTGACCAAAAAGGCTTAAACCATTTTGAGTGTGTGTATGTACTTTATAATTAAGATCAGGGTTCTCTTCTATCCAGTGTTGTTATACTATCAAAGAGGAGGTACACAATAAGAAACAGGAGAATAGAAGAAGATCGAGAAGAGTAAAAAGAGGAAGAAACAAAGTAAAAACCTTTAATCCATTAACTTCTTAACTCATTAACTGGCATAAAATAAATAGATACCCTTGCTTAAAATATATTTTTTCATGCAGCTACAATGTAGACAGCCCACTACATCAGAGTTATGAAGATTTTTAAATTGAGCAGACTTACAGTGAAGGTACATTTTTGACAGAGAACACAGTAATTGAAACACGATGTAGTTCCTATTTAAAACCTTTCTATATCCCACAATATTAGCTATGTCCATATATATTTGGCATTTTCACAATAAGCCTTTTAGTATTTAGATAAAGTGAACTTTATAACATTAAAAAATGTTTGATGGGTTCACTTTTATTATTTTCCCTTAATTTGTATATATATTTTATTCACTACTGCTTACAAATAGCTCATCAAAAGATAATAGTTGTTTCCCTAGACTTTGAAACACTTTATAATAACACTAATGTAAATGTAAGTTAGGAAATGAATAATCATGAAAGGCGTTTAGTTTATAAAGAAAGAATTAAGTCCATTCTATATCTATAGAATCAAGGGAGATTTATGGGATTTCAACAATTCATAAAGCTTGGGTAAATTTAGAAGAACAATCAGGTTAGTTAAGAGATTTAGAAATGTATTACACAGGATAATTAGAAATCCCAGCCTCATTTGTCACATATAAGACAAACTTCTTAAATGAGACAGATAAACCAAAAATATATACTTGAGGATGTAAGTAAACTAAGCCTCCATAGCCAAATTTAATAAAAAATATGAATCATTTGGAGGTAGAGTATCAGAAAGTACCAACTATTAAAAGAGCATGAGTTGCTGAGATGTGGAGTAATTCGATCATACAGTGGATGTCCATTCCCAGAAACAGTATAGACTGGACTGGATTAGAAAGTTTCCTGTTACATTGTGCCAACTATTAAAATCTAAAAACAAATCTAAATTACGAGACCTTATTATATTTAAAAAGTAAGGGGAGATATTCCCTTCTCCTTTTCCTGAGAGCACTTATATAAAAAAACTTAAAATGGTAGGTAATTTTTCCTGTCTTTGAAATGCATATAAATTATTTGAAAACAAAATAACTTTGTGAACTAGAAATATCTTTCTCAAGTGCCTAAGAGCCATCTCTGTGAAATGTAAACAACCCTGTTTCAATGGGTGGGCGATTCACTCTAAATTGCACAATCACCTTCTAGCATCAATTTTCCCCCACTTCCATAGTCAAAAAACACACACAGATAGTCACTAAATCACCACATGAAGTTTGTAAGAACTACATGTGACAGAAAATGCTGTGATGTTCTCTTTCTTGAGTTCCTGTTATAACATATGTTTTCATGATTTTTATTAAGCAAAGCAGAACCTACTTTGCTAAAATTTCTTCCTTGTGAAAGACTGTTAAGAGAATAAGACCCATTCAAGTTGTTGTAAATTGCAGTATTTCATTTTTTCTTATGGATGGATCTTGAGAATATCATGTTAGAAAGAGTCAATAGCCATATGATTTCACTCATGTGGGATATAAAAGCAACAAATAGAGAAACAGAAAAACAAAGGAACAAATACAGATATAGGCAACAGTGTGGTAGTTATTAGAAGGGTATAGGGAGGTAATCAAGGGTGATGGGGGTCAAATAGATGATGAAGAAAGAAAATTTGACTTTGGGTGGTGGGGCACACAATGCAATATATAGAAAATATATCATAGAAATGTATACTTGATACCCATAAAATTTTATTAACCAATGTCACCCAATAAAATGATGGGATTTTGACTTCTTCCATTCCTGGTGCTGTCACATAGTTAAAATGCCATCAGCCAAATTTCTCCAGATTAAGTTACTAATTTCATGTCTGAAATTAATTAATGTATTGTGAGAAAAGAAGATGCTTTGAAAATAGGTAAAGTCCTACTACTCACTGCTTTCATCCAACAATAACACCATTAGCAACCATGGATGATTTTTCCCTCACCAATCAGAACTATGTACTTTGATTGCCAAATGGAGGTTCTCTAATTCTACCTGTTCTTATAAATTACATATACTAGCTGGCATTCTATATTTAGGAAAAACATTATTCTCCCACATTTATTCACATATTTATTTATTTGAATCCAGCCTCATGAATCTTATTTTATTCAGTAGATTATAATATGTCACTATTATTACATATGTTGATATTCAAATTGCCCCTATTTGGTATATACTATATTTCCCCATGTATAAGACTCATCCTTTTTCAAAAAATTTGGGGTCTAATAACTGGGTGTGTCTTATACAGTGGTTGTAGATTTTTTACTTGCATTTCCTACTTTTTTTGTGCAGATGAGAAGTTGTATGAATTTTATGATGAATAAACTTGAGTTCAATAACTCTATGTAATACACCTTTTTTTCAAATTTCGGTCCCTAAAATTAAGGTGCGTCTTATACATGGGGATATACGGTACATCCCATGCAAGCTTGCTTCTGTATCATTGTAAATTGCCACACCATTCCTACAGTACTTCTTACTTTCTAGACACGTATACACATAACCACATATCTTTGTGTAATCAGAGTCTAGTTGTGTATTTTTTAATGTGAAAACATGTTTTTTAAAGTAAAGCATGTTGCCTCTTACATCTTTTTGTTATCCCAGATAACTTAGTGATTTTTTTTTGCTAGAGACTCTTAAAAGCATGACAGCTGATGCATTGATTTTAATGAGGTGTCTTTTTTGAGGCAAGGAAAGTAGAGCTCTAGTTCTACATCTGTCCCAGCAACAACGTACTACCCAGAGAACATATTACATGCTCCAAGAGGCTGAGGGGAGGCAACAGCCCCAGTGAGCAGACCGAAGGACTGAAGTCCCGTCCCCACCCTTACTCAGATGTTTATTATCTAGTACAAATAATCAAGGGAGCAGCCAACAAAAGTTTTCAGGAGGTGAAGTAAATGACAAGAAACATGCTGACTTTTAATCTCTGTTCTGAGAGCCTAAACATTTTTGGTTACTGAATCTTATCCTGCTGTTTTTGCTGTTTCCAGTAGAGGGTCAGAGAGGCCCTTGGACTTTTGTCTCCTCAGGGCTTTTGCTTTAGGGCACCTTGCTGTCTCTAATTGTTTTCCTAAATCTGCATGTCTTCAGAGCATATTCCTACATATATCAGCCTATTTTTTGGCTGGGGTTTTGATGCTGAATTCCACTACTTGTAATGCAGAGAGACTAGTGAAGAGGAGAAGGTGTAGGTGGTGGCATTTAAAGATATATACCACTGTCCACCCGACTGCTTCTCTTCCTTTTATGGCAGTTAGGATGGAGAAAAAAGGAAAAAAATATATAACTGTACAACTGAAACTAATGGTTAATGACTTGACATTGAAATTATTTAGAAAATTAAATCCTCTGCACTTTTTATTTACCATCTATAGATTTATAAATAAGAAATTTTTACTGATCCCTTCCAGCTTCAAAAATTCAGCAAGCCAAAAGTTGTCTAAAACATTCTGTTTCATCTTTGAGTGAGATTGAAATATCAAGAATCATAAAGAACACAGATTCATCAGGGATTTTGAGATTCTGAAATTGAAGTTGACATGTCAGTTACAGGGAACAGACAAAACCAGTGACAGTATTTGAAGGCTTAAAGGCCATGTGTTGTCTGTGACATTCACATAGGTTGTCCATGCTGACTCCTTAAAAACGTCTTCTTCACAGATGATAACCAAATTTTCTATTAGCCAATTTTAAAACAAATTTCTTATAGTGTCTATGTGATGAAATTTCCTATTATATTATTTTTCCAGAAAGACTTGTTATCATGTACCATCAAGTAAGTAATAAATATTTCATTTTACTCTAATTTTAATCTTTCATATAAAATCAACACAAAGCATAATTTAGAGGAATATCTTGTTCAAAAATAAAACAAACATTTTTACAAGTAGTGAATGACTAGGTCATTTTAAAAAGTTGTAATCTATAACTATTTTGAAGTATGTATAATATCATATATACTCTAACCTGCTATCGTGCCTTAACTTCAAAACAATTGCCTTTCAAATTGAAAATGTTTCTTAACATTAACTGGGTATAGAAATGTCTCATATTTAAAATTCACCATAATGTATATTTTCTTTTTCAAGATTTCTTGTGTTTATAATTAGAATATTTTTAAATATGAGTACAAATTTTAAAAAGGAAAATAAATATTAAGCAAATAAAAGCATACGATATATATTATGATTATTATTTCATTAAAAATGTTGATACATGAGACAAGTAAAAACATTCCACATGGTGTCATATTTTCCTCAGAAGAAAATATCTCTCAGATAATTAATGACTTTAAATAAACAATAAAGTGATTTTATTTTGCACTGTCATAATTCCTTGATTCCACTCCTGGAAGGATGGCTCCCTTTAGTGCACAGATACCTGAAGGGTTTCATTGGTACAGTGTTGTATGCCCAAACCGCAGCCAGTTGAACAAAGATTTGGAACTAACTTTAGCACCAAAATACTACATATGCTTCAACAAGTTTCTTCCACTGACATATGACAAAATATTAATGCTTTATTACACAAAATATTCTATTTATTTATTTTTATTTTAAAATATTTTTGTATTGGACTTGTTAGGGTGACACTATTCACACACTTATTATACCTGTTTCAGGTACCCAACTCTACAACATTGGTTCTGTACAATGTATTGAAACAAAATAATTTTTAAGTTTCATTTCAAATATTCAAAATCAATAAAGATTAATAAGTCAGTTAGTTAATATATTAATATCATTAAACAAAGCAACCGAATAAGCTTGGCAAACTAGACCTCCATACATATAGGGTTCATTTATTTGACATTTCTTGCTTTTCTATATCTAACTTCTATTTTAAAATAAACTTTATTGGCCCTGGCCAGCTGATCAGTGGATAGAGCCTCGGCTCAAATGCGAATGTCCTAGATTCAATCCCCAGTCAGGGCACAGAAGCAGCTACCGGCTTCTCTTCCCCTCTCCCTCTCCCTTTTCTCTCTCTCTTCTCCTCCTGCAGCCAGTGGCTCAATTGGTTCAAGTGTCAACCCTGGGCACTGAAGATAGGTCAGTTGGCCTGAGCATTGGCCTCAGGCACTGAGAATAGCTTGGTTGATTTGAGCATTGAGCATCGGACCCAGATGGGAGTTGCCAGGGGTTGCTGGGTGGATCCCGGATAGAGCACATGTGGGAGTCTGTCACTCTTATGACCCCTTTCCTCAAATAAATAAATAAAATAAATAAATAAAAAATGAAATAAACTTTACGATCCATGTCCCTAAACTCTAACATTTTATATACTCTTTTAGCTTCCAAATAGGATTCTTTTTTCCCTTCACCATAATGCAGTTTTTACTACTACATGCCTTTTGGCTTTATTTATGTAAGTATTCTTTACTGTCAGTATCTATAACTTTCCAAGAACATATCACTGTTTTTATAATATAAGGGTAAGTAGACTTTTCTCAGAAAAAAGGTCTTCATTACCAAAGTTTAAATTCCTCCAATTATTGCAATATCTCTTATTTACTTAAAAATATTTAATAATTCAATGTGTTTAATCTGACTATTGTTGGAAGGGAAAGCTTAAAAGCAACAATTTCTATTGCATATTTTTTTAAACTCATCAAATATTTCTAATCTGATATGCATCTCTACTGCAGTATTACAATTTTCCAATCTATTACTTTGCCTACACAATAATTTTGTAATGATTCTATTAAGGCAATAAAACTACTCAAGGCATACAACATCATCCTACCAAGGTCTTCCCTTTACCAATCAGATAATGAACATCATTCAGATTAATTTATAACTGGTAACTCCTTTAAAAAATTAAGACTATAAAGTATATATTGGAAGCCCTGTACAGTTAGCTCCATCTGTTAGAGTGCCCTCTGGAAAAACCAAGGTTGTAGGTTCAATTCCTTCCTGGACAGGGTACATACGAGAAGCATCCGATTAATGCACAACTAAGTGAAACAATAAATAAAGGCTTCTCTCTCTCTCTCTCTTGCCCTCTCTCTTTCCCTTCCTCTTTCTGCCTCTCTAAACCCAATCAATAATAATAATAAAATGTTCAAAGAATAGCCTGACCAGGTGGTGGTGCAGTGAATAGAGCGTGGGACTGGGATGCGAAAGACCCAGGTTCAAGACCCCAAGGTCGCCAGCTTGAGCACGGGCCCATCTGGCTTGAACAAAAAAGCTTGCCAGCCTGAACCCAAGGTCGCTGGCTCCAGCAAGGGATGGCTCGGTCTGTTGAAGATCCGTGGTCAAGGCACATGTGAGAAAGCCATCAATGAACAACTAAGGTGTCACAACAAACCCTAGCGGTTCGATGAGTCGGTCTCAGGGGTTCAGAGAGGCCTATGCTGCGGAGGCCGGAATAAAGTAATACCGTAATTTGTTGTGAGTTCATGCACTTTGTTGGCTTTGTTCTTTGAGCAAGGTGATGTTCATGCATGGCTCATTTTGTGCACCAGTAAAAAAACATATACCTATGTCTTGAATTTGGAAAAAAAATCATATTTTATTTATCACTAAAGAAGGGTTCGGTGAATGCGCATATGAAACTGTGGTTTCGTTACCTCAAAAAAGGTTAAGAACCACTGCTCTAAAGTGTCAACCTGGAACACTGAGGTTGCCTGTTCGAAACCCTAGGCTTGCCTAGTTAAGGCACATATGGGAGTTGATACTTCCTGCTCTTCCCCCCTTCTCTCTGTCCCCTCTCTCTCTCCTCTCTAAAATGAATAAAAACTTTTTTTAAAAAAGCTCTTACATTAAAAAAAAAAAAACGATTCATTTTTTCTTTAGCTTGACAGTATTGTCTTAAAATAATCCTCAATTTTATAATTAAATTTTTAATATTATGTTTCCAGACTAATGTAATGGATAAGGATTCTCTATTTGGCCTATACATGAACTTCTGCATTTTAGCGCTGCAACTGGGTTTCCCTAGCTCTCTTCAGTACAGCACTACTGAGTCCTGAACAAATCCCATCACAAGTCTTTGTCTTCCTGTTACTTCCCTCTCCCAGTTGCTGGTACGTCTTGTGACACTTAGGTACTCAAAGTTTGATTCTAATTTACTCCTATTTTGAGAGTAGTATGTATACACTGACACTTAGTTTTGCTAGGAGGCTATTTCTGACA
Organism: Rhynchonycteris naso; assembly: GCA_037038555.1. Classification (NCBI taxonomy): domain Eukaryota; kingdom Metazoa; phylum Chordata; class Mammalia; order Chiroptera; family Emballonuridae; genus Rhynchonycteris; species Rhynchonycteris naso. The sequence goes on from CM072998.1 coordinate 264,423,204, forward strand.
TTTTTTAACTGGCAATTTGATTTCTGTAAGAGCATGAGTATTTAAATTATGTAAAATTCTAAAAATAATGTTTCTACTTCTTATTGAATGTTTGATAATAAATTGGCTAGATTTTTAAATTTATAGGCAAAATTGTGTTCTTATTTTCCTTTCAGTGACATTTAATCAGTCCTTGATTGCTTCCTAATATCTTCCTTTTTTTATATATCAAACTCATCAATATAATTAACATTCAAATGACCAATAATTAGCTATATAATTGTGGTCTTATTTTTATCTTTTCCTTCCTTCTATTGTTTTTTTTTTTACCTGCTATTTTTGACTATGTAAATGATTAGGTTGGATCTTTTGGTCATTAACTTTTAGCTCTTTGATCCTCTTACATATGAGCATAAGTTTAAATTGTTTATTGGAAAAAGTGCTTTAGCTAAATCCTACGAGTTTTGAAAGCTTTTATTTAATTATAAATTAATTAACAAACTAATGTTGTTATAGTTACAAAATTTTAGTTTTGTTTCCTTTCAACTGGTATCAGTTTTTAATTGCTTAATATGTGCTTGAAAGTAAGTTTTTATTTTCTGTATAAGTATGTATGTATGTCTTCAGATCAATTTTTAAAATCCTTTGATCCTTAGCAAACTGTTTAATGTATTAATACCTCCTGAAAAATTTATAAATCTTGTACACAGAAGTGGATCTGTCAATTGTTCCACCGTTCTGCAAAGTTTTGTCTTAAACAATTTGAGGTCGTTCTTAATGTTTTACAAAAGTTTTAAATAGTAGTTTTTGTAAAGTTTTAAATGTAGATTCGTACTTTGTTAAATTGTCATTAAGTAGGTTCTCTCTATATCATTTTCTTTTTATTTTATTTCATTCATTTTAGAGAGGAGACACAGAGTGAGAGAGAGAGAGAGAGAAAGAGAGAAAGGGGGGAGAAGCTGGAAGCATCAGCTCCCATATGTGCCTTGACCGAACCAGTGCAGGGTTTTGAACTGGCGACCTCAGTGTTCCCAGGTCGATGGCTTTATCCACTGCGCCACCACAGGTCAGGCTCTATATCACTTTTAATCTTTCTAAAAACAATACTACTTTACTTCATTATAATAGTTATATTAGCTTTCTTATTATTATTGTTTGTCTTGTATATTTGTTTCCATTCTTTTACTTGTATTCTCTCATTAGTATATGGAAATTCTGATAACTACAGTCCTTGCAGATTAAATTATCTTTGTTCTTGTTTATATAAACTTATTTCTCCATGTTTTAAAATGTTTTCTTCTGAACTCATATTTGATGTCATTGTCAGGAGTCATGGGGTTTGATAGATCTATGTTCTCCTAGAGAAAATTTGTTCTTGCATCATTTAGGTTCATGCATTTACTACCAACCTGCGATCACTTTAAGTTTCACAGCCAGACCACTCAGGTAGTGTAATATTAAAACTTATACTTGTATAAATACAACATAAAAATAATAGATTTGTAGATGGATCTTTTATTACCTTTTTTTCCCCTATATAGACCTGTGATTGAGAAGACCATCTCCTTTTGCCAGGGTGCCAAGATTTCCCTGCCCACTCTTTCACTGATGTTTTATTCATTCAAAGTCATACTCACAAAGGAGTCATATAAGACCTTATCTATTCTATATAAATATAAAAATATAATTTTTAGGTACTGCATTCTAGCAAAGAACCTTATATTCTATAGGGTTGCAAGAATATATTTACTCTTTTAGAATCCTAATTCTGCTTTGCTTTTATTTCTTTCAGTGATGAATCATTTATATTTTACACATACCTCCAAAATCAAATCTTCCAGTACCATGTATTTAACCCCTTAACCTTTTACTACACTCCTTTTTTCTGGTAACCACCATACTGTTGTCTGTGTCTACAAGCATTTCATTGCTTGTTTTTCTTTTTGTTCATTTTTGCTTTCAGTTTTATATCCCACATGAGTGAAATCATATGGTTTTAATATTTTCTGTCTAACTTATTTTGCTAAGCATGATATTTTTAAAATCCATCCATATCGTCTAAGATGGCAATCTTTTAACTTTTCTCATGGCTGAGTAGGAAGTATCATATCTTCATTATTCAATCCTCTAGTGAAGGACACTTCAGTTTTTTCAGAGTCCTGGTCACTGTGAACAAATGCTTCAATGAACATAGGGGTGCATATATCTTTGTAAGTAAGTATTTTTAATTTTTTGCATAGATACCAGAAGATGGAAGCTTCATCATATGTTAATTTTATTCTTAAATTTTTAAAGAGCCTTCCTAATGTTTTCCATAGTAGCTGTACAAGTTTACATTGCAGATTTAATGCAATACCCATCAAAATCCTAATGACATATTTTAAAGATATAGAACAAAAAACATTCATTAGATTTGCACAGAACCACAAAAGATACTGAATAGTCAAAGCAATCTTGAGATAAAAGAAAAAAAACCCAGAAATACGGTTTCCTCATGACTTCAGATTACACGACAATGTGACAATATTCGAAACAACATGGTATTGGGAGAAAAAGAGACATACAGACCAATGGAACAGAATTGAGAGTACAGATATAAACCCACATGTATATGGGCAAATAATTTTTGACAAAGAAGCCAAAACCACATAATGGAGAAAAGAAAGTTTCTTCAATAAATGGTGCTGAGAAAAGTGGAAAGTACATGCAAAAAGAATGAACCTAGACTACTGTTTGTCCCCATACAAAAACTTAAACTCAAAATGGATCAAAGACCCAAATAGAAGACTGAACCAATAAATTACATAGAAGAAAACACAGAAACATAGTCTTCAAAGTTATGGACCTTGTTCTTAGAGAACATTTTATAAATTTGACCCCAAAGGCAAGAGATGTAAAGGAAAAAATAAACAAAAGGAACTAAATCAAACTAAAATGTTTGTTTTTGATCCATGATCATTTTACTTACTTTATGCCAATTTTAGCTAAGTTAGATGTGTTTTACTGTGCCCGACATTTTTGGTATTCTATAGTCAGATGATTTTCATTTAATTTAATTCATCAAGATTATAGTAAATGGAATTTCTTACCAGGCTCTTTCATTACTAATCATTTAGAGAATTTTTGGAAATATCTGTACTTCATTCTTATCTTCCTCTGGGTTATACTGACTGTATTTTGAATAAGATCTTACCTTCTAGAATTTTCTGAATATAGCTTGTTTGAATATTTTACAGGTTGTTAAATCATAAAACCATAACATGCTTCCATAGGAATCCAGCCATCCATAATGTAATTCTATAGGAAATATTATGTTTCTAGATATTCTTTAGGTATGTACACCTCACTTATTTGTTTTTTCCTTCCTTGTTCCTCATTCCATCAGAATTAATCTCAAAATGCATATTTCTTAATTTCTCTTTATGCTGTTATAGAGTTGATATACAATGATCTTACTACTATTCCAAAAGCTTTTTCCCACCTGTCTAGATGAGCCTCTACCTCAAATAAACCTAAACATCTTGATATTATCCTATCTTTTGGAACACTAACCCCTAATACAAAAATTATACCATTCATAGAAGCCAGCTTAACACACAGGGCCTCAATAATAATTAAAATATTACATTAATTTTTATCATTTAAAAATTGCTTCACCTGCCCAGGCGGTGGCGCAGTGGATAGAGTGCTGGATTGGGATGTGGAGGACTGAGGTTCAAGACCTGGATGTCGCCTGCTTGAGCGTGGGCTCATCTTGTTTGAGTAAGACTCACCAGCTTGAGCACAAAGTAGCTGGCTAGAGCAAATAGTCACTTAGTCTGCTGTAGTCCCCCGGTCAAGGCACATATGATAAATCAGTCAATGAACAACTAAGGAACCTCAATGAAGAATTGATCTTTCTCATCTCTCTCCATTCCTGTCTTTCTGTCCCTATCTGCCCCTCTTTCCGACTCTCTCTGTCTCTGTCACAATAAAATAAAATAAAATAAAAATTGCTTCACACATTTTCCAATGCCTTACTTCTTATCACTTATTTTCTTAATCTTCCCACCCCTCAATATATTTTCATTAGATAAAATGAAAAAACAAGCCAATGAATAAATAAAAGACACCATCAAAAACCCTGTGTATTCTAAGTGCAAACCTACAAAGATACATGCACCTGCCTATATATTATTATATTATCCTCTAGTCTTAGTAAAAGAACTGTATTTCTAAATCCAATGGATAGTCTAAGTACTAATCTTTCTTACCCTCTCAGCCTCATTGGACAATATTTGCCAATTCTTCCTTAAAACAATATATCTCGTTGTCTCTTCAAACATTCCATTTTCCTTGTTGTTTTTTCTTAATTCTTTCCTTTGTAAACTCATGCTCTGTAATCCAAACATCAACTGATCTTCAAGTTTTGGCCCTACAGCCACTTTACTTCCACTGTCTCATCTTAATTTAGAATAGCGAAATGCCTATGATTAAAATGAACTCTTGTACTCAGAAGGCCCACACATTTATACCTCTTTCTCCTGGGCAAAATATCTAACTACATCCTTAAAATATCTTTCTGGATGTTATAAATAAATATTAATTTAACATATGCAAATTGAACTTGATCTTTTCTCCTAAAACTAATCCACTCCCATTGTTTCCAGTATTAGAGAATGTCACCATTATTCATTCATGTGTTGTTCACTTAATTATAGATCATTTCAATTCAGAAACAAATATTCACGGGGATTATGCAACATGTCCAAAATTTCAGACAATACAAACTGAGATCTCAAACCAATTCTGATTTTTAAAACCATGATCTATCACCAACTCATACACAATCTTTAAGTCATTCTATATTTTCCCATTGTGGTATAACAAAACTTTCTTCTCATATCTACTTCTGCATTTTCTAATTACAATTTACCTATAGTATTAGAACTTGTAAATGTGATCTTATTTGTAAAATTTATGTTTAGGATTTTGTTACAGATAATGGCATCAGGAAATTTCCGAAATGATCAGGCTGTGCCTTAAATGCCATTACAAGTGTGCTCATAAAGCAAGGCAGGGAGTTTAGACACAGGGAAAAGGAGAGGTGAGGATGGAAGACAGAGAATAAGGTCGTGGTCATAAAGCAAGAATCCCTGGCATCCACTAGAGGCTGGAAGATGAAAGAGATTCTTTCCTAGAGCCTCCAGAGGATATGTGGCCCTGCTGACAGCTTAATTCCAGATCTGTGGTCTCTTGGTTTGTAAGAAAATAAATTTCTGTTGTTTAAGCCACTGAGTCTGAGGCAAATTGTTGCAGCAGCCATATAAAACTGTCACAGCTGCATCCCTAACACTTACATAATTGTTATAGCAACAATCATATGCCATTCAGTTTTCAACCTGAACATCCTGGCTTAAAACAGAGCCCACATTTTGTGATTAATAAGTATATTTTAAATAACATAATTAAAGCACACATGAATAACATAATTAAAGCACACTAATTCTAAAATTAGTGTCATTTGGTCTAAATCCAATTTGGAAATAATTCTCAGTGAGTTACATGTTTTAATTCAGAAATTTTGCAAATCATTATTAGATACCTATCATGCTAGTCCTTGGTCCTACAGTGGATTATGCTAAAAAAATAGTATAAATTCTTTGTTTTCATAAGATTATTAGTCAATACTTCAGTAAAAACCTGGTTGGTTTTAATTTTTTTATGTTAAGTTTTTCCATTTTTTTTCCTTTGAAAATATAGAATTTAAAATGCTATTACGTTGCCTGACCTGTGGTGGCGCAGTGGATAAAGCGTCGACCTGGAACGCTGAGAAAGTACTTCAAAACCCTGTGCTTGCCTGGTCAAGGCACATATGGGAGTTGATGCTTCCTGCTCCTCCCCCCTTATCTCTCTCTCTATCTCTCTCTCTCTCCTAAAATGAATAAAGTCTTAAAGCAATAAATAAAATGCTATTATGCTAAAATATATACTGTTTATTTTAGAACTCAAAATAAGTACAATAATATAGATTTAAAGATAACCTTACATGTAAATCTTTGTTATTCTTTCATAATACTTTAAATCAAATCATCCTTAAAATTATGTAATATTCATGTAATTTCAGGTACTTCCCATATGCATGTTTTAGCAGCATGTGCATGTCTTTTTTATACGACCAGTATATGATATTGGCATGTCATTTGTATTAAACTTTATACACTTTTCTAGATTTGCATTAAATGTCAAATTATTGCAAAGATATCTTCTACTTTATCCTAATTTGTTATTAGTCCTATCATGCTTTCCCACTTGTAGAAAAAATATATTTTTCCTTATGAACTCTGTAGCTGACAATACTCTTAAAAAAAGGTGTCCTAGCCTTTAGTGTTAAATATTCATAGCAGCCATGGATCTTTCGGTTGATGTGTTATTACCCATTACACTTCTACCACTTTCAATTCCTCAAAATTATGGGTAATATAGACCAAGAAAGATGTTAATTTAAAAGTCTATAGTCATTTGTTCAGCTTAAAAGTAAAATTATATTCATTATAAAAGGAAGACTGTAATAATTTTATAAAACAATAATATTCTAAAAAGAAACAAATGGGACTAAGCAAAGATTAGCATTACTGAGAAGTCTTGTATCTTTATAGAAATTTTCTTTAAGTAAGACTAAATTTTTTTTAGGATACCTTTCAATTTTTGAAAGACTCTTTAAATGTGTTCTGTATGATCATGTATTTAGTACCTTAGAAGATTTTACTTAAACTAAGGATTATAATGGGATTGGCTGATTGTTTTGAATTGTGTTGGAGAAAATGGATAATGAAAAGAATGAGCTCAGAACTTTAAATTCCTAGCTCAAACTCTGCATTAAAGGTCTAAATCTCGCTATACAGACTTACAGAAAACCTTATCTCCTATAACTGCTGGGTTGAAATTTCTAAAAACCGAACTGATAACCTCATGCACTGAGTGGCTGAATCACAACACACATATAATCCTCAACACCACTGGATGTATTCTGCTAAATAAAGTTATTAATTAGGAAGGAATAAAATCCTGAAAATTCCAAAAGGAGATATAGACAGATCCTGATGGAGGTAGAAATTTAAATCTATCAATTCTCCTGAGCCCTCTTTCCTTGTAATAGTAGACATTTTTTACCTGTCTTGAGTATAGTCAACCCGCTTTGATCAGAAGAATCTACAATGACATACCCTGTGGTAGCTGCCTTGAATCCCACTCCTGATTCTTAAATATACCCTTATCATCCCTTCTTGATTTTAGATTTAAAGTAGACTCAAATCTCTACAGGCCCCAAAAAGTGAGGTACAAAGTCTGATCCATAAGAAAAAGTACTACTATCCAAATAACCAAATTAAAAAAAAAAACAACTTCAGCCTGACCAGGTGGTAGAGCAGTGGATAGAGTGTTGGACTGGGATGCGGAAGATCCAGGTTCAAGACCCCGAGTTCGCCAGCTTGAGCATGGGCCCATCTGGCTTGAGCAAAAGCTCGCCGGCTTGGACCCAAGGTCACTGGCTCCAGCAAAGGGTGGCTCGGTCTGCTGAAGACCCGTGGTCAAGGCACATGTGGGAAAGCAATCAGTGAACAACTATGGTGTCGCAACAGCAACGAAAAACTAATGATTAATGCTTCTCATCTCTCTCCGTTCCTGTCTGTCTGCCCCTATCTATCCCTCACTCTAACTCTCTCTCTGTCCCTGTTAAAAAAAAAAAAAGTTTAAAAAAACAACTTTATACAGACTAACATTTTGGAAATACGTGCAGTACTGGATCATACAGTTGTTGAATTATCATGGAAAGAATGTAAAGTTGGGCCAGGTTAATTTTTTTAATACTCACCATTAAGGAGAGAGTCTTGATTGATCTTTTAGCTTGAGGTGTTTGAAAAGGAAAATATGATCTATGCTAAATGAAACTAAAACACTAACGCTGCCTTGATATAACACAGGGAAAGGTGTTCAGAGACTAGGGGTACTGTATCGTTAGAGTGCACCTTTCACCTTTACTCTGAGAAACAAATTTGTGAAAAAAGTCCCAGCATCCTTAAAAATCAATGCGACAGCTCTTATTTGTATGCCAGAAATTAAGAGTGGGAACTGCTATTGTCAAACTGTGATTTCTAAAACATGAGGGAAATAATGGGAGCAAAAATAGCAGCAGCCTAGTGATTGTGCTTAACCGCCAAAGATAGGATAGGTGTGGTTACTGTAATGGACAGGAAAACCAAGGTAATAATCAGAACACTGACTTGCAGAGATCTATGGTGTTGGGTGGTTTACCACAGTGTAACTAGGAAATAAACAGAAGTGAGTCTATTAAATTCTGACATGATATGTGTAAGTGGAAGAGTTCTAGGTGGAATAAACAGAACTTTAATTTGAATTACCAACAAAGATAGTTACCGTCCTTCAATAAATGTAAGACCAGGGTCAATTTTCAGACTCAGAATGCCATGAATGAAGGGATGAGTAAGGGTCCCCATAATGAAGAGTCCTGCTACACTGACAACAATCTGCAATGTTTATGTTTTTATCAGCTACCTCCAGAAAAGCCTGTGAACACTGTCAGGATGACTGTGCAATAGGGCAAGGGATTACTGGATACTGTAACTGAATTTCTACATTGGTTCTGGGACCTGCAGAGTGAGGGCTATTACGGTAGGAAAGGTTAAGTGCAAGTCACCAGAAATACCTCTGCCTAAAAATATAATAAACTGAAAGCAATAATGGATTCCTGGAGGGACTGCAAAAATTGGTATCATCATCCAGGACTTGACAGATGCAGTCATGTCAATTTCTACATAACCTGAATGAAGACGTTTATTTCGACTATTCAGAAAACAGATGCATCTTGGAGAATGGCAGTAGATTATAATAAATTTAATTAGGCAGTGTCTCTAAAATGCTGTTGCAAATGTGGCTTCACTGCTTGATCCCCAAGGACCTTGATGGCGAACCTATGACACGGGAGTCAGCACTGATACGCGTAGCCATTTTTGATGACATGCTGCCACATACCAGAGAAGTTTGGGGCCACATGCTGAGAAGGACGTTTCATCCTCGGCTCCTGCACGGCCAGCTGTAGTGTAGACACTCTGTGCCAGAGGTCTGTAGGCCAAAATAACAGAATTCCGGCACAGAGCGTCTAATTCTAGGACTTCCGGTTAGGCCGTTTTTCTGGAAGTGACACACCACCCGAGTTATGCTCCTTTTTTTAGCGAATTGCCACATGAAGCTCAAAAGATTGCCCATCACCGTTCTAGGACCTAGTATGCAATTATCAATCTGGCAAATGCGTTTTTGCTCAACTCCAGTAGGTAAAGACCATCAGAGCAGAGTTCCTTCTGGCAAAAAGAGCAAAATATCTCAGAGGTAGATCCACTTCCCAGACCTAAGTCAGCCGGGACCGTGATCCCCTGTCCCAACCACAAGACAACACACTGGTTCAGTACCTTGCTGATATTGCTCATTGAACCTAATGATCAGGAAATAACAACTGGTCTATATTGATAAACCATGTTAAATGGTGAGGGAAAAGTACCACAAAAATTCAGGGTGCCTACACTTCAGAGAAATGTTGAGAGATTTAGCGGAGTGGGCATGCCAAGCTCTTCCTTCTAAAGTGACGGAAGAATTGCTGCTGTATTTGGTCCTCACACCGAAGGAAAAAAAAAAAAAGTTTAGTGAGCCTCTTGGGAGACTGGAGGCAACATATTTCTATTCCAAGTGTGCTAATCCGGTCCATTTACTGACTGACCTGAAAATTTGCTAAATTCTGAAACAGGTATAGGTCGCCATGTTAACAGGTGTTTCCTTAAATTCCTGGGGCAGAAAAAAGGAAAAAGCAAACACCCTTGCCGTCTTTGCGGACTGGTTGTGGGCTAGGGTACTTCTTGGACTGCTTACCTAAACTTTCCAGGACTCCATCAAAGATCCTGCCCCGCCCGCCCGTGGAGCCTGAAGCTCAGCCCCATGATAAGGTCTTCTTCTCTGAGCATGCGCATCACTCTGGGCACGCACTGCGTGTGGCTTTCAACTCTAGCGGTAGCTGTGCCTCAATTTAAGCGAGACCTTTTTGATTCCCTATGACCCTCGAAAACTCTCTTTCTCCTTAGCTTTTCTTTCCGGAATTTCTCATGTTTCTTTATTTCATTTCACTTTATGTTGTTTTTATTTATTTTACGTCAACCAGAACTATTCGTCCCAGGTGGCAGAGAGGTGTTTTCATTTGTCTTTCAGTGTTTTTGTGGAAGCCCTGTGCACAGTGCCTTTTCCTTCCTGGGAGAGTTCCAGTGTTGTCAGAACAAAGCCAGGTCCTCGCGTGGATTCTCAGGCAGCCTCTAGACTGGTTAAAGCAGACACGGGTATTTGAGAAGAAGGTGTGCACAGAACCTACCATTGCCAGGGTGACACACTGGGAACCCAGGCTGCCAAGACTGCTGGTGAGTCGGTGTGGGTGTGGGGTGACTCAGAGCAAGTACAATGGCTGCAATTTTTCCTATCATTTTTAAAGTCGTTTTTCCTTGGTTTAGCATTCACTTGGTTCCTATAAACTGTCCTCTGTTTTCCAGAGTTCCCATGAGTTGATTTTGACACTTTTTTGTTACATTTTCTTTCATGTTTTTGTTTGTTGTTTTTGTTTTTAAAAGATGAACTCTTGAAATTATACCAGTTTTTGAAATTGAGAAGTGTGAATTCTCACTTTTTAAGACCTTTTTTGTTTAAATTATCTCTGTCTTCAGTTTTTACATATATATTTTAGAAATAGCTTGTAAATTTTTAAAAAATACAAAACATTTTGATAGAAATGCACAAAACTCTATAGATCAGGAATTGTCATCTTAATGAACTTTTGAATACATAGATATAAAATTCTTCCTTAATTAGATCTTTACTCACAAAAATTTTGTAATTATTGTGTGTACCTTTTTTGAACTTCTGTCAAATATATTTCTAAGAATTTTACTCTTTTTGATACTTTGTGTATGTACTTTAATTTCCCTTTTGTATTATTTATTCCTAGTACATAGATACACATTTGATTTTTGTATATTGATCTTTATGCTGGGTTTTTTATGAGCTCGTTATTTTTCATAGTTGTGTAATTTTTTCTTTCTCTGCGTGTAATTTTTTTAAATTAATTTTAATGAGGTGACACCAATAAATCAGGGCACATATGTTCAAAGAAAACATCTCCAGGTTATCTTATCATTCAATTATGTTGCATACCCATCATCCAAAGTCAGATTGTCCTCTGTCACCTTCTATCTGGTTTTCCCTGTGCCCCTGCCCTCCCCCCTATCCCTCCCTCTCCTCCCCCCCCCTGTAACCACCACACTCTTGTCCATGTCTCATAGTCTCACTTTTAAGTCCCACCTATGTATGAAATCATGGTGTTCTGTTTTTTTCAGTTTTACTTATTTCACTCCATATAATGTTATCAAGGTCCATCCATTTTGTTGTAAATGATCCGATGTCATAATTTCTTATGGTTGAGTAGTATTCCATAGTATATATGTACCACTGCTTTTTAATCCACTCGTCCTCTGATGGACACTTGGGCTGTTTACAGATCTTCGCTATTGTGACAATGCTGCCACGAACATGGGGGCACATTTCTTCTTTGCGAACAGTGCTATGGTGTTCTTAGAGTATATTCCTATAAGTGGGATAGCTGGGTCAAAAGGCAGTTCGATTTTTAATTTTTTGAGGAATCTCCAAACTGTTTTCCACAGTGGCATCACCAGTCTGCATTCCCACCAGCAGTGCAGAAGGGTTCCCTTTTCTCCACAATCTCGCCAGCACTTATTCTGTGTTGTTTTACTGATCAGCGCCATTCTGACTGGTGTGAGGTGATATCTCATTGTGGTTTTAATTTGCATTTCTCTAATGATTAGTGATGTAGAGCATTTTTTCATATGCCTCTTGGCCATCTGTATGTCCTCTTTGGAGAAATTTCTATTCATTTCTTTTGCCCATTATTTGATTGGATTGTTTGTCTTCCTGGTGTTGAGTTTTATAAGTTCTTTATAAATTTTGGTTATTAACCCCTTATCAGACGTGTTGTTGAATATGTTCTCTCATTGTGTGCTTTGTCTTTTTATTCTGTTCTTATTGTCTTTAGCTGTGAAAAAACTTTTTAGTTTGATATAGGCCCATTTGTTTATCTTGCCTTTTATTTCATTTGCCCGTGGAGATAACTCGGCAAATATATTGCTGGTATAGATGTCAGAGAGCTTGCTGCCTATGTTTTCTTCTAAGATGCTTATGGTTTTATGGCTTACATTTCAGTCTTTTATCCATTTTGAGTTTGTTTTTGTGAATGGTGTAAGTTGATGGTCTATTTTCATTTTTTTGCAGGTAGATGTCCAATTTTTCCATCACCATTTGTTAAAGAGGCTGTCTTTACTCCATTGTATGTTCTTTCCTCCTTTGTCAAATACCAGTTGTCCATAAAGGTGTGGGTTTATTTCTGGGTTCTCTGTTCTGTTCTATTGATCTCTGTGCCTATTCTTATGCCAGTACCAGGCTGTCTTGAGCATACTGGCCTTATAGTATACCTTGATATCCAGAAGAGTGATACCTCCTGCTTTATTTTTTCTTTTTAAGATTGCTGAGGCTATTCGTGTTCTTTATTGGTTCTATATAAATTTTTGGAATATGTGTTCTATATCTTTGAAGTATGTCATTGGAATATTAATTGGTATTGCATTGAATTTATAAATTGCTTTGGGTAATACAGACAACTTAATGATGTTTATTCTTCCTAGCCATGAGCACGGTATATGCTTCCACTTGTTTGTATCTTCCTGGATTTCTTTTATCAATGTTCTATAATTTTCCAAGTACAAGTCTTTAACCTCCTTGGTTAAATTTACTCCTAGGTACTTTATTCTTTTGGTTTCAGTAGTGAAGGGGATTGTTTCCTTAATTTCTTTTGCTGACAGTTCATTGTTGGTATATAAAAATGCCTCTGATTTCTGAGTATTAATTTTATATCCTGCCATGTTCCTGAATTCATTTATCAGGTCCAGTAGTTTTTTGACTGAGACTTTAGGGTTTTCTATATACAATATCATATCATCTGCAAATAATGACAGTTTTACTTCTTCTTTTCCAATTTGGATTCCTTTTATTTCTTCTTCTTGTCTTATTGCTGTAGCTAGAACTTCCAGAACTATATTGAATAAGAGTGGTGAAAGGAGGCACCCCTGCCTCGTTCCTGATCTTAAGGGAATTGCTTTTAATTTTTGCCCATTTAGTATGATGTTTGCTGTGGGTTTGTCATAGATGGCCTTTATCATGTGTGTAATTCTTAAGATTTTCTTTATACATGTTTTTATTGAATGTTTTCAATTTTATATACAAATATCTTTTATTTCTTTATTTTGCCTGGTTACCTGAGTGCACTGGCTAGAACTTCATGTACCATACCAAATAGATGTGATGAGAGAGGACGTTTTGCCATATTTTTGATTTTAGGGAGAAAGTACTCATTCTGTTACCATACTAGTTATAGCTTTTAATAGATGTCCTTTTTTCAGTTGAAGAAGTTCACTTCTATGCTCAGTTTGTTGAGAGTTTGAGGAATTTTCAGTAAAACAATCTGTTTTTCTTAAGTTATTTCCTTATAAATACACAACTGATAACATTTTTATATCTGATGATTATTTACAAAAAAAAAAACCCAGCAATTTTCTTTTGCTCTATCACTTGCCAAAAATAATAATCATATTTATATTTAGGGAACATGGATATTTAAATTTCAATATGTAAAATTATGCAGTATAGGTGTCACTTGGCCAAGAATGAGTAATTATTTCTTGATTCTAAGTTTTATAATGAATTACTTGAAATATTAGTTATTTATTAATTCTGAATAATACCTACAGAGCATGTATTTTTCATCATGCGTCTTTTTATATCCTCTTTCATTTAGTTTTCCTATATGAAATTATCTTTATAGATTAATATATTGGTCTTGGCTTCTATGATATCAAATATGCCAATAAAATCATTATAAAAAAATAAGGTATAATGCCAGGTCAGTTTATCTCTGAATGGATAGACAAATGCCTAGATGGGAATATACTAAATATCTAATAACTGAATTATGGTTTAGTTTTTAGTATCTTTTTACACAAATGTTTTCAATTTTAGTATTTAAATATCTTAAATAAAATAATTTATCTTTATTTCAACAAAGAACACTGCTACAGTTCTTAATCCAGGCCAAGAGAGTTAGCATATTATATCCATTTTTAAAACTATTTCTCTCCTTTACACATCTTAGGACTATGGAGTGTTAGGAGTGTATAAAAAAGGGTAAATATGAAATTAGCAGAAGAGAGATATCAGGCATCATGGTGGCATCTAGGAACATTTTAGTGCTACAGTATATAGACAAGAGAAGCTTAGGAAAAATTAAATTAGCTTTACCTTATCTGTCATTTGTATTTCAATGATAATGACTTTCCTCATAATTCCCAATTACCTTTTGCTATCTAAATATACCTATATTGCTTAGTTGGCTTATAAGTGTCAAGGAAAAAAATATATTTTGTGTTTGAGTTAGTGTTGGACAGAGAAATAAGACTAACAATAAGTAAGAGAGAGAGAATTTAGTAGCAATTGGATTGGAACCAGAGGGAAATATGGAGTCATAAGCCTTGGATATTTATCAGCATATTGCAAAATATATGGATCTTTCACATGACTAAGGTAGTATTTAAATACCCATAATTTTAATGATTCACTTAGCCATCTGATTACAGTTGGTTTCTTCACATAGAGAGTTGCTTAAACTCTGGTATATGAATGCATACCAGACAGCCCCCGCCCCCCCCGTCATTATATTTGTGATTTATTCCTACAATTTTCAAAGTTTGTAATATTTAGATTTTCTGAATTATTCACCATCTGCTTGATTCTTTTGAGTGCAAAAGTCACCATTTGCTCTAGTGTTGCTTAGAAGCCAATTTTCTGGTATGATATTTCACGCTATACTATGTGGTGGCACTACGACGCTTTGGAGTTCAGATAAATACATCTGTGAAACTCTCTCTATTCAACTAAATGCAGTAATTTGGAAAGTAGAAAATTATCACTGTCCTAAAATGGATCTACCCCAACCTAGGAAGATATAATATATCCAGTGATCAGTTTCATGCAAGGAGTATAAATTTTATATAGACTACAACTAACACATTGCAGGGATTCTAATGAGTAACTTTCTATGTCTTTTAGATCCTATACAAATATGCAGCCATGTTAAATATTAAGAAGTGAAAAAATAATGAATGCTCTTCACAAGGTAATTACCCAGTTGGAGATTATATTAAAATAGATACTTTGCTCAACTTCTAAATACACACATTTTCACTTAAAGATGACAACATATGAGGAATGTTTTCTGCGTATAAAATTATTGTACAGGTGTTTTCACTACAGTAAGGGGATGTTGAGGAATATTCAACTAATTTCAACAAGTTTTAAAAGTTGTTACAATAACCTGGAGTTGGCAGTTATGCATAATTATCATAGGCAATTGCAAAAAACTTTCTAATTCTGGGCATCAACTCAAATTCTGAGAACTTATAATTTATATTGAAACTAGCACTTTGGTAACAATATACTGTATGACAATATTATCTAAGTAACATTTGTATGTGAGATATCAATATGGCTAAAATATGTTAGAATTAATATGAAACATGTTCCCCCTAAAAAGGCATAAAAAATATACTCTTTCAACAGTTTGTCTACTCTTTTCCAAAACTTTCACAAAATAGTGCAAAGAGAAACAAAGTGCTGTTTTTTCATTATCAGTAAGACAGATGGAGGAACTGAACATTAAATTGTGCTGCAAGAAAATTTTCTTTAAGTTGAACAGTAATCAAATTATGATGTGTTAAAAAGGATAGTGGTAATTGTTATCTGTATGAGCCATATTGTGACATTTACACGAAGTTAAAAGCTTTGTAGTATTGGATATATTTAATGTCTAATTTGTGTAACTGTCAGGTCAAGATGAGGGGCCAGGATTTTAGGCTGCACATATTAAGGTGTTAATAATTCTGGGACATGATGGTGTCTAGAAATGTCAAATTCATTATTTACATCATTGGTTATATTGAGTTCTCTTATTTACTTTCCAGCTTTTGGAGTTTCATGTTTTCAAGGCTAACTTATTATATAAGAGATCCAGCTCATACTCTATCACTAGAACAGGCATAGAATGCATTACAAATCCTGTTATAAACACTAGTGTTACCACAGATTTCTAAATGTCATTTAAATGTTTCTATTAGATTAATAAAAGTGATCTAAAACGGAATAAGCTAGCAAAAAGTATTCCAGTTTATGCATTGCTTCACTTTATTTCTAGCAAACATTTCATTGGGAGCAGGGGTAGGTGAGTAAATTAGCATCTGTTTTATTTTTCAAACTGGAACGAAAACCAAGATAATAGATTATAAGCCAATTTTTCAACAATGAAACAATTTTACAATTCAAAAAATCATTTTGGTTTCAAGGATAAAAAATCACACAAACCCATACACACACACACACAAACACACACAAATATACATATTCACTCATATATATTAGCTAGTTTCCTAATATAGTGTGAAACCTATGCACCACTCCCTGCATGTGTATTCATTGTGTACATTCAAGAGTGGAATGCTCTACCGTTTGAATCTGAGTTAGTGTTGTGAATGCTGTGTCAGTAGAGTGTGGACAGAGTGGGGTTTGGAGGCTTCTGAACCCTGGCATTAAGACCTAGTAGCTTATAGTGTCCCTCACAGAGCCCTAAGCTTGCATGGAAAGCCTAAGTTTTCTTGTGGAGAGAAAGCCACTTGAAGAGATGTTGGAAGTTTAGACACAACACAGAGATAAGTGCCAGACATCTAGATCCAGCAGATAAGTGGAGCCACCATATGACTTTACGCTTAAGAGACCTTAGGTTAGATTTATAAAGCAAACCCCAACTCTCTTCTGGCCGACACAGATAATCAAAAGATCTAACAAAATGATCCTGTAAACCACCAAATTTTGGAGTTATTTGTTCTTGACGATACTGAGGTGCAATTACATAGTTTGGTATAGGTATAGAAACGGTGCGCTGCTGTGGGATATATCTATGTTAAAATGGGTGTCATTACTTTGGGACAATATGATTGGTAGAAGTCGCAAGCACCTTGAGAAGACTGTTAGGCTTTAAGGAAGGAGAAGAAATGATCATTTGAGTTGAAGAGAAAGGGACCTAAGTTATATAAAAGCAAATCATTAACAAAACAGTCAACCGAGCCATGGTGAAAGATTGAAAGGGCACCCATAGAACTTGTCTGTCTGGCTAATGGGCTTTCTAGGCAGAATGTTTAGAGGGAGAACTGTTCTTTTGTTTTTATTTGATTTAAAAGAAAGTCTGTTAATGATAAAATATAGAGGAAGCCCAATGAATTAAAAAGAGAACTGCTCAAATTGGCAGGATAATTTAGAGGAAACATAAAAAAGCAAGAATGTTTTGGCTTCAGAAATAAAACTTTGTCTTATTCTCAGTTTTTCTAGAAGCCAAAAGGGAAATAAAAGAAGAAATAGCCTTACAGTAAAGGTCAAATATAGGCCACTGCCAGTAAAACCTGACCTCAGGGTAAGTTTTAGATCAAAGATCACTGTGCACACTGTTTTTAAACCGCAGAAGAATCTAATTTTTTTTTTTTTAATCTTTAGACATTTTTGCCTAGACAAAAAGGGCTCTGGTTAAAAAATGAGACTTCAGAGAATATAAAAGACACTTTACCTTCTTAGTAGCCTCACAGGAAGTCCAAAGTAGAGAATATTCTACCTTTGAAAGAAATATGAGCAGTATGTTTTTGTCTAAGGGATTTTATTATCATTTGATACATAAAAATCTATAAATTTTATTAAAGGAATTGTATCATATTGGACTGAAAGGAATGGAAACAAGTCATAATGAAGAGAGTGTCCCTGGGCCCTCAGAGTCTATAAGCAGAATGCAACCTGAAAAAGCTATGAAGCTGCAGACATACAGTATTCCTTATACAAAAGTGAGGTTAACTCAGAGGGCACATTAAAGTCCAGGAGGATGGAGCCAACATCAATGGGAATCACTTCAATGGAACTGGAACCCTGTTGAGAAAACAGCTGTGTTAGGATTGCTCGCTTGCACTTTGCATGATTAGTGCATGGGCATGTTGCAGAGCACCCTGTGCATTGCCTATGTAAGGCCAGGTGCTTTGACTCAGGGCGGATTGCGGATTGCCTTTCTGCCACTGTGAGGGGCTGTTTTGCTATTCCTTCACCTGCTGCCATGAGAAGCGATATTCTCTTGCCTATTTGCTGTCTGCTATTGTGAGAATCTATTAAACAGGAATAACTCATTGTTTTCTGGCTCCACTGTTCTTCTACCATCTGCACGAATCCAATGTGAACCTGCCTGGCCTAAGTCACTGCCATTACAAACCCTAATCAAGGATCTAGTTATATATCCTTAGTTAGATGTTAAAATTCCTATGAGCCATTTATTCCTCTCTTTCTATCACTTTCCTCCTGTTTGAACGAGAGTCAACTACAGATTCTGTCCCTGATCACTACTGGTATGTTGGCTGATAGAAATACAGAAAACTTGTCTATTTATCCAAGGAGATGAACCTGGGAAATCACACCAAAGAGCCTCATCTACACTGGTCCTGATTTAGATTAGGACGGGAGTGCCCACACTTTTTCAGCTTGCAAGCTACTTATAAGATGACCAAGTCAAAATGATCTACCTACAATAAAAATGCAAAACATAAATTTATTTCTTCTATACTATCATTATATAAGTTACTATTATTACTATTTAATATTGTGTATTCTTCTTTCACCTTTCTCCTTCTCAGCTCTCTTTTCGGAGGAAAGTCAATGTCATAGTTTTTAGGAACAGTCTGAAAAAGCCGCTCCACATTTCCCTTCTTTGGCATAGCAATGGCACACAGACAGATGAGGCAAAGGCACTTAGAATATGACATAGTGAAAAAAATCCCCTCCCGTTCTGTATGAAAGTGGTAGGTTTTAGGTTTCTTACTCGGACCAGCTACGGCACTCATTTTCATACCCTTTGTTGTATTTAGTTTAAATAAGTTGAAGGCTAACTATGCAGCAATGTAACTGAACAAGTTAGCGTGGTTTAGTGCGCATGCGTAGGGTGTCAAAAGTTCAGACGTCAGATTGGCTACCCTGTATGCCA
The DNA here is from genome assembly GCA_037038555.1 of Rhynchonycteris naso. Taxonomy (NCBI): domain Eukaryota; kingdom Metazoa; phylum Chordata; class Mammalia; order Chiroptera; family Emballonuridae; genus Rhynchonycteris; species Rhynchonycteris naso. The sequence continues at coordinate 264,442,450 of CM072998.1, forward strand.
ATCAAAAGACAAATGTTTTTTTAATGTCATTTGATTTACCCACACTTCCTTGGCGATTGACCAGTAGATCGCGATCGACATATTGAGCACCCCCGGATTAGGAAATACTAGAACTGATACCTTAAAAGATGGTACTTTTGACGATTTAGTAAAAAAATAGGTATTTAAAGCAAATGGGAAGAAATTGTTTTAGTTAGAGGTTGGACGGTCTCAAAACTTCGGCCCTTGAAATACTCAAACGATACTCCTTCCATCAGGTGGCAGGAGTTTTGTCTTTACACTTGAACCTAGTTTAGAATTTTGACTAATTTTATAAGAGGAATCCAGAGTACATGGTATTCCGGATGTTCTGAGTCTAGGAGTTAAGAAAATCATTAAGGTTGCTTCCTCTTCACTCATGGAGTTGTGAAACATCATTCAAAGGTCTATGTGGAGAGGTTCTGGCTGATGAGTTACCAACTGGAGAGAGGTCACATGGAAAAATGCAAAGTTACAAACAACCAGCTTCAGCTGTAGGCCTAGCTAAAATCTCACTGCAGCCACATGAGGTGAAAGGGATTAAGCAAAGGAAAAAAAATTATAGGCACAAATAACAATGTGGGGGTTGCAGGAGGGAAAAGTGGTGGAGGAAAAAGAAGTAGAGGAGGGTAGAGGGGGATAGATGGTGATGGAGGAGACTTGACTCAGGGTGATGAACACACAATATACAGATGTTGTATTGTACAATTGTCACCTAAAATCTGTATAATTTCATTAAGCAATGTCACACCAATAGGTTCAATTAAAACATACCAACCAGCTGAGTCTCTTTCAAATTGTGATAAAAAATAAAACAAATGGCTGTTTTAAAACAGATGTTGACGATCAATTTTGGAAAATCTCTGCATATTAAATATTTTAGAATTTCTTATTCAAGCACCAGTTCTTACAACCTTTTAAAAAGTGTGAAAAACACTTAATGACACTACCAGGTTGTATATAACCAGACCACAGGCTGTTGGCAGTATTTTGTGGCCGCTTTGGCTGCTTTCTTATCAAGCAGCATGTAACCAAAACAATTTATAATCATATTTAAAGCACAAGAGAAAAATTTGACAGTATATTTAGGCATGTACTGATATACTATAGAAAATGATATAATGCCATTATATTTTTAAAACAAAATAAACTTATACGGGAAGATAATATTCTTTGACCCAGTTTTTCAAACAATAATACACTATATAAAAGTGTGCTAAAAGTAAAATAATCACTAATTTACTAATTTTGGGAACTAAAAGGTAGTTTTACAAATTTTAATTTAAATATATTCTACTTCATCAATAGATTATGTCTCTGAACTTGCCACCCATAAATTATAAAACAATTAGTTAACAAATGCATGTGCTTTATTTTACCTTGTTGAAATTCATCACGTTACTTCACAACTTTCAAACTACATACATACCAATGTTTGTACGTAAAAGTCTGTGAATCCTCATTTGTCCTATTATTAATCTAATTATTGCATATCCACTAAGAGTTATAGCAGTTGCTTTGTCGATACGTGGAGGGAAAACAATGAAATGTTTACAGCACATACTTGATGGAGAAAGTAATCATTTCTAAGAAGAAAGATGAACACAGTTAAGGAATTAAACAGATAAAATGCGAAACATTTTTTAATGTGTCTATATTCACATGGTCAAAACTTTGTCAATTGTTTGAAAATAATGTAATGCGTAATTGTCAAGTGATTGTTATAACTGAGAATTTAGAAGAGGCTTATTGATTGCTAAATTTTTATAAAATGAGTTGTTACTGGTCTTCTGGGTATGTTACTTTTTATATAGATACCAGTATTTAGAAATTAAAATCTGTTAAAAAATAAAGTAAAAGTTGTAAAAGAAAAAAATTAAATCTGTTGCAACAACATTATGATAAGTGATATAAGCAAGTCAGACAAGTATCATATGATTTTACTCATGTGGAATATAATAAGCAAAATGAACTAACAAGCAAAATAGAAACAGACTCATACAGAGAGCAGGCCAAAAGCTGTTGGGGGTGGGTGCTGGGTGAGGAGCTTAAAGCTGTTGGGGTGGGTGCTGGGTGAGGAGCTTAAAGCTGTTGGGGGTGGGTGCTGGGTGAGAAGCTTGGAGGGATTGAGCAGGAAAGGACAAAAAAGAACAATCTTACAGTCACGAACAACAGTGTGGTGATTGGGAAGGATGTTAAGGAGTGTACATGGGGAATAAATGGTGATGGACAAACACTTGATTTCAGGGGTGAGCACACAATATGGTACACAGAGATGGGTTGTAGAATTAGACACCTGAAACCTGTATAACTGTTAACCAATGGCAACCAAAAAAGAAACTGATATCTGTACTTTGTTGTATCATTAGGTATTGTAATTTTGGGCGGCATGGAAAAACATTGAAGATAGATGTAGATATTGATGTAGATGCAGATACATCTCAATCAGATATATATATATATATATATATATATATATATATATACACACATATATATATACATATATATATACACATATATATGTATATATATATACACACACATATATACATCAGTAATATATATACACACACACACACACACACACATATATGTATATACACATCAGTAATATATATATATGTAGACACACACACACACACATATCAATAAAAATAAGGTAACTCCGCCTGACCTGTGGTGGCGCAGTGGATAAAGCGTCGACCTGGGAACACTGAGGTCGCCAGTTCAAAACCCTGCACTGGTCTGGTCAAGGCACATATAGGAGTTGATGCTTCTAGCTCCTCCCCCCTTTCTCTCTTTCTCTCTCTCTCTCTCTCTCTCTCTCTCTCACTCTGTGTCTCTCTAAAATGAATAAAATTAAAAAATAAAATTAAAAAAATAATAAGGTAACTCCTAAGAGGTAGTATGCAAATTTAAAATATCTCTATCAAAGTGAAGTTTAGAATTATAGTTATTCTGTTCTCTCTTTTTACTGCTGTGTCTTACTTAGCTTAGTGGACAGCTAAACAAAACTCAATTCACAAGCTTTCATTTGGTTTTTTGCTTGAATGACTGTTTCTTAAGTATGCAGTGACAAGGTCATTTCATTCCCTTCTTATCAATAAACAGGCATATAATATACAAACTATTTTTGTTCAACATTGTTACTTATTAGCTTGTGTTATGTTCCAATAACATCAATTTTACATTGGCTCTCTCCTGATAAACATGCCAAATTATAGATGATTCTTTTCATATATTCTCTTGAGCTTACATAAATGTTAATGTTAGCACTTCAAATTTGTATATAGATTTTAATAATCCTTCTAAATAGGATCACCAAACAGACCTTAAAGTTTTAATGTAATACACAAAACCCTTCAAATCACCGTCTCTGGCCACTGTAAAATTTATGCTTACTGTCACATCTTTAAATAGGCAGTTTGAGGGAAATGCCCTTTCCTATTTCTCCCAGGGAAAGAAAAGGACAAATAATTGACATTTATTTTCTAACTTACAACAAGGAAAATTATACATATAATACCAATGTTTGATCTACATTTAAAATGCCTACCAACCACAAGTTCTCCCACACTTCACTTCTCTGGCACAATCTATACCTTGATCAAAGTTTCAGCCTCACATATTTTTAGTTTATGTATTATAACTAATAAAATTTGAGGGTTATGATCAAAATAGCAAATTAGCTTGTCTCATTTCTGAGGAAAAAAGAGAATATCACTGATTCTATTAACTAACCTTTAGATTTCAAAACAATTGGCCACATCACATTTGACAGGTTTCAGTGTGGTTTTCTTCAGATATCCATCTGATAAACATTTTCCCATGGAAAACCCGACTTCACATACATATTTCTCTTTTAATTGGATCATTGTATATTAATGTCAGCCCACATGGAATCAAAGTGTATTGTGACAATTAAGTTATATAATTTAGAATAAGTAGATCCCTTGAGTGTAATTCCTTTTTCTCTCTGCACAGGATGCTTGATTTTTATTTCCATAGTTCTTTTAAGCTTGTTATGCCTGTCTTTCAGAAACTATATATTCTCTGTTAGAATTGCTCAGTCATTATACTTGTGTAGAAAATAATGTAACATTTTTGAATAAAGAAAAAAGTCTAAAAAACTGACATTATTTCCATTAATTACATATTTTATGGTAATACAGCAATACAAACGTTTTCAAATAATATTAAGCTATCAAAGTGATTTTTAAATTATGATTCATTTACTAAGTACAAGTGCCTGAAGAAAAACTTAATTCATTTTGCATCTTATATGTTGCCTAGCAAAGCATTTGAACATAAATAGTTCTTAATGTATATTTCTGAAATAATCAATGAAATTATGTTTTTACACTTTAACATGTCATTTGCACTAATATTAAGCTTGCAATACTTAAATTATTTTTCTTGCATATTCTAACATTTTTTATGCTCTTTGAATTTTAAAACCATTGAACAAATAAGCACTTTATTAAAAATATATTATTTATTTTTATTTTTTATAGAGATAGAGAGTCAGAGAGAGGGATAGATAAGGACAGATAGACAGGAACAGAGAGAGATGAGAAGCATCTTTCGTTGCGAGACCTTAGTTGTTCATTGATTGCTTTCTCATATGTTCCTTGACCATGGGCCTTCAGCAGACCAAGCAACCCCTTGCTAGAGCCAGTGACCTTGGGTCCAAGCTCGCGAGCTTTTGCTCAAGTCAAATGGGCGTGCGCTCAAGCTGGCGACCTCAGGGTCTTGAACCTGGGTCCTCTGCATCCCAGTCCAATGCTCATCCAATCCACTGCATCACCATCTGGTCAGGCTCGTTAATTTTTAAAATATTTTTTTTACTATTATAGTACATTTGTAAACAAATACTTACATAACTTTCTTTTACTGATTGATTCATTGACTTTTATTTAATTTTATGTTTTTGAATAGCAAATACTTCTTTTAAGAGGAAAAAAAATGGTCATTAGCTAATGATAAAATTGTTTCAATATTCAGGCCATTAATAAAACAATAATAAAAATGCAATTGTCATTATGAACACCTGTAATTATAATTTTTTCTAAAAACAAAATACAGCTATTTTTAACCAATATGAAACAAGAGAAAGATTTTAAAATATTAACCAATATTGTACACATATACCAAAACACATTGATAGAAACACAAAACATTTAAAAATAAATTAAATTTCAAACTATAGTAAAATGATTAATAAATTTATACCACCGCTGCTACCATCAAAGATAGTTTCAACTCTTTAATAATAAGCGAAAGAGTTTAGACAAGTTTTTCCTCATTGTTAACCACAGGAAATGCTGGCTCATAATTTGGAAAATTATGACATTTATAAAAAGGATGCTCTGCAGTGTTGGACACAAATAGTATGGATTAACTGTAAAATGTCTGTTTTCTATGTTTTTATATAAGCATGTGCATTTTTTAATAAGCATAACAATGACAATTCCTCCTTCCTCTTATAGTCAGGATTCTTCTCCCCATTTACAATAAACTAAAGCAAATAAAGTTTTTATTGCTTTACTTTACAAGTTAAACATTGCAAACAGTTGTTTTTGTATTTAATTTAATTTATAATTCTAGTTGCAAAACTTTCTCAGTCACATATGTTTAAGAAAAAGCAGCATAATCTTAAGTGTAGTCATGGCAGTATGTACACAACTGGTTTTAAATCCTTACTTCACCATTTATTAACCATAAGATATCATAGTGATTTTTCCTACTAACTACAAACTTTTTTAGTTCCTTCATCTCTAAAGTGTTATTATTGTAGTTAAGCAATAATGTTATAGATTAATTTATATAGATTCACTTAATATATATAAAGAATTTAGACAATGCCTGAGAGAGGATAGGTACCATATAAATGTTAGCTAAATGCCATTTACAAAAAAAATGTGAACTTTTGAAATGCTTTTCCGGGTGTGAAATTTACAAACCAGGCTAAAGAAAACTGTGGTGTTCCTATCTTTATTTTTCACTGTGTGTTTTATTCAATTATGTATTCACATACTCATTTGTAGATACTGTTTTGTGGAAGTATAAACTTATTTCCATCCTCTATTTATCAACCATTTTTTTAACTACCCCCTCCCTTGCTTTTTAGAAATTCAATGGGTATGCTCTTGAAGGAAAATCACAGTATTCCTAGTTTTAGAATGTTGCAAAGACAATAGGTATGAAACTTTATTTCCAATATAATATATATTTAAAAAAGAGTATAAGTGGGTTTTCTGAAGATGTATAGGGGAAAATCATAGAAGGAGAAAGTTATTTCAACTGTTTCTCCTCAGGATATTAGGAAAGGCTTACTGAAAATACAAAGAAAACAAGCAATATCATTATAGCATTGCTATTATAGGACTTGACTTTTGAATCATTCCTCTCCTCTTACTGAGTGTTAATTATTAAGGACCCATGAAAGTAAATTTTGGGGTTTCTTTCCTTTATATTTTTGTATGCTCAGATACTTTTTACCCTTTTAGATTTGATGATCTGCTTTCTTTTAATGTTCTAACATCCTGCCTTGATATAATGTTCTGTTGTCATGTGAGTTAATATGTGGTTACAAATGATACAAATATCATTTGTAACCATTCTCGGAAATTATTCTAAATCCTGTTTGGGTCTGTCTGTGAGTCATCATTAATATTATAAGCCCCTCTTTGAAATATTTTTATATTTAAAATGTCCCAGGCCTATGGCCTTCTAATATTGCAGATTTTCTAATAGTGCTTTTCATTGAACTCTTCATATACACCAAATTTCACACTCAATATTTAATACTCATTATAGTTACAATTTACCCATTAACTCATACCTATTTCACTACCATAATTGCTAACAATTCATATACCTCACATTGACATAGTTAATATTTTACCTTACAACCACAAATGTTTTTGTTTTCCTATATTATTATCAGTAAGATAATATTAATTTCATTGTCTTCATGTGAAGACAATATATAAAATGACCTGAATCATATTATTTAATATTATTATCAGTGACCTGTATAACAGAATTAAGAGGACAGCTAGTGGTTATATAGTTAGATATTAAGCATTTTCAATAAAATTTGCTCTGTCTTCAAAACTATCTATTAAGCTATCATATCATTATCTTGTTTAATGAATTATTTAATTTTTTCTGATAATTAAATTCTTGTTATAGTATTTAATTAGGTAATTTTTTAATGTAACCTATGAGCGTGTGGAAAACACTGGCAAAACATGTCTCATTTTGAACAAATTATTTGATTGCTTTCAATAGTTAAGTTTGCATTTGTCAATGTTCAGTCAGGAGGCAGAACTCACACAGTCATTTTAACAGAGTACATTTATTATAAAGTTTAACTAGCTTCTGAAGAATTAAAAAGGCTTTATCAGTTCTATGCGGTATATAACTATTTAGTGGCTTGAGACAGTCATGATTTATTTTTTCTTGTGAATCTGTTTCTCAAATCATGTGTGCAGTCCTCTGTTCCAAGTGGTCCAACTGGGATAACGCATGCAAGTTCATACAGCTGGGAGCTCAGCTGCGGCTGGGAAATCCTACTGGCTTGCCCACACGTCTGGCAACGCAGTCGGGGTTGCTTAAATGTCCAGATCTAGCTACACTTCTCTCAAAGCAGCATGGTTGGGCTTCTTACGTAGTGGTACAGAACTCCAAGACAGCAATTGTAAAGTTACCAGGTCTCATTTCTTTTTTTTTTTTTTTAATTTTTTTTTATAAATTTCTTTTTATTTTATTCATTTTAGAGAGGAGACAGAGAGTGAGAGAGAGAGAGAGAGAGAGAAAGAGAGAAAGGGGGAGGAGCTGGAAGCATCAACTCCCATATGTGCCTTGACCAGACCAGTGCAGGGTTTTGAACTGGCGAACTCAGGTCATTGCTTTATCCACTGCACCACCACAGGTCAGGCCAGGCCTCATTTCTGACCGTGTTATGGTTGAAACAACTTGCAATGCCAGCTCAGATTCAAGACCACTTACAGGGAGGAATTGCAAAAATGTACAAGGATGGGGAAATAGTTGAAAATTGTCATGGAAGACAAAGCATAAAAATGAATACTTGGTGCACGAAAGTGGCAACTGCAAGAGGCAGTTAACCTCTTAGGGCTGGTGGAACAACAACAACAAAAAAGAGATTGGAATAGTTAAAAATGTAAAAGGTTGGAGAAGCCAAATGAGGCTGGAAGTCACTGATAAGAAGGCACTAAGATGATGCTGTTTTCTCAAAGCTCAGCAGAGAAACTCCATGGGATGGCACCAGACATTTTCAGTGTTAGTGTGTTAACCCTGTATTTAATTTTATTTAGTCTTTCATGAATGCTGACAACTCCAGAGGTGCACAGTGAGGGTGGTTTTAAGAAGTATTCAATTAAAAAAAAAAGAATTATTCTCTTACTGAATCAAATAGTCCACTGTGTGTCACTGTAGTGAATCAAGTAGAAAACAAATAGGGATAGAGAAATCAACTGGAGGAAAATAGAAAGAATCAGATCTATTCTCCCTCCATAACTTTTTGCTCCTTCTAGCACCCCCTACGTGAGCTTAATAAAGAGCCAGCTTGCTGAACTAAAAGGGGTTTGTAGACTATCCACCTCTTAATTAACCAAGTCCTGTGTGGTTTGGGGTTTCAATCAGAGCATAGTATCTACTTCTGTATGTGAAAAATAAAGAATAGAAATGTACATCCCTGTATCCTAGTGGCTAAATGAAGGGGAAATATGTCATAAATTAATTTGCACTATGAAATTTTAAGGTAATAAAAGATATGCTCTCTGATGTTGATTTTCATTATGTCTTTGATATTTTGTGACCTTTCACTAAACATATTATTAAAAAGTTATAATATTTTTCCTGTTTTAAAAATTCATTAAGTTCTATGAGTCTTCCAAATAGTTCCCCAAGACAATATCAAAATTAAGTTCAGTGATTATGTTATTTTAATAAATTTATAGTGTCCAAGAATGGTTCCTTATAAAAATAACATGTATTTGAGTATTTATGGTCTAATACATGTTTTTGTATTTTATATATCCTATTACTTTCATTTATATCACATATAAAAAGTGAGCCAATATGCAGAGTTCAATTATGCATTAAAATTATAAGAATAGTTTACTTATACATACTTTATTTAAAAGCATAATTTGATATGCTTAAAACAAACACATGTATAGAATGTGCAATAAGTAATTCTTAGTTATGGATAGAAGATCAAACTTCCTGTTTGTTTTTAGAAGGCAACCGAAGCCTCACATTCATTTCACGGCAGCTCTCATGGTCAATCTCCTGTTGTCATTTTTACTATGTAACTTCTGAATGTTAATAAAAGAAGAGTTTTGAAAAAGAGGTAAACATTTTAGAAAATGGCTTTTAGGTAATAATCTGTAGGTGGATATTAGGATTTCGGTGTTTTTAATAAATAAATTTATAATTTAAACCTACTTTGAAATTAGGATAAGAAAGTATTTTGGATATGAATGACATTCAAAGGTAAAACTATTAGTTGAGAAATGGGAATAGAAAAATAAAAGTTCAAACTGCAAACCTAAGCCTCTCATCATATAGTATGCTTCATGCAGACTAAATTACTTGTAGAACCGGTAAGCCTTTTTAATGGAATTCTGACTAAATGGACTCCTGGCTGGCATGGCTGTAATTACATGGTGTCAGTATTCTATGAACTAGGCAGAAATTTTCATTTTATACATCATTCAAAAAGGGCAGCAGGAATTCCACAGTTATCAATCCACTTTTCAATTGTTTTAAATTTGTGTTGTTTTGAAGTTAAAATGAATAAAAAATCTTACTGTCAGTTACTATGACCTGCATCCGTATAATTTTAAACCAGATAAGTGCCACCCACTTGTGTCAAAGCACAGCAAGTTTTCTTATAAGAACCACAGAGAGATAAGAGAAAATACTATTGCCTCTGACTTTCATGAGGAGACTTTTTTTGTTGTTTTATTGTTCTACGTGAAGTACTGCACAATAAATGATGCTTTCACAAATGTTATCGCTGATGTGCTGAATACATAAAAGTAGAATAAGGAAAAACTTACTTTTCCATCAGCATGTTTTTACATTGACACATTTACAAAGGAAATCATAGCATATACTTAGAACAGAATTATTCTAGTACTTTGCAGCAATCTTTGGGAATGATATACTTATTTATTTAGCAGATCTTTTTAAAAGTTTCCTTTGATTTTGTGCAGTAATGGAGAAATTATAAAGTAGGCTGGGTTCTATCCTGTATTCAGAAGTATCCATTGCCCCCTAGTGCCATGTGGCATTTAATTTGCAATATTATTTTCTGGTTCTGATTATTCACTCTCCCCATCAGAAAATCCTTAAAACTGAGGTATAGGAACATTCCTAGAAGTTATCTTTTGTATTACTCATAAAATCCAGTATGTTTTTGTGTAACATAAGTAATGCATGGCTATTCACTTATGTTTGGATCATTCAGGAGGCAGAGAGGTATTTTTTTTTTCATTCGGGAGATAGTGAACAAATTTATGCTAAGTGTTTGAAACATTCTAAATCTTAGTATGCAAACTCTTTAAGATTTTAAAATATTTCTCAGTATTATTCTTAAGATTATCATTATTTGTGATATGAAAAAAGAATAGAAGGTATAAGGCATAGAAAGGTGGAATGGAATAAGGTTAAAGAGAACATCCTCTGAGCCAGAATACTTGGTTTTAATCCTAGCTTTGTCACATATAATCATTTTGCCCCAAGGGATTTAATTTTCCTGTCTTTTGGTTTCTCACCTGAATGGGAGAGACACTAATAATTGTCACTCCACAGAAGTTTATAAGGTTTAAAGGATTAGTGTATTTAAAGTAGACTGATAAACTTAGAGTAATTTTGAGTAGCTGGTACATATTCAGTACTACATATTAATCACACAAGGACATACATTGGCAGATTTGTTTGGTGCTAACTTCCTATTACCTAAAGGAGTGCCTGGTGTATCCTTGTGCCAGATTTTATTATTTGAATTCTAATTAATCACTTGCTGTTCTGAAACTATATTTTCTAGATTCCTTTGCTTAATGACTATTAGGGGGGGGCAACCATGGAGTGGCACCGATATATGAGTGAGAGAAAAGGGGAGGAACCAGATACTCTTTCTCTAGTTCTCTTTCAAGTTGAGCTTTCTGAAGGGGGTACCTCTTCCCTGTGCTACTATTGTAGTTCCTTGCTCACCTCCTTCCTAGGAGAACTCTCTTAGTCACAGATGGCACTGGCTTCCTAATTCTAGTGACACTACTTCAACCTCCTAACTGTCCCATCCTGGGTTTACCTGTTCTCATTGCTGTTTTTTATGTCCCTTCTACATCTTCTGTTTGCTCAGCTTCTTTTATTATCTATACAAGTCCCTGTATAAAATTATTTTAAATAAAATATCAAGAATGCTTTCTGTTTCCTTGTAGAGAACTCATAGATACATTGTTCAGTTTGTTTCCCAAATGAATTAATAAAGAAAACAACACTTACATATTACCATATGATGTAGTCTAATTTCCTGATGTTGCAATGCCAAATCACCAATGAAAAGCAAGTTGTACTTCAGTGTGTCCTATGTGGTAATCATCAAAGAAGAGGTATCTTAGAAAATGAGGCTATCTTCATAATACTATACTTTTGAGAGTAATGGTGTGGGGAGGACTCAATCTCTATTTCTATAGACTAAAATAAGAAAATAGGATAAAATGGTTGATTGCTCCAGACCAGAGCTATTATGGTACAAATCTTATGTTTGTATGATACTTTGAGACTTATATGGATCTACCAGCTCTTAAAAAAGAGGAGAAGTAGGAAAAGGAGGAGGAGCAACTACAACCAAGAGAACTATGAATCATTTTTCATGACAAGTGGCCACTGTCATACCTATCATCAGCCTATCATCTGTTCAGCTGGAGGATGACTACACTGTGAGACCAAACAGGGCATTAAGGATGTAATGAAGTCTCTTTCTGCTTTATCTTTGCTCAGAGTCTCAGCACTAATAGATTTTCTACTTCCTAGATACTGCCTTATTGGATAAGCTCCTTTGCATGGATTCGAGAGTATGGGAATGAGCTACACTTTCTTAACAGGCTTTTTTTTTTCTTTTATCTTATTCAGGAGCCATCTTATAAAGACACAAATCCATATTAATAGGGAATAGTAAGTTAAAAGGAAAGCAATAATATATAAAAGTGGAATTTCACATATAAGACCATTGTCATGAGGAAAATAGTTTAGGAATAAGGAACTTTCCTGGCATTTATAAAAATCACATCAATTGAGAAATTTTCTATACATTTTACATGGAAGGCTCATTTTGTTTGTTACCTAATAGTTAATTTTTAACTTTTTATAATATCTTGAATGCATGAAAATTATTCTATCATAGTTGCATCTTTCATATAACAAATTATTTTTTTATATCAACAGACTTGAAATAATTACATTATTTTTCTTCTCTGAACAATACTAACTACAGTTGAATTGGAACTAATATTGAGTTAATGCTTAGTTTTTGATTGATCCAGGCTATCACCATTTCTTGGGCTGCATGACTAAAAGATAACAAGATTCAGTGCACTTCATGTAACTGAAAAATAGAATCGAGTTTGCTGTATGTAGGCCAGAGTCCTAATTCTCAAAAAAACTCAAGGATTATTCCTAAACTGACTCTATTTAAAGATATCAGCATGCACAAACAAATTATTTAATGTGATTTTCCCCAGAGCTTATTAAAATTATCTTGCATGTGGCAATATTAGTACAAAAGTGAGAGGCTATTTTGTATAAATAAAGGGTACTGAAACAAATCAGAAGAACCAAGTATCATCTCCTTACTGCCGCATACTTTGTTGTGGAAATTAATGCATATGCCAATTTAGAGGATTAGGCTGGATCATTTCTGAAATTCCCTTCAACAAGCAGTTATCTAAATGAGCTTTTCTACCATTTAGGCAGAACTAACATGTCTTTTGGTTATAAATTAGATCTTGGTAACAGAATAATCTGTTTTTTCTACTAACAGAAGTGCAAAGGAAAATGGACTCTTCATTCCTAAACTTTATAAATAACTGTAGGAAATAATTAGATTTTGAAGGATTGATAAGCAACTGGACATTTCTGCCCAAATAGAGTTAACCATTCATCATAAGATTATGCTTGTTATTTATATTTAAATTATGAATAACAATCATGGTTTCTCCTAAAAGATTTTCCTTCCATTTCCTATTCATTAAAATAATATAGCCATTTTTGGAAATAATGATATAAGCTTGAATTTTATCAAATACTTGCATTGGCTTATAAATATAATTAGTGAAAAATAAGTCAGCCCATGACTTATTTTAATAAAGTTTCTTTTAAAACGCAGTATACATATTTTGGTAATTATTATTATATATTTAATAATTCATATATTTAGTCATTTAGTGTATTATATATTTAGTAATTATTGTTTGCATTAAATGATTTTGAAAAGCTTAGGTTATAGCACAATTTAAATTCAATAGTTTGTGAACTTTTAGGATATATTCTTCATTTCTCAAATATAAGTAACATACTTGTCTTATATTGCTGTTTCCCCTTTTACCCTCCTCCTCAGTTTATGTACTCTGCTCGAGAAAAGGTGAGATCATTGCCTTTATAAACAATAAGAAGAATTCCTTTGGATTTTTTACAACTAAGGTAGAATATTTTTATTTCAAATATGAATTCCTTTGAAATAATGAGAGGATTTAATCTTTGAACTTTAATATCTTGGAAAGTTTATACTGTTACTGGGTTTATATTCAGATTTATGTCACTGTTTTGGCATTTTATTTTTGAATGCTTTTATGAATTGTATTATTAGATTACTTAATGAAGTCATTTAAACTCATGGGATAATTCCTGATAGGCTATGTTGTAATCTAGCTAAACCTAATTTGGGAAGAAAAATGGAATAGTGAGTAGATTTTCAACCATGGAATAAAGTGGGTCTGGCATGAAATTTAACTAGTGTTTTATTCAGACCTATTTCAGAGCCCCATACAGCAAAATATTAACAATTCCTTAATGGTCTCAAAAAGAAGGCATTGGTTTGGGAGAGACAGTATTAAATTGATAATCAACTATGATAGGACAAATAACCTCATCTTTGGTAGATCATGGTAATCATCTAGATTAAGTCCAGTGGGTTAAGGAGAAAGAGCTGTAGAGTGATTATGGGGACATGATTTAGTTTCTCTTCCTGATAGTTTTCTCCAGGTATCTAACTCTTCTCCAACCCCTGTAACTAATTTCACCAAAGGAAACTTGAAAATGATTAAAAAGCAATGCTTAATTGCCAATAATTTATCCTTTCATTTCTTAGGAAAGAGCCCACAAGGATGGGCTTTGATCTGAAAAAAAGTGAATGCTATTCTCATTTAGTTATACTATGACAGTGAGGGTAAGCTACGTGATTCATAGGTTAAGCTAGTAGGTCAATTTGGTTGACAAGCATAATTATAGCCTCTACATTAGAATTAATCATAAATGAGTTTACCTCTTTCTATGCTTCTTCATATTTTTCCTGGTATAAAGGGGGGAATATATACTAGTTCTCACCTTGAGATATGAAATACATATTTTGACATAATATTTTTAAATTTACTAATGGCAACAACACAAAGTATTATATTCTTTCATCCTGTAACAATATAAATATAATTGCCTAGACTTTGTTATTTTGAGGCAAATGAATACAAACATCAATACGTGGGATATATATGCATAATATACACTTGACCTGCATATATTGAAACTTTTGAAGAGATGTTTGAAAAGGAGTATCTGCTCCCCATAAGGTTACTAGGCATGTTTCAAATAACTTAGCCCTTATTTTGGATCATTATGTTGGGTCATTTTCTAAATCAATTGTTATATAACTTGAGTAAAGATAATATGAATGAGTAAGTGAAATAAAATAAGTTCAAGAATATAAAGTGAGATAGTTTGTAATATTAATTAAGAAAAGGTGACCTGTAAACTGACTGCTTGGGTTCAAATCTATTTTCTGCTATTTATAAACTGTGTGTTTGGGGCAATTTAATGATCTTTGTCTCTGTTTCCACATCTGTAAAGCAATAATGGTAATATAAGTATTTACCACATGGGACTGTTTTAGACTTAAATTAGTGAATTATGCAAAGTTTCCAGAGGCTTTTGACATATGGTGAATGCTATAGAAGTGATGATTGTTATGACTTGCAGAGTAAAGGGTATATTGAAACTGTTCTTAGATAGATATTATACTGTAGTAGAGATGGTGGCCTTCACAAGTTCCAGAAATGCTTTTAAAGTAAGCATAAAAATTTAGAGGAATTCTCAGCAAACTTTTCCTACATGAGGATTAACAGAAATCTACTTGCATAAGATAAAATGGCATACTTTTTAACGTTGGATTTGGGAAATTAATGAAAAATTTAAATGTAGCAATTCATTTATTAAATGATTTTGGAGAGTGGTTCAGAGAGAATGGTTCCTAGACCAGCCAAATCAGCATCATCCTTAAATCTTTTAAAATATAACATTCAGGCCCACCCAGACTTACTAAATCGGAAATTTAGGGAATGTGGCAGAAATCTGTTGTGAGATCTCCTTGAGTCATTCTGATATATGCTAATGAATAATCTAGAATTTTATATTTTTCTATGAAATATGACACACCCGTGTAGAATATACTTGAGGCATCTAATTATGCAATTTATAAGTTAATATTAATGTTTCTAAAATATAAGTTAAGCCTGACCAGGCGGTGGTGCAGTGGATAGTTCATCGGACTGGGATTCGGAGTACCCAGGTTTGAGACCCCGAGCTCACCAGCTTGAGCACGGGCCCATCTGGCTTGAGAAAAAGCTCGCCAGCTTGGACCCAAGGTCACTGGCTTCAGCAAGGGGTTGCTTGGTCCGCTGAAGGCCCGCGGTCGAGGCACATGTGAGAAAGCATTCAATGAACAAATAAGGTGTAATGGCAACGAAAAACTAATGATTGATGCTTCTCACCTCTCTCCGTTCCTGTTTGTCCCTATCTGTCCCTCTCTCTGACTCTCTGTCACTGCTTAAGAAAAAAAAAATGAGTTAAAATATGACATGGAATTTAGACTAAAGACTGATAATGTTGACCTGTACCTTCATATGTCAAACATTATATGATAAATTAACAAAAACAATTCTGTGAATAGATAATAATTCTGAAGAATAAACAGGCTCTTGCTAGTTAAAATTATATAGGTAAAAATTTAATTCCACATTCTGTCATTCCAGGCTACACAATCATTATGCAATGGTGCTTTAGTAAGAATTGACTGGGTAACAATGAAAAGAAAAGACAAAGATTAAGTCAGGTTTTATTTCTTTCTGAACATATCACTTTCTTTTTTGGAAATAAAAGGACATTTTTAAAATTAATGTCTACTGATTAGCTTTTGCTATAAAAGGACATTTTCAAAATTAATGTCTACTGATGGATGTTTACTTAGTTATTTTATAAATCGATCATTCTATTAAACAAAAAAAAAACATAATTAACGAATACATGAGTGCTTTCTATAGCAGCTATTGATACAAACTTGGCTAAGATAAAGAATATTCCAAAGAATAGTTTTAATGAGATCAACATGAAAATAATTTTCAATTATTTTATTAAAATATGATTGTTATAAAAGAAGCTCTTCATATTTAATATATATAATTTGATGTGTTTGGTAAGTATATATTCATGAAACCATCACTGCAATATATGCCATAAATACATTCATCATCTCTAAAAATTTCCTCCTGCTCTCTTTATTATTTTAAAAATAAAAAATATACTTTTAATTGGATGAAATTCAAAGACAAAACAAGAAGGTGATTGTTTTTGTTGTTTCTGCAAATGTTTATTCAATCCTTGTGTACTCAATTTGATTTAAAATAATTCTTATCTATGGGATTATTTTGAGTTATTATTTTAAAATGTATTTTAGTCTATATTTTAAATTACTATAATTATGTCTTATGAAACAACAAAATCAAAAAGTGAAGGGTAACTGCTCTCATAACCTTGCTATATTTTCTGTCTTTTCTATTTTATTGCTATGTCATTTCTTATTTTTTACTCTATGTCATTTCATTTCACACAATTTTACTGTGGTTTATATTCAGAAATATTTTAATCTTTATTTCTTTAAAATTAATTTGTGATATGCATTTTAATAATGAATTAGTTATTTCCAATATGTAATCATAGGAGAGTGATGTCAAATCTTTTCAAATTAGAAAATACTAGCATATTTATACATGTAAAATTTTATTAATAGTAAATAAATATTACACAACAATAGTTTTCCCTTTGGATATACAAGCTAGTAGTCATTTTTTACTTAATTGCTTTAATTTTAAAATCTCATTTGAATATGGTATTTAAAACATGATGAAGATTCACTCCTGAAATGAGGGCATGAAAACCTCGAACACTTGTTGTCAAGGAAAAGAAAAAAAAACTGGTAAAAATATTTTCAAAACACATACAGACACACACACATGCATTAAAAGTATCTGGACTTTGTCCTAAGGCCATACAACAAAAAGCACTTATTTGAGAAAACCTATTATATCTACATAAACCCATGAATTTGTGAAACTTGATCCATAATATTTTGCCTCTTCCCTTCTCTCCCAACACATGTTAATGGAAAATCACTCAAGGTAGGTGTGCACAGGAAGAAAGGGCTTCCCATTTCCCAACTCCAATTCCCTCAGCTCTGTATTGAAGAGACTATATTCTAGGTGAGAATTTAGAACTGTCTTCCTCAATCAGTCTTCCTTGCTCTTCCCAACCCCGACTTTTAGTATAGAGATTTCACCCCTGGAAGAGCAAGCTATCCAATCAAAATTCCAGCTGTTGTCTTTGCAAAAATTAATAAGATGATTCTAAAATTTACATGAAAATCTAAGGGACTCAGACTAAAAAATACGATTTTTAATTTATTTTTATTTATTTAGAAATTAAATTTGACCCTGACTGGTTGACTCAGTGGTAGAAAGTCAGCCTGGTGTGTGGATGTCCTGAGTTCGATTCCTCATCAGGGCACACAGGAGAAGCACCCATCTGCTTCCCACCCCTTCCCTCTTTCTTCTCTGCTCTCTCTCTCTCTCTCTCTCTCTTGTTCCTAAAGCCGTGGCTCAATTGGAGTGAGTTGAACCAAGGCACTGAGGATGGCTCCATGACTTCTGCCTCAGGTGCTAAGAAGAGCTCAGTTGCTGAACAATGAAGCCATGCCCCAGATGGGAAGATCATTGCCCCATAGTGGGCTTGCCAGGTGGATCCATGTTGGGATGAATGGAGGAGTTTGTCTCTGTTTCCCCTCCTCTCACTGAATAAAAAAAAGAATTAAATTTAATAGAGTGTTGTTGTTCAATAAGGTTTCAGATAAACATCTCTATAGCATTTAAAGTATTTATTGTGTAGTGTGCCCGTCAAGAAAATACACTTAGAAAATAATAATCTTGAAAAATAGTTACAAAGTTGGTGGGTTCCACACCTTCTGATGTCAAAATTTCTACAAAGTTATAAAAACCAAACACTGTGATACTGGCATAGGCTAGACATATACATAAATGGAATGGAACTGAGAGTCTAGAGCAGTGGTTCTTAACCTTTTTTGAGGTACTGAACCCACCAGTTTCATATGCGCATTCACCAAACCCTTCTTTAGTGATAAATAAAATACGATTTTCTTTTCCAGATTCAAGACATAGGTATATGTTTTTTTTACTGGTGCACAAAATGAGCCATGCATGAACATCCCCTTGCTCAAAGAACAAAACCAACAAAGTACATGAACTCACAACAAATTACGATATTACTTTATTCTGGCCTTCACAACAGAGGCTTCTCTGAACCCCTGAGACCGACTCATCGAACCCCTAGGGTTTGATAGAACCCAGGTTAAGAACCACTGGTCTAGACTCACTTTTACAGTGAAATGATTTTTAACAAGGTTGCCAAAATAATTCTATGAGGGAAAGAACTGGTCATTAAATAGGTAATACTAAGACAATTCACTATCTATGTTCAAAAGAATGAGGTTGGATTCCTTCCTCACATAATAAGTAAAATTAACTCTGCAGCCAGTAGAATAATTTTAATAAAAAGGTGAATTACAAAGTATTTAAAATGATATGTATAAGTGTGAACCCTTATACACTGCCATGATGAATGTATATGATGTATTGCTTTAAAAATATCTGGCATTTTGTCAAAATTTTAAACATTGAGTTACATATAATTCACCAGCTTCACTCACTGGTGTGTACCCCAGAGAATAAAAGCATACTTCCACACAAAAACTTGTACATGGGTGTTCACAGCAGCATTATTCACAACAACAAAAAAAAGTCGTTTCAACCTGATGTCCATTATCCTGTGAATTTATAAAGAAAATGTGGTATATACATATAATGCAGTGGTATTTGGTCGTTTAATGGAATGATGTGCTGATGCATTCTACTTACCTGGATAAACTTTGAAAACATTAAACTAACTGAAAGAAACTAGTCACAAAAGACCACATATTTTATGGTTCTATTTATATGAATGACCAAAACAGGCAAATTTATAGAAATAGAAAATTGATTGTCACTTGTCTGGGACCTGATGATGGGTTGGGAGGAAAAAATGCATTCCTGCTAATATACATTGAGTCTTTTTGTGCAACAGTGAAAGGTTCTAAAATTGGTAGCAATGATGGTTACACATATATGTGAATTTACTAAAAACCATTGGTTAAGTTATAAATTTTGAATGTGTGAATATATGTAAATTATATCTTATTAAGTTGTCTTATTAAAACTACAGCTTCTATACTTGCAGCATAATGGCCTTATTTAAAATGTTGAGGGTTATTTGTGTAAGGTCAAGAAAACAATTTAAAAAGCACTATGCTCTAGATAAAAGAAAGATTGATATTGTTGAAAATAAATCTCTTATTATGCTATTTTGGGGGATAATACTTCACTGGAATTAGTCATTTTTGTAATGATACAGTAGAGAGTGAGTACTATCATTTGTGTAACTACAAATTAAATCGTCAATCATAATTTTGAAGACTGTTCTCATTGTTTCTATCTTCTAGCATTACTATCAAGATGCCTAATGTCATTTTATTCCTTATCCTTTCTAGGTGAGTTATTTTTGTCTACTTTTAGTTAGTTTTTCTCTGGACTATTTATATGGGGTGTGACAAAGTTAGTTGTGAGTACACGAGACAAAGTATTTTCTTGTATTATTAATTATTGTATTATTTTTCATACAAACAACCATAAACCTACCTTTACTCCATCCAGTATACTTCTCTTTATCTTTGATACTCTGATAATTTGTTGCCATGAATTGTTATGAATCCTTATTAATCTTGTTGGGTGGGCACTTCCGCTATGAAAACTATTTTTCTTTAATATTGGGCATTTTTAGTGAGTTATTCATTTGACAATTCTTATTTATTTCTCTATTTTGTTTTTCTGTGTTGTATTTCATGAGCAGACATTGCTCCTATGAATTAATCTTTTATCTTATTTTCCCACCCATGTTGTATCGCTGTGTTTTAGTACTGCTGCCTTGGGGAACTCACCAATTTTATCTTCCACTCTTCCTAATCACTTTCCATCTCTATTCTATACATTAGACATAATATATATAATATTATTATTGTTATAGTATGTTCTTATTTTAGTGTTTCTTAGCATTTTTATAGCAATTATAGATTCTGTATTTATTTTGGACACTGTAATAGATCTCATATATTTAAAATGTTTTTTTAATATAAAGACTTGGTTTCTACAAATTCCTGACTCTTTATTTCCCTGTATAATATTTTTAATTAATTTTAATGTGGTGACAATGATAAGTCAGGGCATATATGTTCTAAGAAAATATTTCCGGGTTATTTTGACATTTGATTATATTGCATACCCATCACCCAAAGTCAAATTGTACTCTGTCACCTTCTCTCTGGTTTTATTTGTGCCCCTCCCCTCCCCCTATGCTTTCTCTCACCTCCCCCTCCCCCTGGGTAGCCAGTACACTCTTGTTCAAAACTCTGAGTCTTATTTTTATATCCCATCTATGTTTGAATTCATATAGTCCTTAGTTTATTATGATTTACTTACTTCACTCAGTATAACGTTGTCAAGGTCCATCCATGTTATAAATGATCTCATGTCATCATTTCTTATGGCTGAGTAGTATTCCATAGTATATATGTACCAAAGCTTTTTAATCCACTCATCCTCTAACGGACACCTGGGCTGTTTCCAGATCTTCGCTATTGTGAACAATGCTGCCAAGAACATGGGGGTGCATTTCTTCTTTTCGGACAGTGCTATGGTGTTCTTAGGGTATATTCCTATAAGTGGGATAGCTGGGTCAAAAGGCAGTTCGATTTTTAATTTTTTGAGGAATCTGCATACTGTTTTCCACAGTGGCAGCACCAGTCTGCATTCCCACCAGCAGTGCAGGAGGGTTCCCTTTTCTCCACATCCTCGCCAGCACTTATTCTGTGTTGTTTTGCTGATGAGCGCCATTCTGACTGGTGTGAGGTGATATCTCATTGTGGTTTTAATTTGCATTTCTCTAATGCTTAGTGATGTTGAGCATTTTTTCATATGCCTATTGGCCATGTGTATGTCCTCTTTGAGGAAATTTCTATTCATTTCTTTTGCCCATTTTTTGATTGGATTGTTTGTCGTCCTGGTGTTGAGTTTTATAAGTTCTTTATAAATTTTGGTTATTAACCCCTTATCAGATGTGTTGTCGAATATGTTCTCCCATTGTGTGGTTTGTCTTTTTATTCTGTTCTGATTGTCTTTATCTGTGAAAAACCTTTTAGTTTGATATAGTCCCATTTATTTATCCTGCCTTTTATTTCATTTTCCCGTGGAGATAAATCAGAAAAAAATATTGCTGCGACAGATGTCAGAGAGCTTACTGCCTATGTTTTCTTCTAAGATGCTTATAGTTTCACGGCTTACATTTAAGTCTTTTATCCATTCTGAGTTTATTTTTGTGAATGGTGTAATTTGATGGTCTAGTTTCATTTTTTTGAAGGTAGATGTCCAATTTTCCCAACACCATTTGTTAAAGAGGCTATCTTTACTCCATTGTGTGCTCTTTCCTACTTTCTCAAAATCGGTAGTCCATAAAGATGTGGGTTTATTTCTGGGTTTTCTGTTCTGTTACATTGATCTATGTGCCTGTTCTTATGCCAGTACCAGGCTGTTTTGAGTACAATGGCCTTGTACTATACCTTGATATCCGGAAGAGTGATACCTCCTGCTTTATATTTTTCTTTTTAAGATTGCTGAGGCTATTCATGTTCTATTTTGGTTCTATATAAATTTTTGGAATATGTGTTCTATATCTTTGAAGTATGTCATTGGAATTTTAATTGGTATTGCATTGAATTTATAAATTGCTTTAGGTAATATAGACATTTTAATGATGTTTATTCTTCCTAACCATGACTACGGTATATTCTTCCACTTGTTTGTATCTTCCTTGATTTCTTTTATCAATGTTTTATAATTTTCCGAGTACAAGTCCTTAACCTCCTTGGTTAAATTTACTCCTAGGTACTTTATTTTTTTTGTTTCAATAGTGAAGGGGATTGTTTCCTTAATTTCTTTTGCTGACAGTTCATTGTTGGTATATAAAAATGCCTCTGATTTCTGAGTATTAATTTTATATCCTGCCACCTTGCTGAATTCATTTATCACATCCAGGTTTTTTGACTGAGAATTTAGAATTTTTTTATATACACTATCATATCATCTGCAAATAATGACAATTTTACTTCTTCTTTTCCAATTTGGATACCTTTTATTTCTTCTTCTTGTCTGATTTCTGTGGCAAAGATTTCCAGAACTATGTTGAATAAGAGTGGAGAAAGGGGGCACCCCTGCCTGGTTCCTGATCTTAAGGTGATTGCTTTTAATTTTTGTTCATTTAGTATGATGTTTGCTGTTGGGTTGTCATAGATGACCTTTATCATGTTAAGGTATGTTCCCTATATTCCATATTACTGAGAGTTTTGATCATGAATGGTTGCTGTATTTTATCAAATGGTCTTTCTGCATCTATTGAAATTATCACATTAATTTTGTCCTTCCTTATATTTATGTGATGAATCATATTGATTGATTTACAAATATTGAACCTGCCTTACCTCCCCAGAATAAATCCCACTTGATCATGGTGTATGATTTTTTTCATATATTGCTGATTCCGGTCAGCTAATATTTTGTTGAGAATTTTAGCATCTAAATTTATCAGTGATATTGGCCTATAATTTTCTTTTATTGTTTGTCTTTGCCTGGTTTCGGAATCAGAATTATGCTTGCCTCATAAGAGGAGTTTGAATGTCTTCCTTCCTCTTGAATTTTTTGAAATAGCTTGAGGAGCATAGGAGTTAGTTCTTTGAATTTTTGGTAGAATTCACTAGTGAAGCCATCATGCCCAGGACTTTTCTTTGTTGGGAGTTTTTTTTATAACTGTTGCAACCTCATTTGTTGTAATTGGTTTGTCAAGATGTTCTGATTCTTCCACATTGATTTTTGGAAGATTATATGATTCAGAAAGTTGTCCATTTCACCTAGGTTGCCTAAATTTTTGATATAGAGTTCTTCATAGTTTTTTCTTACAATAATTTGTATTTCTGTTGTGTCAGTTGTAATTTCTCCACTCTCATTTTTAATTTTATTTATTTGAATCCTCTCCTTTTCTTGGTGAGTCTAGATAAAGGTTCATCAATCTTATTTACCTTTTCAAAGAACCAGCTCCTGGTTTCATTGATCCTCTGTATTGTTTCCTTAGCCTCTATGTCATTTATTTCTGCTCTGATCTTTATTATTTTCTTCGTTCTCCTAGTTCTGGGCTTTATTTGCTGTTATTTTTCTAGTTCTTTTAGATGCAAGGTCAAGTTGCTTATTTGAGCTCTTTCTAGCTCCTTATGGTATGCCTGTAGTGCTATAAACTTCCCTCTCAGTACTGCTTTTGCTGTGTTCCATAAATTTTGAGTTGATGTATGCTCATTATCATTTGTTTCTAGAAAGTCTGTTATTTCTTCTTTGATTTCATTGTTAATCCATTCCTTATTTAATAACATGTTATTTAGTTTCTAAGTGTTTGAGTATTTTTCAGTTTTTTGTGTGTGGTTAATTTCTAGTTTCCTGCTACTGTGATCAGAGAAAATGCTTGATATGGTTTCAATCTTCTTAAATTGTTGAGACCACTTTTGTGTCCTAACATGTGGTCTATCCTAGAGAATGTACCATGAGGGCTTGAGAAGAATGTATATTCTACTGCTTTAGGGTGAAAAGTTCTGAAGATATCTATTAAATCGAGTTGATCTAGTGTATCCTTTAAGTCTGCTGTTTCTTTGTTAATTTTCTTTCTTGAGGATCTATCCAGTGATTTTAGTGGGATATTGAAATCCTCTACTATTATAGTATTGCTATTCATCTCACCCTTTATATCCATCAAAGTCTGCTTTATATATGTCAGAGCTCCTATGTTCGGTGCGTAGATATTTATAATGGTTATATCTTCCTGTTGAATTGTTCCCTTTATCATTATGTAGTGTCCTTCTTTATCTCTTAGTACAGCCTTTGTTTTAAAGTCCTTCTTGTCAGATATCAGTATTGCTACCCAGGCTTATTTTTTCATTTCCATTTGCATGAAATATATTTTTTCATCTTTTTACCTTCAGTCTATGTACATCTATTGTTTTAAGGTGTGTCTCTTTCAGACAGCATATGTATGGGTCCTGTTTTCTTATCCACGCAGCTACCTATTTCTTTTGATTGGATCATTTAATCCATTTACATTTAAGGTTATTATTGATATGTAGTTGTTTATTGCCATTTTATTCTTTAAAGCTGTTTTTTTCTTTTGCTATATTCTTTCCCCCTTTGAAGTGTTCACAACAGGTCTCTTAGCATCTCCTGCAGAATAGGTTTGGTTTTAATGAATTTCTTGAGGGTTTCTCTTTTTTCTTGGAAGCTCTTTATTTCTTCTTTTATTTTAAACGTTAGCCTTGCTGGATAAAGTAGTCTTGGATGTATGTTCTTGTTCTGCATTACTTTGAATATATCTTGCAATTTCCTTCTGTCCTCAAGTGTTTCTGTTGAGAAGTCCGATGTCATCCTTATGGGGGCTGCTTTGTAGGTGATAGCTTTTTTTTCTCTAGCTGCTCTTAAAATGTTCTCTTTATCACTTAGCTTTGGAATTTTAACTATGATGTGTCTTGGTGTAGATTTCTTTGGATTTCTCTTTAATGGAGTTTTCCGTGCTTTTTGAACGTGTGAAAGATTTTCCAGCCTTAATTTACAGAAGTTTTTCGCTATGATTTTATTGAACGAAGTATCTACCCCTTGTTCTTTCTCTTCTTCTTCAGGAACTTCTATGATGCGGATGTTATTTCTCTTCATGTTGTCGCAGAGCTTCCTTAGAGTTTCCTCAGATTTTTTGAGTCTCTTTTCTTTTTTTGCTCTGCTTCTGTGCCTTTGTTTATTTCGTCTTCTAACTTGCTGATCTGATCCTCAGCTTCATCTATCCTGCTTTTAATTCCTTCCATTTTGGTCTTCAGTTCTGATACTGTATTTGTAATTTCTGTCTGATTCTTTTTTATTATTTCCATTTCCCTTTTTATACTTGCTATCTCTTCATTTAGGTGATCGTAAATACCATCCTTTGTTGCTCTAAGCTCTTTGAACATCCTAACTAACATTATTCTAAACTCTGTATCAGGTAGTTTGTTTATATCTGATTCATGCAGGTCCTTCTCTGGGGATTTATCTTGATTCATTTGGGTTGCATTTCTCTGCCTGCTCATTTTGTTTGTGTGTAAGAATGGTTAGGTTACTGGAGTCCAATGGGTGTTGGTTCTCTGTTTACTAGGGTGGTCTTTCTGCAGACCCACCACCCTCTCTGCTGCTGCCTAGGGCAGTTGGGTATGGTGTTGCCAGCGCCAGCCGCTGCGGCTGCTGTTGTGGTTTCCGTCTCACTTATGCAGGAGGGGCTGTGATCTCGTGCCAGGCTCTATAAGCCTCAGCTGGTCTTGGCCTTCACCCCACTCCCATGGGTGGGATTTCACACTACACTCAGGCCTCAAGCCTCGGCTCCAGGTCAAGGGTGAGCACTTTTGCTCAGCTGCAGGTCCATGTTAGCAGGTCCTTTGGCCCGGCGGGGCTGCTAATGCACGCTCAGCTGCCAGCCAGGCTTCAGCCCCGCCCCCACCAACCTTGGCTTCTCTGCCGGGCTGCTGGTGCGTGCTCAACTGCGAGCTCAGGCTTCCACCCCATCTCTTGGGGGCAAAGCTGGTTCATGCAGGGTTTCAACCCTCAGGTGCCGGGTGCGGCTGTGTACCTGCTTGCCCCTGCCTAGCAGCAGATTTCTGCCCATTCTGGGCTTCCGCTTTTCCCCCACATTTTGGGTCCCAGGTGGACCTGCAGCCGCTGGACCACTTTCGCGCATTCCCTTCACCCCCGCTGGGCTTCACCAAGCTCACGCCAGCTGGCTCAGCCTCTGCCCCTGCCAGCAGAACCGCGCTTCAGCATCCCCCTTTCGCCCGCCCTCCTGCAAGCCCTCAGCAGTGTTGGTGGGGGCGCTGCACCTCAGACCCTAACACTCTGATTGCTGCAGGGGAGCCTGTTTGGCTGGTGTCCTGCTTCCCCTTGCTTGTTCCAGGGGAGATATTGTTTCAGATTTGTGGAGTGAATCAGCCCAGGGTTTAGGGTGGTTGTCCCTCAAAGCATTTTTCCCTGTGCCTTCCAAACCGCACTTTCTGCCTGCTGCTCCGGTCCTCTCCTATCTCCCTGTCTCTCGGAGTCCTGGGTGAGTGGTGGTGAGAGAAGTTGTCTGTGTTGTCCCTTTAAGAAGAATCCTTGGTCTGAGACAACTTTCTCTTTCTCACAAACAGTATCCTAACCTGTTAGCCAGCTAAGTACTATCCATTGGCTTCTTCTAGGCCCTGGGGCTGCAGGCTGGGGCTTTGTTCCTGGGACCCAGATCCCTACCTTTTCGCTGGCCTCTCTTCCTGCCACACGAGTTTCTCCGGGCTGCCTTTTACTCCGGGGAGCTGGGCAGCACTTTCCGCGTTTTCGCTTTTCCTACCAGTCTCAATGTTGCTTCTTCAGTGTTCCCCAGTTGAAGAGTCCTCCCAGTCCAGTTTAACGTTGGTTTATCCAGATGATGGTTCTTAAAATTGAGTTATAATCCACTTTGGTTCTGGGAGTTGGAAGTTGGTACATCTGCTTACTCCAACGTCATCTTGAGGTCTGTCACTGTATAATTTAAAACAATATTAAAATATGTATTCACTTGTCATTTCACAATTTTTCTGATAAAGCATGAAAGCACTTTTTCATATAGATTTTTTGAATTTTGTTATTAATAGTGGATTATTATTATTTATTATTATTATTTTTGTTAGCTCTCTGAAAGATATGTGCCAAACTTCTGGTTGTCGGAATTCTGGGATTCTATAAAGAAAGGTAAATTGGGGTTATCAGAATTCAAAATTTATTTTGATTTTCTTGTTTTTATTAGTAGATTCTCTTTTTCTTTAGGTGTGTAAATATCTCCAGAGAGTAAAAACAGTTTCTCCCTATTCTACTGCCTCTCTCCTTCAATGGTTCAGGTAGGCCAGTCACTTGCTATGTGGTATACAGAAGGGGATCTAGATTTTAATAACTCAAATTTCTTAACTGATGCCTGTTCCCAGTCTGCATCTCTGGCTTTGGAGGTATATGGTGCCTCCATATTCAAGAACTTTTTGAATTATTGACAAGGAAATCATTTTGCTTATTGGCTTTTAATATCTCTTCCCCAAGCCTTTCAAGTGTTATGTTTAAGATTTTTATTTAATTGTTCATTTTATAGTTCCCAAAATATATTTTAATTTAACAATGTTTAATATATTTTCATTGTGTTAATTACCAGTTAAAATATAAATATTGAAAGATGATAGGTGGTAGATCATAAGAAAGATACAGAGATGAACATAGAGAAATCTTCAGAAACATCTGCTGTCATGGAGCTTATATTAAAAATAATCATCAATAAAGTGATTATATGGTGATAATTCATACTGATATATTTTTTATTTAATTTTATTTTATTTCAGAGACAGAGTCAGAGAGAGGGACAGATAGGGACAGACAGACAGGAACAGAGAGAGGTGAGAAGCATCAATCGTTAGTTTTTCGTTGCCGTTGCGACACCTCAGTTGTTCATTGATTGCTCTCTCACATGTGCCTTGACCTCAAGCCTTCAGCAGACCGAGCAACCCCTTGCTGGAGCCAGCGACCTTGGGTCCAAGCTGGCGAGCCTTTGCTCAAGCCAGTTGGGCCCATGCTCAAGCTGCTGACCTTGGGGTCTCAAACCTGGGTCTTCTGCATCCCAGTCCGACGCTCCATCCACTGTGCCACTGCCTGGTCAGGCTCATACTGATATTTTTATAATAAAAAAGATAGAATAGTAATAGGAATTGCTGGGGTTGGGAAAACAATTAAGTTAAATACATTTTTTATGTCCATGTTTATTTTATAGTATTAACAATATGTAATATCTTAATAACTTAACATTTATTGAGCTTGGTTAGATCTGTTATATAGTCTATGTCAGTAAACCATCTTACTCATCATCTCTACTCATCCATGGACTTTGATATCCTCTAGGTATTATTCAGAACTGTCAGTTGCATATGTTTTTAAAGTGTATACTAGCTATTATTTTTTTCTCATTTTGCTTATTATTTTGTAATTCCTTAATAGCAACTAAATTTCCCAAAGTCAACAGTCAATTTTCAATTTTAAAAAGTATAGTTATTTCATTTAATGATTAAAAAATTAACTTTATAACTCCTAAAGTATACATAATACAATCCATTTTTTCAGTGAATATTATTTTTGTATTTGTTAGATTGCCAAAAATATTAATTACGATATAACTCTTCTGGTACATTTCTTATTATTTTGACCAGTGTATGTACTAGTGTATTTTATTTATTTATTTTTTAATAATTTTTTTATTTCTTTTTATTTATTCATTTTAGAGACACAGAGTGAGAGAGAGAGAGAGAGAGAGAGAGAGAGAGAGAGAGAGAAAGGGGGGAGGAGCTAGAAGCATCAACTCCCATATGTGCCTTGACCAGACCAGTGCAGGGTTTTGAACTGGCGACCTCAGTGTTCCCAGGTCGACGCTTTATCCACTGTGCCACCACAGGTCAGACTAGTGTATTTTATTTTTTTGGTTTGTTTGTTTGGTGACAAAAACAGAGAAAGTCAGAGAGAGGTACAGATAAAGACAGACAGTAAGGGATAGAGATGAGAAGCATCAACTCTTTTTGCAGCTTTGTTAGTTGTTCACTGACTGCTTTCTCATATATGCCTTGACTGGAGGCCTACAGCAGAATGAGTGACCCCTTGCTCAAGCCAACAACCTTGGGCTCAACTCAGAAACCTTGGACTTAAAGCCAGCAAACTTTGGGCTCAAGCCAGTGACAATGGGGTCATGTCTATAATCCCATGCTCAAGGCAGTGATTCTGCACACAAGCTGGATGAGCTCGTGAGCAACCAGGTGTCCTTGGGGTTTCAAACCTGGGTACTCTGCGTCCCAGTCTGATGTTCTACCCACTGCACCACTGCCTGGTCAGGCTGTATGTACTAGTTAAATAAATAGTCTTGCTCTCAAAATATTTAAGATCCTTCCTTAAACTGTACTTTAAAAATTTTTAATGAAATTTATTAGTGTAACATCGGTTAATAAAAGTATATATGTTACAAGTGTACGGTTCTATAATACATCATTTGTACATTGTATTGTGTGTTTACCAAACCAAGTCTCCTTCCATCACCATTTATCCCCCGCTACCTTCTCCCACTTCTCCCCACCCCCTTTCTCTCTTGTAATCCCCATACTATTCTATGTGTACTTTTTATTTCCTTAATTCCTTCACCTTTTCTACGCAACACCCCAAACCCTATCCCCTCTGACAGCTATCAATGTGTTCTCCATATCTATGAGTCAGTTTCTATTTTGTTTGTTGGTTTATTTCATTATATTGCACATGTAAGTGAAATCACACTGTACTTGTCTTTCTCTGACCTTTATTTCATTTTACATAATATTCTCCAGGTCTATCCATGCTGTTAGAAAAGGTAAGATTTCTTTTCTTTTATATGGCTCAGTTGTGTTCTATTGTGTAAATGTACAACAACTTTTTATCCACTTATGTACTGATGGACACTTGAGCTTTTTCCAAATCTTGGCTATTGTAAATAATGCTGCAGTGAACATAGGAGTACGTATATTCTTTAAATTAGCGTTTCAGGTTTCTAAAACTGTACTTTATCACATAATTTTCTCCTCATGTTTCAGAATTGTCTTGTACTCCATTTCTAAATGGAAAAATACTAATTATAAAAAGAACAATAACAATAATGTTTTACCTCCACTGTTTTCTGCTCTGTAAAATCTTTACCTTCTCCAGGGAAAGCTAGCTAATACTGTATTTCTTTGTTAACATATAATTATATTGATATATCTAATCTTTTACAATATTTTATAATTATTTGTGTAGATGTCTGCTCACTTAAATAATTGTTGATTACATAACACAAGCAAGAATATTTTTCTGTAGACTTTACTATTTTGCATGCATATAAATCTTCAATTAATGATTTTGAAAGTGTTGTAATTTTAAACTTAAAATTCTAATAGCATTTTTTATTTTTTAATTAAATGAAACGGAAAACCAGTACAGCTTATTCTGTTTTTCTCAAACATGTTTGGTAGGTAAGGATTAGAAAGCCTTAAATATGAGGAGAGAGATGAGAAGCATCAACTTGTAGTTGCCTTTTTTTTACTTTAGTCAATCATTGATTGCTTCTCATTACATCATGCAATTTAATTAGATTTCTGCACAGACACACACGTACACACACAAAATCCATCTCAATTGAAAATAGCAATAAAATGGTGAATATAAAAAAAATCTAGTTAAGCAGTGAAAATAAAATCAGCAATTATAATGTGCATTTGACAAAACATTGACAAGTTTAGTGAACAAGTTTTCACAAGATGGGGCAAATTATTGAATGTGTTTGCTTACTGTGAACATTTTGACCTTCTGAGCTAAGTATGCCATGCCTTCTGAACTTATATACTTTACATTATTCCTCATTAGACCACAGATATGGGAAGCTTTTCCCGTTTTGTTTTTAACGGTATCTACAGAACAAGCTACATTAAGGTTCAAACCTTGTGCGATATGAATTCACAAAATTTAGGGAGATAAGGAGTCATACTAAAAAGGCAAATATCTTGTTTTTTTAAGCATTTACTGTTAAAATCAGATCCAATATGTTTGGAGTATCTGGTCAGACTCAAATTTCAGTGTCTTTTAAAATCATGCACAAAATACAGTAGTAAACTGTGAATAGGTGACATATCATAAAAAATATGGTACATAAATACAATGAAATACTACTCAGCCAAAAGAAATTATGACATAGTGACATGTATGACAACATGGATGGATCTTGAGAACATTTTACTGAGTGAAATAAGTAAATGAGAAAAAGCTAAGAACTATGATTCCACACATAGGTGAGATATAAAACTGAGACTCATGGACATAGATAAAAGTGAAATTGTTACCGGGGGGGGGGTATAAGTGAAGGAGATGCAAGGAGGGGAAGAGTGTAAAGAGGGATAAATATAAGGTGATGAAAATGATTTGACTTTGAGTGACATACAGCATAATAAACAGTCCAAATGCCATAGAAATGTTTACCTGAAACCTAGGTACTTTTATTGATCAATGTCACCCTATTAAATCTAGTTTTCTAAATAAATTTTTAAAAATATATAGTACATTTACTCCTGTTGTTTTTGAAACAACATATTGTTATAACTGTCAAACAGTCTATAAGTGTGTCTGTCTGCAAGTTTCTTCTCCACTGTAAATCCCTGGCTATTGCGGAATGTTCTGACTAATCAAAAGCAATCTTTGTTACCAAAATGGTTATTGCAGTGCTACTGAAAACAGATGTGGCGAGATTATACCAGTCATTACAACAGTCATTTCTTGATATTTGTTGGAAAATTGAAAAACAGGCACATTTTGTTTTTAATATATATATATATATATATATATATATATACACACACACACACACACACACACACACACACACACACACACACACACACATATATATATATATTAATTCTATTCACTTATTCATTTGCCTTATTTTTCAACGGAATGTTTTCTTTTTTCTTTTTTTTACTGTTTTGGTTTTGAATGATTCTTGCTTGGAAGTGTGGCCTCATACCTACTGGTACCAAATAACTTTAAGCATCTAAACAGAGAAACAAATGCTTCTTGGAGTATTATACTAAGATTATTTTCTCCAACCCCAATTTTCATTATTACTATGATTTCAACTTCTAGACTGACTATAGTCACCAGAGGCTTGGAACTAGGACAGAATCTTAATGACACTCTGTATTGTTGCTTTGACTTGCTTATGTTCTTGTAGGAACAATGTAAGAAAATGTCCAATGAAAACATTTTTGTTTCTCTTATAAAGATTTTATGAAAACAGCTGATGTTTTCAAAAATAATTAGGTAAAAGAAAATAAACTTAGATGTTCATTTTATTTAAATGAATATAAGAAAGCTATACTTTCCCAGCTTTTTGGCGAGTTTTTTGTTTGACCTTTAAAAGTGAGTGTTTATAAACAATGATTATACATAGTTTATCATTTTATCTAATTTTACTCTTAAAATGTACAATAGAAAGTGTGTTTACTGAAATAAGAATTAACATAAAACTAGTGCAATGCAACTGGGCTTTGCTTCACTGAAACTAGCATTCACAAATTAGGTTCTAAAAGAAGAAAAATATCTATAGTTAAAAAGAAAGCTTATTAAAGCTATGACTTGTAATTTTACCTTTAAATTCAAAAATACATGAATTTATTTAATATTCCAAAACCCCATAAGAACTGTTTATCTTTAATTCATCATTTTTCACAGATATTAAATAATAAAATAATTTTTTTTCATTCTGGCCAGTTGCTCAATGGATAGAGTGTCTGCCCTGTGTATGGATGTCTGGGGTTCGATTCCCGGTCAGAGCATACATGAGCACTGGCCATCTGCTCCTTCTTTGCTCCCACTCCCTCTTCTCTCCCTCTTCTCCTCTTGCAGCCACCTCGATTGGGTGGAGGATGGCCTCAGGTACTGAGAATAGCATGGTGGGTCCGAGTGTCAGCCTCAGGCACTGAGGACAGCTTGGTTGGTGTGAGCATCAGCCCCAGATGGGTGTTGCCAGGTGGATCCTGGTACTGGTGCATGTGGGAGTCAGCCTCATTATCTCCCCTCCTCTAACCTTAAAAATAATTTATTTTTAAGGCACACTGATTATAATCTTAATATTCCAAATTTAACATTTAACAAAATATTGTTCTGTCGATATATCATGGGTTGGCAAATTTTTTCAGTAAGAGGCATATTATTAAATGTTTTTGGCTTTATAAACCAGGAAATCTCTACTAATATATATTGTTGTAACTGAAAGCAACCATAGACAATCAGAAACAAATAGGTATGACTATGTTATAATAAAACTTGATTTATAAAAACCTGAGAAAGCTTGGATGCCCATTTCTTGGCTGATTGCTGAGATATATCTCCTATTCTCAAACTGTGGTTTATAAAGTGTATAATATAGGAGCTGCTTTATTGGTAAAATAAAGGAGAGTAAGTCAATATCATCTCAACTTTACTTATTATAGTCTAATAGCTGTTACTTTTCACATGCCTCTGATTAAGTTAAATCTATGCTAATAATTTAATCTCTGCTTTTCTCATCTCTAAAATGTAATAAGAATTATATATAAGCTGTTACTGTCTGTAAAAAGAAATTATTAATTACCTAGAATCATATAAGTACTTTCCAAATTTATAGGTATTGCCCATTTAGTATTTTACAAATATATGTAATAGTTTTACAGAATTAGTCTGCTTCTAAAACATAATCATAAATTATAGATTAAGATTTTTTATCTTTATTTTATGTTCAGTTTAAAAATATTTAGGAAGTATTATAAAATAAACTAGAATATGTAATGGTTTTTGTTATTTGTGTAGGGATTTTTTTTCTTTCATTTTTATTTTATTTTATTTTTTTGTGAAGAAAGGTTTTCAATAAAATACCCCAAAGATTATATGTCTGTATAATAATTTTACTTTTGTCTAATTAAAAGTATGATCACTGAAACTGCGTAAATTACCATTTTCATATTTGTTGCCATATGTAGCGATGAGCAAGTGGCCCTGTCTAAGCAATTAATTTGACTTTCATAAAGGCATTTAAACTCAAGATACATATGTTTGCTCCTAACCAAATCTTCCTTTACTTTTTTAATGTGACATCCAATTGGAAATTTTAATAATACTAATTTACATGTATTCATCATTTCAGGAATAAACCTGCTTATACATAAACACACACAGACAAAACTAAACTAGCAAACAAATGCTCCACACTTAAAGACCTAATGATTACTTAAAGACCCTCCTCAAGTTTGATGGTTCTCTCAGTGCTATTTTATAGAAAAGAAGTATAAAGAGTAAAAGCCAGGATTTAATTGAAATGGGCTAGTAAATTTCTTTAATGACTCTTTTATGAAGAGTTTAACCCAAGAATTTTCATTATATATGATATATAGATTAGACTTAATATATGTGCTGTTGAGTTTCTCTGAGACCCATTATCATATACTGTGCCCTTCCATTGCATCTATGAAACGGAGGTAACAATGTCCTGATTGGTTGTATTTAGTATTACACTAGATAAAACACTCTTAAAGAGCCTAAAGAATAAGTTTTTAAACTTGCCACCACATTGGAAAACTTTAAAAACCTAATGTCCTGACTGAACAGGCAGTGCTGCCATAGATAGAACATCAGCTTTGGCTGCTGAGAACCTGATTCAAAGCCCTGAGGTCACTGGCTTGAGCGCGGGCCCATCGGCTTGAGCATGAGGTCACCAGCTTGAGCATGAGATCATAGACATGACCTCATGATTGCTGGCTTAAACCAAAGTTGCTGGCTTGAAGCCCAAGGTCACTGGCTTGGCTGGAGCCTCCTGGTCAAGGGAATACAAGGAAGCAATCAATGACAAACTAAAGTGCTATGACTCTGAGTGGATACTTCTCATCTCTCTCCCTTCCTGTCTGTCCTGTCTGTCTATCCCTGCCTGCTCCCCAACCCCCCTCTCTCTAAAAAAGAAAAAGAA
This sequence comes from Rhynchonycteris naso, assembly GCA_037038555.1. Classification (NCBI taxonomy): domain Eukaryota; kingdom Metazoa; phylum Chordata; class Mammalia; order Chiroptera; family Emballonuridae; genus Rhynchonycteris; species Rhynchonycteris naso. The sequence continues at coordinate 264,477,895 of CM072998.1, forward strand.
AAACCCTAGTGTCCAGGGAAATCTATATTAATTAAATCAGAATGACTATAGGTGGGAGGGATCCAGGCATCAGCAGTTTTAATATTCTCCCAAGTGGTGCTAACATATAGCCAGCCAGCTTCAAGGGTTATAAGCCAAAAGGAAGGGTTCTCAAATTTTAATTGAAAATTGCTCAACTGGAGTTTTTGTTAAATCTCAGCTCTGAGTAGTTCTCGGGAGGTTCTCCGATTTTTCACTTTTAACATCTCACAGATGATGTTGGTGGTTTGATTTATGTAGCAGGACCAGGACAGATACTAACTTTTCTTTCTTTATTCATAGGAAGGTTTTGAAAAACAAGAAGAAATTTGAAAACAAGTTTAGATTTAATTATCTAAATTTAATTATAATTTAATTATCTGAAATGATACAACTCCTATACTCAGCAAATTTATTTGTATCTTAAAGCACCTTTATTATTATTATTATTATTATCATCTCAAATTACTAAATCATTGGAGCATTTTATTTCTGAAAATCTAGTGATCACTCATTTTTCTTTGAGGTAAAACTAAAACCATTAAAACTGGGAGAATGAATAAAATTGCATTTATAGTTATAGATGCATGGACATAAAATTATAAATTATGACTCAAATTTGAACTTTTTCAATTAAAAATACTGTCATATTTTATATGCTACATTATCAAAACAGTATTCTAAGATACACACACATACATGCACACACACCATTATGTGCTTAAAAACAGAATTATATTAGCATAAATATTAGAATTTTTCCAGATGAGTGCCTCTGAAGAACTGTAGCCATTACATTTTAGAACCCTTTTGTCTCCTTTCCAAATAAGCTAGTGATATTAATGAGATTTTCTGTTTTTGCCCTGAGAGATTTTTTAAATTGTTTTTGGGCTTTACTGAGATTACTTTATGTATTACGTATATTTAACTTTATACACTATTACTCTTTCAAAAAGTTGTTTTTTTTTTTTTTTAAAAAAGTTATGTTTTTAATGATGAAAAAGTTTATGGAAAAAATAAATAAAACTGATTGTTCAAAGATATATACTAGATGGTCCTAACTTTCTCTTTTTGAATGTATATATTTTAAAATAATTATTTGGAAGCTTATATTTGTTCACTGATTTGTTTAATCATCATTTATTGCAGAAGGACAAAGACACATGGATTGTTGTTGCCATTTAGTATAATTAAAAATAATATTTTTGAAGGGTGCTGTAGAGGAGGATGTATAATAGAGGAGCAGAGCACATATGATCCCCAAGCTCCCATGGTCCCATAGAAAGATGTGTCTAGTGGGCAGTGCTGGGCTGCACTCATAATGACTGCTCCTTCAATAAAGGGTATCCCACTATTTGAATGATTTATGTATTGTAGAGATATTGAATCAGAGAACTTCATTATTGTTTTTATTGTTTTCTTATCAAGTGAGAGGCAGAAGGCAGAGAGACAGACTACTGTATTTGCCCTGAACCAGGATCCACCTGGCAAGCCCCATCTGGGGTTGATGCTCTGCCCATCCAGAGCTCCATTGCTTGGAAACCGAACTATTTCAGTGCCTGAAGCGAGGCCATAGAGCCATCCTCGGTGCTTAGGGCCATCTTGCTCATTCAAGCTTTGACTGTGGGAGGAGACAAGAGAGAGAAAAGGGGGAGGGGTACAGAAGCAGATAGTCACTTCTCCTGTATGCCCTGACCGGGGATCAAACCTGGGCTCTACCACTGAGCCAATTGGAGAGGACTTAGAACTTCTAATTGAAGTTATAATAATGAAATTTGCTCCTGGTTGAGGGAAAGGCCCAGGTACAAAGTGAAATCCTCCCAAGTTCAGCATACATATGAATCTCTTCATGTTGGCTAAATCTGTCTGGGAGGGCCAGATGTCCAACAAGTATGTTTATATACATTCTGCTAATTAAGCATTATATGATTTTGTACCCATGAAAAAGGTTTGCACATAATAAGAATCCAAAATATACTAAAGTACAAATCTAAATAAGAAAATCAGAAAAAGCTAGGAACTATTTGATTTCATATATAGGTGATATATAAAACTGAGACTCATGGACATAGATAAAAGTGGAGTGGTTACCAGGGAAAGGGAGTAGGAGGGGAGAGTGGTGGGGAGAAGGGAGTAAAGAGGGACAAACATATGGTAACAGAAAATGATTGGACTTTGAGTGATGGATACACAACATAATCAACAGTTCAAATGCTATGGAAATGTTTACCTGGACCCTGTGTACTCTTATTGATCAATGTCATCATGTTTAATTTAATTTTCTAAATAAAAATTTAAAAATAAAATAAAACACAAAATCAGTTAAAAACTATACCCTGTATTTTCTAGTTTACTTGAAATCTTCATACTAAACAAATACAGTATCCATTAAAATGCAATATTTTAAAATATTTCTCAGCTTAAGAGTGTCTAAAAAGTTATTTGATACATACAAATGTTTTATAACCATTTTCCAATTGTAGAGACTCATGGTCATTATAATGTCCGATGTTATAATGAAACATGAAGTAAATAATCAAATGATCCAGGTTCTCCACTAGATAATCTCTGACATATATTGGAAACATGCACAAATGTAAGTAAATTATTTTAAATAAGATGGCATATAATTTAAAATTACTTAATATTACAATCATAAAAGATAATTTATGTAGTGCCACAATGAAAAACAAATTAATTAATGGTAATAAAAATAAATTAAAAGAAAAACAATATAAATATGCAGAACACCTGAATGCAAGTGCTCTTCATTTACTATTTCTACAAATTTATATAAGTCACCTAAAGTCCTTAGGATTTCCTTCTTTTCTTTTTTCTTTTCTTTTTTCTCTTCTCCCCTCCCCTCCCTTTCCCTCCCTCCCTTCCTTCCTTCCTTCTTTCTTTCTTTGTCTAGCATCCGGTGGGAAAGAAAGAGAGAGAGAGAGAGAGGAACAAACAAACAGGAAGAGAGAGATATAAGAAGCATCAACTCATAGTTGCAGCACCATAGTTGTTCATTGATTGCTTTCTCATATGTGCCTTGACTGGGCAATACAGCAGAGCTTGTATCAAGTCAGCAACCTTGGGCTCAAGCCAGTGACCTTTGGGCTCAACCAGGGACTATGGGGTCATATGTATAATCCCATGCTCAAACTGGATGAGCCTGCACTCAAGCCAGTGACCTCGGGGCTTTGAACTTGGGTCTTCAGCATCCCAGGCCAAAGCTCTATCAACTGACACCATCTGACCAGGCTTGTTTCTTTATTTTTAAACAAGAATGAAACTTCACACACACACACACACACACACACACACACACACACACACACACGTGAAAGCACAGTACCAAATTATGGGGTAACCTAAATTACTGTTTTATGACTGAGCCACAATGTATAGACATTGCTAAAATATTTTTGTTTCATTATGAAATTTGGCAAAAAATCACACACACACATGCATTTAAATAGGGACCATACTGAAACACGTCCACCAGTTATATATATATAACTGTATAGTGAAAATATACAGTTTACATTTTTAATATAATTTTATATAACAAAAATAAATAAAGCACATCTAGGTTCACTGCAAGTCTCAAATTTAGGCTGATAATTTAAAAAATTAAAATTGCATTAGAATTACTTAGACATATAAATTGTCAATAAAGCAGTTACACACAAATTAAATGCAAGAAAATGTTCAAGAATCTCTGGTTGAAATTAATTTAAATGTTCTAAATCAATGCCTTTTTGTAGTAAGAAATGTCTCAAAAATGAATGTGAATACATATACTGTGACAACAAAAGAGAAAAGAGTGGAATGTTTCTGGTTTAATTCTTAAAAGTTGGTATTTGACATAATCTGTTAATGATAGAGTATTCATACGTGCAGGTTGTAGGAAAAGGACTGTTTTTATAAGGGTGTACTGTGAATATTTTTATTATTGCATGAATTCCACTTGTACAGGTCAAGGTATCTTTTATAATAAAATAACCAAGAATATCTCTCTGCCTTAACTGTTTTCTTGATCTGTTTATTTTTTATGAAATAGTAATATATTGTTTTTTTATATCTAGTACTCTTATTTTACACCCATAAAGTTTCTCTCATTTTTGTGATTCTGGTAATAGTATTAATATTTGAAAAATTTACCACCTGAGTTATGTTGTATTTTTCTGTTAATGTTTATGTTGTTGTTTATGGCATCTTAAGATTAGAATAAGTTTAAAAGAAATTAACTTATATGTATATGTTCAATCTATATACTCAAAAAATTTTAAAGTGCAAATTTAGGATGAATAAAAGGATATATTAACAATGATAGCATCCAGATAAAATATAATGTGATAAACGATACCAATTTAATTACCATATAGCATGTCTTAGAACAAATTTATTAGCATTGTGCTTATAAACATTGGAAAAGACATCTAATCAAATAAAGTTACATGTAAAATATGTATCTAATCACAGTTCAGGGTAATACAGTGTTAACTAGCTACTTTTCTAAGATTTAAAGAGTGTTATGCCTAATTGATTTTACATTAGCAATGGCCTGAATCACTTTTTAAGACAAAGTTACTGCTAATTATTGAAACTGTGAGTTGATTGAGAATTAAAATTTAAAAGACTAAATCAAGATATGTTTAAAACAATATTCATTCTTTCAAAGACCTAAAGGAATGCCTATCGTAATGCCCATAATTGCTTAGTACAACATTAGTATGCCTCATGAAGTCAGTATCATTGAAGAGAAAAAGGAATATGTCTCTAAATAACACCAGCATTTTAACCATTTGATTTCTCTATTACTAAAATTATCATTACTACATAATACTGAGCTAGACTAATTACGGTGCATCTGACATATGTCCCTTCACTACTAAATGACTTAGTTTTCAGCTGCTGGAGTGCTTCTGGCTACTCTGCTGCCGACATCATGAGAAATTGACTTGAGATGAAAAGAAATCCCAGTGTAGGAATATAAAAACATGCCCCTCTCTCTGCGATGCAACATATAGAAAACTATTTATAACAACAGCTAGACTGTCTCTTGGTAATAAAATGGAACAAATTAGAACTCCCAATTGCTAATGGTAGAAGTAAAATAGATGCATTTTGGAGAGTTTAATGAAATTGAATAACACATATAACTTAGCAATTCTTCTGTTAGACTGTATAGGAGTGCCTGTATGCATACTCCAAAACCCATGTACAAGAATATTCATAGAAGCAGTATTCAGAACATTGAAATAACACAAATGTCTATCAGTAGAATATTAATGTGTATAAAAAGATACTGAATGAAAATGACTGAGTTACTGCTACGTAAAAGAAAAAAAATAAGCATATTACATATAAATGTGTGATTTCACAAATATAAAATACAAAGTAAGGCAAAATTCAATTGTGTTAAAAATCAGGCTCATGCATAACTTTAGGTGGAGGGAGGAACTACTGATTTAGCAGTGGCATTTTAGAGGCATCTAGAGTTCTAGAAATACTTTGAATTGCTGTGTAATTATAGATTAGTGTGATAATTTATTGAAATGAACAATTATGACTTGGGCAAGTATATTTATCTGTTACACTGCATTTAAAAACTGACTAAAAAGTTTTTGTAAAAATATCTTTAAAGGACACCTTTATGTTTATTTAAGATACAAATGTGCCTGACCAGGCGGTGGGACAGTGGATAGAGCATCGGACTGGGATGTGCAGGACTCAGGTTCAGCTTGAGTGCAGTCTCATCTGGTTTGAGCAAGGCTCACCAGATTGAGCCCAATGTTGCTGTCTCAAGCAAGGGGTCACTTGGTCTGCTGTAGCCCCATGGTCAAGGCACATATGAGAAAGCTATCAATGAACAACTAAAAAACCACAGCGAAGGATTGATGTTTCTCATCTCTCTCCCTACCTAACTGTCCCTATCTGTCTCTTTCTCTGATTTTGCCACAAAAAAAATAAAAAAAGATACAAATGTAATTTGTGTACTTGGTTAGAAACAGTTAAATTTGGAGGCAGTATATATTATGTTTTAATCAGTTTTAAATTAATGACCAGATCAAGACTGACTATAGTTTTATTAAGTATTAATGTGAATTTGGGAAAGTCATTTAACCTTTATGGGCTTAGTTCAAGCTATCTACACAGTTGGAAATTTGCAGATTTTGAGTTTAATCCTTCTGCAAGTGTTCAGTTTAGAAATGGGACATTTCATATTTGGACTTTACAACATCCATGTTACTCTTTTTCCATGGAAATATTAACCACTTAAAAAGTCTGATGCTCTGTTTCCAAACACATTTTATAAGGAAAGCATTATCCTAATTCCAAAAGCAGATAAAAACACTACAAAGTAGTCAGATACAAAATTAATATTCAGAAAGCAATGGCATTTATATATACCAATAATGGACTATCAGAATCAGGAGTTAAGGAAAATTTTTCATTTATAATTGCAATAATAATAACAACAAAAATACCAAGGAGTAAATTTAACCAAAGAGGTCAAAGACTTTTATTCAGAAAACTATAGGACATGGAAAAAGGAAATTCAGGAAGATACAAACAAGTGGAAGCATATACCATGTTAAGGAATTGGAAGAATTGACATCATTAAATCCTACACTACCCAAAGCAATCTATAAACTGAATTCAATTTCTAATAAAATAGCATACTTCATAAATAGAATACCTGCTTCATAGATCTAGAAAAAATATTTTTAAATGAACTCTAATAGCTTCAACAATCTTGGGAATAAAAAACAAAGTGCAAGGTACTACACTACCTGTTATCAAGCTATATACTGCAAAGCCTGGTACTGGCATAAGAACAGGCACACAAATTAATGGACAGAACAGCAAACTCAAAAATAAACCTATGACTTTATTGTCTATATTTGATAAAGGAGGCAAGGGCATACAAACCAACTTCCACCATACACAAGAATAAACTCAAAATGGATAAAAGACTTAATTGTAAGTTATGAAATCATAAATAGCATAGAAGAAAACATAGGCAGTAAAATCTTAGACATAAGCATAGTTTGGCTGATATATTTTCTCAGGCACATAAAACAAAGGACAAAGTAAAAGAATGAGACTACATCAAACTAAAAAACTTTTACACAGCAAAATAAACCATCAACAAAATCAAAAGATAGCTCACTGAATGGGAAAACATACTTGCAGATACATCTGCTAAGGGATAATAACCAAAATTTATAAAGAATTTATAAATCTCAAAACCAGGAAGATAAACAATCCAATTAAAACATGGGTAAAGGACCTGAATAGACACTTCTCCAAAGAGGAGATAAAGATGGCAAATAGGCAGATGAAAAAATGTCCAATGTAACTAATTAATCAGCAGAGAAAGTAAATTTAAATCAAAATGAGATATAACCTCACACCTGCAAGAATAGCTCTCATCAACAAATAACAATTGTTTGCAAAGATGTGGAGAAAAGGGAACCTTTGTGCACTGCTAGTGGGAATGCAGACTCATGCAGCCACTTTGGAAAACAGTATGGAGCTTTCTCAAACAATTAAAAGTGAATTTTCCATTTAACCCAGCAATCCCACTTTTGGGAATATTTCCTAAAACCCTAAAACACTATTTTGAAAGAATATATTCCCATGTTCATTATAGCATTATTTACAATAGCTAAAATAGGGAAACAGCCCACGTGTTCATCAGTGGATGAATGAATAAAAAAGCAGTGGTACATTTACACAATGAAGTACTATGCAGCCATAAAAAGGACATCTTATCTTTTGTGATAGCATGGATGAACATGAAGATTATTATATTAAGTGAAATAAGCCAGTCAGAGGAAAACAAATACCATATGATCTCACTTACATTTGGAATCTAATGAACACAATAAACTAATGAACCAAATAGAAACAGAGACATGGACACAGAACAAATAGACACTGTCAGAGGAAAAGGTGGGTGAGGAGACTGGATGAAGGAAAGTGAAGGGACTAGTTAAAAAACATATATACACGATGCATAAATACAACACAGTGGCAATAGCCAGAGGGAAAGAGGGGATGGATGTTGGGGGAAAGGGGTAATCGGAGCAGAATGGAAATGGGGATTGAGGGAGCCTTTGCTTAAGGTGGAAGGTGTATGATATGATGTGTAGATGGTGTTATATCGAGTTGTACACTTGAAATATGTGTAGTTTGGCAAACCATATTATGCCAATAAATTAAAACTAAATTAATATTTAAAAATCTGGACACAATAATCCCTAGAAGGAAGAAAAAGAATATGTATTCAGATTTTGATTGCAACAAATTTTATGCCTTATTATTATATTCTAGCTATTTAATTCAAGTGCAGGTATTGGGTGAGACTGACAGTGCTACATCAGTGAAGCTAATTCACAAGAAAAAACTTTCTTTTTTTTGTGACAAATAGAGGGATAGATAGGAACAGACAGACAGGAAGGGAGAGAGATGAGAAGCATCAATTCTTTGTTGTGGCACCTTAGTTGTTCATTGATTGCTTCCTCATATGTGCCTTGATTTGGTGGGGGGGGAGCTACAGAAGACCAAGTAACCCCTTACTCAAACCAGCGACCTTGGGCTAAAGCTGGTGAGATTTGCTTAAACCAGATGAGCCCACACCCTAGCCAGCGACCTCGGCATTTCGAGCTGGGATGCTCTATCCACTGCACCACAGGGTAAAAAGTTTGTTTTTCTCTCTTTCTTATGCTTGCCTAAATTATTATGAGTGTAGTTCCAGAAGTCAAAGGGAAACATTAGTTGACTTGGGTATAGAAACCACATGTAATAATGATGGAATATTATACAGAGAACTCCATGGAGGTGCCCAAACTATGAATTGCTTACACCCAGACTTCTTTATTATATAAGATGAAACAAACATTTGATTAATGAAATGCTATTAAGCATTTTTCTTTATATACAAGTTAAACTAACCTGCAAAGATATGACTGACACATATAATTATGAGCTATTCTTTGGTAAAATAACATCAATTTATAACATTAATTATTATAGATAAATATAATGGAAAGTTTTAAACATAACCCGTAAGTCTGCATAATCACTGTCCTTTAATTTGCACCTCAAAATTAATTTTTGCATGCTTTTATGCCTAACCTTGGAATCTTTCTGAACTATTGCTAAAATATGCTTGTCTATTTCTTATTTCTGAATACATAATTGATTAGTTTGCAATGTCCCTTAGTTATTATAATACATCACTGGATGTGTTTCTCAGAAGAAATATAAAGTATCTATATTGCTATGTATACTTTTTATTTTCTACCCATAGTTATATAGTTACAGTGCTCTATGTTTTCTTTTACAGATACATCTGAAAACTTCATTAAATTAATGTAATGTTTACCTCATTGCTAGTGGTGTTTCTAATATGAATTAGTCACTGCCATTTCAGAAATTAATTAACTCTGAGATATGTTTATTTATAACTAAAGTAATGGCTCTTATGTGTCAATTATTTTTTACAACTTTACTTAATTCATAAAGACAGTAAATTCCATAAAATATAGTTTCACTAATTGAATTAGAAAATTGAAATTGTCAAAACATCTTTAATCAATGGTAATAGTGATAATTTTATATGACATATTTAAAAACACATGGGATACATTCTTAACTATTACAATTAGCAGATGTTGATATAAACATTCTTTAGCATTCAAATCACCAAGTAAAATTTACTCTAATAAATAAGATAGTTACTACATGGAGGTTTCCATGAAAATGTTCTAAAATTATTCTTTTCAAGTTCTTTTTTTCTTCCTTAATTTTATTATTTCCTTTTTTAATATTTTTTTTAATTTTTCATTTACAGTCAATATACAATATTACATTAATTTCAGGGATACAACCCAGCGACTAGACATTATATAACTTAGTAAGTAATTATACTGATAAGTCTTGTACCCACCTGATACCATACATAGTTATTAGGATATTATTGACAATTTTCCCTATGCTGTATTTTACATCCTCATGACTATACTATAACAACCAATTTGTACTTTTTATTCCCTTCACTTTTTTACACCCTTCTACTCAACCCCCTTTCATCTGACAACCATCAAAATGTTCTCTGTATCATGAATTATGTTTCTGTTCTGCTTCTTTATTTTTAGATTGATTGTTGATAGATACGTATTTATTGCCATGTTATTGTTCATATTTTTTTATCTTTATGTTTTCTTCTTAAAGATAACCCTTTAACATATCTTATAATGCTAGTTTGGTCATGATGAACTACCTTAGCTTTTTCTTGTCTGGAAAAATCTTTATATGTCCTTTAATTATAATGATAGCTTTGCTGGGTAGAATAATCTTGGTGGTAGGTCCTTGCTTTTCATTACTTTGAATATTTCTTGCCACTCTCTCCTGGCCTGCAAAGTTTCTGTTGAGAAATTAACTAGTTGACAATCTTATGGGAGTTTATTTGTAGATAATGGCTTTTCTCTTGCTGCTTTTAAGATTCTCTTTTTGTCATTAACCTTTTACATTTTAATTATGATGTGTCTTGGTGTGGGCCTCTTTGGGTTTATCTTGTTTGAGCCTCTCTGTGCTTTCTGGACTTGTATGTCTATTTTCCTCACTAGGTAGGGGAGTTTTCTGCCATTATTTTTACAAATGGGTTTCCTATTTATTTCTTTCTTCTTCTTCTTCTTCTTCTTCTTCTTCTTCTTCTTCTTCTTCTTCTTCTTCTTCTTCCTTCTTCTTCTTCTTCTTCCTTCTCCTCCTCCTCCTTTTTCTTTTTCCTTCTTATTTCTTCTTCCTTCTCTTCTTTTTCTCCTTCTCCTCTTCCTCCTCTTTCTTCTTCTTCCTTCTTTCTTCTTTCTTCTTTCTTCATCTTCCATCCCTATGATGCAAATGTTGTTCTAAAAGTTGACCCAGAGGCTCCTTATATTATCTTCAATTTTGTATATTTTTAACTGTTCTGAATGGGTGTTTTTTGCTTCCTTATATTCCAAACCGATGATTTGATTCTTGACTTGATCTATTCTACTTTTGGATCCCTGTAAATTATTCTTCATTTTAATTAGTGTGTCTTTCATTTATGACTGGTTCTTTTTTATGGTATTTATGTCCATTTTTATGCTTATTTTTTGTTGAAGTTCAAAGTTCCTTGAGCATTCTTATAAATAGTGTTTTGAAATTCATGAGCAAGGGATAGAGTCAGCACCAAAGCCCACTGGAGCAAGGTCAGCTCCTTAGGGTCAACTTCTTCACAGCAGCTTCTCCACTCTAGTCACAGCTAGTCTTCAAAGCTGATTGGCCTGGGAGTCAATTTCCCCCAGTAATACCAAAAGCAATCAGCACTCAATTGCAACAAGATAGTGCACACAATCAACAGAGGGGTGCACCTGGAGCACCTAGCTGGGGAGGCTGTGCCACTGGAACCTACTACACAAGGTCACTCTTCCAATTTTGGGACATAAAGCATCTCTACATAAACATAGACACAAACAAAAGGGAGCTGCCAGAATGTGGAGACAAAGAAACATGTCACAAATGAAAGAACAGAAGAAATCTTAAGCAAAAGAACTAAACAACATGGAGACAATCTCTTAGATTCAGAGTTCTTTTGAAGTTTTGATTTAATAATATTTCCAGTCAGAATTTTGCTCATTATTATACGAGAATATTTTGGTGAAATTAATCATTGATAAGTATTTAGAAAAACCTGGACCCAATTTGTTTTGCTGTTAACTACAGATATGAGTTAGGAAATCTAATATGTTTCTATTTAATTTTTTCCTAGCTATTTAACTCTATAAAAAACATATATTTAAGAAAATATTCAAATGAACCAAAACACTTTATGAAAATACAACTGTTAATATGCAGAAAAATATGTATACAATGTGGTAAATTAGCTCCCTTTAGCTTTTGTGGCACTAAATGATATAAAGCATGTAAAGGAAATATAAAATGGGCCTCTACTTTCCAGAAACATTTGGTATAATTTTATAAATAAAACATTGCTGCTTTATTAGGATAAATAGTGTTTTAGAAAATAAAAATATATTCAAAATTTATAAATAATATTTTTATGCCTATTTGAACATTAATGCCTGTTTGAACCTGATCTCTTTTTCTAATCTTCAAACATTATATATGGTAATATTTTCTAGAAATTGGTTAGAATTACATGCTAGAGTATTCTATGATGGTGTTTATACACACACACTATACACATACACACATAATAGATATAATTAATAAAGTAAGTTAGCTGCAATGATTCCAGTGTTAGTAATGACTAAGTCATTTCACAATAGTAAATGGTTAGTGTAAAAACAGTGACTTCTCTTACTATCTCTTACTAGCTATTTAAAAGTTAAAATTAAGTTACAGCTATTAGAAATATCTTAATTATTGTTAGATTTTACAGTTCTTTTAAATACTTAATAAGAAAAATTGTTTTCATTTTCACCTTTTTTTTAAGTAAAGGTTGATATGTTCTCAATTGGAAGGAAGATGAGAATGAACATTGGGTTTCTTCTGTCATATTTATAATAAATGCTGAAAATATATTAATTATTGTAGAGCATTTTAGTCTGTAGTGACTATTATGGGTTGAATTGTGTCCCCCCAAAAAATAAGTGAAGTCTGATTCCCATTACCTCAGAATGGGATCTTATTTGGAAAAAGCATTATTGCAGATGAAATTACTTAATATTATATTTGACAATCTGGAGTAGGCTTTGCCCTTAATGCAATATGATCTGAGTCCTTAAAGAAGATAAATACATTGAGAATAAATAGTATGTGAAGTGCACAGGGGAAGAGACTGGAGTGATTTATGTATAAGTTAAGGAACACCAAGGACTTCTGGTTCTCACCAGATTTTAGTAGAAAACATAATACTCATTCTCCTTGACAGAGTGAGATATCAAGAAATTCTAATACTGCAAATTATAATACTCTAAGTCACATTTTCTGAGGGTGGTTGTGATGTTCCTTATAATTGTCAGTGTTACAAATTTAGTGTAGATTTAGTTTTGTCAAAAATATATCCTATGTGTTTACCAAATGAATAATCTGCCAAGCTGATAGAATTGTTATTAATTTGATCAAGTGGAGTTTCTGATTATATGTATTTGTGTGTATGTGTTTATATATACATACTTAATTATATATAAATATGCATGTGTATGTATATGCACACACACACACACACACACACACACACAGTGGTACCTTGAGATACGAATTTAACTCGTACTGTAACCGAGCTTTTAAGTCAGTCAACTTGTGTATTAAAGTGCCTATAGTGGACCCATGCGCCAACGCGCCAACTAGTCTGGATCTGAAACAGAATTTCGCCTGGATCTCAAACAAAAATATGGATCGAGTCGCAGCTCATATCTTAAAAAAAAAAAAAAAAAAAAGTATATGTTGGTGTGTTCGTATCTCAAGGTACCACTGTGTGTGTGTGTGTGTGTGTGTATTCTAAGTTATTATAGAATGTCAGTGAATTGATTCCTTTATGTTAACTTTTTTAGTCTATGTGTTTTTACTATTTATCAGAAAACTGAATTTAAAAAGTTTTCCAGTGAATTGAGATAACCAGAGGACCTGTGATACTTTGAATCTCCTCTTATCACTGAGCTCTAAGCTGAATTATCTAATAAATTTATTACAGTTGTTGTCTAAGCCTAAGAATAAAACTGCTGTCAAGATAACATAAAGCTTTCTGGAAGAAATACCTATTCTAACTATGAAGCAAGAAAATACTGCAAAAGAACAGGATAGTTTCTATAAATATAACTTAACATGGATTCAGTAGTACAATCTGTGGAATAAGAGAGATAGCTAAACATAGTGGTATAACATGTGAGTTCCTAAGTCAAACCGTTTGGTATGGAATTTTTTCTCCACCATTTGTTATGTCAACTCAATAACTGTCTTCAATATAGTACTTTTAGCTTCAGTTTTCTCATTTATGTATAATGGAAATAATGATATTTAATTATACCACAAAATATTCCATCCAATCCTTCCTCATTTTCCAGGTACCTGGAATTAATTTCAAGAGAAAGTGACTTATTCTGCCAAATAAAATAGAAGATTGACAGCTGTTGAGGAGTTTGGGAGGCTGGGTGAGGGAGGTTGAAGTATGGAACAAATCAAAACAAAAAAGAGAGAAAGAATTCTTGGGCACCAACAACAGTTTATTGATTGCAGGTGATTGAGGGCAGGTGAAGAAGGGTTTGTGGGGATAAATGATGATGGACAAAGACTTGACTTAGAGGGCTGAATATACAATACAGTGTGCAGAAATGTGTTATAGAATTGGGCAACTAAAACCTCTATAATTTTGTGAACCATTTTCACCCCAATAAATTCAATTTAAAAAATAGGTCTGCCTGACCTGTGGTGGCGCAGTGCATAAAGTGTAGACCTGGAATGCTGAGGTTGCCAGTTCAAAACCCTGGGCTTTCCTGGTCAAGGCACATATGGGAGTTGATGCTTCCTGCTCCTCACCCTCTTCTCTCTCTCTCTCTCTCTCTCTCTCTCTCTCTCTCTCTCTCTTTCTCTTTCTCTCTCTCTCTCCTCTAATATGAATAAATAAAAATAATTTAAAAATAGACCTATTTGATAACTATGTTTATTAATGGAAACTGTGGAACACTTCTGCATGATTCTCTAATCTGCCTTCCCTTCATGATGAGCAACAGTGGACCAAGAAGAACTAAAAACAATTCCATACCCTGCTAGGTTTTGTCCTTTGTCCACTAAAATACTATTTTTGTGGCTAAGCATTGTTCCTCCTGATATATATGATGACTCCAGGGCTATCATCTGCAATTTAGGCTTCTAAATAAACAAGTTATGACCCCCACATTCTAAGGCAGTAACCTCAGAAGAGAAGCTTAACTTTTATAGTATAATTTATATCTAAAGAAAGCTTATTGCAAGTAGAAGACTACATTCGACTTAGAAGTTCTCTTCCTTACTGAAGGAACATTTATGATCTCTTGGAACTTAAAACATTTATCTGACTAGCAATGGATGAAGTACAACATAACATTTTCTTTCCTTGAAAATTTTGTTTTATTTTATTTTTTAGATATTTATTCATTTTTATAAAAGAGAGAGAGGAAAGAGATAGAACAGGAGGAGGAGCAGGAACCATCAACTCCTATATGTGCCTTGATCAGGCAAGCCTGGGGTTCAAACCAGTGACCTCAGCATTCCAGGGCAATGCTTTATCCACTGTGCCACCACAGATGAGGCTCCTTGATAATTTTAAATGTATTATTTTTTATATATTCTTCTGGTATAAATTGGTGTTGTCAAAGATATACAACACTTTTTTCTTACACATAATATACTTTCTCTGTCTAGATTTCCAAAGGACTTACTCTTTCTCTTAAAGGTTAGTAGTCTTATTAAAATATATATTGATAAGTCTGGGTCATTATGCAGTTTTCACTTACTTTAACTTAATAAAAGCTTTCTTAAATAATGAATTTTAGTACATTTTCTGCCCCCTTCATTCTTTTTCTTCCTTTCCTTTCTTTTCTTCATTTTCTTCTCTCTTTTCCTTCTTCCCTCCTTTCTTTCTTCCTTGTTTTATTCTTTCATTTTCTTTCTTTCTTTTCTTTTTCTTTTTTTTCATATATATTTAGTGAGAGGAGGTGAGGCAGAAACAAACTCCTGCATATGCCTGACTGGAGATTCACCCAGCAAGCCCACTAGGGGGCGATGCTATGCCCATATGGGGTGTTGCTCTGTTGCTCAGCAATTGAGCTCTTCTTAGTGCCTGAGGCGAAAGCCATGGAGCCATCCTCAGCACCCAGGCCCAACTTGCTCCATTATAGGCATGGCTTTAAGAAGGGAAGAGAGAGAGAAAGAGAAACGAGAGGGGGAAGGATGGAGAAGCAGATGGGTGCTTCTCCTGTGTGTCCTGACCAGGAATCAAACCTAGGATATCCACAGGCTGGGCTGACACTGTACCACTGAGCGAACCAGCCAGGAGTTCCTTGTTTTCTCCTTCAGAAACTCCTATTAATTTGGGGATTTATTGTTTATATTTAATATTTATTACATTCTCTTGAATAGCTTATACACTTTTCTTTCTTTGACTTTTAAATTTTCCTCTTTTTTACCTTCCACTTTTCTTAAACTATTACTCACTTTAATTCTCTCATAGATTTTAATCTTTAATTTTAATTTCTAAATATTTTTAATTTTATTTGAATTCTTTTTTCTTTATGCCACCTCATTTAAAATTATTTCTAATTATTATATAACATTTTTGTATCTTTTCTGTGTCTTAATGTCTTCTAATATTTGAAAATCTACATTAAGGCTTAATATTTTTAGCAAATTTTTGGAGTTAATATACTATCTTTAGTAGTATTTCTAATTCACTTGTTTCTCAAGGTTATTTTAGGTAGGATTGGACTTTTATAAGTTTCTATTGATTTGGGATGTGTGTGTATGAGAAATTAGTTTCCTTCATTTTTATTCAGAGGGTTGGTTCAGTAGCTCTTTTAACTTAGCATAATTTCCTTTTCTGATGTTTTATGTAATGTTAAAAAGTTATTCTTCCACCTATAGCTAAGGTGGACCAATTTTCCTTGTTAAACAATGGCAAACAGAAAATACATATGGCAAGTTTTCTGGCATTGAATAATAAATAACACAGTGGGAGAAGTTAGAACCATGATATAAGCTCTACATATATCCTGTTTCATTCTTTTAACATATTTCCTCTTTAAAAAAATTAATTATTCATTTCAGAGAGGAGAGAGAGAGAGAGAGAGAGAGAGAGAGAAGCAGGGGAGGAGCAGGAAACATCAACTCCCATATGTGCCTTGACCAGACAAGTGCAGGGTTTTGAACCACCGACATCAGCATTCCAGGTTGACACTGCGCCACCACAGGTCAGGCTATATTTCTAATCAGGAAAATGAACCCCAAGATTGTTGAAATGCAAAACAGGAAGGTAAGAGGGTCACATGTGGCTGGAATTTTTAGGAAAGGCTATTGGAAAAGATACAGCTGGGGGGGGGGTGACTGGGGAACACATGGGAATCTGTGAAGAGGTTTCCTTCATGTTCTTCGCCAAGATCTTGGCTGTACATTGAAGGAGACCATTGTGAAGCCTAGCAGCAAGTGGTTGCTGATAAAAAAAATATCAAAGACCATGCATTTTTGGAAAATATTGAAGCTACCGCCCAGCCTGTGTAGAAAGACTTCACTAAGCACGTTCAGTTGAAGCCTATATCAGTCACACTTGAGAATGACAATTCTCTATTAAGTTACTTGAACTAGAACTAAAAGCAAAAGTAAAATAGATCTATTTTTGATAAAGTACATCTGCCTGAGAGGTTTAAGATTATTTATTAGAACAACGTCAGATATATACATGTTTATTTCTTTCTAAGTCTACTGATTTATATATTATTCTGAACCAGGTAAATGATATATTCTGAGTTGTAGTAATTTTATTTTCCTGGAAAGGTTTTTGATTTTTGTTCTGGCAGACAATTAAGTTAATGGTAGGATCTTTTAGTTCTTTTAGGCTGTTATATATGTATATGTATCTCTTTCTCTCTCTCTCTCTCTCTCTCTCTCTCTCTATATATATATATATATATATATGTATATATAGATAGATAGATATAGATATAGATATATTTATTTCTATCTTCATATACATATATTTATATATATTCACATACATCTTTCTATATAGAAATAAGATATATAGATACATTGGTCTGTAGATATAAAGACATTTATAGATATATATTTGCATACCATAAAGTAGGGAATAAACTGCAGTGAAGAAAGCACAGAATTAAAATAATGTTGGAATTAATGGACAAGGGCTTTGATGCTGCTATTATAAATTAAATAAGAACACAAAGAACAATATTTCTGATTGCATAATAAAAGTTCAGGAAACAAATTATTAAACATTTCCAATTCAATAAGTAAAAATGATAATACTTAGACAAACAATTGCATATTAATTATGTAATATATCACATTAAGAAGCCAGAAATTATATAATCAGATATTAGAAGAAAGGAAATAATACAAATGAAAGTAGAAAAATAAATTTTACAAACCTACTAATAGAAATATCAGTTGTGATGAATATATAGCATTTGATCAAGATGACAGTAAGCAAAAGTTAACATATTAGAAGTGAAGAAGACATCATATAGACTTTAAATGCATAATAATTCAATATTTAAAAAAATTTGTTCATAAATTTAACATCCTAAATAAACAAAAATCTGGAAACACAATTTATCAAAGTTGACACCTGAAGAATTAGAAACTCTAATGGGCCTTACATCTAAGTTTTTAAAATTACAACTTAAAAGTTTTCTACCAAGAACTCCCAACGTCCAGGTTATTTAATTGCTAAATTTTATAAAACATTTAGTTACGAAGTCATAACAGTCTTACTCAAATTCTTTCAGAAAAGAGGACAATAGAACACTTTTTAATTTATTTTATTTAATGTAAATAATTCCTAAACATAAAAACTTAATTTCTTAAGAAAATATTAGCAAATAAATTATAAAAAATATAAAAAAAACTTAAGAAACTTTGGCATGACTTTATCTCAATTATGGAAGGTTGTTTTAATATTCCAAATCATGCAAAGTAATATTCTATACTATTAGGACAAAAGACAAAGAAAATTAATTGTTTCAAAATATGCAGAAAAAGCATTGGAAAAATCCAAAATCAATTTATACTTTCAAAAAAGTCTCATAAAATAAAAAAAGAAGTTAAATTTCTCAAGTTAGTATAGATTGTGTACAAATAATCTATAGCTAAACTTAATGTTGAAATAATGGTTTCTTCTAATCAGAACACTGAGACAAGAATGTGTCATATTAAATTTTTTTCATTATTGCACCAGTGGGTCTAAGTAGAATAATTTAAGAAAATGAAATAAAAAGTAGGAATAAGGAAGAAATAAAACTTGTATGTGTCTAAGTTAAAAATAGTGTAAGATATATAATAAAAGATTTTATCAGCATTTAATAATAAGACACCAAATTTGTTTCTAGAAATTGACAATAAGAGTTTGAAATGGATATTTTGAAATTCTACTTCATTTTTCAATAAGCTTTTTAAAACGTTAACTGTTTTAGAATACTTTCTAATATTGGCAGACCTCTAAACTGAAAATTTCCTCACTTTTCTGAGAAAAAAATTAAAAGGCTTTAAAAATGTAGAGACATATCAATCTATGATCAGAAGACTATATTATTATGATATTAATTCTCCCTAAAATGATTGAATGATTGATAGTTACAACTATATCCCCAAAAAAGTAATAGCAGAATTGTAGAAAATAAGCTAATTATAAAGTCTCTCTCTCTCTCTCTCTATTCATATATATATATATATATATTATATATATATATATATATATAATATATATATATATACACACACACACACACACACACACGCACACAGACACAGACACACACAAACATAAAAAGGATATAAAATAACCAAATTATTTGGAAATACAATAATAAATTAGAAGATTTCTAAACACTGAAACTACTATAAAGCCTTAAGATTAGAAAAAATTATTTTTATAATTTTGGTAAGAGGTATATATTAGTGAAGTCAAAAGAGCAATCATAAAAAAAAAAATTGATAAATTGGGCTTCATCAAAATTTGAAGCTTCTGCCCATCAGAGACACCATAAGGAAAATGAGTAAGCAACTTTAATCAGTAGAAGTCATGCTGTTTGAGGATTTTTAAACAATTAAGCAACATATTATTAAAATTATTTAGCTATGAAATAAAATTATACTCAGGTTTGAAACTAAAAATGCCTTGATTGATATCCATGTGATAATACAATAATTTGCAAATAAGATTAATAGAAATTTGACTTTAAATGTTATCTATACAGACTGTTGTTTGAATAATTTTGAGATAGTAAACTCTTGGAAGGTGAGATCTATGTTTATGAAAAACTTTAGCATATAAAATACAATTTTCACAATATTATAATTCATTTTAAATTAGCCTGATACTTTTGTATCAATGCATTTCACTGGCAATTAGATATTATGAAACAATATGCAGTCTTTATTCTTCAGTCCCTTTTATTCTCTGATCACATAACACTGAAAAACAATGACAATTCGTATATTCAGAGATTAGCTTTAAGTTAAGATAAAAGCAGTAGGTGTTCTTTCACTGGTTTCAGGTAATTTTCTCAACCTGTTTTAGTGTCATCAAAGGGAATTGCCTTAACAATCTTTAAAATGAAGAAAATGTACCATCTCAAAAATCATCTACTTTTTAAGAGTTTATAATAAAAACTGATGATATTTTGTTTCTAAATGCAAGTTTTATTATTACAGCAATTTGCAGTTCTTACTACAGAAAGGGTAAAAAATAAATGAGCCATTAGACTCTCGCCAAGTAGCTCACTTGGTTGGAGCATCATCCCAATATGCCAAGATTGTGGATTCAATCCCCAGTCAAGGTACATACAGGAATCACTCTGAATGCCTGAAAGGGTAGAACAACAGATCATTTTTTTAATCTCTTTCCCTCCCTTCCTCTCTCTCCAAAATCAATAAATATTTCCAATGAAAAAAAATTAGCTATTAAAGACTATTGGATTGAGACTGTCCAGATGGAATATGGAAGTAAACGCAGAAGAAACTTGAGGGTTGTAAAGCCAGGGTCAGGATCACAGCTGCCTGGCCCATGCAGGTTCGCATTGGATTCAGACAGTCGGTAATGAAAAAACAGAGCCAAGAACTGGTGAGCCATCAGCTTTAATTCTAGTTTGCACCCAGCGGGCAAGCAAAACACACTGGGCTCCAAAACCCACTCATTCAGTACTCACAAAGCTACTGACTTATCTGAGTTTCCTAGAATCAAAGGTTTCTAGCTCACCAGACTTATTCACATCTGTTTCCCATCTCCTTCTCTCTGCACAAACTGGCTTCTTCCTCAGCAATCCACCATCTTGGCTGCTTCTCCTCTCCACCACGTGTCCTAATATGCTCTCCTTTCTAATACTAACCTCAGGAACCAAGAGAGAGCAAGCTCCAGGTCTGCCCCACTTTATAGTATAAAAGTCCAAACTTAATTCAATCTACAAACAAGAAAGTTTCTGATACAAAGTCACTTATCTGAGGCATAATGGAAGGATTCCTCATGAGAGTGCACCACCCCACATCATCCAATCGGTCAAAGGTGTGGGGAAAAGCTTACTCTTAAAACTAAGCCTTGGGCTATAAGGACTCTGCCTGCTTACAGAGGCAGAGTCCCCACACCCAATAATATAATTATGCCCATCCCAAGCATAAGGGTAACTAATATCACTTGGGTGATGGGCTTCCATGTGGGCAGCGCCATCTTTAACAATATATTTTATCTGCCCAATAATCCACCCCTATACTCACTTTACTACCCACAATCTACACCACCGTCATCCTTGTACAAGAAAATTAGGTACATTACACAAATTACAAATACATGACAAATCATACAATTTCAACAATTACAAAGGAACATTTCACCAGTCTCTGTGCACTTTGCCAAAGCACAAAATGTCCTTGGCCTTCTTTCTTGCCATTTAAAAGGCTTCCTGGGGCAGGGGGACAGCCTCCATCAAAGCCACCCCTCACCCCCATCAGGGTATTTCACATTGACCAAAATCCATAAGTTCATTCAACAAAGGAGCCAGTGCTCACTCGGGTCGTAGTCCAGGAAATCAGTCCATGCACATGGGGTGTTAGCCTCCCCCATCATTCATGCCGTTGTGGCAGGTCTCACACTATCCTAAAGAGGAGCATGTGGCAATGACAGTCAGCATTTCCATCTCTGCTCTGGGGAGCATGATGGCATCCACCCCTATGTCACCATATCACAGACCTACCAGCAGCTTAGCAGGCACTCCCTGCCGATCCAGTGGCCACTCAGCAATACATGCCTGACTTTGGGATGTGCATTCATCCTCCAGCTGCAGCTGCCACCATTTACCTTCTGGAGTCTGCGAATCACAACTCCAACCCAATTCTCATCTTCTGGATAGGAGGTGGAAACGCCAGCTCCCACTGCCGAGCTTGAACCCCAGGCTGCCTTGCCATCTGCCTTGCAGCCTCAGCCCCAGCCTCAGCCACGGCCTCTTGCTGGAGTGGTCTCTCAGAAATCTCCACAATGTTCACGGCAATCTGAAACTCAAAAACCTGTGATTCCTTCTCCCAAACTTTCAAACCAGACCTGATTCTAAAATGGCCACTGTAAGGCCAGGAGACGGGGCCACCATCACATTGTTCAAAATCCATAAATCCATTCAAAAAAGGAACCTGTGCCCATCCAGTCATAGTGCAGGAAATCAGTCCACACACATGGGGCCTTAGCCTCCCCCCCTCATTCCTGCCATCCCGGCAGATTTTACACTGTCCCCAAAAAAGCACGTGGCAGTGGCAGTCAGCATTTCCATCTCTGCTCCAGTGAGTATGATGGCATCCACCCCTATGTCCCAAAATCGCATACCTACCAGCAGCTTAGCAGGCACTCCCTGCCATTTCAGCTGTAAAAGTCAGCCATCCTACAGTCCCCCAAAAAACAGGTATAGGAAACCATAACAGCAGCCAGTTCTCTACTCCACTGCTCAGAGGTGGTGGTGGCTCCATACTGATCTGTATCAAATCCTGCCACAGACTACGCCAAATGTAAAGGCAGTAGTTGGGGCCACAATCACAGCCGCCTGGCCAGTGCAGGTTCACATTAGATTCGGAAAGTCGGTAATGAAACAACGGAGCCAAGAACTGGTGAGCCATCAGCTTTAATTCTAGCTTGCACCCGGCGGGTAAGCAAAAACACACTGGGCTCCAAAACCCACTCCAGGAACCAAGAGAGCAAGCTCCCGTTCTGCTCATTTTATAGCGTAGATTCAAAACCTTTAATCCAATTGTTGGGCAGATAAAATATATTATGCTCACTTTGTTAAAGATGGCACTGCCCACATGCAAGTTCGTTGATATTAATGTGTTTTGGGGGACAGGCTGTGGGCAGGCTGGCTTGTTATAGCCTAAGGCTTAGTTTTAAGAGTAAGCTTTTCTCCACACCCTTGATTGATTGGATGCTGTAGGGTGGTGCACTCTCTTGAGGAATCCTACTGTGCCTCAGATGAGTGACTTTGTATCAGAGACTTTCTTGTTTGTAGATTGGATTAAGGGTTTGGATTTTAAGGTGGGGCAGGCCAGGAGCTTGCTCTTTCTCTCAGTTCCTGAGGTTAGCATTCGGTGCATGGCATGTGGTCTCTGAAAAATCATTGTGTTTGCAATGATGTGTCCTTTCTCAGGTCCAGATTTTATTCTTTATTAGGCCTAGGCATGTTGAACATCGTTGGAGATAAGGTTAATGGTCTTGTTACTTTTGCAAGGACTTGTATTGGGTCTGAGTGCTCCATGCATGGGGCTGTGGACTCCTGCATTTGATCTCCTTTTAAAGGCATGATATCCAGGCTATGAAAGCAATACAGCTGACATCTTTATGCCTGAAAAAGCAAAATACACTCAGACGATTCTATGTCCCCTTATATTTCCCACTGTTAGTTTTAACTTTTTTATAAGATTAGTTTTATATGGAAGTGTTGGGCAGATAAAATATATTATGCTCACTTTGTTAAAGATGGCACTGCCCACGTGCAAGTTTTAAGAGTAAGCTTTTCCCCACACCCTTGACTGATTGGATGATGTGGGTGGTACACTCTGATGAGGAATCCTCCCATTATTCCTCAGATAAGTGACTTTGTATCAGAGACTTCCTTATTTGTAAATTGGATTAAAGGTTTGGATTTCTACACTATAAAATGTGGCAGACCTGGAGTATGCTCTCTCAGTTCCTGAGGTTAGCATTTGAGAGGAGAGCAGATCAAGACCACATGGAGGAGAGGAGAAGCAGCCAAGATGGCAAAGTGCTGAGGAAGAAGTCAGTTTGTGCAGCGTTTGTGCTGGAGAAGTAGATGGAGAACAGAAGTGAGTAAGTCTGATGAACTAGAAACCATTGGTTCTAGGAAATTAGGATAAGTCAGTAGCTTTGTGAGCACTGAATGAGTGCGTTTTGGAGCTCAGTATGTGTTTTTGCTTGCCCGCCAAGTGCAAGCTAGAATTAAAGCTGATGGCTCATCAGTTCTTGGCTCTGTTGTTTTATTACAGACTGTCCGAATTTAATGCGAATCTGCACTAATCTAATCCAGGCGGCTGTTATGGTGGCTTTGGCCACTGGCTTTACAGAAGTAATTATTCTGTTTTTCAAGCTCTGAAGCAAAACATAATTGAGACCCAGATGTTATTCCTAGGAGTTAATGCTTAAGTGTTGTAAAGCCAGTAGCCATAGCCACCATCACACCCGCCTGGCCCGTGAAGATTCACATTTGATTTGGACAGTTGGTAATGAAACAGTGGAGCCAAGAACAGGTGCGCCATTACCTTTAATCCTAACTTGCACTTGGCAAGCAAGAAATACACACACTGGGCTCCAAAACCCACTCATTCAGTGCTCACAAAACTACTGACTTATCTGAGTTTCCTAGAATCAAAGGTTTCTAGGTCACTAGCCTTATTCACCTCTATTCCCCATCTCCTTCTCTCTGCACAAACTCTTCAAACTGGCTTCTCCTTCAGCATTCCACTATCTTGGCTGCTTCTCCTGGCCTCCTCCACATGGACTTTCTCTGTTCTTTTACAGCATGGGCTCCTTCTATAAAGTCCCTCTTCCCCCAGAACAATGTAATCTGTCTTCCTTTTAAAACCTTTTGGCGTGAAAGCCCTCCCCCAACACATATTAACATAATCATGCCCATCCCAAGCAAGAAGGACAACTAATATCATCACCTGGGCAATGGGCTTCCACGTGGACAGCGCTATCTTTAACAAAGTGAACATAATATATTTTATCTGCCCAACAAGTGTTATTTTCTAGCCCCTGGTTTATTTCCCTGGTGAAGGTTTTAACCTGCACGACCAGTAATATGCTAGAAGAGGAAGGGTTATCCTGGGGGTGAGGTCCTTGTTTTTTTGTTTAGTTTTGCTCATTGCTAGGCATTTGGGGCTTTCTGTTCCGTTGACCTCCTGTGCTCAGCCTATATAGTTCCTGCTCTGCTCATGTCTGTCTAACTGCTAATTAAAGGTCCTCTAGTTACCCTTGACACCACTCGGCTGTGCTTGCATCTTGCAGCGGGGGCTGCTGCCTGCACCCAGCTAAGACCTTTGGGGTTCTTTCTCCTCCTTCTGGAGAAGCTGTTGGTGGAGACTTAGACAGTGGTTGAACTCTATAGCTTTGGAAAGGGGAACATTCTTGTGCATTTCAAGTGAACAGCCAATGATCCCTCAGGGAAAGACTTTATTAGCCATAGAATTATTCTACTAAAATGTATTTTAAAAAACCAGCTTCATAGACATATATTTGATATGCTAAGAACTGACATATTCATTGCACACAGCTGGATAAGTTTGGACATAGGCTTATAACTTGAGTACCAATATGACCAGCAGATGAAAAAGGGAAAAATACCTTTCTTGTTTAGCACATGAGTTTCCTTGCTATGGTATGTACATTGACTTGGTATGTCAGTGCAAGCTGAAAATATAATGTGGATGTTCTGTACAATCTCATTAAATTGACCTTGAGAACAGAAGAAGAGCTTTTGTACTGCATTTTTTCTAACAAAGCCACTAAAATTTTGAGCCAAACATGAGGGGAATCTATGTGCAGTGGTATATTATTGATAACATCAATTGCAGTTGCAGTTATACAACTGCAGAAATAATACAGTGACCAGGCATGGTATTGGGGACTTCAGTTCATCTCACTCATTGTCAACTTGTAAGTATTCCAGGAAATGCAGCTGACCAGAATTATGGATAATGCATTCCCTAACATTCAAATAAATTATTCCAAGTCATCTAAGAGGGTAGGTTTATACTGAGTGTTCTTGGGGTTTCCTAGATTTCCTCTGCTGTAGAATAAATTATTTATTCCCCAGGTGCTGGAAGCGATGGCAGGGGATAATTATCAGCTGGGCCCCGCCCACTCTCGGAACTATTTCTAGCTGAAGAAAGATTTTTTTTCTCAAAGTTATCCCTCTTACCCAAGAATCCATCATCCACACACTAGTCAGTGCAAGACATATTAAGGCTAAATTCTTAACTTTAATACGGGACAACTCTGTTATGTCATCCTGTCCCAGGGTTCTGCATTTGATTAGCTTAGTCCATTGTTATAACTGAATTTCAGTTCAAATTCTTATTCTGCCAATTTATCTTTATACAATCTTTCACAATGTTTATCAAAAAAAAAAAACTTCTCATAAAACCTTGTCTTAGATTCTATTTGCAGAGAGTCAAACTTAAAAGTCTACTTGTTTATATTCTAATTTTTAAGATTATGAAACTGTTGATAAATTTATATACAAGGGTGAGCAAACGTAGGCTTATGTTTGTGAGTGTATGAAACTGAGTTTGTTCTTATATTATTATTTATTAATTATTGTATTATTTTCTATACAAATAGCTGTAAACCGACTTTTACCCACCCCTGTATTAGAGTAACAAAACAGGAAATGTAAAGTTTGTGCCTTGCCAAAATAACATGAAACATTATATAGTCAAAGTGTACTTGCTTTGAAGTTAACCTATCTTTTAAATCATTGACTTTCTATCAAATAAATTCGAATGCAGAGAGATTTTTAAAAATAAACGTTCTATCAAATATCTTGCTATACGTTGACGGTATATCCTCATTCAATTTTACTACCAAGCAGTGACTTCTGTGTCTTCAACTCTTCTTTCTTTTCAAATGGGATTGTTTAGTCTTTTTATTGGATGTTTACAGGGAAGATAAGTTGGTACTTTATCTTATGAAGGTCTGGATTATATCTACCTGACATAAAAGTTATTTAATATTATGACAAAATACTGGCTTGAGGTGTCTCTTGGTGAAAAAAAGTTAGTTTTATTTTGTTTTGTTTTGGGTCCAAAACTGAGCCAAGTGGTTTTACTAGAAGATAGACTGCAATATTTATTCCTCTGATTTTATACGTAGTTCTGCTTCTTTGTTTCAGGACTCTGATGAGATCATACCTCTGGCTTCCTTTCAGTGAGAGGTATATTTAACTGGTTCTCTCCAAAGAATTGCTAGTGGAATTTGACAAGTGCCACTTCTGAATCTGAGCATTTAATTGTGGATGTAAAGTACAGAGATCTTTCTTTTTTTTTTTAATTTTTTTTTATTTCTTTTTATTTTATTCATTTTAGAGAGGAGACACAGAGTGTGTGTGTGTGTGTGTGTGTGAGAGAGAGAGAGAGAGAGAGAGAGAGAGAAATAGAGAAAGGGGGGAGGAGCTGGAAGCATCAACTCCCATATGTACCTTGACCAAACCTGTGCAGGGTTTTGAACTGGCAACCTCAGTGTTCCCAGGTCGACGCTTTATCCACTGCACCACCACAGGTCAGGCCAGAGATCTTTCTTACTCTGCAAGAAAGCGTTACAATATTTAGGCCGGCAGCTGCTCTTTCAGCCTATGTCCCTAAATAAGGAGAGGGAGAGTATTGCCTGGTTGTGGATGTGTACTGTAAACAGTAACTAAACTTGTTCTTTTAAGCTATTATAATTTTAGAATTAGTTGTTGCTATAAATAAGTTGTTATTTATACTTTTGTTTATTTATTTATAAAATATATTTTATTTAGAACATATCTTGCAATATTATAATATATTGTGACTGTGTATTTGTTTTTCTGTCCTATTTATGGCAGTTAGTAATGCAACTTTTGCAATGATTTATTTTCTTTATAATAGATATAGAAAACACAAAGGAGTATATTGTAAAGTCAGAATCATAAGAATAGGATTCCTTACTCAAAATCAAACTCTGCCAATAAGTTAAATGTTAAAAGTAATTGCTAGACATAGGCAAAGCAAAAAGAGTCTGAGATGACGAGTTCATCTCCTCAGATCTTTGTCATGTGAAAACATACATTGGTCCAAATTTCACATGTAAACTAAACTTCTATATGATGTATCAGAGTATTAGTTACACAGAGAGAGATTTTTAGATCATTGTGGATCCAGTCAGCAGAGAAAACCACATAGTTATTTGAACAGTGTAAGTTTAATATAAAAAAAGTATTAACTGTAACAAGGATAGATTAGCAAGTAAAGAGAAATAAAAATATAGAAATAACAGATTAAGGAGCAGTGAGTACCCCTATAACTGAGGTAGCCTACAAGGAAGAACCTGCATCTCTCAGAAATTAGATCCCAACTCTGAAGCAGAAAGCATAGCTGTGGCTCACTGGATGACCAAAGTTGTGTGTTGTCATGCCAACAGATCTTGCTGGAAATATGTCCCTTGTACTTTGGCAAAAAAACCACCTTGGTACTTGGTACTTGGTAAAGCTGTCACTGGGGGGTTCTGTTGGCCACTCTTCTCTTGAGGGACCGGGT
Source organism: Rhynchonycteris naso (assembly GCA_037038555.1). Classification (NCBI taxonomy): domain Eukaryota; kingdom Metazoa; phylum Chordata; class Mammalia; order Chiroptera; family Emballonuridae; genus Rhynchonycteris; species Rhynchonycteris naso. The sequence continues at coordinate 264,506,434 of CM072998.1, forward strand.
ACTGTGGAAGAGGCTATGCTTGAGAGACGGGGGAATCAGTTGTTTGCTGAATGCTGCTGACTGCAATGCACGATACAAACTGGGCACTAGGAAAGAGTCACTCTTCTACAAAACCATCAGGAGATAGGAGGTTTTAAAGGATACTGTTGACTGCCAGATATGCTGCCTGCCCTGAGCTGGGAGAATTAGGCACTAGAGGAGCTGTGAACACTATAGGAACCTTCAAAGCCAGTGCACCAGATACAGGAGGCAAAACTCTTTCTCTGACAGTCTGCTCTACTGATGAAACTTTATGCTAACTGGGATAAGAAAAGGAAATATTTGAAGTGACCTAGATCCATTTTCACAGAGTAGTCTAGCAAGGTCAGTTTGTAGCTAAGAAACAATAAAGTTATAACCAGCACAATCAAAAAATTAAACACTTTTACACTGATAATTACATATGTAAAACTACCCATAGTACCATACCACAGAAATTCATAGATTCCAGGTGTGATTGTTATAAGTAATGTAGACAGTTCATGTATATCCTTCTAAAAGCATTCTATAGCAAACATATGTTAATAAAATGCTATCGAGAGATCCAGTTTGCATGTTTAGAAGATGTGACTGGACCATTTCTACCCAGGTATCTTCAGAGAAGAAAACATGGATTACACATGAGCTGGTATCTTTTCATTGCCAGTGAGTCATTTGGTTACACTGTTAGCCATGGCATCTGAATAACACAGAGAGGTTTTGGTATGGGATATAACTAAGACTTCTTTAATCAGAATTTAGAAGCTTAGAAGAAATAACTGAATAAAGTATCTGTGGGAGAGGGGCCAATAAGTCTTACTATTTTCTTAGATGTGGAAATGGTGTTGGTAATAATATTTCAAAAAATTCTTTAAACATATTCCAGATTTGCCTGAATCAATATTTTATACATTTATCTACTCATTTTTCAAAGTATAGCCTGTCCTTAACTGTACTTGCAAATTATTCAAAATATTTACAGAAATTTAAATCATTTTCAATCTTACAATTTATATAATATATTGTGAACATTGTATCTTGCACTGTCAACACTCACTATATTTTCATAACAAATAATTACAGGCAATCAATCAAGACATCCATCATTTGTATTTTGGCATTTAAGAACCTGTGATTATTAATTTAAACATTAAAGAAATATTGAAATATAGATCTCAATGCTATGAAGACACAGATGTCATAAAATAGAATCAGCTTCATAGATTTTACCAAATACTTTGCTTTTAGATACCATCCTCATATTAAAAACAACAACAACAAAAAAACTGAGTGAAATTTTCTTAGGGAATAAAAATCTATATTGTAATAAAAAGTAGGTCATTTGCAAATCTATTTTATTTGCTTTTGTTTTGAAAATACTAGGAAGTAATATGAGGGACTTCAGCAGTTCCAGCATTTCCCTAGGAAATCTCAAGTGCGGTCTAGATTTCTCTAAAGAACCAAGTTACTAAGTCTCATCTATTTTCTTTTCTTGGATTGTTCTTTTCCCCTTTCTTGACAGGATTATGATTTCTTTAAAAAAAAAAGGAAGAAGAAGAAGAAACAGAGAAAGAAAAAGAAACAAAGTGATTATTTTATAATTATTTTTCAATTAGAGTTGGCAGGATGTGCGGGCAACATGGCTGCGACATCTGTCACCCATTGATCGCCAGGTTTGATTCGGCTGATCTGGCTAGCCAGGTGGGTGTCACCTTCCTCCCTCAGTGCTCCATGTGCGTCCCTCCCGAAGCTGCGCACTCAGTCAAGAGGATGACCTTCCCCGATAGAGGCGAGGACCGTTCTTCCGTCAAGGGTATACGAGTAGCTGCGCTCCCCTGCTAGAACCTCTAAACAAGTCTCAGTTACAGTTGGCATACAATATTATATTAGTTTCAGTTGTACAACACAGTGATTAGATATTATATAACTTACTAAGTGATCATCCTGGTAAATCTAGTACCATCTGACACCATAAATAGTTATTAAAATACTATTGACTCTATTTCCTATTCCATATTTTAAATCTCTGTGACTATTCTGTAACAACCAATCTGTACTTCTTAATCCTTTCACCTTACCCCCCAGCCCAACCCAACCCAACCCAAAGTGCTTATTTCTTAATTTGACATGAGGAAAAAGACTAAGTAAACATGTTTTTGACTTCAGATGTTATACTATTATGTGATATTTTAAAATGTGATTTGTAAATGAACAAGACTAATTGTATGAAGGGCTTTCATCGAGAAACTTCTAGCACACAGAATTTTCTCTATTAATTTTGTCATAAGCATCATTCTGAATATTATTTAAATGTTAGAAGCCATCCAGTGAAACCTGTACTTAACATCAAGGTGTAAACAGTCCAAAGTCTTGGGCACAATAGTATGATAGTAGAGATAATTATCCAAAGAAATTGTATTTTCTTTTAATATTTATAAATTTATATTTCAGGTGAGCCCCACTCTAGAGTGGAACCTTCGAAACACACAAAAACTGTAGTAATTTTGAATTGCAGAGCTGCATATGGATTGTACAGGTCAACTTCTGCAACCCACTTGACGCCACCTAGCAACTTTAGTATGTTAAATGAGACTTAGTAGGCTGACCAATTTAGTTAGCTTCCAAAGTATGTAACTGATTTTTACTGAGTGACTTACTAGAAGACTTTTTATTTTATGAAGTATAGAATGGACATACACCTAGTATTAATAAAACTAAGTACATGGTGATCATTTCGTGATTTGACATTAACTTATATGTTCTAAAGATATAACACACTACATTAATTCTTCCTGAGCATCAGTCTGCCATTTAGTTTCTAGAAAGAAGTAACTAAGTGACTAGTACCTGATGCTTTAAGAATTATATATTGTGAGCATAAACACTATGTTCCTAGAATATTTTTCTCATCATTGTTTATCATGGAATTATAATTAGCATTATAAAAATAAAGCATATAATTATAGCTTTATGCTTCAGTGTATTACTCCATTATTTCTCTTTTACATTTTGATTTTATTTTCCATGTGAAAAACTTTACTCTCTCCTACATTGTTCTGCTTTCCGTATTGTTTTAGATAGTTATATTTTTAACCTAAGTAATTAAACATATTTTAAAACTCAGTTATATCTATTAGTATCAAGTATAGGAAACTTTAAAAAAAAAATATCTAAGCCCTGCCAATTGTTTTTTTTTACTTGTTATTGAATTTTATTTGTATTTTTAAAACCAGCCTTTAGAATCCTGAATTATCTTATCTATGTTTGCTTCTTACTACTCTATGATTCTTTTACTTTATATTTGAAACATAATTATGACTGAAATATTAAGTCTTAAATAGTTTAAAAAAACAACTTAAAAAAACAAAAAAAAACCCCTTATTTTATCATCACAATATGTATAATATAATTTTGTTATGGTAAGGGAATTTATGCTTGCTATATATACAGTGTGTCCGTAAAGTCATGGTGCACTTTTGACTGGTCAAAAGAGCACCATGACTTTACGGACACACTGTACAAACAAGAAATATACTGCTCACAATAATTAGGGGATATTTTATTGCTTCATATTCATATTAAAGTATCCCCTAATTTTTGTAAGCCATATAGTTTTTGTACTTTTATATCTGTCAGCTTTGAACTTGTACCCTCTTGACTTTCACCTAAATGCTTAAGTATACTTTAGACACTAATGGACACTTGACATTAGTTGTGGTTAATAGTCCAACGACTCTATAATGAATTGGACTGAACTTGTACTTTGTAAAAGATGTTTCCAATGAGTGTATTACCTCTTTGTCCTTCTGTATAAAGTTTTATCTTGTTTGAGACCTAAAAAATTTTAGATAGATGATTTTCCCTTTCTTCATATTCATTTATAATATGATGAATCTTGAATGTCTGTTAATAAATCTGTTTGAAGATTTTTTATTAAAAAATAAATTTTACGGAGTACATGCAATACAACATATTTTATAGAATAAAAAGTTAGAGCTAAAAATTAAAAAATGTCCCTACTTTGAAGAAATTCACAATGGTGCCAAATATATAAACAAAATAACTTCAGTATGATGTGTTATGACAAGAAAAAGATGTGATCCATCTGGGTGGAATAGTAAGCTATTAACATTGTAATTTACGAGTTTAGATCTTTTATAATGAAAGACATCGAACTATATTTGATAAATATTTTGCCATATAGAATAATTTCTGACTTATAATAGAATGACTAATGAGCCTAGCTCATAATAGTATTGCTCTTCTTTCAAGCAAAATACTTCTCTACACATTATTACAAATTGAGTACAAACCTTCCCCATAAACCATCCCTGAACTTGCTTTCATATTTAAGAATTACTTTTAACTATATTTGCTCAACTTATCACATTAATACAAAATGTTACATTCTGACATCTATTATATCAAAAACTCTGGAATAATGACATAAATTACAGAATGAAGTGGACAATATTTTTTCTGTTTTTTTGTTTGTTTAGTAAGTCATCTTTTTCTTTCTTCTTGGAATAATCTTCTTGGATCTTACTAGGTTCTACTTACTCCTGTCTTTACTCTCACGATGTGTTTCTAGAAAAATCTTTCATATTTTGCTACAGTCCCATTAACTGCAAATTCTCCATTGAGAAGAGGGTACCTCATATAAATCCACCCGGAGCACATTTCTATTACTTAAAACTTAATTCTTCAAAAATCTTAAGTGGTAGAAATATTAAAATATACAATTCAAAATTTTGGCAGCATGAGATTAAAAATAATATTCAGTGAGGAAAAACATAAAACAACCATCCAGAAAATTAAAGAGAAGGGAGGGAGACATAGTAACACCATATGCATTTAACCTATACTTACAAATATTCTTGAGTCTAATTACATTCATGTTTTCACTTTTTGATTTTTATTTGACCACTTTTTATATTTTGTCAATTTCACTTAAACCAATTCAAGTAATAAAGTATTATACACAGTCCAGATAATAGCTGAATAAGGCATTGATATAACACATGAAACAATAAAATTTAAGGGGCCATGTCTTAGCAGATGATGCTGGAATCTTGTATACACACATTCACATACAACACAACATTTTTTCTCATATTCAAGGGTAATAATGTTTTCCTATAATAGCTGGATAATGTCAAGTTATATTTATTTAAAATATGATATTAAGGTTAATACAAGCACCTGATATTTAATTCAGTACTTTCAGATTAAAAGGTGACAATCAATGGCATTCAGATCAACTGAACTGCAAATCAGAATCAATATATTGAAAGCAATTTCAGAAATACTGTCAAGAGACAAAGATATGTGTACTTTTTATCATTATACACCTATTCTTAACAAAATACCAGTTTATATTAAGGAAAACAAGAGAGCATTAAATTCAAAACAGTATTTTTCTTTGTTGATAAATTAAAGCACCTAATATATACAGAGAGAACGGAATGAAAATCGGGATATCATTAGATTAAGACTTTCATCTGTGTAGTTTGAACTCCTAGGGAAGCAGATGACAAGACAGGATTAGACATAGAGATTTACTGGAGAAATACCTGTGAGGGAAAGTACGGATGGGCAGGAAAGCTGGAAGAGATTTCAGACTGCAGTGCAGGTTTGACCAGTGTGCAGGAAAGAGAGCAGGATGGCAGAGTAAACAGAGTCTCAGAGCGTTCTGTTGTTATAAGGAGGTTTTTGGTCAGGCCACCGGGGAGTCCTTGAACTACAGCTACCCACTGAAAGAGTCCAGCATCTTGCAGAAATGACCTGCATCTGTCTCTTTGCTATATTAAGTCACTGGCTGGGAACAAACCATGGGACACCGTGCCTGTTGTAAATGCACTGCAAGATTCAGAGAGTAGCAGATGGGACCAACAGTCAATTCACTGCATAAGCAAGAGATCTGAATAATGAATGCATTGATGGCTGCCACAGTCCATACTTTGTGCCTCACAAGTCCTATTCTCCACACAGGTTTGGAGAGAAGCTCCCACTTGATTCCTGTTGGCCTCTCTCCCTGAGAGAAAACTCAGACAAGAGAAGAGAGTGGGAAGAACTCTATTTCCTGTCACTGCACTTGATTTCAGTGTTGAAAGTAGTACTCATCCTCTCTTTCCTCCATTTTAATTTAAATTCCCCCACACCTTTAATTACCAACTGTAAATCTTGACTTAACTGATGGTGACTCAAAGTTTCCTTCCTTCCTTCTTAATTTTGAAGTGCTACACATGTAAATACATAGTTTTAATAGAACAAAGGAGTATACTCACATATTTCACCTGGGTTCCATATATATTTCCACCTTGGTGTTTATAGAGATTTCTCATCTCCTGCTGATTATAGTCAGTTGTACTGTAGCAAGAGATCTGAGTGTGACATTTTCATTGCTACAGTATCATTTTCTTGTTATACTCTCTACATATGTGGATAAATGAGAAGTGATGTTTGATATGTTTTAAGTACTTGTTTGAACATTATATTTTCTCTTGTTCTCTCTTCCTTATTTTGAAATTATAGACAAAACGAGGTTACAAAACAGTTTGATTTTCAGAGAAGGGGGAGTCTAGTAGCTCTTCAGGTGAATATTTGATCCATAATATGTTTACCCACTAAGTTCTGCCTCAAGACACAATCAACAGAATTGATGTTTGAGTTGTGGTGTGATACTTGTACAATGTTAACATGTATATAACAGTACTGAACACAGCACTCTGTATGATGTAGTACATTTGGGGGTAGATCCACCTAAATACAAATAATACTTTTGCCATTTTCTGTGTATAAAACCTGGAGTGAAATTTATTTCTCCAAATCCCAATTTAATATGAAATACCTAATGCAATGATTTTGGGGGTGAGATAGGGATTTTATGGGATCAGAGAGAAAACCTGACAGCTGTTCAGTTTATATTACTTTATCGATTGGTACACTTGCAATGTTTTGCTACAAACTTAAGCATTTCATTGAAGGTAAGTAAATACCCTTTTATGGTCCTGGTTTTATATGGAAAACTAAGTTAACACACCATCATATAATATACTGGGATTTTAATAGTTATATTTATTAAGATTATATTGTAGGTTGCACGATGTGCCGGTGCAGCCAGGCCCGACACCCCGCCCGGCCACTCGCCCCGCCCACGGCCCCACGTTCCCACGTTCCTGCGCTGCACTTGAAGAAGACGCACCGTTCTGACACACGCGTAGAACCAGTGCTCAGATTAGCCCCCTCCCCTCACTAAAATGTCAGCTGGATGAGAGGAGAAACCTTGATTTGTCTCATAAAGTGCCATATCCACAGCACCTCTATCAGGGCCTGACTCAGAGACGGAAAGATGGTGATGGAGTAGGCGGACGTACCAACGTCCAACTCCCAGAACCAAAATGGATTGTAACTTAATTTTAAGAACCATCATCTGGATAAAACAACTTTGAACTAAACTAAGTAGACTCTTCAACCAAGGAACACTGAAGAAGCCACATTGAGACTAGTAGGAAAAGCGAAAACATGGAAAGGGCTGCCCAGTCCCAATGAGAGAATAGAAGACTCGCGTGGTGGGAAGAGAGTTTAGCGGAGAGGAAGGGGCATGGGTCCTAGGAACAAAGCCCCAGCCTGCAGCCCTAGAGCCTAGAAGAGGCCTTTGGACAGTATTGAGCTGTGAAACAAGTGAGGATACTGTTTGTGAGAAAGAGAGAGTTTTCTCAGACCCAGGATTATTCTTAAAGGGATAGCACAGAAAACTCCTCTCACAACCACCTACCAGAGGCTCCGGGGAACGGGGACAGAGGAGAGGACCAGAGCAGCGGGAAGAGAGTGTGGACTGGAATGCACAGGGAAAAACACTCTGAGGGACAGCCACCCTAACCATTGGGCTGAGTAACTTCCCAAATTGAAAATGAATATTTCCCCTGGAACTAACAATACCAGCAAATAAAGACAGGATACCAGCCAAACAAGCTCTCCCGTGGCACTTAGAGCAGAGCTACTTAGACTGAGGGAGCTTTCAGGAGTACAGTATGGGGTGTTAGGATCTGAGCTGCAGTGTCCCTACCCACACTGCTGAGGGCTTGCTGGAGGGACAGTGACGGCTGGACGTGGAAACGCGGTTCTGTCGGCGGGGGCGGAGGCCCAGCCGGTGTAGCTTGGTCTAGCCCAGCAGGGGTAGAGGGAATGTGCGAAAGTGATTCGGCAGCTGCAGACCAGCCTGCAGCCCCACCTGTGGGGGAAAAGCGGGAGACCAGGAATGGGCAGAGATCTGCCACTGAGCAGGGGCCTTCGGGTGTGCAGCATCACCTGGCCTCCGAGAATTGCGATGCTGCATGAGCTGGCCCTGACAGTTGGGTAGGGGCTAAAGCCCAGACAGGCGGAGGCTCGCAGCTGAGTGCACACGAGCAGCCTCGCCTGGCCCGAGAAACCGTGGTTTGCAATCCTCAGCAAGTTGGCTCTGACCGTGGGGGCTGGGAAGAAGCCCATAGACCAGGCAGGGTCCACAGCTGAGCAAAGGTGCTCACCCCTAACCTTGGTGCTGAGGCTTGTGGCTTGACTGCAGTGCGCAACCCCACCTGTGGGGGCGAGGTGAAGGCCCAGACAGGCTGATGCTTGTAGAGCCAAGCATGAGAACACAGCCCCTCCCACGGACGAGAGGCGAAAATCGCAGCAACAGCTGCAGTGGGTGGTAACGGCAATGCCAATTCCAACCGCGCTAGGCAGTAGCAAAGGGGGTGGTGAACCTGCAGACAGACCACACCTAGGGATCACAGAGGCAACACCCATTGGACTCCAGTGGCCACATCCTTCTTATACACAGACAAAATGGGCAGGCAGAGAAATGCAACCCAAATGAATCAAGAGAAATCCCCAGAGAAGGACCTGAATGAACCAGATATAACCAAATTACTGGATGCAGAGTTTAAAATAATGATAGTTACAATGTTCAAAGAGTTTAGAGCAACAATTGATCGTCATTATGAACACCTAAATAAAGAGATAACAAGTATAAAAAAGGAAATTGAAATAATAAAAAAGAATAATGCAGAAATGACAAATACAGTATCAGAACTGAAGACTACATTGAAAGGAATTAAAAGCAGGATGGATGAGACTGAGGATCAAATCAACAAGTTAGAGGACAAAATAAACAAAGGCACAGAAGCAGAGCAGAGAAAAGAAAAGAGACTCAAAAAATCTGAGGAAACTCTAAAGGAGTTCTGTGACAACATGAAGAAAAACGACATTTGCATCATATGGGTTTCTGAAGAAGAGGAGAGAGAACAAGAAATAGAAACTTTGTTCAATCAAATCATAGCAGAAAACTTCCCTAAATTAAGGCTAGAAAACACTCCACACATTCAAGAAGCACACAGAACTCCATTAAAGAGAAACCCAAAGAAATCTACACCAAGACACATCATAGTTAAAATACCAAAGCTAATGGATAAAGAGAAAATTTTAAAAGCTGCTAGAGAAAAAAAGGCTGTCACCTACAAAGGAGCTCCCGTAAGGATGACATCCAACTTCTCAACAGAAACACTTGAGGCCAGAAGGGAATGGCAAGATATATTCAAAGTAGTGCTGACCAAGAACCTACATTTAAGACTACATTATCCAGCAAGGCTAACATTTAAAAGTGAAGAAGAAATAAAGAGCTTTCCAGACTAAAAGAACCTCAAGAAATTATTAAAACCAAACCAATTCTGCAAGAGATGCTAAGGGGCCTGTTGTGAACACTTCAAAAGAGGAAAATAATATAGCAAAAGAAAAAGACAGCTTTAAAGAATAAAATGCCAAAAAACAACTACATATCAATATTAACCTTAAATGTAAATGGATTATATGATCCAATCAAAAGACATAGGGTAGCTGCGTGGATAAAGAAACAGGACCCATACATATGATGTCTACAAGAAACAGACCTTAAAACAAATGATGCACATAGACTGAAGGTAAAAGGATGGAAAAAAAATATTTCATGCAAATGGAAATGAAAAAAAAGCTGGGGTAGCAATACTTATATCTGACAAAATGGACTTTAAAACAAAGGCTGTAGTAAGAGATAAAGAAGGACACTACATAATGATAAAGGGAACAATTCAACAGGAAGATATAACCATTATAAATATCTATGCACCAAACATAGAAGCCCTGACATATATAAAGCAAAATTTGATGGATATAAAGAATGAGATTAACAGCAATACTATAATAGTAGGGGATTTCAATACCCCACTAACATCACTGGATAGATCCTCAAGAAAGAAAATTAATAAAGAAACAGCAGACTTAAAGGATACACTAGATCAACTCGATTTAATAGATATCTTCAGAACTTTGCACGCTAAATCAGTAGAATATACATTTTTTTCAAGCACTCATGGTACATTCTCTAGGATAGACCACATGTTCGGACACAAAAGTTGTCTCAACAAATTTAAGAAGATTGAAATTATATCAAGCATTTTCTCTGATCACACTGCCATGAAACTAGAAATTAACCACAAAAGAAAAACTGAGAAAAACTATAACACTTGGAAACTAAATAGCATGTTATTAAATAATGAATGGATTAACAATGAGATCGAAGAAGAAATAAAAATGTTTCTAGAAACAAATGATAATGAGCATACATCAACTCAAAATTTAGGGGCACACAAAAGCAGTACTGAAATGGAAGTTCATAGCACTATAGGCATACCAAGAGAAGCTAGAAAAAGCTCAAATAAGCAACCTGACCCTGCATCTTAAAGAGCTAGGGAAACAACAGCAAATAAAGCCCAGGACTAGTAGCAGGAAGGAAATAATAAAGATCAGAGTGGAAATAAATGATATAGAGGCTAAGGAAACAATACAGAGGAACAATGAAACTAGGAGCTGGTTCTTTGAAATGGTAAACAGGATCGATAAACCTTTAACTAGACTCAAAAAGAAAAAAGGAGATAGGACTGAAATAAATAAAATTAGAAATGAGAGTGGAGAAATAACAACTGACACAACAGAAATACAAAGTATTGTAATAAAGTACTATGAAGAACTCTATGCCATAAAATTAGACAACCTAGGTGAAATGGACAAATTTCTTGAATCATATAATCTTCTAAAAATCAATCTGGAAGAATCAGAACACCTAAACATACCAATTACAACAAATGAGATTGAAACAGTTATCAAAATACTGCAGCCTGACGAGGCGGTGGTGCAGTGGATAGAGCATTGGACTGGGATATGAAAGACCCAGGTTCGAGGCCCCAAGCTCGCCAGCTTGAGTGCGGGCCTATCTGGCTTGAGCAAAAGCTCGCCAAGGTTGCTGGCTCCAGCAAGGGGTTTCTCAGTCTTCTGAAAGCCTGTGGTCAAGGCACATGTGAGAAAGCAATCAATGAACAACTATGGTGTCACAACGGCAACAAAAAACTAATGATTGATGCTTCTCATCTCTCTCTGTTCCTGTCTGTCTGTCCCTATCTATCCCTCTCTCTGAATCTCTATCTGTCCCTAACACAAAACAAAATAAAACTCCAAACAAACAAATGTTCTTGGCCTGATGGCCCATTTCACCACTCTTATTCAACATAGTTCTGGAAGTCTTAGCCACAGCAATCAAACAAGAAGAAGAAATAAAGGGCATCCAAATTGGAACAGAAGAAGTAAAACTGTCATTATTTGCAGATGATATGATATTGTATATGGAAAACCCTAAAGTCTCAGTCAAAAAACTACTGGACCAAATAAATGAATTCAGCAAGGTGGCTGGATATAAAATTAATACTCAGAAATCAGAGGCATTTTTATATACCAACAATGAACTGTCAGCAAAAGAAATTAAGGAAACAATTCCCTTCATTATTGCAACCAAAAGATTAAAGTACCTAGAAGTAAATTTAACCAAGGAGGTTAAGGACTTGTACTCAGAAAATTATAAAACATTGATAAAAGAAATCAAGGAAGATACAAACAGGTGAAAGCATATACTGTGCTCATGGTTAGGAAGAAAAAACATCATTAAAATGTCTATATTACCCAAAGCAATTGATAAATTCAATGCAATACCAATTAAAATACCAATGACATACTTCAGAGATATAGAACACATATTCCAAAAATTTATATGGAACCAAAAAAGGACACGAATAACATCAGAAATCGTGCAAAGGAAGAATAAAGCAGGAGGTATCACTCTTCCGGATATCAAGGTATACTACAAGGCCATTGTACTCAAAACAGAATAGTACTGGCATAAGAACAGGCACATAGATCAATGGAACAAAAGAGAGAACCCAGAAATAAACCCACAACTTTATGGACAACTGATATTTGACAAGGAGGAAAGAACATACAATGGAGTAAAAACAGCCTCTTTAACAAATGGTGTTTGAAATATTGGACATCTATCTTCAGAAAAATGAAACTAGGCCATCAACTTACACCATTCACAAAAACAAACTCAGAATGGATAAAAGACTTAAATGTAACTTAAATGTAAGCCGTGAAACCATAAGCATCTTAGAAGAAAACATAGGCAGTAAGCCCTTCAACATCTGTTGCAGCAATATATTTGCCAATCTATCTCCACGGGCAAATGAAATAAAAGGCAGGATAAATAAATGGGACTATATCAAAATAAAAAGGTTTTGCAAAGCTAAAGACAATAAGAACAGAATAAAAAGACAAACCACACAATGGGAGAACATATTCGACAATACGTCTGATAAGGGGTTAATAACCAAAATTTATAAAGAACTTATAAAACTCAACACCAGGAAGACAAACAATCCAATCAAAAAATGGGCAAAAGAAATGAATAAAAATTTCTCGAAAGAGGACATATAGTTGGCCAAAAGGCATATGAAAAAATGCTTAACATCACTAATCATTAGAGAAATGCAAATTAAAACCACAATGAGATATCACCTCACACCAGTCAGAATGGTGCTCATCAGCAAAACAACACAGAGCAAGTGCTGGCGAGGATGTGGAGAAAAGGGAACCCTCTATGGAGATTCCTCAAAATTTAAAAATTGAAATGCCTTTTGACCCAGCTATCTCACTTTTAGGAATATACCCTAAGAACACATTAGCACTGTTCGAAAAGAAGAAATGCGCCCCCATGTTCATGGCAGCATTGTTCACACAAGCGAAGATCTGGAAACAGCCCAAATGTCCCTCAGAAGACGAGTGGATTAAAAAGCTTTGCTACATATATACTATGGAATACTACTCAGCCATAAAAAATGATGACATCAGATCATTTACAACAAAATGGATGGGCCTTGATAACATTATATGGAGTGAAATAAGTAAAACAGAAATAAACTGAGAACAGAATGATTTCATACATAGGTGGGACATAAAAACAAGACTATGAGACATGGACAAGAGTGTGGTGGTTACGGGGTGCGGGGAGGGAGGCTAGGGTGGGAGATGTGGTTGGGGAGGGGCACAAAGAAAACCAGATAGAAGGCGACAGAGGACAATTTGACTTTGGGTGATGGGTATGCAACATACATGAATGATAAGATAACCTGAAGATGTTTTCTTTGAACATATGTACCCTGCTTTATTAATGTCACCCTATTACAATTAATTTAAAAAATAACTTGAGAAAAAGAAGATTATATTGTAATGTTCTCATGAGTTATGTGCATTATATTTATAATTTAAAATTGCATTTCAAACTTGTCTCTATACTGTAATATTTGTGAAATATTTTATAATATCCAGAATTTTATATGCTCTTTCAGATTAATGTAATTATAATCTCATTGGAGTGAGGTTTTTCTTTTACGTCTTTATTTTACTCATTGATTTTTTTTTATTTCAGAGAGAAATAGAGAGAGAGAGAGAGAGAGACATTAGTTTGATTTTCCACTTATTTATGCATTTATTGGTTGATTCTTGTTTGTGCGCTGACCAGGGATTGAACCTGCAAACCACTGAACTACCCAGACAGGGGCAGGTTTAATTATTAAGTGAGCAGAGTTTGGTACTATATTTTGTTAATTATCCTTCTGGTATATTTTAATAAATGAAGAAAAGTATTCTTCTCTGATAATATTCATAATATTAGATAGTGATGACTTTAAATGTCACTGTGGCTGTCTTTTGTTTACTTGTCAGGCTCTCAAAAACAAATACCATATTTTTCCCTTCATTTACCCCTAAAATGTGGAGGGGAAAATGCCTGTGCATCCTATGGAGTGAAAAATATGATATTATATTCAATATCTTAACAAACCATTTGGATTAGAATTTGTGTTTTTTTTTTTGTTTTTTTACTTTTCTCCTTAAAACCTTAGATGTGTCTTATGGTCAGGTGTATCTTATGGAGTGAAAGATACAGTAGCTACCTCAAAATAAAAAAATAGAATGGCATTTGAAGCATTTAACTAGTGCTATGGAAAAATTACCCTAGGACTTAGAGATTTACTACATACAGCAAACATTTATTACACAGGGGAACAAAAATGTTGTTGCATCGACAAAAACACTTTGAAATAGAACATATTAAAACACTTACTTTAATCATAAAATTTGCTCAAAACTTATTTAAATTCTATTCAGGCAAAAACTTGCGTTTGTAGCTCTTGCCTTTGTGTACTTGTTGAGGACAATCTCGTTTGATGCTCCAGCAGTAGTTTGTTCATCACTAACAGCTCCAAGTTTTTTGGGAAACTTATCAAGGTGACTGTTCAGGAAGTGAATCTTAATGCTCATGCTACATCCATTGACGTGGAAATCCAACAGCATCCTTTGGACCAGAAGTTCATAGTTTCTGCTTTTTTGTTGCAAAGGAAGTTCTTTGTAGCTGCCACAAAACACTGCCATACTGCTTTCTCCTTCTTATTCATCTTCCTGGCAAATTCTTCGTCACATATGAGGGTTCAAATTTAAGGTCCATCGAATACACCTGCTTTTATCTTCTCAAAAGACAAAGCAGGAAAAGCAGAAATAATATGTTGAAAGCATTCAATTTCTCTATTCAAAGCCTGAACAAACTGCTTCATTAAGACAAGTTTGATGTGAAGTGGGGGGAAAATGATCCTGTCTTGATTAATTACAGGTCATTCACAATATTTTGCATCCCTATTTTGTGAGCTTCACGTTTTGGCCACTTTTTCTGTGTCCAGTGTTTCTCCTGAGTTTGGCTGTCCCACAAACACAGAAAGCAAGGATACTTGTGAAATCTCTTTGCTGTCCTAGCAGGAAATTTACCACTTTAAGATCTACACAAATGATCCAGTTATGCTCTTCATACTTCATAAAGTCGAGAACAATTTTAATTTCATTCTAATCTTCTTGCAGATGAGTTGAATAACCAATTGGAACTACTGCATAAATATTACCATTGTGTAGGAGAACACATTTCAGACTCTGTTTAGGGCTGTTGAAAAAATAGCTGCCATTCTGTTGGACTGTATGTGCTTGCGAAGACTACTGATATTAAGACAGTGAACAAAGTGTTTGTCTTTGGAAAAATAGTCCACAAAAATTTGTTCACGCTTCCTGAAATGGGATACTTTAGCTGACCAGTGAAGTACATTCTTTTCTTGAAGCCTGGAGGCTAAGAACTCAGCTGCTTTCTTTGATAGGCCCAAATCTTTTACTAAGTCATTCAATTTGGGTTGGCTAAACTGCTGATGGGTTAATGACTGCTTGGCTCAGAAGAAGACCCTTCAGATTCTACAACCATTTCCTCATGCATCTTATCAAAATACACTTGATCATCATGTTCACTTTATTTGTCCTTAGAAGAAATAAAACCATTAAAAACTGGAACCGAAGTGTCTCAGAGTGTGGGATAGGTCGTACTGCTGAAGAAATATTAGGATATGCGATCATATGCCTTTTTTTGCTGACGCCCTTTGTATGGATCAGACAGAAATAACAGTCACTGCTGAGGTCCTTAGGTTTATGCCAAACCATGGGAATACCAAAAGGTATTCCTTTGCATTTTCCTGTTGTCCAGTCATGAAGCATTTCCTCACAATTATGACACACAATATGAGGAGCCCAATTTTTGTCTTGATTGCCAAGGGGAACTTGAAAATAGGAAAAATATGCACGTGTCACAAATAATGAAATGTTGCATCTTTGATGTTGAAGTGTGTAACAGCCACATGTATAACAGAAGGTGTCAAGAGTATTCTTACATTTACATCTACTCGAAGAAGCCATGATTCAATCTTAAAACAAAATAAGAGGGTTTTTTTTATCAAATAATAATTTTTTTTTTACATTTAAAAACTACAATTATGTAAAAGTGATGTTTGTAAAACATTAATTGCCTTGTGGTTATGTTCAATCCAAGAGTTGTTGCCCTTTAACTCCAATTTAAAAAAAAATGCATGCCATTAACTGTAACAAAAAGAAATTAAAACAAAAACTAGAGCATGCACCAAAAAACAGATTTCAGAAATGAAATCAGTGATGCAGAGATATATAGAAAAATTTCTAAACCTCATGCAACAGAAAATGAAAAAATATTGTCCTCCAGTGAATTATCTATTATATTCTGAGGGTCAAGAACCTGGATGCGGTCATATCTAAGTTTAACTTGGATATAATCTGCTTCCAGACTTACTCTTATGGCTTTCACAGAACTCTGGTTCCCACTGCTGTTGGCTGAATATAGCAGCTCCTTGCCAGATGGGTCTATTCATAATTCAGCTCACATGTCAACTGACTTTTTGTAGAGTAACCAAGTAAGACAATTAGAGAGAAGCCCATATCAGAAGCTATACTTTTTCTGTAACCTAATCTCAGATGGAACATCTCATAACTTCTCTTTTAGAAATTAATCAATATGCATAGCCTACATTTGAGAGGAGAGAATTACACAAGGGTATAAATATTAAAATGCAAAGATTATGGGGCCCGATTTTTCAGGCTGCCTATCACAGCACTAATCATTGATTTTAATATCACTGACTATGTTTTCACTTTTATTTATGTTAATATTAATAATTTGTTTAATCATTTCTTCATATATTTTATTAATTTACTGAGGTCTATTTTTCAAGACATTATACCAGGGGTTGGGAACTTATGGCTTGCAAGCCTGATGTGGCCTTTTTGATGGCTGCATCTGGTTTGCAGACAAATTTTTAATAAAAAAAATAATGTTAAAAATATAAAACATTCTCATGTATTACAATCCATTCATTTCCTACCGCTCATGTTCATGGTTGCAGGTGGCTGGAGCCAATCATAGCTGTCCTCTGGGACAGCACCAATTTTTTATTGGATAATGCATAATGTACACAGGTTGTTGTATGGCTCTCATGGAATAACATTTTAAAATATGTGACGTTCATGGCTCTCTCAGCCAAAAAGGTTTCTGACCCCTGCATTAGCCCATTATGGTGTATGCATATCTTAGTCTGTTTATGCTTCTATAATAAAATACCACAGACTGTGTATTTTGTAAGCAACCAAGATTTATTTCTCACACTTTCCAACTCTGTGAAATCTCTTTGAAAGACACCAGCAAGATCGCATTCTGGTAAAGACTCATACATGTTCCTATCAAGGACTTCCCATGGCAGAAGGGACTAAGGATCTTTCTGGAGTCTTTTTTAAAAGAACTAATCTCATTTGCGAAGTCTCTACTTTCCTATTCTAGTTACCTCCCAAAAGCCCCATCTCCTAATAAAAAAAGCAATAGGATTTTAACATAGGAATTTTAGAGACATGTAACATTTAAACCATAGCAATGCACCTTAGAGAAAGAGCTTTATATATCCTATTCATTTTAGTCATCTGTAATTGGCAGATTAAAAATGAACTTGTGTCTCTTAAAAGTACTTCTTGAATAATTGGTTGATTTCTGCACAAAGTTGTTGATATGGTTCTATTTATCACATTATTTGAACACATGCCTGAGACCTATTTTAGATCTGTTTTCAAGAAGCCCATACTAATGGGCTCAACTAATATTTCATTCTTTTTGATATTCTTTAAAAACCTAAAATATGTTGGATAAAAATTTTAGTTTGAATATTAGCTCTAATATATATTTTTAAATATTTGAAGAGAGAGAGAGAAAGAGACAAGCAGGAAAAGAGATGAGAAGCATCGACTCATAGTTGTGTCACTTAGTTGTTCATTGTTTGTTTCTCCTATGTGCCTTGACCAGGGGTCTTCCACCAAGCCAGTGACCATGGGATCAAGTCAATGATCCCACACTCAAGCCAACAAACTGACACTCAAGCTGGTGACCCAGCATTCAAGTTGGTGAGCCTGAGCTCTAACCTAATGAACCTGTGCTTAAGCTGCTGATTTAGAGTTCCTAAACTGGGATCTCAATGTCCCAGGTCAATACACTATTCCTTGTGCCACCACACATCAAGCTTGCTCTACTATCTTTAGAATTCAGATTAATTTTTGCATTTAATAGTTTGACACTTAAATGGACATTATCAATAATGCATTTTCTCTAGTTTGTTTTTATTCAGCTGATTACTTTGTAACTAATTTGTCTGTCATGATACCCAAAAGTAGAAATTCAAGATATAATCATATGGATAGTAGAATATTCCATCATGTAAGTCACAAACAGCATACAGTTGGGACCTTTATTTTTTGTCCTTTTCTAATTGTTCACCTCTTTCAGAATCTAAGCCCTGTCTTACTGCAAACGAATATGGAAAACTTACCCCAAACCACTCCTTTACTTAACTGAATGGTAAATATTTTTCTATGTTATCCTATATACTGGCCAATATGAATATTTTTTAATGATCACATATTACACTAAAGTGATACTTCATTCCCTGTCCTAACTGAAGTAAACAAAGTATGTTGAATAAGGTGCTATATATTTCTAGAACAACAAAAACAAATGATTCTTGAAATGTACAATGGTTGAAACAGACAAGAGAAATTTTTATCTCACTTACATAAAACCAACCATTGTTGTTTTTGTTGGCTAGGCAGCTTACCTCATGTGTTGATTCAGGAATGCAAAATACATCAATTGTGCAGCTCTATCATTTTTTAGACTTGATTTCCAATTCATTGTGATTACATATGACAAACCAATACAAGAGAAAAAGAATATGAAAAAAAAAATGTACCTGACACTTGTCACTTCATGAGCCAGTATTAAAAATGGCTTACATAACTTTCATTCACATGTTATAGGATACAACTCTTCAAATAAAGAAATATCAAAGAATTTCCATGAATTTTAAAGCCATTATTATTACCTACTATAAATTGTATCAGATATTTGTTTAACGACAAATGGATCTAAGGCAAGATCATAATCCAACAAGTGAAAAGTTAAAATACATAGACAAAAAAATGCATAAACAATGATATTAAATTGATATATGTGCAAAAGTTGTAACTTACAATTATGGATGCATAAATAAATAAGAATGTTTTTCTTTGGGAGAAAAGATTGTTATATATGTTATCCTATATTACTAGACATTGAAGAATAAACACTCTTTATAGGTAGATCAGATGAAGAAGGACATTTGATAATACCGTTTATCATCACAGCAATAGTTATTTCAGTAAAAGTCATTGATAAGTGATATATGATCTGTATATGCATTGTATGCCCACCACCCAAAGTCAGATGATCTTCCTTCACCATGATTTGGCACCTTTACCTTTAACAAGTCCCTCAGCTTCCTTATCTCTGGAAATCATCATACTCTTATCTGTGTCTATGAGTTTCAGTTTTATATGCCACATATAAGTAAAATTATATGAATCTTCACTTTTCTGACTGACTTATTTTATTTAACATAATATTCTCAAGGTTCATCTATGTTGCCACAAATAGAAGTATTTAATTTTTCTTATGGTTGAGTAGTATTCTATAATATAAATACAGATCATGTATCATAGAAATCTACACTTGAAATCTATATAATCTTATTAACCATGTCACCCCAATAATTTTAATAAAAATAAAATAAAAATTAAATAAAAATAAAAGAACTATGTACTGTTTAAAAGAAGTCATTGATCAATGGTAACCCTGCATTGTGAGTCTGATAACAAAGAGATTATATGCATCTCATGTTCACTCTTTACAAGATACGTATTCTTTTTTCTTTATTTTTTTATTTTTATTTATTTATTTTTTTACAGGGACAGGGAGAGGGATAGATAGGGACAGACAGACAGGAATGGAGAGAGGTGAAAAGCATCAATCATTAGTTTTTTGTTGCCGTTGCAACACCTTAGCTGTTCATTGATTGCTTTCTCACATGTGCCTTTACTGCAGGCCTTCAGCAGACCGAGCAACGCCTTGCTGGAGCCAGCGACCTTGGGTCCAAACTGCCAAGCTTTTGCTCAAGCCAGATGGGCCCACGCTCAAGCTGGCGAGCTCAGGGTCTCGAACCTGGGTCTTCCGCATCCCAGTCTGACGCTCTATCCACTGCGCCACCGCCTGGTCAGGCAAGTTACGTATTCTTTTTACAAATAAAATAAAACCCAGATATTTGAAACATTTGGCTGAGCCCATTTTAACCATGAGCAAGTTAACATTACTCATAATTAGAAGGATAGGTATCAAGTACTTCCTGATATAATATACTGAGAAGGAAGTACAACTTCTATGTAATTTCTACTCAAAATGAAAAATCTAAATTTATTAATAAAGAAGATGTATCACTTGTACTTAGAATTTTAATTTATGGAATTGGCTGTCAATTTTCTCTTTAGGAGGTATTCTCTGTAAGGATCAAAAGTTCTACAAGAACTTGAATTGATTACATCAGTGAGAAAGATTGATATGTCTTAATTCCTGAGGCTGAGGAATGCAGCTACAATAGCCTCTTGTTATAATTCAAGGTGGCACAATGAAAAATGTGTCAAGAGTTGGACTATAGAAGACAAAATCTGATTTATATTTGTCAGGATTAACCTTATCCATGCTCTATAGGAAATGAGACCTGTTGATGATAAAGGTTCTCTCCTCTTCACACCATATTTTAATTCCTTCTCCTAGTGTATCTTCTATTATCTGAAAAAAGTATTTATGTTTATTTTTTTATTTTTTTATTTTTTATTAAGTGAGAAGTGGGGAGGCAGAGAGACAGACTCCTACATGCACACTGACTGGGATCCACCCTCAAGCCTCCTACTGGGCGATGCTCTGCTTATCAAGGGCAACTGCTTCGTTTTTCCATGATGGAGCTATTTTAGAGCCTGAAGGAAGGCCATGGAGCCATCCTCAGTGACTGGGCCAAATTGCTGGAACTATTCCAGCCATGGCTGCACGTGGGAGAGGAGAGGAGAGAGAGAGAGAAAAAGGGAGAGAGACGAGGGGTAGAGAAGCAGACGGTCGCTTCTCCTTTGTGCCCTGACTGGAAATCGAACCGGGACTTTCACATGCCCAGCTCATCATGTTCTACCACTGAGCCAACCAGACAGGGCTCATATTTATTTTAACAAATAAATTAAGACAAGTTTTCTAGGAAGCATTAATTTCCTGTTTTGAAAATTTATAAAACTTATGTTTAGAATGTTTTAAGAAAAAATAATTTAAATCAAAATGTCCCAGAAAAATCAAAATTATGTACAAGGATATGAAATGAGATAGATAGTAAGAAAATTAGAAGCAAGGAAAATCATTATACAATAAAATTCAAATTAAAAAATAAAATTAAGAGTGAATAATTGTATATGGATCATAGGTAAAAATCTATGATTAATATTTCTGATATTTCTGTATAAAGTAATATATTTTAACATAAAACAAAAGTATTTTTATCTAAAAATATGAAAAAAATAAAATATATCTATAATAAAACTTTTAAAATACATTTTCTTTTTTTCTCTTTTTTTATTGATTTTAATTTGTTGTGTTTACATAGATTCAAGTATCCCACTGTTCACTCCCCACCCCCGTGTTCCCTCAACATCCCCCTTGCCCTCCTCCCCAGTGCCCTCCCCCCTTCCCTCCAGGAAGGTAAAATACCTTTTTAAAATAAGTATCAATAGGCTCATATGAATTTAAAAATAATGTGTTGAACATGTTTCATATATACACACAATGGGGATATTGCAAAAATAAAAATACACATATGTTGCCAATTATTATGAAAACATTTCAAAACTGAACATACGTTTGTTTACATATCATCAAATAAGCAGAAATTTTTTAGATTAATTTTCTCTACACGAAAATAATACAAGGAAAAATCAGCAGCAAAATGCCGAGTTAAAAAGCACAAAATAAAACATTTCCTTAACTACGTGAGCAAAATTATATATACGATACGTGCATTTTTACGGGAATGTGTACACACACACATATGAATATAATAGTTAAACACTGTGTTCAGAATAACATACATATGTTTATATGTTTTGTTCAATGAAACCCATGCTGGTATTTTGTTAAATTCTCACAGTTGATTTTATCCTTTATAGTTATTAAAAAAATACTTTATTTTAGGAAGAACATTCTATGCAATCCACAAAGGGAGTTATCCCAGGAACATTAATTCTACAACTAATAATCAATGACAAAAATATTTGTGGATGAAGATTTTAACTAAAAACTAACATTTTTCTTGAAGTCTTTTGTGACACATTTTATTTTTGAAGGTTAGATTAGTATTTCTAGTAATAGTATGTAGTAGTAGGAGCTGAAGTAGTGATGGTAGTGGTGGAGGTAATAAAATTAGAATATTAAAAAATGTTTAATTATAAATATCACATTTTGAAATTGATAATTCTGTATACTTACCACATGATATCTAGGAACAAATTATGCTTAAAACTTTAAAGCCTCTGAA
Organism: Rhynchonycteris naso; assembly: GCA_037038555.1. Lineage (NCBI taxonomy): Eukaryota > Metazoa > Chordata > Mammalia > Chiroptera > Emballonuridae > Rhynchonycteris > Rhynchonycteris naso. Next base: position 264,529,224 of record CM072998.1, read on the forward strand.
AGTCTAATTGTATGCAGAAATAAGATATATGAATTATGGAACATCTCCAAAATCAATTCATGGTTAACATGTATAGGTCAACAGTGAGGTGATATATTCACACTAAATAATCATATGTTTGGCATAAGTTTGTAAATTATTTTGGAAACCTCTTGGTTTATATTAAAATATATTAGAATTGATCTGTATCAACAGATATAGTCAGTCAGTTATGCTATTTGAATAATGTCAAAAAAGATTCAAATCTTTATTTTTCCTCATAAAGATGTGATACATATTTTTAATTATGTGAGCTTTTGTGATGAACTTACAATATTTTATAAGATTGACATTAAAGTAAATAATGTTATTGAATATATTTTCTAAATAAAATCCAATTTGTTAAAGGAAAATTGCATGAAGTTATATATTAAATTTAATAAGAATTTGTTTTATAAACTTAAATACATTAGAGTGAAATACAAGGTATTATATAAAACTTAATATTTTAAAAAGTCTTACAGGAATTTTTATTTTTTGCCAATTAACTAGCTATAGAATCAGAGGGTAAATTTGCAATTTTCCATTACTTGTTTCATTGTTTGCTATCTTACTCACTGCCCTGGTGTTTCCTGCCGACTTTGGATTGTCTGAGGCTGATAAATTGATGCTTTTACCTAAAGCATTTCCCATGCCCTCTAAATCCCGAATCTTTGCTTGTGATTCCTGACTACAAGGCTTTGTGGGCTTCTGTCAGCACTATTCAAACTTAGTTGAAGGAGACAGGTTTGCTACTGCAAAATTTGTGAGACTGTAAAAAATCCCTATTTTTTAGCACTTTCTTTGCTTTTTTTATTCAGGCATATACTTTAATTCCTCTAGCTATATTTGATTTTAAAACATTTTATTTTAATTATTATTTTCATTACATGGTTTAATGATAGATTTTTATTTTCTCAATTATAAAGTCAGAATATCTGAATAATATATGGGTGATGACATTTGCAGAGGGTGAGTGGGTAAACACGAAAATGTAAAGTAATTTTAATTAGCTAGTATATTTATTCAATTGAAGAATAAATGGATGCAGTGACAATTATATTATTAGAAAAAGAAAAAAATACAAATGTCTGTTTAGAAAATTAAATAAAAATTCCAATGTGTAAATATTCTTAATCTCTTACTTTGTATAAAAATTTAATAACATCTTTATGGATATTGACATTTAATAACTAAATAATTTACCTTAGTTATAATCAAACGAACATAAGTTTAATAAAGAGACAGTTCCCCAATATCATTTAAAACATTTTATTTGGTTTTATGCACAATATTGATTTGTATTGTAATACAAAACATAACATTAAGACATATTGGTTGTATCATGAAAGACCTGGACAATGAATTTGATAAAGTATCACCAGAATAGATTTCTTGAGTTAAAATATCTTGACTTGAAACCTAGCTGTCACTAAAAGATAAAGACCTCAATGCTTTCTTGATGAAAAGAAAAAGAAAAGTATTGATTATAAAATTGCACAATGTCTAAAATTAAATTGTCAATATCCAGAAACAGTGGTTTATCCTGCCTTTATAACCTATTATAAGATTTTCTGGATACTTATGGCTACTTTACATGTTTATTATAAGTTTGCTGTATATTTATTATTGTCTGTTATGTAAAGATGCAATTGGTTTTGCAGTCAATCTCCTAAGAAGTTTTAAATTGTTAGTTGAGAGCAACTAACTAATTAATAAGTAAGTGTTTACTTTAGGAAAGAGTTATGCTCAACTCAACTTTTCTCTAAAAATATGCCTATTGTAGCCTTTATTTTCTTAAAAAAATAAAGAGTTTGGTAATGGTAGCCACAGGTATCTCTATGATTTTTGTTTGTTTGGTTTTGATCAGAAAAGGCTTCCACAAATTAGTTAAATATCTGAGTTGTCCAGTCTTGTTGAAATACATGAAGTTTATTTTAAAACTACACTGAAAAGGTTTGAAGGGGTATACCATCTGAATTAGTCAACAATAATCAGTTCTAGTTCAGTTAAAGCTCCAGAATAATTTTCAATGAAACACAATTTCTATTCAGATTTTGAATCAGTATTACTTAGGTAGTAGATACACAATATGAGATTAAAAAAAAATGTATGTGAAAATGATTCACATGAACTGAAAAAAAGCAGGATAATTTTAGTGTTATTTAAGGTTTCTGAAATGCCACTCTGTGTGTCCAAAGATATATCTATTACTCTCATATTTTATGTATATAGTATCCATTAAATATTAAGGTTCATATACAAGTATGTAATGAAGGATTGCTTTATTCCAATATTAATTGGAATATTCTTCAGAACTACTAAAAGTTTCTGGAAGAAGATGTAAAATCAGAATATTCTGCTTATAAAATTGACTCATTTTTTAAAAACACAACTAATTGGAGTTTACATTTATTTTATGAATAATCTTGAACAGAATCTTCTGTTATCTTTAAATTTTAAAACAAGTTTATTTTTTTAAAAAAAAAAAACAGCAATCTTTATGAAGTATGTTCACTAGGAATCTTCATATTTTATTTCTAACAAATATATTTGTGATTAGTTCTTAAAGTAAGCAATTTTTTCTAACTAGTATAAGATACATCATTTAAAGCAAATGACTACCATGGGCCTACTACCTAGAGAGTTCTGAATGATTGTTGGTCCTCAGAGCAGTATTTTTGTTCTTTCATGTCTCCGCTGAGTATTTTGCCATTATCAATTATAGCCTATACACCAATATTTCTCTAACATTTCAAATCTCTGTGGTAACATAGTGAGAACACTGACATTTTTTGCCTCTAAATACTCAGTAATTTCCGTTATTTTATTATGTTATAAACTTCAACTGGTTTAGTTACCCTTGTGAAAAATATATATTGTTATTCCTTTACCCAGGGTCTAAAAAAGCAATAGGTCTTTAATATGCTTTCTGTTTATAAATGAGCTTTGAAGGCACAACTGGGACTGGGTTTCTTTACTTGAAGCCACTAACATTAGATATTTTGAGGGTTTTTTTTTAACTTGGTCAAAGCATAGGTTACATCTTGCAGTAGGTAAATACAGGCAAAATTATATATCTAAATCCACCTACACATATACCCAGAACTGTTAACAAAAAAAAATGCCTCTTTCCTCATTGGTGCTTTGAAGATTAAAAAAAATTAAATTAAGAAAAAAATGGAAAAGAAGGACATTTTATAAAACAATATATATAGTTAGGAACAGTGGCATCCTGTTATAGAAATCAGGTCACATTTGCAATCTTTTATTTTAAAGATTTTTTAAGACATTGATCCTAGAAATGTGTGATATTTCTAATCAACCTATATTTTAAATGTTAAGTTCATCAAATAATTTTTCCTTGACAACGTATGTCGTTAGTTTTCTATAAGTTTATTAATGCATCAATTTAAATAGTGTAATTCAGTATAGCCTAACAAAACAATCCTTGAATTAAATACTATTATTTTTCCAATTTGTTAGCTGAAGCAACTGAAACTAGATGTGATGGCAATTGCACTCTAGTACAGGCATTGCCCAGAATCTCCTGGTAATCTCTGAACTCTTCAGGTTCAGTAGCATCTGAAACAAATTAGAATCTATAATAGTTCACTCAGTGCAGCTCTCTTCATTGGAAGTGTGGCTGTGGGTCCAGTAACCTTTGAGTATCGCCCCTGGAATTTTGGGTGGTTTAGCATTCACTTGAGCAATGGAAGAAATGAGTGTCTCTGGGGTTGCTGAGACAGTTATGAATAACCTGAAGACAAAAAAAAAAGAAAAACTCAAAGGGTCACACAGCTGGCCTTGCTTGTCCCCTGAAGTGTTGATTAATCATACTCTCAGGAGCATGTTTAATTATCAGGGCATGAGTAAAAGAGATTAAAGAAGATGCTTGATTTTGAGGCTGTCAGTAGTGAAATTTCTCTTCTAATTTCATTTTATTGGTCAAAGCAAATCATGCATCCAATTTGGAAGAAAACTCACTCAAGAGATGAAACATGGATATTGGGGTACATTTTTACAACCTACTACCTCTTGCCTCCTTCCTTCCTTCTTTGACCACTTAGGCCCACCCACCCAGCCTTAGCTTTTGATGCAGTTAGCACACATTGGCTACCCACAGATTGTTTTGCAGTTGGGCTGGATTGAGGGTTTTATGTGTCCAGCTGAAGCAATTAAAAGCCATTTTGCCTCTTTTTTCCACTTAAACCTAAATCAGTATGTTCAAGAGTCCTGTCTCTGATTTAGAACAGATTTTCTGTGAATAAGAAATAAACTATCCTTGTCCCACAACACTATGATTTTGAATTTATTGGTTACCACCACATAGCCTGGCTTATATTAAGTAATTTACTTGCCCTCCGGTACTAACTTTTTTCATTCTTAAGTTTAACTCAAGAACCAGCAATAAATATGTATTTTACTTTGGTACTAATTGCACTGTGCTAGGGAGACACATTGTGTCTCATTTCTCTCTTTTGACTTCTTTTTCTAAATAAGCTTACCTAATTACATAAATGGTACAAGATGACTTCACAGCCTAATTAAACAATATAAGCAATAATAAAATGCCTGAAATTTTTGGTTACCCTTAATAGTTCAATAATAAAACTTTCCTTGAATTATTAAGTCAAGTCTTGTGTCCACAGAAAAATTAAAACAATAAAAATATATTTTCCTTTTTCATCATAATAAATTAAGCACAAAATAAAGTATGTGTATATGATTTTTCTCATTTGTTTTTAATAAGTAGCTTCTTATATTTTATTCAGATCTCTATTGTTTTCCATATTTTGCCAACTTATTTTTTCAACAACCGCACATAAAAAAACACAAATAGTCACATGTTATCATGTCATAATATACATTTCAGCATCTCTAATCCTTTTCTCACCCCAGAAGACAAATGTAGCAGACATCGTTAGTGGTTTACCTAAAATAGAAATTAACCTCGTTCCTTCTTCCTAACAGAATCCCAGTATCATTTATGTGACGTGATAGACTGACCCTACTCTTAGCTTCAGTTATAACTTCTTATTTGTCTAAGTGAATATGGTGCTCACAACCCCATGCTGGTGAATGGTTTGTTACTGTGATTATAATCTAAGTCTGCTATTTGGATAAGAGGCAATATCAATTGGGAGTAATCTAGGTAAAATTTCTTCACTCCATTGAGTAACTTGGACATCTTTTCCCACTTACACACATTGTACTGGATGTCTGGCATATATTTTCAATCATCTTGATACCAAAGTAATGATTAAACCAACATTGGGTAAAAGTAAAAACTGGATAATTAGAGAAAACCTGAAAAAAAGCAATGGCAAATTGTGCATATCTCCTGCCTTAGACAAAGGTTAGTCAATTAAACGAAGCTAAATCTTAGTTTAAGTGAAGATAATTATAAAGACTAAATAACAGGATATTTTTATGCACTATATTTTTTTACAATATTAGAGATGGAACATCCTATAGTTGCTGGCACATATTTGGAACTAAATAATTATTTAGCCTGACCAGGCAGTGGCACAGTGGATAGAGCGTCAGACTGGGTCGCGGAAGACCCAGGTTCAAGATCCCGAGGTAGCCAGCTTGAGCGCAGGCCCATCTGACTTGAGCAAAAAGCTCGCCAGCTTGGACCCAAGGTCGCTGGCTCCAGCAAGGGGTTGCTCAGTCTGCTGAAGGCCTGCGGTCAAGGCACATGTGAGGGGGCAATCAATGAACAACTATGGTGTCGCAAGGGCAACGAAAAACTAATGATTGATGCTTCTCATTTCTCTCTATTCCTGTCTGTCTGTCCCTATCTATCCCTCTCTCTGACTCTCTCTCTGTCCCTGAAAAATAAATAAATAAATAAATAGATCTCTGTCCCTGAAAATAAATAAACAAATAAATAAATAGACCTTTTCACATTTAAATATTTATTTATTATTTATTTATTTATTTATTTATTTATTTCCTTATTTCTTTCTCTACTTCCCTCCACCAACCACCACATCCTGCCAGCAATCACCACACTGTTGTATGTGTCAGCCTGCTCTCTTATCTATGAGTCTGTTTCTGGTTTGTTTTAGTAGACATTGTTCATTAGATTCTGTATATAAGTAAAATCATATGATACTTGTCTTTCTCTGACTTGTTTATTTCACTTAGCATAATACTCTTCAAGTCCATCTACGCTGTCACAAATGGTAAGATTTCCTTTTTTTTATGGCTCGGTAGTATTCTATTGTGTAAATATACCAGAGCTATTTTATCCACTCATCTACTAATAGACACTTGGGCTGTTTCCAAATCTTGGCTATTTTAAATAATGCTGCAATTAACATAGGGATGCATATATCCCTTTGAATTAGTCTTTTGGGAATCTTTGGAGAAATTCCCAGAAATGGAATTGCTGGGTCATAAAGCAGTTACATTTTTAATTTTTTGAGATTAACTCCATACTTTTTACAGTGATTACTCCCTACATACCCACCAACAGTGCACAAGTGTTCCCTCTTCTCCACATTTTCACCAGCACTTCTTGCTTGTTGATTTTTTGATAGCCATTCTGACAGGTGTGAGGTGATATCATTGTGGTTTTAATGTTCACTTTTCTGATGGTTAGTGACCTTAAACATTTTTTCATATGTCTATTAGCCATTTATATGTCCTCTTTGGAGAAGTGTCTATTCAGGCCCTTTGCCATTTTTTAATTAAATTTTTTGTTCTTTTGGTGTTGAGTGTTATAAGTTCTTCATAATTTTTGTATATTAACCCCTTATCAGATGTATCATTGGTGAATATGTTCTTCCATTCGTTGGGTTGATTTCCTAATTTGTTTATGTTCTTTGCTGTGCAAAACTTTTTAGTTTGATGTAGTCCCATTTGTTTATTTTTTCATTTCCCTCTTGCTTTAAGAAATTATATATATATATTTATATAACACACACACACAATAAATGACTGGTATTTTACTGTCTATGTTTTCCTCTGGGATTTTTTTTTTTTTGACAGATACTGAGAGAGGGTCAGAGAGAGGGACAGATAGGGACAGACTGACAGGAAGGAAGAGAGATGAGAAGCATCAATTCTTCATTGCAATTCCTTAGTTGTTCAATGATTGCTTTCTTATATGTTCTTTGACTGGGGGGCTAGAGCAGAATGAGTGACCCCTTGCTCATGTCAGCAACCCTGGTCTCAAGCCAGTGACCATGGGGTCATGTCTATGATTGCATGCTCAAGCCAATGAACCCTTGCTCAAGCCGATGAGCTCACGCTCAAGCAGGCCACCCCGGGATTTCGAACCTTGGTCCTCCGTGTCTCAGTCTAATGCTCTACCCACTGCAAAACTGCCTGGTCAGGTTTTTCTAGGGTTTTGAAACTAACATTTAAGCATTTAATTCATTTTTGGTTTATTCTTGTGTATGGTGTAAAAAGGTGGCCTAGTTTCATTTTTTTCATGTGTCTGTTGAATATTCCCAACATAATTTATTGAATATACTATATTTACCTCTTTTGTAGGTTTTTGAGTCCTTTGTCAAAAATTAATTGACTATAAAGGCATGGGTTTACTTTTGGGCTTTCTACTTTGTTCCATTGACCTATATGTCTGTTTTTTTATGCCAGTATCATGTTATTTTAATTACTATGGCTTTGTACTATAGTTTGATAATAGGTATTGTTATTCATACTATTTGTTTTTCCTTTTCAAAATTGATGTTGCCATTAAGGGTCCTTCGTGGCTCTATATAAATTTTTGGAATATTTGTTCTAGTTCTGTGAAATACAACATTGGTATCTTGATAGGAATTGCATTGAATCTATATGTTGTTTCGAGTAGTATGGACATTTTAATTATGTTAATTATGTTCATTGCCTATCAGTGAACACTATAAATTCTTCCTGCCTATTATTCTCTAATTTGTTTCTTCTTTAACTTTTTTTCTTCAGTGCCTTATAATTTTCCAAGTACAGATCTTGTACATCCTTGGTTAAATTTATTTATTTTGAAGCAATTGTGAGTAGGATTGTTTTCATAGTTTTCTTTTTTGATTGTTCATTATTGGCTATTTATTATATGTATAAAAATAAGTTTCTGAATCGTATCATATTTCCCTTTGGAAGAAAAATTCACTGTTTTAAGTTAGCATTAAATACTACTACAAAAATTTTAAATGAATGAATTATCAATATTTTTTATTACAAGTTTTCATTTCTATTATCAGAAGATAATCAGTAAATGGACTAATGCAAACAATATATGACCTTGAATACAAATATAACAAGAAGTACCATGATAACTCTGTTTGGCTTAGAGAAAATACTATCAATGGATGTGTAACACATAATAACTCTATTATCACAATGGTATTTTCATTTTTTTTGTAAGATGCGATTGCATACATTAAATTCATAACAGATCTATATTTAAATATAAGCTACCAGATAATCTAAAATAATAACATTACCAGAGGAATGTTTGGTATATTTTCTACGCTTTTGTCCATGCAATTTTAATGAAATTTCCTTGGGGGCATGATGGACACATTTTTAAATTTGTCAAGAATGCCAGAATTGGTGAATGTTCACTTATCATCACTGTGGAGAAAAATAAAATTATAGCCATTTATATCTCCCGGAATTGAGAAAAAATACATATTAGGATCCTTAAATTACTTAAATCTAGGTAGAATATTTGTGCTATAACATATCTTTGTCTCAGTTTATTTTTTTTTTGTAAATTAGCTTAATATTTATCTTGTAAACATGCAAAGATTCAAATCTTTAGTAAGAATTGAGCAAATTTCCTGGAGTGATTTAGTTGTCTATGTGCCTTGCATTTCTTTTTTGTTGTCTTTGTTGTTCATTGTTTTCCTCAGTACATAGTAAGACGTAGGCACATTTTCTGAATATGTGTCATGCCATACCCACTCTTCTTAAGAACATTCCTGGCTTCAGGGTTTTTCTTTGTTCTCTTTTTGCATATTGCAATGCATAGTCCAAGGACTCTCATGTTGGTGTACCAAAGAATCACATAAACAGCTTGCTTAATAGTTTGATGAAGTATTCTGACTCAGTAGCTGTGAGTTTATATTTTAGTACATACCCTAGAAAACACCAAACAGGAAACACTCCAGCTCATTTTTAGAAAGAGGCCTTGGAACCATTTCATTTTGATCTAAACCTCATTGTATTGAGATAAAGAAAAATATTATGGACTTGATAATATTAGGGAAGTCAGTGAGTATCTTCCTCTGTATAGGTTATAAGGATAATTATCAAATAGTAAGGGTAATAGATCAAGCTTGAGAATCATGGAAATCTTAAAAGTTCTAAGTTGTGCAGGGAAGCTCTCCATCACTTGTTTTATATTTTCTGTACAAGTAGCTGTTTCTGTCAACTCTTGGTGGATCTTAGTCTGTGCACAGATGCATGAGGACTTAAGTCACATCACTTTTAGACTGCAAATGCTTTTATTCATTTAATATTCTTTGTAATGATGTATTTTGTGACATTAAGTTCCACTGGTTATTTACAAATGTAAAGCTTTTTGTTTAAAAGCATTGATTTTAATTTCCAGTGTCCTTGTGTTTTCAGAAAGAAAAGACAAGCTATAGGTGAACTAAAAAGTTTTTTTTTTTTTTTTGTAAGAAGGTTTCTACTCATTGACCCTGAAGATCCAGTGCTCCAGCTATGTCCATGGAACATCATTTACTTTTATTTTTACTTTAGAATGCTAGGGTTCTATCCCTTCATTAATGAATGATGTTTCCTTCTTCTCCGTATTGAAATTCTTCAACATCCAGTCACATTAATCTTTGTTTACTCTTTCAAAATACCCCAGGAACTATTAGTACTCCCATATTTATATTTTTAACAGCCCCCCCCAAGCTTTTATAAATAGTACTTCACTTTTTTGTTGTATTTTATATTTTGGGCATTGACTAATTTTTAGGTAGGTTTTGCAATCTACTTCCTAAATGAAAAGCCATAACCAAATAACCTATACCTTTGAAATAAATATATGTTTTCTTTTTTTCATGGAAATAACTTTGTAACAACCTCAAACTTTTCGTTGTTTTTCCACTAGCTTTATTATTTAGACCTTAATTTTGCATTATTTACTTTAAATATGTGTTGAATGACACAATTATTAATTAAATAATTAAATAATGGGGTCTTGTATATAATAAAATGTTACATATATATTTCAGGAGACCCACTTTTGTTCTTACATATTGCAAATGATTAAAATTCCAAATAATGTTTAACTAATTTACAATATTTCTTTAAATGAGAAAAACTACAATTAACAAAGAAAACCAGATAGAAGGTGACAGAGAACAATTTGACTTTGGGTGATGGGTATACAACATAATTGAATGTTAAGATAACCTGGAGATGTTTTCTTTGAACATATGTACCCTGATTTATTAATGTCACCCCTTTAAATTAATAGAAAACATATACAATGAACCAAAAACTATAGATTTTAAAATATTCAGTGAGAAACAAATAAATTTTTAATATTTAATTTTTGATTTGAAAGAGAGCGAGAGAGAAATATTGATTTGTTTTTCCACTAATTTATGCATTCATTGGTTGATTCCTGTTATGTGTCCTGACCACAGCAGGATCAGCCCTGCAATCTTGGCATATCAGGACAATGCTCTAACCAACTGAGTTGTATGGCCAGGGTAACTAAATCTTTTAATGTTTATTTTATTGATTTAGAGAAAGGAAAGGGGAGAAGGAGAGAGAAAGGAAGGGAGAGAGGAAGAAAGAGTCAGAAACACTGGTCCACTCCTGCACATTCTCCAACCAGAGACTGAATAGGCAACCTCTGTGCCTGGAGACAATATTTCAACCAACAAAGGCATCAGCCAGGGCCAACCTAAATAATATTGTTTATTTAATTAAAATTTTAAAATTTGGTTAGAAACTTACATAAAAATTAATTGTTTTATTCTTATAATAAGATGACACCATGTCAACAGCAGAGATGAAGGGCTCCAGAGATTCCAAGGAAGCAGAGTCTTTTTTTTTTTCACAGGGACGGAGAGAGTCAGAGAGAGGGATACATAGAGACAGAAAGACAGGAATGAAGAGAGATGAGAAGCATCAATCATCAGTTTTTTGTTGCAACACCTTAGTTGTTCATTGATTGCTTTCTCAAATGTGCCTTGACCTTGGGCCTTCAGCAGACCGAGTAACCCCTTGCTTAAGCCAGCAACCTTGGGTCCAAGCTGGTGAACTTTTTTTTTTTTTTTTTTTGCTCAAACCAGATGAACTCAGCTCAAGCTGGCGACCTCAGGGTCTCGAACCTGGGTCCTCCACATCCCAGTCCAACACTCTATCCACTGCGCCACCGCCTGGGCAGGCAAAAAAATAAAAAATTTTGAATGAATGTCTTAGTTTTAGTTTCTGAAGAAATAAATGGTTGGTTTGACTCTTTTTTTGGGGGTTGGGGGGGAGGATTGTACTTCGAAACAGCATGTTCAGATTTCAAACCTCACTAATTAATATTCTTTAAAAAATAAAATCAGGTTGTGTAAAATATTTCATTAATTTTCATTTAGATGAGATATAGGTCAACATAGTTCTAATTTTCTAGAGTTAAAACTAGATAAATATGATGAGAGATATTTTTATTTACCTTTTACACTGCAATTTTTCTTTGCACAGATGAATAGTACTTAATATCGCTATAATGTTATATATAACAATATAAAGTGTAAACAATGTAAATTCTTCTAACCTCCTTAATAAATAAAAAATGATAAATTACACATGCAATTATAGCTTGGAACTAATATACAGATATATTTACAAAAACAAACAAACAAACAAAAGAAATTATAGGAAAATAATTTGTGAAAAATATTACAGCCTGACCAGTCGGTGGCACAGTGGATAGAGCATTGGAATGGGACACCAAGAACCCGGATTTGAAACCCGAGGTCACCAGCTTAAGAGCAGGCTCATCTGGTTTGAGCAAGGCTTACTGGCTTGAGCCCAAGGTTGCTGGCTCGAGCAAGTGGTCACTTGGTCCCCAATCAAGGCACATATGAGAAAGCAATCAATGAGCAACTAAGGTGCCGCAACAAAGAACTGATGCTTTTCATCTCTCTCCCATCCTGTCTGTCTATCCCTATCTTTTCCTTTCTCTGTCTCTGTCTCTCTCTGTCTCTGTTACACACACACACACAAAAATTACAGCATGCGTATTTATGCAGTTCAAAAGAGAAACAATTATTTTGTTCTTAGACAATGACATTTTTTAGTATTCATATTAGTATGAGAGAATTATTCAGAAATTATCTGAAATTACTGAGAATTTGGCAGAGCTTAATATGAGATTAAATGTTCATAATATGTAATTGTATGTATAGAAGTCATTAGTGGCAGTTTCTACACTTGAATTTCTTAAAATAATAACATAATAAATTCCTATAAATTCAAGGTTTCAGTATCAATGCAGAGATTAATAATAGGATAGCTTGAACAGATATCTTGATTTATGTAGATACAGGGGCACTTATGTAAATGGCAATCAGAAAACAATTCGAAGAAAATTCTTTCTGAGAATATACACTTTAAAAGGTAATGATGGTAAACTTTAACAATACACTTCGTTTAGATCTATAGCTTACATTGTGGAGTACTGTGCTTATATAAAGGTCACAGGTTCGTGAGAATTGAATTTCTAAAGTCTAACTGAACTATTGATTACTCCTGATTTTTAGTGATGTAATTTCTTAAAGCACCCCAAACAAGGGTATTGATTTAAGCTTTATCTCTCACCCCAGTTTCAAGAGTCACAGAAAGCAAGTAATCTAATTCTCAGCCACAACTAGCATGAAAATCTAGATGAAAACACTGATGTTTATAGAAAACAAAAATGCAGAGATTGTTATAGAAAAATTGAATGTTAAGAAAAAAATATTTCAGAATAAACTTATAAAAGGACTATTAGTATTTATATGTGGTCATATTAATACGTTTTACTTTAAGTATCTTTATAATGTCTCAGGTTGAAGTACCTTTTACAAATCAATTTTACTTGTTACATATATTATATATGTTACATATATTACATTACATAAAAATAAAATTGTGTAATACAGGCAGTTAAAACAACAGAGAGATTAAGAAGTAGAACAGGAAGTCTAGTAAGAAAATCTGCAAACATTGTGTGAATATGATTTGATGAAAGCATCATAAATAAATGGGAAGGGTTGGAGGAAGTAAAAATAACTTGTTCAGAGAAAAAAGCTGACATCAAAAAATTTTCTAACCTATAAATATTTTGATATAAAACAAATCAATAAATTAAAACCAAAAGAAAATTTAGGTGAATATCTGATTTCTGATACAAATTTTTTTTGAAACATGAGTTCTTTGCTGCCAGTTATAAATGTATTTAGTCTTATCCTAGAACCACACAAATGGAACTTGTCGTAGATGTTCAATGGCATTTTACTGGGGAAAAAATTAATAGGTGAAATAATCAAGTGATTTATTAATTATAACTTGATTAACTTAAAGTTGATTTCTTAATTTGTTCTTTTATTTGTACTTTTCATTTTCATTTTCTTTAGGTTTAAATGTTTCAAAGAAGCAAATTAAACCCAAATGTTTTGTTTTAACATGATAATCACCACTTGAAGATCTGAAAAATAATAATTAAATAGCATTTTTGAAATAAAGTTATTTGTTAATTCTTAAAAGACAGAAAAGAAACTACCATCATTGCCATAGAATAACCCCATGAAATACATGTACACTAACTTTACTACTACTGTTATTCTGCCCTTTGATGTGAACTGATGCAAATATTGGCACATATTTAAATTGTACAATTTGATATATTTGTGGTATGTGTACACCATTGGAAACATCACCAAAATCAGTATTTACACCCCCCTTAAAAGTATTCCATATCCATTTGCAAACCCACCCCCTTTATTTGCCTTCCACTATCCTCTGTGCTATCCCTCAGTTGTAAGAACTGCTCATAAGTCACTGAAAGTGCTATATGCCCTCTCATTTGTCTGTTTTTAGTCAGAAAAAAAAAATCCCTTTTAAATTCCAATGATCAATTCTTTCTTTAGAGCAATATTCCATTTTATGAGTGTACAAGAATTTGTTTATCCATTCACCTATTACTGATCATGTAAAATGCTTCCACATTGAGCTCTTAGTAATAAAACTAACATGAACCTTTGTGAACAAGGCTTTGTATGAACATATAATTTCATTGCTTTAAGACAGTGGTTCTTAACCTGGGTTCTATCGAACCCTAGAGGTTGGATGAGTCAGTCTCAGGGGTTTGGAGAAGCCTCTGCCGCGGAGGCCAGAATAAAGTAATACCGTCATTTGTTGTGAGTTCATGCACTTTGTTGGTTTTGTTCTTTGAGCAAGGTGATGTTCATGCATGGCTCATTTTGTGCACCAGTAAAGAAACATATACCTACGTCTTGAATTTGGAAAAATAATCATATTTTATTTATCACTAAAGAAGGGTTTGGTGAATGTGCATATGAAACTGGTGGGTTCGGTACCTCAAAAAAAGGTTAAGAACCACTGATCTAATTTATCAATATTTTTTTATTTGTAATTCATTCATTTTGTCCTACTATGAAATCTTTTACAATTTAAAGATAACTAAGAACTTTACTAAGCTTTTATTTAAATTTTAAATAATTGTATCTTTTTCTTTTAAAAATAATTTCAAGTTATTTTTTATGTGATGCAAGGTAAATTTTTGAGTTCTTTTGCATATGAGTATCTAATTTTTCTTTTACTTTATTTGTTGAAACAATTACCTATTGTCACCAAATTGCCTGGATAACTTTAATGAAAAAATCAATTGCTAATATATGTATTCAAAGGTCTATTCCTGGCTTATAGTTTCTTCCATGAGCTTTCTGTCTTTATGTATGTCCAAACCTTGATTCCTATAATTTAAAAATAAATATTGGAATCAAGTAGCAAAAATCTCTTAACTTATTTCTTTCTTTCCATATTGTTTTGATTATTTTAGGTGCTCTGAATATGCATGTAAATATAAAATCAACTTGTCAATTTCAGCAATGATAAAAAATACTGTAAATTTCACTGAGATCAATTGAATGTGTAGATTAATTTGGAAGAATTGGCACCTTAACAATATAGGGTACGGCAAAAGTAGACTTACAAGTTTCATATGGGAAATAATGTAATAACTAATAATTTGCTACTACATTTGCCCCACACTGAATTGTCTCCCAATACAGAACTGTGGCACATCCCTTATTTATTTTGACTATTTTCTCTCATTGATAGGTTGCATTTATCACTTGAATATATTTTCAAACTTATCCTCCAAATTGCTTGTTTTTGAAATTTCTTCACTTTTTATTTATATTCACTGGTATTAATATTTTTGGTGTATAGCCTATGTATTTTGATAAATGTGTGGAGTATATTAACCATTATACAATTAATACACAAAACAAAATTCAGTTGATTGGCAAATTTCTCTCAACTTGTCTTTTGAAGAAAAAAAAAGTCTTTTTGACATCAGCTAACACTCCCACTTACATAAGCAAATAATAAGTTTATTTCCCCTCCATATCATTTTGCCTTTTTCAGAATCGTATACAATTGAATTATTAAATATGTAAGATGTTAAGTTTAGTTGCTTGCAATTAGCATAATGCTTTTAATATGTGTTCATGTTACAATTCAGTTCATTTATTTTTCATTGTTGGGTAATAATGCATTATTTCTATGTCCCATATATTATCTATTGGTTCACCTATTGGAGAAAATCTGATTGGGGGAAATTATGAGTAAAGCTTCTATTAACATTTGCTTACATGCTTTCATGTGGGTTTATAAATTTTCATTTATCTTTTATAAGGATAAATAAGCTTTCATTATATTTATTTAAAGGTGTACATTTAATAAAAATGATCTTGAATTATAATTTTTCTTCAGTTTGAGTATTATTTTCTCTTTGGAGATACTTATTATTTATATATTATTTTGTGTTAATTTGGGGTAGCTTTTAACTTGGCTTGTTGTTTTGTTTATTTTCATTATTTCTTCTTTTACATGTTCCATTTATTCCAATAAATTATTTGTTTTGTTTGTTTCATTTTAGATCTCTTCTATTTTTACTTATTGTTCCTGAAATAATCTATTCCTTTGCATCTCATTCTTTGTTTAAAAGCTGTTACCTTGCTGCTGAGAATATTTTATACTTATTTAGATACACTTTTTCTTACCAGTCTTTATTCATAGTCTTTCATGTATAAACATTAGAAAGATGTATTTTTTGTGTGTTACAGAGACAGAGAAAGATAACGAGAGAGGGACAGAGAGGGACAGACAGACAGGGAGGGAGAGAGATGGTACCTTAGTTGTTCATTGATTGCTTTTTCATTTGTGCCTTGACCAGGGGGGCTGCAACAAACCAAGTGACCCCTTCCTCAAGCCAGAGATTTTGGGCTCAAGCTGATGAGCTTGGCTCAAATCAGATGAACCCACGCTCAAGTCAGTGATCTCAGGTTTCGAACCTGCCCCCCCCCCCCCGTCCCAGTCAGAACTCTATTCACTGTGCCACTACCTGGTCAGGCAGAAAAATGTATATTTTTCAAGGAACATGTCTATAGGCATGTAGTCATTGCATTCTTTAAAAAATTAATTTACTCCTTACTCTTATTTTCCCCCCTGGTAACTTTGTATGAGATTCAACTATGATTTTTGTATTTTAATATTTTATGTAAAGTTATTTTAATTTTGAACTATTGAGTGAATTTATTAAGACAAAGTACCTTGAAAGTTAGGTCTTGCCTGACCAGGTGGTGGTGCAGTGGATAGAGCGTTGGACTGGGATGCAGAAGACCCAGGTTTGAGACCCCGAGCTCGCCAACTTGAGCACGGGCCCATCTGGCTTGAGCAAAAGCTCGCCAACTTGGACCCAAGGTTTCTGGCTCCAGCAAGGGGTGGTTCAGTCTGCTGAAGGCCCGCGGTCAAAGCACATGTGAGAAAGCAATCAATGAACAACTATGATGTCACAACGGCAACGAAAAACTAATGATTGATGCTTCTCATCTCTCTCCGTTCCTGTCTGTCTGCCCCTATCTATCCCTCTCTCTGACTCTCTCTGTCCCTGTAAAAAAAAAAAAAAAAAAAAAAAAAAAAAAAGGTTAGGTCTTGTATTATCTGAGATCTCCTGGGTTCCAGTTCACCATTTTAATTTAGATCATCTCTTTTTATTTTCCTGCTGCACCTGCTTTGTTCAGTTTGGTTTCTAGTCCCAGGAGTTTTCTCCTAGTATAGGCTTACTCTTCATCGTTTTCTACTAGTTATGGTGTTTATATTGCTCTAGCTCCTTTAAATCTCTCCTTCAACTCACACATGTGGTACCCTTCAACAACTCTTTTGGAGTAAGCTTCTGTTTTCAAATTTTCCTGTTTCAATTCCTAGGGAGTTGTTTTGTTCATCTGTGTTTTCCTACTTTTATTTCAGTTACTCCATTGCTTTTCTCTGATTTCTGCGTTTGCTGATATCATGGAGGTCTTTTAACAGTGAGTTTTCCCACATGCCCACAGTAAGTTTTGTAGGGACGTTTTATAACCTAAAATCTTTTCCTTTTTATTTTGTTTATATATATTTTTCTACTATATTTTGGTTTTGCTATCCTTATTGCTCTCTCTGATATTATGGTGATCATAAATAAATTTAAATATTTTGCTACTGCTGTCAACTTCTACTGAGTTACATAACACAACAATACAGTACAGCAATTGGTATGGTTCTAACTGTATGATGAAGGTTATACCTCAAACTTAAATGAAGATAAAATGGCAAATTCTGACAAGTTGGTTTTCATGATAAAGAAGAAACAAATTTTTCAGATGGATGTAATAAACTTGAATACACTGGTTTTATGAAATGAACATTTATAATTTAATACTTTCATTATGTTAGTTTGCATAAAATATAAATTAAATTTAATGTAACTTTCTAGGAAATCAATGAATTAAGTATTATTAGAAGTTTTCTATTTTCTTTATACTCATAATAGCCAATATATTCAAGAATTCCAAAGAAAGATATAAACAACCAAAAAATTGGGGGACATTTTTCTTTAGGAAAGAGAATATCCCACTTTATATTGGGGATGGTTTGATATAAAATAAACAGATTTAGTATTTTAATTTTTTAATGAACTTCAACTAGAAGCAATCAATAGTAATAACAAAATGATAAGTGGTGACTCACCCTTAACCTGAGATTTAGGGAAAATAGTGGTACTAGAATAGAGGCAATGCCTTGTCCCAGAGGGAGCAGATGACTCTCAGCTTTGTCTGATTGTTACTATGCAGGTATATAGGTTCTGTGTTGCCAGAGTCTCTTCTTCATAAGGGAAGCTATGAAACCATAGTTTTAAATTAAAAATAAACACTCTTTAATTAATATTTAAATTTTGTCAAAAGAAACAATTAAGGCTGACTGTGCACCTCAAAAATGTCTTTTATTCTTTATTTGACAAATTTATAAGCAAATGTGCAAACATTTTTGTTTCTCTTCACAATAGAACTTTATCACTATTTACTAATTTGAGAATCTCCTATGAATATTTGCCTCAGTTTTTGAATTTGGTACTGAATCTAAGCAATGTAGATAATGTATGCAGGCAAATAAAGGTATTTTAAATTGTGGAAAAGTTCACAAGAAAAAATAAAAAGAAAGGACTACTAAGCATAATTACAAGTGTGTTATCTTCTGAGGGCTTTTCAAGATCTGTCTGAGAGTCTGGCCAAAAATACCTTATATTTAAACAATGAATCAAAATAAATAAAAAGAAACATGCAATTTATAATACAAATTTTCTATATAAATAATATAAATGTAATATACTATACATAATAAATTTTTTTTCTTTAAAATAAAATTATTAATGCTTTTTAAAATACAATATTAAAGATATTTATAGTTTTGGTTCATATAATTGTAGATATCAGAGCTTATATACCTTATAACATTTAAAACATGTATCATTGTGCTGATAACCTTAAATAACATATACTAATTTAAATAATTTAAATTTCAATTGTTCAAAGTCAAACATTTATAAAATGTCATTAATACATATAAGTAATGTCAAATTTCTCAGTTTTTCCCAAAGAAATATAATGAAAATAATATATTATTACATTTGGTCTTTAATATGGAAGAATTAGAATTTTCCAATTACTGAGAGGTAAAATCTCTTATCAGAAGTTTGCAGAAGAGAATGTTTTTTTTTTCTCTCTACTTATTAAAGTTTGTCATACTTTTATGTTGCGGTGTCTAATGGAATTTTATTGCAATGACAGGAATATTCTTTTATAAAATAGAGGTCAAAGTTGCATAAACTCATTCTTCAAAATTGCTGTTACAAGTTTGGATATTTGAATACACAGAGGAAGTATAATGAGAAGGAGAACAAAGAGGATGTTAAAAATAACCATCCAAGAACTACCTAGTCATTACCATATATTTTAAAGTTGTTCTCATACTAATGCTGAGTTTTAAAAAGAAACTCCCCATTCTGAGTACATGAATATAAAAAAATACTAAAATTAAGTGCATTATAAGCAAATTAGAATAAGAAAATTAAGTACTAAAATTTGGAGGTAGCATAATCTCTACCTTGTTTTTAGGTAACCAAAGAAAAAATATAGGCATAATGCTTTCTTTTACAGATTTGAATTCATCATATCAAACCATCAGATCATTTGTGGCAATGTAAAGTAACATAACACGCCCTCTTTTCTCATCTTTACATTTAAGAGTGTTTTGTGAATGTGATAGCACAGTATAAGCAAGAATAATATAATTAAGAAGCCATAGAAAATAGTAAAATAAAAAATAAAACTGTAGTTTATTGCATTATTTCAAGGGATTACTTGGTGCCTTGGTTGTAATTATGGCATGTTCACTAAATCAGATTTCAGGCAAAGGTATCCTTTTTTGTTGTATATAGTCATAGAAAAATGATAAGGAAAAAAATACAGGGGATAGTATTGGGAAAGAAGACTACTGTTTAGTCAATCTGAATAAAGAGAAAATAAGTAACCAATCTGAAAACTTTAGAATAATACCTCTTTTCTTCAATCATTAGGACACTATTACCAAACTAATCACTGATTTTTGTTTTTCCATCCCAAGACTTGACAGTTTTATTGAAGTTACAAGGTAAATGTGAACCAAATAGAGAATGTAGATGATATCATGAGTCAGTTTTACATGATGATAGTAATGATTTGATATCCTTGAATATTTAATTAAGAACTATATCCATAAGGATGAGGTTCAGAGAATTTGTCAAAGTGGAGGTTGCCCTAAAGTTAGTCTTTTAAGTGAATCTCTATTTAAAATGAGATTGGTATTACTAATCAAGATGAAATTGTTTAAAAAACATGATGTTGATGAAATTTAAAAAAAGAACTGTTGTCTTTCAATAAACTATAATGACGATTCTTACACTGAAATTAAGGGAATAATTCAATTTACAATAGCACAACACAAAGAGAATAAAATATAAGAAGATCAAAACAAGATAAATTTTAAAGGTTTGTCCATTATTTATACCCTTCTCTATTCATTCTTCTCCTTTCATTTTTCTCAAGAAATACTGAATCATAATTTATATATACTAAACCTGCTCTTTAATTTAGCAACACATATCATAAATATTTTCTTGCACATGTGATTTAGTAGAAACTGGTAAAGGATACATACTATTAATCTTTTGAATAATTTATTTAGTCTTCTAATATTTGCTATATAAATAGTCCCCATTGTTTAACAGTGTAAATGTCACTATAATGAACATCTATGAACAGAATCTTGAACCATTTAGCTCCTTTCCTAAATTTATTTCTAGAAGTAAAGTTACTCGATTAACACATTTTAAAGTTTAAATAAATTATATATATGCTAAAAGTATTACTTTAATTCACAAATTGATTTCAGTTCAAATACCAAAATTAGTATTAAAAATGTGAATTATATTTGTATTTCAATAAATATGTTAATAATTTAAGTTTAAATAGCCTTATAGCTTCAGGATAAAGCAGTTTCTTAGGAATTCTATATTATAAATAATAAGATGTAATCATGTTGCACCATGATTTACTAATGGAAGTGAAATTGAGTGAAATGGAAAGGAAAGCTGGAATCTACTTCTGTAACTATCCTTCCAACTGTAATTACCTGGGTAAGTCATGCTGTTAGCATGAGAATTTCTACATTGCCAATTATGATATTTTATATATTTTAATAAAGGTCTATCATATTAGAAAGATAACTTCTATAAAGTTCTAAATACAAAAAACTTAGACATATGTAATATATTAAAAATAATAGAAAACATACAACCTAATTAAAAATAACAAAAGCAAAAATAAATGAGTAGAACTACTTCATGCTAAAAATGTTTCTGCACAGCAAAGGAAAGCATAACAAAATGAAAAAGTAACTTATGAAATAGGAAAGAATATTTACAAATCATATATCAGATGAGGAGTTAACATCCAAAATATGTAAAAAAAAAAACCAAAAAAATGAAAAACTCATACAACTCAATAGTGAAGAACATGAAGAATACTTGAATAGTCATTTTTCCAAAAAAGACATTCAGTTGCCTAACAGGTACATAAAAAAATTGCTCAATGTCTGTGAGTTATGTCACATTTGTTAGAATGGCTATTGTCAAAAAGATAAGAAATAATGTTGGTGAAGATGGGGAGGAAAGAGAACCCCGGTGAATTGTTGGTTGGAATATAGATTAGTATACCTACTATGAAAAATAATATCAAATTTCTCAAATATTAAAAATTAAACTACCATATGGTCCAGCAATACACTTCTAGGTTATAACCAAAGGAAACAAAATTGCTACCTTGAAGAGATAACCAAACTGTTTTTATTGCAACATTATCACAAGAATCAAGACACAGAAATAATCTAAATATAGTTCACCAGATAAATGGAAAAGAAAATGTAATACATATATGATGAAATATTAACCATTCATAAATGGAAGGAATTTTTACCATTTGCAAGATGTATGGACCTTAAGGGTATTGTGATAAATGAAATGTCAGGCATAGAAAGGCAAATATTGAATGTTCTCACTCATGTGAAATCTGAAAATATCAAACCTATAGAAGAATGAGTGAAATGATGGTTGCCAGGACTGAGGGTTTGGGAAAATGGGAGAGGTTTGTCAAAAAATATACACTTTCAGCTACAAGATAAATAAGAAATTCTGTTTCTGACTTACTTCACTTAGCATAATACCCTGTAGGTCCATCCATGCTTCTGCAGATGGTAAGATTTTGTTCTTTTTATGTCAGACTAATATTCTATTGTATATATTTACCACTTTTTTTCATCCACTTCTATTTATGGGTACTTGGATTGCACAAAGGTGCATATATTCTTTTGAATTACTATTTTGGCTTTCTTTGGATATATACCCAGAAGTGGAATTGCTGGGTCATAAAGCAGTTCCATTTTTAATTTGGGGGGAACTTTCAAACTGTTTTATATAATTACTACACAAATTTGCTTTCCCACCAAAAGTGCTGAGAGGTTTACTTTTCTTCATATTCTCTCCACCATTTGTTTATTGATTTATTGTTTATAACTATATTGAAAGGTGTGAGGTAACATCTCATTGTAATTTTATTTGAATATAAGTTTACTTAAATGTGAAATCTAAAGAATAAAATACAGAAACAAATGAAATAGAAACAAACTTATAGATACATGGAAAATCTGGTAGTTGATAGAGGAGAGGGGGTTTGGGGAACTGGGTCAAAAAATGAAGGGATTAGAAGTACAAATTGGTAGTTAAAAAATAGCATTGCATTGTACACCTTAAATTTATATTAGTTATATCTCAATAAAGCTGGAGAAAAAAAAAACAATTTAAGGAGGTGAACTGACACCCCATCAAATAAGATACACAGATGACAAACATACAAAAAGGTGTTCATGACATTTTATTAAGGAATTACAAATTAAATCAGCAATGAGATGCCACTATATACCTATTAGAAAGGCTAAAATCCAAACACAAAAAACAAATTGAAATGTTGGCAAGCATGTGGAGCAACAGGAACTCTTTGCTGGTGGGAATACAAAATGGTATGGCTATTTTGGAAAAAAAAGTTTAGTAGTTCTATAAAACAAAGCATATTTTTACCATACAACCCATCAATTGTGCTCCTTCTTATGTAGCCAAATGAGTAAAACACTTAAGTCCACCCAAAACTCACAAGTCAATATTTATAGCAGCTTTATTTATAACTGCCAAAACTTAGAATCAATCAAAAGGGCCTTTACTAAGTAAATGGCTAAACTGTGATACATCATACAATGGAATAGTACTACACACTAAAGAGACATAAAAAGATATATACTATGTAGCAACCTTAAGTACTTTTTACTAAGGGAGAGAAGCCAACATGAAAAGGCTATCATAATAAATGCTTCCAATTACATGACATTCCAGAAAAGATAAACTATGGGGAGAGTAAAAATATCATTGGATGCTGTAGGTTGTGGGATAGGCAAGAGCGAATAGTCAAAGAATAAATAAGAATGTATGGAACATAGAGGATTTCTAGAGGAGTGGAACTTCTCTGTATGATACTTTAATAGTAAATAACAATAGTGAAACTTAATATAAACAGATTTCAATGTAGGTCATAGACTGTAACAAATGTACTACTCAGGTGAGAGATATTGATAGTAAGGGAGGCTATGTATTATTAGGGGAGGTAGATGGTAACTACTTTTTCTCAATTTTTCTGTAAGCATACAACTGTTCTAGAAAAGATCTTTAAAAAATAAGTATATGTCCAATGCAATGTTTTGTGTAACTATACTCAAATATATATATTTCTTCTAAATGACATACTTTTAAAAAGGTCCATTTTGATAGCCAGGATCTGGAAACAGACCAAGTGTCCATCAATGGATGAGTAGATAAAAAAGCTGTGATATATTTATACAATGGAATGCTAAGCAGATGTGGAAAAGAAGGAAATCTTACCTTTTGTGATGGAATGGATGGACCTGGAGATTATTATGATATGGGAAATAAGCCAGGCAGAGAAAGACAAATATCATATTATCTCACTTATATGTGAAATCTAATGACCATGGTTAACTGAGAAACAAAATAGAGGCAAAGTCAGGATGAAGGGATGAAGGGATGGGATCAGAGAAGGTGAAGGGATTAGTGAAATTATATATATAATACATATATAGATACAGATAACAGGACAGCAAATCCCAAAGGGAAGCAGGGGGGAGTCAGTGGAAGGGGGAAATGGGGGATATATTGTTCGGAGGTGAGGGTGTTATATTGAGTGGGACACTTGAATTCGTGTTAAAACAATAAATTAAAAATTTAATTAAAAGTCCATTTCAGATTTTTGAATTGGGTAAATTTTTTGTGTATTTAAAAGTGGCCTGTGTTTCTTGTAAAGATTAGAATTTGTTTAACTTTGTAGCTGTTTTCTCTTGTGTTTTATTTTATTCCTGAATGTCATCATGGATATATACCTCAAGTATTTAAGGAAATATTTTTATTCATGGTCTTATAAGTTATAGAACTTTCTTACTCATAAAATTACCTTCCATGCCAGTTCATGAAAGTTTTTACAGTGAATATTTTATCTATGATATAAATTTGTCATGAGGATGAGTTTCAAATAATTGGGAAAGAAGAGGTCAAGGAACTTTTACTTTGCATTTTACCCTACTTTTCAAAACCATTCCCCACAGAAACCACAATCATAGGACTTTATCTTAGTCCCAAATTTAAGAATAAGTGCTAAATATGAAGGCATTGGAGGAGAATATTTAAACTGGAGCACATTTCAAAATAGATGAAGTCATCTATCTAAAAAGGCATGCTGCTGTAGGGTGAAAAGCATAAGGCCAATTTTCAGATTCTTCTTCAGTATCATGGGATTTTGAGCTATAGGCTTGAAATGTACAACTATTGTCAGAAGGTCCTAAGACATTTGACAGAATTGTTTCAGCTCTTTTTATTTTCAAGGCAGATAATTATATGAAATTGTGACAATCACTGTGGTGCTTTAGGGATGGAATGCCTAAGCATAGCTGCAATAGTTTGAGCAGTGTGTTACTTCTTTACAGGAACTTGGTACTACTTTTAGGTTTAAAATCTTATTAACGTGTTAACACTGCAAAAGCATACCAGTGAAGGTTGGACTTTAAACATAGTAAATATATTGTATTTGCTATTCTCATGTCTCACAGATACAGTTAATCATAATAATTAAGAATGTGGACTTTGTTGCTGACCAGGCGGTGACACAGTGGATGAAGTGTCAGACTGGGACGTGGAAGACCCAGGTTCAAAACCCTGAGGTCACCAGCTTGAACACGAGCTTATCTGGTTTGAGCAAGACTCACCCTCTTGAGCCCAAGTTTTCTGGCTTGAGCAAGGAGTCATGCAGTCTTCTGTAGCCCCCTGGTCAAGGCACATATGAGAAAGCAATCAATGAACAACTAAGCCTGACCAGGCAGTGGTGCAGTGGATAGAGCAGGGGTGCCCACACTTTTTCAGCTTGCGAGCTACTTATAAGATGACCAATCAAAATGATCTACCTACAATAAAAATGCAAAACATAAATTTATTTCTTCTATATTATTATTATTTAAGTTACTATTATTACTATTTAATATTGTGTATTCTTCTTTCACCTTTCTCCTTCTCAGCTCTCTTTTCAGAGGAAAGTCAATGTCATAGTTTATATGAACAGTCCGAAAAAGCCGCTCCACATTTCCCTTCTTTGGAATAGCAATGGCACACAGACAGATGAGGCAAACGCACTTAGAATATGACATAGTGAAAAAAAACCCTCCCATTCTGTATGAAAGTGGTATGTTTTAGGCTTCTTACTTGGACCAGCTACAGCACTCATTTTTATACATTGTGTTGTATTTAGTTTAAATAAGTTGAAGGCTAACAACGCAGCAATGTAACTGAACAAGTTAGTGTGGTTTAACACGTAGGGTGTCAAAAGTTCAGATGTCAGATTGGCTACCCTGTATGCCAATCAAAAGACAAATGTCTTTTTAATGTCATGCGATCTACCCACACTTCCTTCGCGATCGACCAGTCGATTGCAATCAACGTATTGAGCACCCCTGGGATAGAGTGTAAGACTGGGATGCAGAAGACCCAGGTTCGAGACCCTGAGGTTGCCAGCTTGAGCGTGGGCCCATCTGGCTTGAGCAAATGCTTGCCAGCTTGGACCCAAGGTCGCTGGCTCCAGCAAGTGGTTGCTCGGTCTGCTGAAGGCCCACGGTCAAGGCACATGTGAGAAAGCAATCAATGAACAACTATGGTGTCACAATGGCAACAAAAATCTAATGATTGATGCTTTCCACCTCTCTCTATTCCTGTCTGTCTGTCCCTATCTATCCCTCTCTCTGACTCTCTCTCTGTCCACTAAAAAAAAAAAAAAAACAAATAAGGTGCTGAAAGAAAGAATTGATGCTTCTCTTCTCTCTCCCTTTCTGTCTGTCTGTCCCTCTCTCTTTCACACAAACACACAAAAAAAGGATGTGGACTATGTGTCATATGTGCATATGTTCCAACCATGGCTTCCACACTGTATAGCTTGGTTTCAGGTACTAGCTACTTCTTTACCACTCAGCTTCCTCATCCATTATTAGGGTTGCTAATAGTGTCTTCCTCAAAGAGATGCCTTCAAAATAAATTAGTAAAGTTCTATAAATTCTTTTCACAATGTTCAGCATATTAGAAATACTCATATACTTACTTTCCTTAATTCTATATACTCCTAAGTAATTATTAGTAATATTACTCTTTTACCACTTATTTTGAGAAATGTCTATCTATTCTTGAAAGAAACTCAAAGATATCAAGTTCAATAGCTCACACTCTCTATAAATAGTTGGTCATTTACAGAAATTGCTATCTATAACATAAATGTAGAGATGTTAATTTAATTATGAACTGAACTATTTAATAATTTTTATTTTGCATATGGATGTGATCTTTACTATGTTAGTTCACATTTATTCAATAGTATTAAAAACAATATATTGCTGATTAGAAAATTCTTAGCATGCTTATAAATTAATTACACAGTAAAAATATATTCAAGATTTATAAAAATATTCTTATTAATTATTTATTTATCCAAACTGTCAAAATTTCCCAAATATCTATTAAGAACAATTTACAATAATTTGCTAATATAAACCATTATAAAGAATAGACTATATACTTTTATGTTGCTATTGGTGGCAATGATCTGATTTCTTACACTCAGCATAATCATAATATTTTTGAGATTCAAAAATTTATTCTGGGTACAAATGATTCTTTTTTATTGCTGAATAGATTTCCATTTCACAGATAGACTGGATTTGTTTATTCACCAATTGATGGACATTGGGTTAATTTTTAGTTTTTATATACTATGATGAAAACAACATTTATGTACAGATTTTTTTGTAGGAACATATATTATTATTTCTCTTAGATAAATACCTAGGAAAAGAATAGCTGGGTCATATGAAACGTATATCTTTATCCTTCTGAGAAACTGACATATTTTCTAAGTGTTTGAACATTGTTAGATCCCTAAGTATATTTTTTTATGCTCTGGCATGTGATAATTTAAAGTTTCAATTTCCAAAAGCTTATTGCACATATATATATATATGTGCAATATATATATTGCACATATATATATATATATATAACTGATATATATATAACTTATTGCACATATATATATATATATATATAACTGATGTATGTATGTTGATATTGCATTCTGCAACTCTGCCTAAACTCAATAGTATTACTAGCTGTTTTGTAGATCCTGTTATATTTTATACTAGAAAAATTCTCAACAGCAACACAGTTGACATTTTCTACTGTATAATTACTTGTTGTATGGGGCTGTCCTGTGCGTAATTGCATGCTTTACAGCATCATTGGCTTCTACACAATAGATGTCAGTAATAACACACTAGTTGTTTTCTTTTAAAACGAAAAACTCATAAATGCTATGGTGAAATTTTTCAGAATATTTATGGTTTTAATTTAAACATGTCTATACATTCATGTGTGTGTCATTTTAAAAGAAGTATTACAAATGATTAAAAGCAAAAACCTCAAAGAAAGAGTGACAGGCTATAAGCCTTTATTAATGAGATATCAACTTTTGTCAACACTTGTAGAGACTTTTAGAAGTGCTTTACATTTCTAAACTTTATAGAATTATGGAATTCAAAGCAGGATAGGGAGTTCTACCTGGAATTTAAATTACTTAAGGAATTGGCTGAGATAAATGGTAAATAATTATCTTCTATAAATCATCTATACAACAAAGTTTACCCATTTTATATACATAAAGTTTTCAAATGTCCCTTTCCAGTATAACATGAGGTTAAAATACGTATTGTTGGTTTTTTTATATTTTGAGCTATGCAATCTTGGGAAAATTATTTGACAATCCTTAACCTTAATTTCTCTCTGAGAAATGTAATTAATGGCCACACATTAAGGAATGTTATGAGGATTTAACTATATATCCCTAGAAGTTCATAGAAAATGACCAGAATATACTAACCATCTAACAGATGACAGCTGTTGTCATTACTATAGAAGTAATCAAAATAGATTGCTCTTGCTCACTTTCCACTGTAGCATTCAGAATAATGTTGCTTCTTTTATGCATACATTATTTCAAGGAATCGAAGAGTCAGAGAGGGTTGTGTTCCCTATTTTCAAAGAAAAACATGAAAAGTGTGAAGGAAAATTGTAAACATAATTATCTGAGAGAATAATGTATGCATAAGGTATTTATGTATTTAGAACATATATAGGTGATGTACAATCTGATAGAAATCATACTAAATGTTATAAAGATAAACATTTTATGGATTTGGTATTGATGCTTTTCATTGAGGAAATATAATTGTTTTATCACTAAAAAATATAGTTCATGTTCAGAGAGGAAGAAATTGATTCTAGATGAGGAATTGAATGAGAATAATGTAAGAAGTGACATCTGAGTTAGTCTTTAGAAAGGTGACTATAATCTTTATAGGTGACGATTACCTGGGACACAATTTTCTAGATAGAGAGAAAGTACCAAACCAGAGTGACATATTGTGACTATTTATTTATTTTTTAATTAAAGTTTATTGACAAGCCTATAAGTACTGGGTAGGCCCTGTGCAGAATCATAAACATAAAATTTAAATATTATTTATAAATATACACATATATACATAAAATATATATTTGGGTGTATATAAATTGCATAGTTATATAATACTGCAGTAGTCTAATATGATTAAGTATTGTACGAGGAAATATATTTTTCAATATTGTATTGAAGGATAACATTAATAATGTAATCAGTGTGAAAAAATGTAAATTCTGACCCAGAGCACTAGGTCTAGGGCAGATTTTTAAGCTGGGATCTGAAAGCCAAGAGTTAATTACTTGAGGGAAAAATATTGCAGTGGCTGTCACAGTGAGAACAGAAGAGGAGGGATCATGGTGATTTAGAGGATCTAAAGCAGTGGTTCTTAACCTTTTCTGAGGTACCAAACCCACGTTTCATATGCGCATTCACCGAACCCTTCTTTAGTTCATGGGAAAAGTAGTTGAAAACTTGGACTTCAATAAAATTAAAAACTTGTGCTTTGGAAAAGACAACATTAAGAAAATAAGAAGATGTGTTACATGTTGGGAGAAAGTATTTACAAAAGAAACATCTGATAAAGGACTATTATCCTTTAATATATTTTGAATGATATCTCAACTTTTTGACAAATCAATACAATTTTATTTATACAAAAATAGAGGTTATTTGAAAATAGCAGATGAATTGCAATTCAGGACTAGGAGGATATAGTGAGCCATAGGCAAGAACAAAAAAAAAAAAAAGAAAGAGAAAAAGTAATCTTTTATTTGGTTTTGGAGGAAAATTAGAGAGGGCTGTTCTGACAAAAATAAAATAAAAGTTCATTGGAGGAGAACTAGAGTTCAGACAGTAGCTTTTATTGGCTGCTGTGGCAGACAACCTGTGGTAGGTTGTTCCTGAGCCATGGGAAAATCTTCTTTCTTTATGCTAACGATGCAAGAGATGAGTGGTGTGGGAGTGACATATTTCGATTCATGGCTTTCTGACTTTATTTTGGAATCAGATTTCCTAATTCATTTTATGTATGTATGTAATTTTGCATACTAAAATGGCTTGTCCACTCATATGATGACTTTCTATTCTTTACAAAATCTTAATTGAATTGTAGCCTAGTTTGACCAATGTTTCAATTTTTCTTTTCTGTGATCAGCTCTTTGTATGCTACTTGAGAAAGTGCTATATAAAATTACTTTACAAGTGTGTCAAGTCAAACTGGAAAAGCCTTATGCAGAAAAAAGAAACACTATCAACAAGTATTATTGACCTCTATATCCTATAATGTTCCATGCAACTTTGGAATAGACTTAGAATACAGGAAAATGAAACAACTGCCTGCAATACATAGAGCATAGACATAAGAATACCTTTATACACGCTTACCTTAATCCTTCTACATTTGCTGTAATTAGTCATTGTGTACTTGACTAACATATCCAAGTCATATCCATATGACTTAATAGCCTTAGTTAAGGTTTTGTTATAGAAAGAGAATAAAAATTATTTAATCACATTTTTTAGTAATGAGTAATTAATATCAGTAATGAGAGATCAAAAATCAAAATATTTTAATTTTGTATTTTCTTAGATCATACATTTATAGAATGAGAATGCAGTGTGTTTCTGTGTCCCCTCACTTTTTACATTACATAAATGCAAATAGATTTTATAAAAAGTTTAATGATGAATTAGACTTAAATATGGCACAAAGGATTTACATTTGTACGTTTATAAAATAAGTTGATAAATATAAATAACTGAAATAGTTAAAACAGTAAACAAAAACGACAGTAAAAGAAAAGTAGTGAGCTAAAAATACATATAGATATATTTACTGGAAAATATTTCTGAGAGTGCAAAATTCATTTATGTGAGTTTTAGTGATGCTTTGTTTCATGTTTCAAATACAAGTAGATAGTAATGAATAAGGCATTGTAAGTTCCTTATGCGTAAATTCTGATGTGTCCCCGGATACTACCTACATACAAAATAAGGATACTATAGTGTATTTCCTGACTTTAAAAAACTGTAAGTTTTGCCTGACCAGGTGGTGGCGCAGTGGATAGAGTGTCGGACGGGGATGCGGAGGACCCCAGTTCGAGACCCCGAGGTTGCCATCTTGAGCACGGGCCCATCTGGCTTGAGAGAAGGCTCGCCCACTTGGACCCAAGGTCGCTGGCTCCAGCAAGGGGTTGCTTGGTCCACTGAAGGCTCACGGTCAAGGCACATGTGAGAAAGCAGTCAATGAACAACTAAGGTGTTGCGACAGCAACGGAAAACTAATGATTGATGCTTCTCACCTCTCTCCATTCCTGTCTGTCCCTATCTGTCCCTCTCTCTTACTCTTTCTCTGTCCCTATAAAAACAAACAAACAAAAAATTGTAAGGTTTTTTTTTTTTTTTTTTTTTTTTGTTGTTTTTTTTTTTTGCTGATGAGTTTTACATTAAGATTGGTTAGCAAAAGGGGAAAATAATTTTTAAATAAAATCACAATATTTGAAATGTGAGTAGTGTCTATCTGCATGTACTTTGGGTTGCTAGGTTCTGCTTTTGTCCCCGTAGATATATGAAGCAAAGCCATATTTTGCCTTGAGTTTTGTCTTACATACTAGGTACATGCTCTTATTTTTTATGAAGTCAGAAAGGTGTTCAGGCTCAGTTCGCTTCCAGAATCAAACAAATAACTAACAAGGGAGAACTCTGAGGCCCCTCTCATTTCTTTTCCTATTATGCCCAAGTTCATGGACCTGGCTTTTTCCTACAACAATCATTTGTATGGAGCTGATAAATGCACCAGAGAGGAAAATATAAATTTCAAACTGACTTATTTTATAAAAATTGAATTAATTATCATGGCATAATTTGAATGTTTCTTTCTTTGAAAATATTCTAAGATATTGTCAGAATTAAGAAGGGCAGAAAGGGGGAAAAAAGGAAACTCAAGTTTATCTCAATGGTGGGATATGGTGGAATAAGAGTGGTGAAAGGAACGAAATGCTGCGTGAATGTGAATTCATATGATCTGATGCTATGAGAACTTGATAGTATAAAGTTAGAAAATGAAGGAGTAGACATAGAGGGGTCAATTAAGAGGCTCAGATTAATACCTGATACTAAGCCAATGTCATGTTTATTGAAGTTATTTAATAAAGGTGAAAAGATTATATCACAACGAAAAAGTGTTGGCCTATAAATTCTGTGTCTTACATATCTGAACCAAAATGCTTTTAGTGTCCTGATGAGTACTATACCTTGTATATCTATTTAGTACATTAAAGTCATTAGATTTAAATGCTGGTTTGCTTGTCCATTAAACTTAATTCCCCATCAAGAAATTCTCATTTTTTTATTTATAAAAAAGTTTATAAAATTCTCAGAATATATGCACATTGAAATACATCTGCCTATATTAACTAATTAGAAGTTAAATATACTTCCACTATAGTGTTCTTTGAATTAACATAATTATTATGCATTCTATTCTATTTAAAGCTTTATTTTTCTAGAAAACCAATAAAAACAATATTAAAATATCCCCCTCTATTTCTCTAAACTACTCTATTTCACCAGATAGCACCCTAGAAAATGATGAAGAATTAATATATATGAGTGGATATTTATACATATGCTAGTTATGTTCTACAATGTGTCCATAAAGTCATGGTGCACTTTTGACCAGTCACAGGAAAGCAACAAAAGACTATAGAAATGTGAAAATGTGAAATCTGCACCAAATAAAAGGAAAACCCTCCCAGTTTCTGTAGGATAATGTGGCAGCATGTGCGCATGAGCAGATGATGACGTAACACCATGTATACAGCGGAGCAGCCCATGGCCATGTCAGTTGAGATGTCACGGTACAGAGGAAAGTTCAGTGTGTTCTGTGGCTTGCTAAATTCAAATCTGTGACCAAAATGCAACGTGAATATCGGTGTATTTATAATGAAGCGCCACCACATAGGAATAACATTACTCAGTGGGATAAGCAGTTGAAGAAAACCGACAATTTGGTGGAGAAACCCCATTCTGGTAGCCCATCAGTCAGTGACGAGTCTGTAGAGGCCATACGGGATAGCTACCTAAGGAGCCCTAAAAAATCTGTGCGTGTGTGTGCTCGACAATGACACCTAAGCAAGACTACAGTTCATAAGGTGTTAAAGAAACGTCTCTGTTTTACGGAGTACAAATTGCGGCTGTTGCACTCTATAAAACTGGCAGATAGACCCACACGATGCATGTTTGCCACAGATATGCTTCATGAGATCGACAATGATGCAAGATTTTTGCAGAAGATTGTGTTTAGTGATGAGGCAACTTTCCATGCGGACATGTTCATGGCCATAACGTCTGAATATGGGCTGCTGAACATCCTCATGCCTACATTGTGTATGAACATAACACCTCTAAAGTGAACGTGTGGTGTGGCTTGATACATGATAATGTGATAGGCCCATTTTTTTTTGCGGTGTCACAATTTCAAGAAAGGTGTCATCTTTCAACAGGACAACGCTCCTCCACACTACACCATTGTTCGTGACTTTCTGGCTAGAACATTCCCCTGGCAGTAGATAGGCTGGGGTTCTGTCAAGCCATGGCCACCACAATCCCTGGATCTGACACCCTTAGACTTTTACTTTTGGGGTTATGTGAAGTAACATGTGTACATTGAACATATCAACGACATTAATCACTTAAAACAAAGAATCACAGACATTATTCACTCTGTTACACCAGACGTCCTTACCCGTGTGTGGCAAGAACTTCACTATTGTTTGGATGTGTGTAGGGCAACAAATGGAGCCCACATAGAACTGCACTGAATAAATATGAAACTGGGAGAGTTTTCCCTTTTTATGGTGCAGATTTCACATTTCTATCGTCTTTTGTTGCTTTCCTGTGACTGGTCAAAAGTGCACCATGACTTTATGGACACATTGTATATTATATATCTGTCAAATAAATAGAAACCAGGTACAGTAACAGTAATTTCTTGAGAATGATTTCCTAACATTAGGCATTTTGGTATCAATTGTTAGAATATTTCTTATTATCAACAGAATTTAATAATGTGGATTTTATTCTTTCCTAAAAGTTAAATTGAAATAGATTTTTTGAAGAATCAATGTCACCATATAATATAAATATATTCAAAATATATAATTTGAAAGTAAAATCATCACACTCTGTTCTGGTTTTCAGAATTAAAGTCAAACATGCTTTATATCTGAAAGAGATTTTCTCATTTAAAATTTTTAAAGAAATTCTTGGCCTTGCTGGTTGACTCAGCAATAGAGTGTCAACCTGGCATGTGGAAATCCTGGGTTTGATTCCATTCAGGGCACACCAAAGAAGCGACCATCTGTTTCTCCACCTCTCTTCCTTTTCTTTCTCTCTCTCTTTTTTTCCTGCACCCATGGCTTGAATGGTTCAAGCAAGTTTGCCCTGAGTGCTGAGGATGGCTCTATAGCCTGGCCTCAGGTGCTAAAATAGCCCAGTTGTCTAGCCACAACGCAGCAGCCTCAAACGGGCAGAGCATTGCCTGGTGAGGGGCTTGTGGGTGGATTCCTTTTAGGGGGCATGTGAAGCCTGTCTCTCTGCCTCCCCATATCTTACTGAATAGAAATAAGAAAGAAAGAAAGAAAGAAAGAAAGAAAGAAAGAAAGAAAGAAAGAAAGAAAGAAAGGAGGGAGGGAGGGAGGAAGAGGAAGGAAGGAAGGAAGGAAGGAAGGAAGGAAGGAAGGAAGGAAGGAAGGAAGGAAGGAAGGAAGATGAGAAAGAGAAAGAAAAAAAGAGAAAAGAAAGGAAAGGAAAGAAAAAATTTTATGTGTCAGTTTCTGATTATCATATTATTTTTCTTATGGCTGTGTTGCATCATTTATTCTAATAAGATAAGCAATGGGATATAATAGAATTAATATGAGATTTGTATTAAGATATAGATTGTAATAGCTCTGGCATATATTGTCTTTATAATCATAGGCAAAGTGCACATTTCCTGAGACTTATTTAAAAGCAAATAAAAATGCTAAAACAAACTTTCACAAAAACTGCATTAGCTTATTATATACTTATGCATTTTTATGCACGTGTCAGGCATGTTGCTAGGTATGATCATATACACACACAAATACACACACATACCCACACATCACACATATATAGTTATTATTTTTCACAAATAAATTTAATATTATTGTGACCCCTTTGTACTTTTGGACATGTTGCCATAGATGGTTGATAAATATATTCAAATTTTTAGGAACAAGCCATATGCAGATCCAGGCAAGCACGCAGGAGGTTGATTTGGGTGTGCTCTCGGGATTACCACCTTTGGAAAGGAAATGACGGGAATAGGTCTGGGTAAAAGGAAGAGTTAGGCTATGATACAACCCAGTAGTCATCCTCTGACACCACAGAACACTATGAAGGCAGAATGACCCTTCAGTGATGTCCCACATAGAGCAAAAGTGTCAGGTCTTTTTTTATTTGCCTGCATTAACCAGTCATTAGCTGCAAGCTCACCTGGTAAAGGGGTGAGATGTTGAGTGAGACAAAACTTACCAGCTCAAGCAGTTCCCAGAGAGGTCTGCTAGTTGAGGAATACCTATAGGGAGCATTGCCAACAACAAGCAGAATGATTCCTTCAGTCCTGAGGGGGATCTGGGTATCATATCTCAGCATAATACACCACATATCACTTTTAAAAACAAATGTGGAAGAAAGTTAATTTCGTATTCAAGGGCCATCTCCATGTTTTATTCATTGCCAATAGAAGTTCAATTTAGTTGAAGTTAGTCCAGTAGTTTTTTTAATTAGTTTATTGTGTTTACATGGATTCTAGTGTCTCCCCAAAAACACTCCCCCTCCCCCTTATTTCCCCTAACATCTCTCCTTCCCCCTCCCAAAAGCTCCCTCCCCTCTTCCCTTCAGCTTTAATTCCATTCCTCAGTTCACATTATATCACCAATAAAAAAAAAGAAATTCACCTCATGTTTATGGCAGCATTGTTCACAATAGCAAAGAACTGGAAACAGACCAAGTGTCCATCAGTGAATGAGTGAATTAAAAAGCTTTGGTACATAAATACAATGGAAAACTATGGGGCTATGAAGAAGAAGGAAATATTACATTTTGCAACAATATGGATGGACCTAGGAACCATTATGTTGAGGGAAATAAGCCAAGCAGAGAAAGAAAAATATCATATGACCTCACTCATTTAAGGAATCCAAGTCCAGTAGTTTTTTATATACCCAGGTGCAAAGCACAGAGAAAAAAATTACGGTTGATACAAACAGCGCTTTTCCCTTGGGGCAGTGGTTCTTAACCTTTTTTGAGGTACCGAACCCACCAGTTTCATATGCGCATTCACCAAACACTTCTTTAGTGATAAATAAAATATAATTTTTTTTCCAAATTCAAGACATAGGTATATGTTTTCTTACTGTTGCACAAAATGAGCCATGCATGAGCATCACCTTGCTCAAAGAACAAATCCAACAAAGTGCATGAACTCACAACAAATGACGGTATTACTTTATTCTGGCCTCTGCGGCAGAGGCTTCTCTGAACCCCTGAGACTGACTCATTGAACCCCTAGGGTTAGATAGAACCCAAGTTAAGAACTACTGCCTTGGGGTCTGTGAGAAAATTAAATCCTGATGTCCTAAGACAATCATTTTATATAATAAACTAACTTCTTTCCTAAGTCTCTGAATTGGTGTTGGCCAGGTCTGTCTTGGAAGAATTGAGAACATAGTATCTCAAGTCACGTTTTTCTAGGGCTTAATTCTGTGCTGTAACCCTTATGGAAAAAGGTTGAACAATTCCACGTGGTCTCATTAGTCTTTTCATGAAAAGCATTCTGAAATAATTCTAGCCAATGAAAAGTGAGGGGAATTCTTAGGAGATTTCTTGAAAGGTTTTTCACATGCTTAAAAGGTAGGTTGAGAGAGAGAGATTCTCATGCTAGTGAATGGATAAAACTGAAAAATACTGAGTACAAAAGAATGAAAAGATGGAGAAGAAAAAGATCATTGAGGCCTTCAATTAGATTAGGAACTAACCAATCCTGGATCCTTCCTATTAACACCCACCAACATGTGTAAGGTACAAAAAATAAAGAAAAAAAATTCTCTATTATTTAAACACATATAGTCTCCTCCACAAATTTGCAGTTTAAAGCATCTTAATTGTCACAATAAATAATAGCTTAAGTATTGATGATAACCCCAAAGATGTCCACGTGCCATTATAAGTTCTGCCTCCAGACTGCACATAAGGCCTAAATATACCTGATAGTTTTTGTAAAACAAAATGTGTTTTTAAAAAGCAAACATATAGGTGCTATTTATTCTAAGATTTTTAATGCCATGGATATACACAAACTGAATAAGGTTTTTGAGACCCTTGAATATATTTCTTTTCAATGCAGGGTTCTGAGAACATTTACTTAGCCAGGAGGGCCCTTAGCTTAGAATACTTTCCCATGATCCCTAAGAATCTAACTGTCCTTTGCTTTTTGGGCCCCAGCTTCTTCCTCTCCCCATTTTTTTAAGCAGTGAATGTCATGTGTGTTATTCTTTTCAAGGGTTGTGTAAAAATCAGGGGTTTTAAAAAGAGTAAACGCAAGAAAATAGGTATTGCTGGTTATATTTCTATTTTATCCATGTGTTGTTATTTTGAGAACTCTGCTTAATAGAGATGCTTCTCACATACTATTGTAATTTTGAATAGAAGTTAATACAGCAAAGTAGTTTTAGATTGGAGACAAAATGTGATAAAATTTTATGGACATTGATGTACATGTTCACAATCTTATTTAAGCCCTCGTGTGCTTTTGAGGCTTAGTGTCCTCATTCACTAAATGAAAGCTGTGAATTTCATGAATTCTAATGCCTTTCCAATTCCAAATTCTATCAATTCTCTTTCTATTGAATGAAAATCCTATTGACATAACACCAATTTTTCTTACATAGTAAACCACTTTAAAATACATACTAGATTTTTTTCCTTTTTTGAAAAGAAAAAAAAAACATTTAACAGGCTGATCTGTGAACCCCTTTAATAGTATCAGCAAGAAAAACATTTCAAGATACTTTTTTTTTCTGAAGTTAGAATCAGGGAGGCAGTCAGACAAACTCCTGCATGGACCTGACTAGGATCCACCTGGAGTACCCACCAGGGGGTGATGCTCTGTCCATCTGAGACTTTGCTCGGCTGCATCCAGAGCCATTCTGGCACCTGAGGAGGAGGCCATTGAGCTGTTCTCAGCACCCGGATCAAATTTGGCTGTGGGAGGGGAAGAGAGATAGAGAGGAAGGAGAGGGGGAAGGGTAAAGAAGCAATGGGCACTTCTCTTGTGTGCCCTGGCTGGGAATCGAACCCAGGACTTCCATAGGCCGAGCCGATGCTCTACCGCTGAGCCAACCGGCCAGGGCCTCAAGATATTTTTCAGAATTATTGTTGTTGAAAAATATTCCTAATAACTGCATCTTAAAGTATTTCAATAAAGACATTTTTATAGATAGAATCATACCATAATGATTTTAAGAACATAATTTAGTTATAATAGCTCATTTATATTAAAAACCTCATTATCAATTGAAATTTTATTTTATTTTCTGAGAAATTACAGTTAAAATGTGAATACATGCATAAAGAATTATAACAATTATATATGTATAGTCACTGATAAAATATGCTGTATTTTAACAGTTTAACATTAACATTATTGCATGAATTCAGAAGCTTCCTTGGCATAATTTTTTTTATTATTGACCTAAGGGTATGTTAATACTCACTATATAATTTATAACTATTTTGTTTTCTCTTTGGAAATAACAAAATAAACAAATGGAAGCTTTTAAATAAAACTCTAATAAGAATTTTTTCTAAGATTTGTGTGCCCACACAAAGGGTAAAAATTGTATATTAATTGTGTATAAAAATAAACTGTACATAATCTCAAAACATAAAACAAGAAATTCTAGCCATTTTTAAAAATTATATTTATTTCTTCTGAAAGTATAGAAGTTTGGTACTTAAACCCACCTTAAACATTTAATACATTTATTATAGTTTCTAATTACTGCAAATCAATTATCATTTAAGAATAAGGATAGAATTAATATTTACAGAAAAGGCATGCCTAGCCCTTTGAAGCAAATGCACTTATGACCAATATATTGTGTGTCTCCTCCCTTAAAGGTGGAACAGGGAGCAGTGTTGGGAAAGGTCATTTCATGCCCACAATTTGTAGATGCTCCAATCCCAGGCCAAATTAAAGTAAACATTGAGCCTGGAACACTTTTTTAAAAATCTCATGTAACCAGTGTCAAGTTTATCATCCTGTGTGGGAATAAATTTATTTTCATGGTAAGTGTCTATTCCTTTGTTCTATGTCCCCAACTTTCAGCATTTCAGACTTCCTGGTATCTTTGTTGCAACAGAAAAAGGGTGCATGTAAATCAATCACCTGTTGTTTGTTGGCAGAAGCACCACTAGCCATGAGAATATCAACATAAAGCTCTGTTTTTTCTCTATATGAATAAAAGAACTTTGTATATATTGCTTGTCTATGTTGTCTTTTTCTTTACAACTTTGATACCAAGATGCAGTGTGCACACTTGGATCCATATTAACACAATAAATTAAAATTAATAATAATAAAATAAGATGCAGTGAGCAGAAATGTATAGATTTCTAATCTTGGTGGCTAGTATTATGATAATTTTAGCTATTTTCCTTGTAGTTAAAGTTCCCACCTGAACTTGGAGACCCGTCCATGGTGTTCTGCTCAACATAGAAAAATAAAAGTAATAAATTTAATAATATGAAACCATAACACAATGTGATAAGTGTGTTTGTGATATTGTTTTTAGTACAAGCTCAGCAGTGAGGCAAAATTAGCCTGAAATAAAATATTATTATAAACTTGCTAAAATAATCTTAAAAGTAACATCATAATAATCAAATGCTTCCAAGTAACAAAACTCCAGAGCACAGTACAATTTAAAAGTATGCAAGAAAACCCAACACCCCAAATGTAAAATTCTCAATCTGTGCTATTTGTTAAAGAAATTATAAGACATTTCAAGAAACAGACAAACAAAAAATACCTATAACAATTTAGTCAAGTAGAACATTAATAATAAATGACAGATGTATTTAAAATCTCATGCTAAAGTCAAATTTTATTTTTTTTCTGTTAGTATTAAATTTTTATTAAATTTATTGGGCTGACATTGGTTAATAGGATCATATAGGTTTCAAGTGTACATTGTGAGCACACATGGCAACATACAGACCATGTATGTAGAAGCCAAATAGAGATAAAAAATACAGTACCTGAGATAGAAAACACACTGTATGGGATAAACATCAAGTTAGACACTGTAAAATAAAGACAGCTGCATTTGAAAACAGCACTAGAGACTATCCAAATAAAACACAAATAGGGAAAAAGGAATATAGAATAATATACAAAGCAGCAGTGAATTCTGCAGCTATGTCTACACAGTAAAAATATATACATATAGATTTAATTCAGGAAGAAGGGTGAAGACAAATGTTATATACACAATGACCAAGAATTTCCAAATGTAATTAAAAGCAATCCTAAATATTCAAAAGTCTCAACAACTCCCAAAAAAAGAAATAGAAAGGACACCACGTCTAGGCACTAGATAATCCAACTGCTGAAATGCAGTGAAAAAGAGACAATATTAAAAGCAGCTAAGGAATAAAAGGCAAATTATGGCACAGAGACCAAACTTGGCAGCAAATATCTCTTTAGAAATACAGCAAGCCAAAAAAGTGGAATAAAATACTTAAATAGTGACAGTATTTGAGAGTAAAAATATATAAATTAAAACATGCATATATAATATCGATGAGAAAATAAATTAATGAAGTCTACTGAGAGTGCAATTAAAAAGTAGCCTTGTGGAACATAAGGAGTTCACTATGTAAAATTTTTTTATAATTTCAGCACAAAAGAAAAACATCTCTAAAATAGAACTGGCAAATCCTTAATAAGTTCATGCAATCCACATACTTTGCCAGAATTTTATTTTTATTATACTTTACTCTTTGTGCACTTCGAAGTTCACAGCTGAATTGTGTGGAAGGTTTAGAGGTTTCACATAT
This sequence comes from Rhynchonycteris naso, assembly GCA_037038555.1. Lineage (NCBI taxonomy): Eukaryota > Metazoa > Chordata > Mammalia > Chiroptera > Emballonuridae > Rhynchonycteris > Rhynchonycteris naso. The sequence goes on from CM072998.1 coordinate 264,570,665, forward strand.
GACTCCTGTCCCCACACATGTGAGCCTCCTCCTATCAGTATCTCCACCAGAGTGTCGCCTTTGTTAATGTCGAGAACCTACAAGGAAACGTTATCACCCATAATTCATAGTGTACATTAGGGTTCCCACTCTGTGTTGTACCTTCTATGGATTTGGACAAGTATATAATGGCATGTACCCACCATAATCATATCACACAGAGTAGTTTCCCCACCCTAAAAAACTCTGTTAGCCATTTCATCTCTTCATCTCATACCCTGGCAACCTTGGATCTTGATACTGTCTTCATAGCTTGCTGTTTCAAGACAGTCATATAGTTGCCGCTATACAGTTTGTAGACTTTTTCAGTTTGGCTTCTTTCACTTAGAGATACTCATTTCAGGTTTCTTTATTTCTTTTATGCTCTAATAGCTTATTTATGTTTAGCACTGAATAATATTCTATTGTCAGGGTTTACCAAGGTGTACCTTTTTTTAAAGTTTTATTTATTTATTTAGGAGAGAAACAGATGGAATGAGTAACCAGAAGCACCAACCCCCAGCAGCTGCTTCCCATATGTGCCCTAACTAGGCAATCCCTGGGTTTTGAACCAGCGAACTCAGCATTCCAGGTCACTGCTTTATCCACTGCGCCGCCGCAGATCAACCAAGGTGCACTTCTATACTCACTTAATGAAAGACATCTTTGTTGCTACCAAGTTTTGACATTTATGAATAAAGCTGCTACAAACATCTTCTCCTGGTGGCAGGTGTTTGTGCAGACATAAGCTTTGAACTCCTTTAGAAAATACCAACGTATTTAATTAGTGAATCATATGCAAAGACTTTGATTAGTTTTATAGGAGACTGTCAAAATGTCTTCCAAGGTGGTTGGACCAACTTGCATTGCCATCAGCAATGAATAGGAGGGCCCACTACTCCGCACCCTCACCATTATTTGTTGTTGACAAGTGTTCTAGATTTTGATCATTCCAAAAAGTGTGGTGGCGTCAGGTTCTTTTAATATGCATTGTCTTGGTGACATATGATGTCGACTATTTTTTCATATGCTTAGTTTCCACCTTCCTATCTTCTTTGGTGAGGTGTCTTTATTATAATATAATACCCCTTTTAATCTCTTATAACATTTCTTGCTCTGAAGTCTACTCCAGCAGAAATTAATATAGCTAGCCCTGACCGGTTGGCTCAGTGGTAGAGCTTCGGCCTGACATGTGGAAGTCCCAGGTTCGATTCCCAGCCAGGGCACACAGGAGAAGCACCCATCTGCTTCTCCACCCTTACCCCTCTCTGATCTCTCTCTCTCTCTCTCTCTCCCCCTCCCGCAGCCAAGGCTCCATTGGAGCAAAGTTGGCCCAGGCGCTGATGGCAGCTCCATGACCTCTGCATCAGGCACTAGAATGGCTCTGGCTACAATGAAGCAACGGCCCAGATGGGCAGGACATTGCTCCCTAGTGGGCATGCCGGGTGATTCCCAGTCGGGCAAATGCAGGAGTATGTCGTTTCTCACTTCAGAAAAATTTAAAAGAAAAACAAAAAGAAATTAATATAGCTACTCCCATATAGCTTTGATTAGTGTGAGCATGGTATATCTTTCTCCACCCTTTAACTTTTACTTTATGTGTGTCTTCATGGACACATGTAGTGACACAGTGAATTCCATGTAAACAGCATAATACTGAGTCTATTTTTTTATCCATTCTGATAATATCTGTCTTTTAGTTAATGCATTTAGAACTATAACATTGATTACTAATATAGTTGGATTAGTATTTACAATACATTTTACTGTTTTCTATTTGTTGTCCTTGTTCTTTGTTCTTATCTTTATCATCTATTTTTTTCTGCCTTCAGTGGTATTAGTTAAGCATTTTATATTCTATTTTCTCCCTTTTCTTGCATATAAATTACACTTCTGTTTTTATTTTTGAAGTGGTTACTTTAGAACTTGAAATATACAATTGCAAGAAGTGCAAGTTTACTTTCAAGAAAGACTCATCCGTTTTTCAATAACATACATACCTTCTCTGTCACTGCTAGTACCTTATAATAACAAAAAATATCTTAATTCTGCCCTCTTTTGCTTTGTGTCATTGTTAGCACTTATTTCACTTACATATGTGAATCTGTGCATGTACATACACGAAGTAGAATACATAGTGGTTATTATTATTTTGAATTGCTATATTTGTTAGATCAATTAAAGGTTTAAAAGTTTTTATTTTACCATCATTTATCTCTCTTCTGGTGCTCTTTCACGCCTTATTCAGATCTGATTTTCTAATATATATTATTTTACATCTTTCCAAATCACTTCTTTTAATATTTCTGGCAAGTCAAAGCTACTGGTAACAAATTTTCTCAATTTCTGTTTGTCTTAAATTCCTTGTTTCTCCTTCAGTATTTCTTTTTCTTTTATTAATTTTAATGGGGTGATATTAATAAATCATGGTACATATGTTCAAAGAAAACATCTCCAGGTTATCTTATCATTCAATTATGTTGCATACCCATCACCCAAAGTTAAATTGTCCTCTGTCACCTTCTATCTGGTTTTCTTTGTGCCCCACATCACCCCCTCTCCCACCCTTTCCTCCCTCCCACCACCCCGTAACCACCACACTCTTGTCCATGTCTCATATTCTCACTTTTATGCCCCACCTATGTATGAAATCATGCTGTTCTCAGGTTTTTTTCTGTTTTACTTATTTCACTTCATATAATGTTATCAAGCTCTATCCATTTTGTTGTAAATGATCCGATGTCATCATTTCTTATGGCTGAGTAGTATTCCATAGTATATATGTACCACTGCTTTTTAATCCACTCATCCTCTGACGACACGGGCTGTTTCCAGATCTTCGCTATTGTGAACAATGCTGCCACGAACATGGGGGCGCATTTCTTCTTTTCGAACAGTGCTATAGTGTTCTTAGGGTATATTCCTAAAAGAGGGATAGCTGGGTCAAAAGGTAGTTCGATTTTTAATTTTTTGAGGAATCTCCATACTGTTTTCCACAGTGACTGCACCAGTCTGCATTCCCACCAGCAGTGCAGGAGAGTTCCCTTTTCTCCACATCCTCGCCAGCACTTATTCTGTGTTGTTTTGCTGATGAGCGCCATTCTGACTGGTGTGAGGTGATATCTCATTGTGGTTTTAATTTGGATTTCTCTAATGATTAGTGATGTTGAGCATTTTTTCATATGCCTATTGGCCATCTGTATGTCCTCTCTGGAGAAATTTCTATTCACTTCGTTTGCACATTTTTTAATTGGATTGTTTGTCTTCCTGGTGTTGAGTTTTATAAGTTCTTTATAAATTTTGGTTATTAACCCCTTATTAGATGTGTTGTCGAATATGTTCTCCGATTGTGTGGTTTGTCTTTTTATTCTGTTCTTATTGTCTTTAGCTGTGCAAAAATATTTTAGTTTGATATAGTCCCATTTGGTTTTTTTTTGCCTTTTATTTCATTTGCCTGTGGAGATAAATCGGCAAATATATTGCTGCGACAGATTTTGGAGAGCTTACTGCCTATGTTTTCTTCTAAGATGCTTATGGTTTCACGGCTTACATTTAAGTCTTTTATCCATTTTGAGTTTGTTTTTGTGAATGGTGTAAGTTGATGGTCTAGTTTCATTTTTTACCTTTTGCATGTTGTTGGACTTTTTCTCTCAGCACTTCAGATATTTCACTCTACTCTCTTCTTTCTGCCTTATTTCTGAGAAGTCACTTATAATCCTTATCTTCATTTCTCTATAGATAATGTGCTTTTTACTTTGGCCTCTTTCAAGATTATCTTTGATTTTCTGTAGTTCAAAAATGATATGTCTAATTGTAGGTTTTCTTATCTTTTATTGATTTTTATGTTGACACTATTAACATAATTATACAGGTTTCAGTTGCCCAATTCTACAACACATTTCTGTATATTATATTGTTTGTTCATTACACTCTCTTCTATCGTCATTTATCCCCTTATAAATTCCATCTCCTCTCCTTCTTCCTGCAATCACCACACTATTTTCTCTGAAGGGTAGAGAAATTGAGCATAATAAGACAAAAAAAAAAAAAGAAAGAAAGAAAAAGAAAAGCTCATTGTTGTAGGGTTGTTTTTTGTTTTTTGTTGTTTTGCATTTATCCTTTTTTATGTTCTCTGAGCACCTAGATCTATTGTCTAACATTAATATGAAGAAATTCTCTCACCACTAAAAGAAATAATAAGTGTGTGACATGACAGAGGTGTTAGCTAACTCTGCAATGGCAGTCATATTGCAATGTAAATGTATCAAATCAATATGTTATACTTCATAAAGTTATGCAATGTTATGTCATTTATATCTCAATTATTTTAAATCAGTGAGAGGAGGAGAGGCAGAGATGACTCCTGCATGTGCCCCAACTGGGATCTACCCAGGAAGCCCACTAGGAAGCAATGTGCTTTCCACCTGGGCATAGCTCCATTGCTCAGCAACTGAGCTCTTTTTAGTACCTGATGCCAAGGTCATGAAGCCATTCTTAACGCCCTGAGCCAACTTGCTCCAATTCAGCATGGCTACTGGACTGGAAAAAAAGAGAGAGAGAAAGAGAAGTAAGAGGAGGAAGGGTGGAGAAGCAAATGGGTGCTTCTCCTATGTGCCCTCACCAGAAATCAAACCTGGGACAGCCACATGCTGGGCTGATGCTCTACCACTGAGCAAACTACCCAGGGCCTATCTCAATTTTCAAAATGTGAAAAAATGGGAAAATTAAGTTCTGATAAAAACCACAGGTTTAGGGTGTGCTTAAATATTTTATCCTGAAAGCAGACATTCTTAAGAAGAGCAAAATGGCCTAACCAGGTGTTGGCACAGTGGTATAACATACCTTGAATGCTAAGTATAACATAAAATGATATGAGAGAATAAAGAGCAAACACCATTTATCTTATGAAAGTGGCAGTATTTGGTTAATAAATGAAACTTGCCCAGTAAAAGAGCTGTAAATTGCAAATTTCTGCGTATTGAAATCAGAGATCCTGTCAGTTTCATTTTTTATTCAAGAAACATTGGTGCCTGACCAGGTGGTGGTGGCACAATAGATAGAGCATCGGACTGGGATGCAGAAGACCCAAGTTCGAGACCCTGAGGTCGCCAGCTTGAGTGTGGGCCCATATGGCTTGAGCAAAAGCTCGCCAGCTTGGACCCAAGGTTGCTGGTTCAAGCAGGGGGTTACTCGGTCTGCTGAAGGCTCACAGTCAAGGCACATATGAGAAAGCAATCAATGAACAACTAAGGTGTCGCAACAAAAAATTGATGATTGATGCTTCTCATCTCTCTCCGTTCCTATCTGTCTGTCCCTATCTGTCCCTCTCTCTGACTCTCTCTCTGTCTCTGTTAAAAAAAAGAAGAAGAAGAGCAAAGTGCTCGAGAATATTTTCTTTTTATTAATTGAATTTATTAAGATGACATTGGTGGACAAAACTATATAGGTTTCAAGTATACAACTCAACAAAACACCATCTGCATACTGCATCATGTACCCTATGCCACAAGCAAAGTTCTTTTCCATCCCTGCATTTTTCAAATTTGCCCACCTCCTTCTAGCCCCCCTCCGCTCTCCCTCTGGCTATCACCACACTGTTGTCTGTGTCTATGCATTATGTATATATGATTTTTGGGCCAATCTCTTCACCTTCTTTCATTCAGTTCTCCACCCCCTTCTCCTCTGACAGCTGTCAGTCTGTTCCAGGTGTCCATGCCCATTTCTATTTTCTTCATCAGTTTATTTTGTCTAATAAATTCATATATAAGTGAGATCATGTGGTTCCAGAGTATTTTTTAAATGGTCTCTTTTTCTCTCCCCGTGCTGGAAGCATGAGATAATTATTCTCAGATGTTCACTATGATGATATTCTCAGATATTTACATAGAGGTAAAATCCACCAAAAACATGAAGTCCCCTAATGACTGGTTCCCCCTGGAGTGTTCAACTTCAGATTTGTCCACACTGAGTATTCTATTTCCCTACCACAGAACTATTTCTATAGGTTTCAGCTGATGGTAAGTTGTAATCATCTGTATGTACTTGTCTGTCTCTCCAATTTGAGGATGGTGGTTTGCCCTGTGACCTCACTTCTCTTGAAAATATCAGATGTAAAATTTTCAGATTGTTTTGTCTTTTATTTGTCGCTAAGACAGAGTGATGGCTTTCAAGCTTCTTACACGCCAGATCAGAAATCATAACATTTCATTTAGTTAGATGAAATAAATAAGTCCTCACCTTGTTATAGAAAGGTCTATGATTGAAAGCTATCAGATTTCTGTCTCTTATTTTTTACTTCTAGTTTTCCCAATAATCAGACTAAATACCTTTTTATTATCTGTGAGAAATTTTTTTGTAAATGAATATAATTATTTTTTGTAAATGAATATTATTATTTCTTTGTATTCTTCTTAAATGAGAAGTGGGGAGGTGGAGAGATAGACTGTCTCATGTGCCTAACCAGGATCCACCCAGCATACCCACCAGGGGGCAATGCTCTGCCCATCTGGGCCATTGCTCTGTTGCAACAGGAGCCATTCTGCTGCCTAAGGCGGAGGCCATGGAGCCATCCTTACCACCTGTGACACCTTTGCTCCAATGGAGCCTTGGCTGGTGGAAGGGAAGAAAGAGATAGAGAGAAAAGAGAATGTGGAGGGGGAAGACGCAGATGGGCACTTCTCCTGTGTCCCCTGCTGGGAATTGAACCCCGGGACCTCCACACGCCGGCCAACACTCTACCGCTGAGCCAAAGAACCAGGGCCTATAATTATTACATTTAAACATTACTTTCCTATCTTATAGACAGTCCAAAATAAATCTGCCAGTAGCCAAGCTTGAAAGTTAAAATTCTGAGTGCTTTGCATAACTCTGCTATTATTGTATACCTGATAGCCTAAACTTATTATTAAAATTTATTGTAGTAACATATTATTAAAGTGTATTATAGTCATTGGTCTTCCAGGTGATCTGTTATATTATCACTCTTCACCCTGAGTGATATTTATTGACCATGATGAGTATCAGAAATTTTGAGAGGCTGTGTGAAAGCTAGCAAATATAGCCTTAAACTTACTATTTTCTACCTACATGGCAGGTGGGTGAAATTATTACCAAATTTTAGTATGAAATAGATGAAAGAAATGTAAAATCCATGAAGTAGGAGTAGGAAAAGAGTATTCCAGGCCTAGAATACAGAATAGTAAATTAATGGAACACTGGATCTGGAATAAAAATAAAAATGTACTAGCTTGTTACATCTTAGAATTTTCAAAGCATTGCAGAAAATGAATGGATCTTTCTTAATTTGCATCTGAGTAGACTGTACTGTAAATACATTGCTAAGCAACTAACAAATTCTGAGTGATAGACATTTCCAGGCTCTGACAACTATCTGACAATGAAACAAAGTAAACAGGTCTCCAAATAACAACAGTTATCTCAACTCTGACAATGTGTACAGTCAAGTCTCTCAGTTTAAGTAAATAAATGGCAACGCCCACTCTGTTCTTTTTCTGAGACATGCAATCAGTTGTATTAGCCAATATTCTTTTAATTTTTGCTTTAAATATCATATAATAGTTACATAAAATGTTACCATTGTGGAAAGAAGGATAATAGGTACACATGAGTATATTCTGCATCTTGTTGTGAGTCTATAATTATTTCAAAAAAGTTAAAAATAAATGAAAGTGCCCAAATACCTATGAACTTTTCAACATTTCTAGTAAACTCAACTTATTACAAAATAAATATATCTTGTCAAATTACTCTGAATATATGATTTTTAATCTTGCTTAAGACAATAGCAGCAGGCAATAAAGAATAAGTCATCCCCAGGTCTAATTTCTTAAGGTGTAAATTTGCAATGTCTTTTTTGTGCAGTTTTTTGATACATAGGAAAAGACAAAATGTGTGTGCTTACCATTGGAAGAATTCATTACAAATGTTTATATTATGAGAATAAAAATTTTTTCAAATATATAGGTAAGGATCTTAATTGCATTATTGTTGTTCATAGTAAAAGATGGAACACCCATTAAACTTCTAACATTAGAGCTTTATTTAAAATATAGAATATACATGTAATAAAATATTTTTAAACTGTTAAGTAGTAATTTCAATATTCATTCATTAACATAAAAATCATTCAGAAATACTTAAATGGAAAACACAAGAAAGCTATGCACCATATGACTATGAATATCTTAGTTGGAACTATAAGCAGTTATAGGAATTATAGGAATAATATCAAAATGGTAAAAGCAATTTTTTCCCTGCTGTATAAAAAAGGATATTCTTCCTCAACTGTAGTTTCTTATTTGCATTTTGTAAACTTTTTATAATAAGTATGTATTTGACTTAAAAAAGTAGAGTGTAAAATCATCAATTTCATTTAACAATTCAGATGCAGGAATAAATGAAATAATTAAATTTGCTTTGTATTTTAAATTATTTGGGATTACATGTTAAAATTAACCAAACACTAAGGGAAACTATTCAGTAAAACCTTAGTTTAACCAATAAAATAGGAAGAAATAAGAAACAGAAAAGAAAGAGGACAGTGATGTAACACAAATTTTGGTGTAAGTTGAAACACATCCTAGCCTAAGTCACTTACCTAACATAACAGAGTTGGAAAATCATAATCTAGAGCATAAAAGCACAACTGAGCCACAGAAAAAAGAAAAGGACATAAATGTACTGTATACTGTATTGTAATAACAGAAAAAATTGCCAAAAAATGAGTGTAGAAAAAATTCCTTACCTTTATTCCTGTGGTTGGCTTGCACACTGAAAGGGGCATTGTAAGGTGGGAGAGAGTGACCTATTGGGAGGAGGAAGCTGGAGAGGCAGGAGAACCTGCAGAAGGTGCTGGAGATACTGCGTCAGATGAATCAGGATTGCCTAAGGAACATGCAGGAGACGCTGGAGATGATCCTACCTGTACTACAGGTGTTTCATCTCGAGAAGAAACTGATGTAGAGGGTACAGGATCTGTTGCAGGTTTCTTTATCTTCTTAAGGAATTGTTCTAGGATAGACTGAAACTAGTTCAGCCACTGAGTCCATAAGTACGGTGCTAACGGCATAAGATGAAACACTCAAGTCTCAATTTTTTTAAGTTTTTATGGGAGTGAGTATTGTAAACTTGAAGTGTCATATTTTGAGACTGTCACAACCCGAGGACCCACTGTAAATAGCAAAGAAAGTTCAGTTAGATAATTCTCTGTTGACAGGATTTCATGTTCTCTCTCTAGTCATATATTAGACCTAGGGTTAGCTTATTGTATGTAAATATATATATATATATATATATATATATATATATATATATATATATATATACACAGATTAATTTCTCACTGTATCTTTCTGTTTAACAGCAATCTTAGTTGAACACTGTTTGAAAAAACAATTGTTGTGTATGTTGTTTTTACTAATATATGCATATTAGACACCATTTTTCTTTAGTGAATTTAGATATTTTTAGAGAGCTTACAATTCAATACTTTAGTAAAACATTGTAAAAATAAAAATATGTAGCTGAGAAAAATTCTGAAATGTTAACTATCAAACATTTTTATCTAGAAATATGTTATAATGTAGTATGTTTTAATATAATTATTGGAGAATATAAAAACATATATCAACTATTAAAAATGTAATCTCATATGGAAAAAATGACTTTTAAAAGCAAGTCTTTACCATATGCACTTCGCAAGGCTGCCTTGCATTTTTATTCTTTTATATCAATCTGCTCAACTTCAAGCTGTCACCATCACAGCTTCATATGTATTTTAGTGGGTCTAGTAGGAAGCAGCATGCAAAAGACAGCATAAATTTAAAGGACAGGAATACTAAAATGAAATGTTGATTTATGTTTAAACTATTGCCTATATGACTGTTATATAGCACTCTTTGCACTGCCAAAAAAATTTGTGATTATTCTAAATATCTCATCCTTCTTCATGAGGCCAAAAGATTGAATGTTCTTCACTTTAAATTGCTCTCATGGAAACTGAAGTATAGAATAGCTAAAGGAATAGTATATGGTCATCTCATACTTGTAGGAGTAGAGAATTGTTTAATAAAAGTGAAGAAAAATATATTGACAGAATAACGAAACATCCTTGCTCATTGTATTTCAAACAGAATGTCAAAAATAGAAAAATATGACATTCTTGACTACATAAGATAATTTTAGTTATCAGTAGATAAATCACTGATGTTTATAGGTTTTCCTCATGACTATGTATATGAGGCTTAAGCAAAATATCTTCAGTAAGATAAAATGGATACCTTCTATTGATGATGTCTGCTGGCAATTTGGAACTGACTTAAAATTCCATCCCAACATGCAATTTTAAAGCACATAATTGTCTGCTGCTATGGAGTAGGACTATTAAATCTTTAATGTGTGGCCTGTCTACACTCCAGAGATGCCCCTTAAATCCAGTTGTTTCCAGTAACTGATCATCCCATCCCACCTCTATCACTGTGATTAATGGTGAAATGTAGTGTTATCTCTTCAAAATAATACCCCCTTTAATTTTATCAAAGAATTATATGCCAAAATTTGTTTTATCTATAATGCCAAACTGGGTTAAAAACAGAAAAAAATGTGTATAAATTGGCTCTTTAGCAAAAAGAGCTAACCTATAGACAAGAATAAAGATACTGATCTGGGTTCCTTACTCAGGATTCCACAGTCTTCACAGTCATTCCTGTAGACACTCCACTTACATTGCATAGAAGACTGGAGAGTGTGCCCTAACCCAGAGCAAACAACACGTCTTTAACACCAAAATCACATTTACAAAGTTATCACAACTCCCATACTGTCAACCACCACTTTCATAATAAAAAATAAAGCATTAAGCCATACTATTTTTTAAAGAATTTTATTATGAAATAAATATTAATTCACAGAAAAATGCAATGAAATTGTTTAGGGAGGCTCCAACATCTTTCACCCAGACTCTTCTAATGTTAACATTTTGCATGCCTATACTACCAGAAGAATCGGCTTGGAGTTATCCAAAAAGCTTATTAGATTTTACCCGTTATATGCACACTTATCTGTGTCCATGTATCTATGTGTATGCATAGCTCTATGCAGTTTTTTACAGTGAATGTTAGCTTCATGGAACCACCATCCTGATCAACATACTTAACTGTACCATCATCACAAGATGTTGCATAATTTTTAACTAGTTAATATATCTGAAGTGTTCTATTAAGCCATTTATGTATACAGTACTATTTATCCACAAGCCACCACATGAGGTAGATCATATTTCCAATTTTTGTTGATAGGGGAACAGTCTCAAAATGTTTACTTATCCGAAATCGTGAAACTAGTAATAAATAGTTAAAAAGTTAGGACTAAACTCAAGGTTTTTTGTTTGTCTTTTTGTGCCAAGTGTTTTCACAGAAGTTCACACCCAAGCAGGAGGCACTTCTGTTTGTCTGTTTCTTTGTTTGTTTGGAGACAGGGCATGGGAAATAAGGAGAGCTATGCAGAGAAGAATAATTTTGATCCTCTTGACACCTGATGTTAAATACTGAATCCTCTCCATTGCTTTTCAAGTTTGTCTTCTCATTTTAGTCACTTGCAGAGGTAGAAGGAGGTAGAGAAAAAGGAAAAGGAATATATATATTTATATTTATATACATATCTATGCATACATATAGGGTAAATGCTGTATATACAAATATATATGGGCTATGTATGCATATAAATGTATACACATATATTTATGTTCACATATATATGCATACATATATGTTATGTATTCATACGTAACTATCTGTTCTGATATCTTTCTCTCAAAAGTAAAGAGCAGGACTGAAAGATCATCACTCATATATATCTAAGAAAAACAGCAGAAAAGACATTGACACATAGTTAGGTAAACAGTGTAATTTGAATGTACATTACTGCACGGTTGAGTGATATTTTTTGTTATTTGTAATATTATACTGCCTATTTCTTTCCCGTTAACATTTTTCTGATGAGGATCTGATAGGTGTCTCATTTACTCAGTTGCTTAGCAATACACTCACAGTAAATTCTAATAAATTACAAGTCCTTAACACGTTCTTGTCTTAATTCTTCCTTTCTCATTGGTCTCTGGAATATTTTCTGAAATATTCTGGTAAAATCTGAGGTAAATGTATTGACATACCAGTTTCAATCTCTCTTTCATTCACTCTCTCACTCACTAATGTTCCAGACCCAGGATATTTTTTTATACTTCTCCTGCAGGAACTTTAGATTCCTTCCACCACTTCTCTGCAACATTATTCTTTAAGCTTTAATTCATTGGTTCTTTCATCTGTAACTTATATGCCAAACACTTAAATAAATTGTTTTTAGTTTGCTCACTCTTTCCTCTCAGTCTTTCCTATGTGTGATGTAAAAATGGGATTCACTACAACTTACTTAGTAAAAAATTCTTGAACATGGTAATGACATTCAGATTTTAAACAGCTAAATTATTGACAGATATCTATTACATGTCAATATTTTGATCACCTCTTCCACAGTAAAACATTTTCCCTTTATGTACTTGAAAAACAGTTTTTAAATTTATCATCATACAAATATTTTTATACCAAAATAAAAAAATGAAACATTTTCTCCCATAGGAATACATCCAGGTATTAATAGTTAGTGTAACTGATTTTGTATGAATATATTTATTTAACTTCTTGTTTACAATTTTATCTTTAAAATGCAGAAAGTGAGATAGGGCCAAGAGATATCAAGAGGTTAAGTATATATATTCCTACAGAGGTATGCCTCTGGACTCGTTAGTATGTATATCAAAGGTGTGCCTCATACTGGGTCCTTTGCTGTCTCCAAAAATTGGCTAGCAGTCTCCTGAGCTAGAAAGGTTTTTTACAGTCTGAAAACATAACGTAGAGAAAAGTATATAGATCCATATATGTGTGTGTGAATATACACCTACATACACACACAATACACTAATTGTAAGAAGTTTGTTACATTCATTAAGATAGAAGCCATTTCAAGTTTATTCACAGAGAATTATAGTTTTATTTTTATAGGATCAGCCTGGCTGGCTAAGAATAGAGACCTACGTGTGGAAGCACAGAGATTTTTTGACAAGGTTATTGCCACAGTCAGTAACATGTGATGAAGGCTCCAACAAGGATGTTGGTAGGAATAATGGCTAGAACTGGCACGACTTGTTCATGCTTTGGATGTGGTATGTTAGATAAAAAGAGACCCAAAGAGTGTCTGAATTTTGTCCTGAATACTCTGTAGGATTTATTTGTCTTTTACTTAAATGGGTGGGAGGAGAACAATTTTGGATTTGGAGAACAAGATTTCAGTAGTCGAGGAGATATTAAAGAAGCATTTGTATATATAATCTCAGTTATCAAATAAGAGGTCCAGACTGAGAATATATGTTTGGAAATATACCAGTAGACATTCTAAACCATGAATTTGGATAAGATTACCAGAAAAACAATGTATGATATCAAGTGACTAACAGTTTGGGGACTGATCCTTGAGGCACTCTGAAATTCTGTTTTTGCAAGTAGAAGAAAGGCAAAAAGAAATCTAAAGAGTGGCCAGTAACAATGAAGTCAAATAAAGAGTTTTAAATTGAGGAAATAGAAAAAAAATGAGAGAGAAACTACATCAAATATACCAAATTAGTAAAATACGATAAACTCTGTGAATAACTATTGGCTTTCATAACATAAGAGACATTGATGTTTTATTCAAGAGTAATTTTCATGGAATATTATAAGTAAAACTTTCATGTACTAAAATATTAGAGAACTAAAAGAAGAAATAAGACTAAGTGATTTTAAAGAGAAAATGAAAAAGATAGAGGGAGAAAGAAGGAGAGAGAGAAAATCATCAACTTGTTCCATTTATTTATGTATTCATTGGTTAATTCTTGTATGTACCCTGACCAGGGCCAAACCTGCAAACCTGGTGTATCAGGACAACCCTCTAAACAAATAAGCTCCCAAGCCAGGGCAAGGAAACTCATTTTTTCAAAGGAAATTTTAAAAAAGGCAGTGTGGGATCAAGAGATATTTTTATTTTAGTTCTGTTTTGTTTAACCCGGAGAAAATTTTATCATGTTTGTTTATGGATAAAAATAAAAGGGTGGAAAAATTATGTAAGAGACAGTAGAAAAATGCTGGAATGAAAAAGTGACCTGGTAGGCCTAATATAGGAGAACATAACAAAAAGCTTAGTATATAAGGAAAGGTGCGCACAACAGCATAGATAGCTTACAAGTTTATGGAAATGTCTTCCAATAGTTTCTATTTTCTCAGTGTATAAGAAACAAAGTTATTAACTAACAGTTATAATAATGTTAGAGGCATTATTGTAACTAATTAGAGTTGACATGATAAATAGTTATCTAAGGCAGTCAGTAGTCTTAAGAGCAAGAAATACTAGTCATTTTAGCTTATGTTTATGATTTTAAAATAAGCTCAGTTAGCTTGACCTGTGCTGGTACAGTGGATAAAGCGACGACCTGGGAACACTGAGGTTGCCAGTTCAAAACCCTGCATTGGTCTGGTCAAGGCACATATGGGAGTTGATGCTTCCAGCTCCTCCCCCCTTTCTCTCTTTCTTTCTCTCTCTCTCTCTTTCACTCTGTGTCTCCTCTCTAAAATTAATAAAATAAAATAAAAAATAAATAAATAAAATAAAAAATAAAACCTCTAAAATAGGCTCAGTTAGCATGACTATTTGGTTTTCTGTGGATATGTATATTTACTCTGGAATAAGCTCATATTAGAATAAAAAAGAGATTTAACCAAGGTTGCAGAGGCTTTTTAGTAAGCTAAATAAACTGAGAATGAAAAATAAAGTTAATAGTGTATATAAAAGGAATCACATGTGTTAATGGATCATGGGATATATGCTGGATAAGCAGACAAATGAGAACACAGTAAAATGAGGGTCTAAAAAAAAGTATTGGGGGTGGCAAGATGGGAGTAGGCAGATGTACCAACTTCCACCTCTCAGAACCAAAGTGGATTACAACTTAATTTTAAGAACCATCATCTAGAAAAACTAACTTTGGACTAAACTAAGATACTTGTTAACCAAGGCGCACTAAAGATGCCACACTGAGATGGGTAGGAAGAGCAGAAAGGCAGAGAGGGATGCCCAGCTCCCGGAAGAGAGCAGCCTAAAGGGACTCATGTGGCAGGAAGAGAGTTTAACAAAGAGGGGAGGGTCCTGGGCCATAGCAACAAATTTCCAGCCTGTAGCCCCAGAGCCTAGAAGAAGCAAATAGACAATATTTAGCTGTGAAACAAGTCAGGATACTATTTGTAAGAAAGAGACAGATTTCTCAGACCAGGATTCTTCTTAAAGGGATCGTGCAGAAAACCTCTTTCTAACCACTCACCCGGGGCTCCAGAGGATGGGGAGAGATGAGAGGCCTGAAATAGCAGGAAGAGAGCATAATCTAAGAGGCAGAGGGAGAAACACTTAGACGGACAGCCACCCTAACCCCTTGGCTGAGTCACCACCCAGATTTAAAATGAATATTTCCCCTGGAACCAACATTACCAGCAAAGGGAAGCAGGACACCAGCCAAACATGCTCTCCCATGGCACTCAGAGCAGAGTCTCTTAAAATGAGGGAGACTTCAGGAATAAAATATTGAATGATTAGGTCTGAGCTGCAGTGCCCCCACCCACACTGCTAAGAGCTCGCTGGAGGGAGGGTGGTGGCAGGACACGGAAGCACAGTACCATTGGCGGGGCGGAAGCCGGGCCAGCCATGACTGAGGCCCAGCGTGAGCTCAGTCTTGCCCTGTGGGGGTGGAGGAGAAGCACAGAAGTGGTCCTACCCAGCTGCAGGCTGGGCAAGCAAGAGCAAGAGCAAGGGCAGTCCTACCTGCAATCCTGGCTGCAGGGGAAAGGCGAGAGCCTGGGAACTACAAAGACCCACGGCTGCGTGGGCACACAGCCCCACCCGCCCAGCCTAGAGAGTCAGGGGCGAGAGTGCTACTCTGCCCAAGGGGGCAGAAAAAAGCCCAACAACAGGCAAATACCTGCAACTGAGCACGGGCATGCAACCCCACCCAACCCGCAAGGCTAGGGCTTGCAGCCCAATGCACAAGCATGGCTTTGCCCACAGGGGCAGAGTGAAAGCCCGAGAATAGGCAGAGACTCAGGGCTAAGCAAAGGTGATCCACCCTGCCTGTGGTGACAAGGCTTGCAGGTGCAGCACGGCATGCAGCCCCACCCACGATAGCAGGGTGAGGGCTGAGCCTTGCCAAAGCCAGTAGACCCAGGCACATAAACTCAGCCCTTCCTATAAAAAAGAGGCAAAAACCGCAGTGACAACCACAGAGGGCTGGCACTGGCAACACCCATACATGAAGGTGCAGGCAGCAGCAGAGGGGGTGGCAGGCCTGCAGACAGACCACACCTAGGAAACACAGAGTCCACACCCACTGAACTCCAGTGGCCACACCCTTCTTACACACAGAAAAATAGGAAGGCAGAGAAATGCAACCCAGATGAATCAAGAGAAAAGGACATGAACAATTCATATAACCAAATTACTGGATGCAGAGTTTAAAATAATGATTGTTAGGATGCTCAAAGATCTTAGAGCAACAATAGATGGTCATAATGAATACCTAAATAAAGAGATATGTATAAAAAAGGACATTGAAATAATAAAAAAGAATCAGTCAGAAATTACAAATACAATATCAGAAATGAAGACCACAATGGAAGGAATTCAAAGCAGGATGGATGAAGCTGAGGGTTTAATTGGTGAGTTAGAGGATAAGATAAACAAAGGCATTAAAGCAGAGCAGCAAAAAGGAAAAAGACTCAAAAAGTCTTAGAAAACTCTAAGAGAGCTCTGTGACAACACGAAGAGAAATAACATCTGTATCATAAGGGTTTCTGAAGAAGAAGAGAAAGAACAGGGGATAGAGACTTTGTTCAATCAAATCATAGCTGAAAACTTCCCAAAATAGATGCAGGAAAAAGTCACACAAGTTCAAGAAGCACAGAGAATTCTATTAAAGAGAAAGCCAAAGAAATCTACAACAAGAAACATCATAATTAAAATACCAAAGCTAAGAGATAAAGAGAAAATATTAAAAGCTACTAGAGAAAAAGAGGCTATCACCCACAAAGGAAAACCTATAAGGATGACATCCGACTTCTCAAAAGAAACACTTGAGGCCAGAAGGGAATGTCAAGAAATATTCAAAGTAATGCAGAACAAGAACCTACAACCAAGACTACTTTATCCAGCAGGCTACAATTTAAAATTGAAGTAGAAATAAAATGCTTCCGAAAACAAACAAACAAAAAAACAACAAAGAATAACTGAAGGAATTCATTACAACCAAACTAATGATGCAAGAAATGTTAGGTGGTGTATTGTAAACAGATCAAAGGAGAAAAAGAATATAACAAAAGAGGAATACAGCTTTAAAAAATAAAATGGCAATAAAAAACTACATATAAATAATAATCTTAAATGTAAATGAATTAAATGATCCAATCAAAAGACATAGGTAGCTGCATGGATAAGAAAATAGGACCCATGCATATGTTGTCTACAAGAGACACACTACAAAACAAAATTTGCACATAGACTGAAGGTAGAAGGATGGAAAAAATATTTCATGCAAATGGAAATGAAAAAAAGCTGGTGGAGCAATACTTATATCTGACAAAATGGACTTTAAAACAAAAGCCATAAGAGATAAAGAGGGTCACTACATAATGATAAAGAGGAGCAATGCCACAGGAACATATAACCATTATAAATATCTATACACTTAATATAGGAGCACCTAAATATATAAAACAGACATTGATGGATATAAAGGGTAAGATCAACAGCAATACTATAATAGTAGGGGATTTCAATACCCCACTAACATCACTAGATAGATCCTCAGAAAAGAAAATTAACAAAGAAACAGCAGACTTAAAGGACAAACTAGATCAACTGGATTTAATAGATATTTTCAGAACTTTTCTCCTTAAAGCAGCAGAATATACATTCTTTTCAAGTGCTCATGGTACATTCTCTAGGATAGACCACATGTTAGGACACAAAAGCAGTCTCAACAAATTTAAGAAGATTGAAATCATATCAAGCATTTTCTCTGATCACAATGGCATGAAACTAGAAATCAACCACAACAAAAGAACTGGAATATACTCAAACACTTGGAAATGAAATAGCATGCTATTAAATAACAAATGGGTTAACAATGAAATCAAGGAAGATACAAAAAATTTCCTTGAAAAAATGGAAATGAACATACAACTCAAAATTTATGGGACACAGCAAAAGCAGTGCTCAGAGGAAAGTTTAAAGCATTACAGGCATACTTTAAGAAGCTAGAAAAAGCTCAAATAAACAACTTAACCGTGCATCTCAAAGAACTAGAAAAAGAACAGCAAGTAAAGTGCAGAGGTAATAGAAGAAAGGAAATAATAAAGATCAGAGTGAAAATAAATGGCATAGAGGCTAAGAAAACAATACAGAGGATCAATGAAACCAGGAGCTGGTGTTTTGAAAAGATAAACAAGATTGATGAACCTTTAACCAGACTCACCAAGAAAAAAAAAAAAAAGAGAGGACTCAAAAAAATTAGAAATGAGAGTGGAGAAATAACAACTGACAGAACAGAAATACAAACGATTGTAAGAAAATACTATGAAGAACTGTATGCCAAAATATTATACAACCTTGATGAAATGGACCAATTTCTTCAAATATATAATCTTTTAAAAATCAATCTGAAAGAATCAGAAAACCTAAGCAGACTGATTACAACATATGAGATTGAAACAGTAATCAAAATACTTCCAACAAACAAAATCTCTGGGCTGGATGGCTTCACAAGTGAATTCTACCAAATAATGATAGAAGAACTAACTCCTCTCCTCCTCAAGGAGTCTCAAAAAATTTCAAGAGAAAGGAAGACTTCCAAGTTTCTTTTATGAGGCGAGCATAATTCTGATTTCAAAACAAGGCAAAGACAACACAAAGAAAGAAAATTATAGGACAATGTTCCTGATAAATTTAGATGCTAAAATCTTCAACAAAATATTAGCAAACCGGATACAGTAATATATGAAAAAAATCATACGTCATGATCAAGTGGGATTTATTATGGGGAAATAAGGCTGGTATAATATTCATAAATGAACCAATGATTCATCAAATAAACAAAAGGAAGGAGAAAAACCACATAATAATTTCAATAGATGCAGAAAAAGCATTAGATAAAATCCATCACCCATTCATGATCAAAGAGGGAATACAGGAAACATATCTCAACATGATAAAGGCCATTTACGACAAACCCACAGCCAACATCATATAGAAATTAAAAGCAATCCCCTTAAGATCAGGAACAAGGTAGGGCTTCCTTCTTTCACCACACTTATTCAATACAGTTCTGGAAGTCATAGTCACAGCAATCAAACAACAAGAAGAAATAAAAGGCATCCAAATTGGAAAAGAAGAAGTAAAACCTATCATTATTTGCTGATGATATGATACTGTACCAAGAAAACCCTAAAGTCGCAATCAAAAAACTACTGGACCTGATAAATGATTTCAGCAAGGTGGCAAGATATAAAATTAATACTCAGAAATCAGAGGCATTTTTATATACAAACAATGAACTGTCAGAAAGAGAAATTAAGGAAGCAATCCCCTTCACTATTTCAACAAAAGAAATAAAGTACCTAAGAGTAAATTTAACCAAGGTGATTAAAGACTTGTACTCGGTAAACTATACAACATTGATAAAAGAAATCAAGGAAGATACAAACAAGTGGAAGCATATACCAAGCTCATGGTTAGGAAGAATAAACACCATTAAAATGTCTATGTTACCCAAAGCAATTTATAAATTCAATGCAATACCAATTAAAATACCAATGACATACTTCAAGGACATAGAACACATATTCCAAAAATTTATACGGAACCAAAAAAGACCACAAATAGCATCAGCAATCTTGAAAAGAAAGAATAAAGAGGGAGGTATTACACTTCATGATATCAAGTTATACTACAAAGCCATTGTACTCAAGACAGCATGGTACTCGCATAAGAACAGGCATATAGATCAATGGAACTGAACAGAGAACCCAGAAATAAACCCACACCTTTTTTGGACAACTGATATTTGACAAAGGAGGTAAGAGCAAACAATGAAGTAAAGACAGTCTCTTCAACAAATGGTGTATGAAACTTGGACAGCTACCTTCAATAAAATGAAACTAGACCACCAACTTGCAGTAAGCTCTCTGACATCTCTCACAGCAATATATGTATTTGCCGACTTATCTGCATGGACAAGTGAAATAAAAGACAGGATAAACAAATGAGACTATATCAAACTGAAAAGCTTTTGCACAGCTAAAGACAATAAGAACAGAATAAAAGGATAAACTACACAATGGGAGAACATATTCGACAATACGTCTGATAAGGGGTTAATAAACAAAATATATAAAGAACATGTAAAACTCAACACCAGAAAGATAAACAGTCCAATCAAAAATCGGTAAAAGAAAATAATAGACACTTCTTCAAAGAGGACATACAGATGGCCAATAGGCATATGAAAAAATGCTCAACATCACTGATCATTAGAGAAATGCAAATTAAAACCACAATGAGATATCATCTCACACCATTCAGAATGGCGCTCATCAGCAAAACAACACAGAATAAGTGCTGGCGAGGATGTGGAGAAAAGGGAACCCTCCTGCACCACTGGTGGGAATGCAGACTGGTGCAGCCACTGTGGAAAACAGTATGGAGATTCCTCAAAAAAATTAAAAATTAAACTGCCGTCTGATCCAGCTATCCCACTCTTAGGAATATAACCCAAGAACACCATAGCACTGTTTCAAAAGGATAAATGCACCCCCATGTTTATGGCAGCATTGTTCACACTAGGGAAGGTCTGGAAACAGCCCAAGTGTCTATCAGAGGACGAGTGGAGTAAAAATCAGTGGTACATATATACAATGGAATACTATGGGGCCATGAAAAAGAAGGAAATCTTACCTTTTGTGACAACATGAATGGACTTGAAAACTATTATGTTAACTGAAATAAGCCAGGAAGACAAAGAAAAATATCATATGACGTCACTTATTTGAGGAATCCAATAAACAATGTGAACTGAAGAATGAAATTGAGACAGAGAAGAGATCAAAGGGACCAGAGGAAAAGAGGACAGAGGGAAAGATGAAGGACAGATTAACCTGAAGGGAAGGGGGAGGCCAATATGGGGAGGGAGAGAAGGCAGATGTTGAGGGTGCAGAGAGGGTGGGAGAGGGGGTAGGGTGAGGCACAAAGAAAACCAGATAGGAGGTGACAGAGGACAATTTAACTTTGGGTGATGGGTATGCAACATAATTGAATGATAAGATAACCTGGAGATGTTTTCTTTGAACATATGTACCCTGATTTATTAATGTCACCCCATTAAAATTAATTAAAAAATAAAAAACTGATGTTTCTCATCTCCCTTCCTGTCTGTCTGTTCCTATACAGCTAGTGCTTGACTTACGACCACAATTGGTTCCAACAGACCAGACTGGTTGTAACAGGATTTGGTCGTAAGTTGAGTAGGCTATATGTACAGTACTGTGAAATGATGTAATGAAAATCTTTAAGTCTTATTTTATCATAATTTTCTTGCATTATTGTTATATATCATAATTTTTTTGTTCATTTTATGCCTTTTTTATCATCTCTACACCATTTTGTTTTTTATTTTTACATTTGTCAGGTTTTAAATAAAACACTGCGTTACCAGTACAACTGGTTTAATATTTGCAAAACATACAAAACTACAAAATACAGGTGCATACAAAAATTTCTCCAAAAAAAAAAAAAAAACTGCTCCAGATGCAAAGCAGTCCTGGCTAGCGATTGTGGTCATAAAGTGAATGATCGTAAGTTGTATAGGTTGTAAGTCAATCAATACCTGTATGTCCCTCTCTCTGACTCTCTCTGTCTCTACCACAAAAAAACAAACAAACAAACAAAAAACACATCAAATATCAAGAAATCAAAGGACTAGACAGTTTTTCAGACCTCTTACAATGAAAGAGGAAAGTTAATAACTCTCTTTTTGAAGCAATTATGAATGGTACTGTTTTCTTGATTTCCCTTTTGGATAGAGCATTATTGGTGTATAAAAATGCAACTGATTTAAAAAAAAATATTTTTTTATTTTGCTACTTTACTGAATTTATCAGTTCTAGTAATTTTATTTGTCTGTGTGTGTGTGTGTGTGTGTGTAATCTTTAGGGTTTCCTATATCCAGTGTCATGTAATCTGCAAATAGTGACAATTTTAATTTTTCCTTTCCAATTTGGATGCCTTTTATTTATATTCATCTATCTATCTATATTTATTTTTTCATTCATTCATTCATTATTTCATACATTCATCCCTCCACTGGAGTCCAGGCTAAGTGGCTGTGTTTGAGATTCTGTGTGTTGGCCCTTTAAGAGGGAACCCACATACCTCTGGTCTTTCTGGTGGAAAGAAACTGTTGCTTTTCAAAAGCAAATGCTATGTGGGCACCTTTTCTTGGCTCTGGTGTTCTGCCATGGAGGGCCTGGTTTAGGGGTCAGACCCCACACTTCTCAGAAATAATTTCCTCCACAGCTGAAATAATCTTTCCAGAATCTCAGCCACCACTCATGGGCATGGATCCAGCCCTTTACACATCTCTGCCCTTTCTACCAGTTGTGATGTGGCTTCTTCTGTGAATTCTTGGTTATAGGACTCCTCTTCACTTAGTCTTGAGCTGGTTATTTAGGACGGTTGTTCTTGAATTTTTTTGAAACTCCCTTTGGTCCTGAGAGGAGGTGTGTGTAACATCCACCTACTCTCCTGTCATCTTGGATCTCTCATGAAACTTGACAACTTTCCTGACAATGTTTCTTCACCCAAAAATCTTTCTCATCATTTGAGTTAAAGTGACCAATGTATTTTAAAATAAAACAGCTGAGAAGGCACTTAGAAGGTATTTTATTATGGAGATTAATATAATCTTTGTGAAACATTTCTTTTGATAAGGCTTTAGTCTGAAATATTTCCAGAATTTCATGGCATAGTAAATAAACTGTTCTAAGAGTCAGATAAACCAACCAAACAAAAAAAATCCCAAGACAATAAGAACAAAAAAAAAAATACTGACAACAACAAAATCAATGATTCTGGAAGATAGTTGATGTTACTATTTAAATATATGTACCAGTGTTTTATACCCATGTGAATTGAAGTAGCTAGCTTTAGGCCATTGCTCTTACTGTGGACAGCTAAAGAATTAATTTACTGGAAAACACAGAAAGCTTCTAAAGGCATGAAAACTGCAGAGCAATACTCCAGGGGAAGAAGTTGAAATAGGTGCTAATTGCATTGAATTCCCAGGGAGCATGTGCTCATATTGGAGTTAAACAGGAGGCTGAAAATGTGGATCCTACTCCTGTGGAAGGGTCTTGCTGGAGAAGAGTTATTTTGGCAAAACTTGACAGGTCTCAAAACCAAGCTGATTTTGCTTCAAGACGTTGGTGAATTCAGAAACTTTACATAGATGACTAAATTGTCAAAGAAGAGTGAAGTAATTTGAATAATACTCACCATTCCATAGAACATTAAAATCTGAAAAACTGCAAAAAACAATTAATCATAAACTTTGGAAATTAATTGAACAACTATGATATATTTATCTGTGGAAGCTATAATTTGAGGTAGAGGAAAACAGTCTTATTTGCTTCTTAATATAATTTTGAAAATTTCTAATTATTTCTATTAATGATTCTAAAAATTTTGGGCAAGAGCTATTCCAAATAAAACAGAACACATTAGCTCAACAAATCGTAATAAATTAAAAATATATTATTTGTTGATAACTCAATATGTTACAGTCTTTTAGTCACATGCATAGTCACTTGCAGAGTTACATTTAAATGTAGAAATCTCTGGTCAAATGTACAAGCATAGTAATTTTATTGCACTTTGCTTTATTCTGCTTCCCAGATGTTGGGCAAGACCATCTGCCAGGAAAAAGATTACAATTTACTTTATTGTGATCCTTACTTTATTTTAGTAGTTTTGAAGTAAGGTCACAGTATCTTCAAGTTATGCTTGTATATATGTAACCTCTTTGAAGATAACAAGAAAGAAAACTAAAATAAATTCATTACTAATAAATAAAATGAATATTAAGTTTAAAAATAAGATATAAATACATTTTGGTTTAATTTAAAACCTATATATTTCTTATTAAAAATATTAACTTTCTAGAAAACAAAATATCATGATGTTAGTTAATGAAATTATAAAATAAAAAGTTACTTAAATAAGAATTATTCCCTGATAAATTAAAGATGTCTTATTTTGTAGAAGTAAACTATCATATATGGAGAGAAAACAATGTAAGACAATTCAAATTATACAGTTGAATTTAAAAAATTTAAAAATAAGACAATATATTCTGCTCACAAAATTTAGGGGGTATTTCAAAATGAATATGAAGTGATAAAATTTCCTTTAATTTTTGTGAGCAGTGTAATTATAACATATTTGCAAAAAGTTATTATTCAATCTATTAAAATTCCTCTGTGTCATCTACTGCTTTTAAAATTGAATTTATTGGGGTAACACTAGTTAACATCATTATATAGGTTTCAGGTGCCCAATCTATACCACATCTGTATACTCTTAACTACTTAACTTTTTTAATATAATGTCATAATCTTACAATTTTCCTGGATCCATTTTTTTAAAGACTTTAGATAATTTAGTTGTGCAGATATCTCTATATAGTTTTTCTAAATTGTTATTATTAGAATACTGTAAACTTGATTATTAGGCATAAGTTTTCCTTTTAGAATGAATATTAAGGAGCAGAAAATAGTAACAATCTTCACTGCTTTCAGTGTCTCAATATTGTTGGAAAGGCAGAGACTGCTAAAACATTTGTTTTGCTAAAAAGCACATGTGTAAATTTTCAATGCTTTATAACAATCAACAATATGTAAGAATACACCTTGAAACTTTCTTCATTGTTTTGTTATAAATATCCCCAGGCAGATGTTCAAAGTTTATAGCTGATTCTAGGACACCTTAGTTTAAAAGCTTGTAAAATATTGATGCAAAATATGGTGACTAAATCACTTTTAATAACCTTTAATAATAATGAAATAAACACTTGGTCTTAAAAATAATTACATTATATTGCATGGTATATCTTTCTTTTTCTTTATTTCTTTTTTTTGTTTGTTTCTTTCATTTAATTTATTTGTTCAACAGTGTGTATTGAATAGTTCTACACAATAAGCAGCATGCTAAAAATACTTGAGGCCCAGCAATGAACATAATTCTTGCATCCTGAGACACACTGCCTCTCATACTGTAATGCACTGGGAGGCCCAGTGATCAAACTCACCTAAGTTTTTTTGATAGAAGAGTAAAATATTGCTAAACACTCCACCCCAACTCCAGCTAGCTGGTATAATTATTTTTTTAATTGTTCTATACTTTATTTTTTAAAATTATGTTTATTGTGTTAACATAGATTCAAGTGTCCCACTGAATACAACACCCTCCCCTCCTCCCCCATGTCCCTGTCTATACCCCCTTTGCCCCTCTCCCCCCAACTCCCATCCCCCTTCCCTCTGGGACCTGCAGTCCTGCTATCTGTATCTCTGCGTGAGACATATATAATTTCACTAATCCCTTCACCTTCTCTGATCCCATCCCTCATCTCCTTCCCTCTGACAGCTGTCCCTCTGCTCCCTGTGACCCCGCCTCTGCCTCTGTTTCGTTTCTCAGTTCACTTTGTTCCTTAGATTCCACATATAAGTGAAATCATATGATATTTGTCTTTCTCTGCCTGGCTCATTTCACTTAGCATAATAGTCTCCAGGTCTATTCATGTTGTCGTAAAAGGTAAGATTTCTTTCTTTTTATGACTGTGTAGTATTCCATTGTGTATATGCACCACTGCTTTGTAATTTACTTGTCCACTGATGGGACACTTGGGCTGTTTCCATATCTTGGCCACTGTAAACAATGCTGCCATAAACATGGGGGTGTATATCTTCTTTTGAATTAGTGATTTGGTATTCTTAGGATATATTCATTATAGTGGGATAGCTGGATCAAAAGGCAGTTCAATTTTTAATTTTTTGAGGATCTCCATACTGTTTTTCACAGTGGCTGCACCAGTCTGCATTCCCACCAGCAGTGCAGGAGGGTTCCCTTTTCTCCACATCTTCAGCAGTACTTATTGTGTGTGGATTTGTTAATGAGCGTCATTCTGACAGGTGTGAGGTGGTATCTCATTGTGGTTTTAATTTTTATTTCTCTGATGATTAGTGATGTTGAACATTTTTCATATGCCTATTGGCCATCTGTATGTCCTCTTTGGAGAAATGTCTGTTCAGTTCTTTTACCCATTTTTTAATTGGATTGTTTATCTTCCTGGTGTTGAGTTTTCAAAGTTCTTTATAACTTTTAGTTATTAACCCCTTATCAGATGTATTGGCGTATATATTATCCCATTGTATGGGATGTCTTTTTATTTTATTCATGATGTCTTTTGCTGTACAAAACTTTTAAGTTTCATATAATCCTATTGGTTCATACTGTCCTATATTTCACTTGCCTGTGGAGATAAATTAGCAAAAATATAGTTAAAAGAGATATTGAAGAGTTTACTGCCTATGTTTTCTTCCAAGATGTTTGTAGTTTTACAACTTACATTCAAGTCTTTTGTCCATTTAGAGTTTATTTTTGTGAATGGTGTAAGTTGGTGGTCTAGTTTTATTTTTTTGCATATATTTGTTTAATTTTCCCAACACCGTTTCTTAGAGGCTGTCTCTACTCCATTGTATGCTCTTACCTCCTTTGTCAAAAATATCAATTGACCATAAAGTCGTGGATTTATTTCTGGGTTCTCTGTTCTGTTCAATTGATCTACATAGCTGTTCTTATGACAGTACAAAGATGTTGTGAGTAGTATGGGCCTTGTAGTTTAACTTGATGTCAGGAAGTGAGATACCTCCCACATTATTCTTCTTTTTCAAGATTGCTGAGGCTATTGATGTTCTTTTTTGGATCCATACAAATTTTTGAATATTTGTTCTATGTTTTTAAAGTATGCTATTATAATGGTAATGTTGTTGATTTTATAAATTGCTTTGAGTAATGTTGACATTTTTTATTAATTTTACTGGGGTGGCATTAGTAAATCAGGGCACATATGTTCAAAGAAAACAACTCCAGGTTATCTTGTCATTCAATTGTGTTGCATACCCATTAACCAAAGTCAAATTGTCCTCTGTCACCTTCTATCTGGTTTTCTTTGTGCCTTTCCCCTTCCCCTCTTCTTCCCTCTCCTCCCTCCTACCACCCTGTAACCACCACACTCCTGTCCATGTCTCATAGTCTCATTTTTAAACCCACCTATGTATGAAATCATGCAGTTCTCAGGGTTTTTTTTCTGTTTTACTTATCACTCCATATAATGTTATCAAGGTCCATCCATTTTGTTGTAAATGATCCGATGTCATCATTTTTTATGGCTGAGTAGTATTCCATAGTATATATGTACCATAGCTTTTTAAACCACTCGTCCTCTGCCTGACACTTGGGCTGTTTCCAGATCTTCGCTATTGTGAATAATGCTTCCACGAACATGGGGGCGCATTTCTTCTTTTCAATCAGTGCTATTGTGTTTTTAGGGTATATTCCTAAAAGTGGGATAGCTGGGTTAAAAGGCAGTTTGATTTTTAATTTTTTGAGTAATCTCCATACTGTTTTCCACAGTGGCTGCACCAGTCTGCATTCCCACCAGCAGTGCAGGAGAGTTCCCTTTTCTCCACATCCTCACCAGCACTTATTCTGTGTTGTTTTGCTGATGAGTGCCAATCTGACTGGTGTGAGGTGATATCTCATTGTGGTTTTTATCTGCATTTCCCTAATGATTAGTGATGTTGAGCATTTTTTCATATGCCTATTGGCCATTTGTATGTCCTCTTTGGAGAAATTTCTATTCATTTCCTTTGCCCATTTTTTGATTGGATTGTTTATCTTCCTGGTATTGACTTTTATAACTTCTTTATAAATTTTGGTTATTAACTCTTTATCAGACATATTGTCGAATATGTTCTCCCATTGTATGGTTTGTCTTTTTATTCTATTCTTATTGTCTTTAATGTGCAAAAACTTTTTAGTTTGATATAGTCCCATTTGTTTATCCTGCCTTTTATTTCATTTGACTGTGGAGATAAATTGGCAAATATATTGCTGCTACAGATGTCGGAGAGCTTACTGCCTATGTTTTCTTCTAAGATGCTTATGGTTTCACGGCTTACATTTAAGTCTTTTATCCATTTTGAGTTTGTTTTTGTGAATGGTGTAAATTGATGGTCTAGTTTCATTTTTTTGTGGGTAGATGTCGAATTTTCCCAACACCTTTTTTTAAAGAGGCTGTCTTTACTCCATTATATGCTCTTTTCTCTTTTGTCAAATATCAGTTGTCCATAAAGGTGTGGGTTTATTTCTGGGTTATCTGTTCTGTTCCATTGATCTATGTGCCTGATCTTATGCCAGTACCAGGCTGTCTTGAGTAGAATGGCCTTATAGTATACCTTGATATCTGGAAGAGTGATACCTCCTGCTTTATTTTTTCTTTTTAAGGTTGCTGAGGCTATTTGTGTTCTTTTTTGGTTTCATATAAATTTTTGGAATATGTGTTCTATATCTTTGAAGTATGTCATTGGTATTTTAATTGGTATTGCATTGAATTTATAAATTGCTTTGGGTAATATAGATATTTTAATGATGTTTATTCTTCCTAACCATGAGCACGGTATATGCTTCCACTTGTTTGTATCTTCCTTGATTTCATTTAACAATGTTTTATAATTTTCCGAGTACAACTCCTTTACCTCCTTGGTTAAATTTACACCTAGGTACTTTATTTTTTTGGTTGCAATAATGAAGGGGATTGTTTCCTTAATTGCTCTTTCTAAAAGTTCATTGTTGCTGTACAAAAATGCCTCTGATTTTTGAGTATTAATTTTATAATCTGCCACTTTGCTGAATTAATTTATCAGGTCCAGTAGTTTTTTGACTTAGATTTTAGAAATTTCTATATACAATATCATATCATCTGAAAATAATGACAGTTTTACTTTTTCTTTTCCAATTTGGATGCCTTTTATTTCTTCTTCTTGTCTGGTTGCTGTGGCCAAGACTTCCAGAACTATGTTGAATAAGAGTGGTGAAAGGGGGCAGCCCTGCCTTGTTCCTTATCTTAAGGGGATTGCTTTTAATTTTTGTCCATTTAGTATGATGTTTGCTGTGGGTTTGTCATAGACGGCCTTTATCATGTTAAGGAATGTTCCCTGTATTCCCGCTTTACTGAGAGTGTGATCAGAGAAAATGCTTGATATGATTTCAATCTTCTTAAATTAATTAAGACAAGTTTTGTGTCCGAACATGTGGTCTATCCTAGAGAATATACCATGAGTGCTTGAAAAGAATGTATATTCTACTGCTTTAGGGTGAAAAGTTCTGAAGATATCTATTAAATCGAGTTGATCTAGTGTATCCTTTTAAGTCTGCTGTTTCTTTATTATTTTCTTTCTTGAGGATCTATCCAGTGATGTTAGTGGGGTATTGATATCACCTATTATTATAATATTGCTGATAATCTCACCTTTTATATCCATCAAAGTCCGCTTTATGTATGTCGGGGCTCCTATGTTTGGTGTGTAGATATTTATAATGGTTATATTTTCCTGTTGAATTGTTCCCTTTATCATTATGTAGTGTCCTTCTTTATCTCTTACTACAGCCTTTGTTTTAAAGTCCATCTTGTCAGATATAAGTCTTGCCACCTGGCTTTTTTTTCATTACCATTTGCATGAAATATTTTTTTTCATCCTTTTATCTTCAGTCTATGTGCATCTTTTGTTTTAAAGTGTGTCTCTTGTAGACAGCATATGTATGGGTCCTGTTTCTTTATCCACGCAGCTACCCTATGTCTTTTGTTTGGATC
The DNA here is from genome assembly GCA_037038555.1 of Rhynchonycteris naso. Lineage (NCBI taxonomy): Eukaryota > Metazoa > Chordata > Mammalia > Chiroptera > Emballonuridae > Rhynchonycteris > Rhynchonycteris naso. Next base: position 264,600,804 of record CM072998.1, read on the forward strand.
ATTTAATCCATTTACATTTAATGTTATTATTAATATGTAGTTGTTTATTGCTATTTTATTCTTTAAAACTGTCTTCTTTTTTTGCTATGTTCTTTTCACCTTTTGAACTGTTCACAACAGGTCCCTTAGCATCTCTAGCAGAATTGGTTTGGATTTAATGAATTCCTTGAGGTTTTTTTGTATGGGAAGCTCAGTATTTCTCCTTCAATTTTAAACATTCGCCTTGCTGGATAGAGTAGTCTTGTTTGTATGTTCTTGTTTTTCATTACTTTGAATATATCTTGACATTCCATTTTAGCCTCAAGTGTTTCTGTTGAGAAGTCAGATGTCATCCTTATTAATGCTCCTTTGTAAGTGATAGCCTTTTTTTCTCTAGCAGCTTTTATAATGTTCTCTTTATCACTTAGCTTTGGTATTTTAACTATGATGTGTCTTGGTATAGATTTTTTTGGGTTTCTCTTTAATGGAGTTCTCTGTGCTTCTTGAATGTGTGAAACATTTTCCAGTCTTAATTTAGGGAAGATTTCAGCTATGATTTGATTGAACAAAGTTTCTATTCCTTGTTCTTTCTCTTCTTCTTCAGGAACCCCTATGATGCACATGTTTTTTCTCTTCATGTTGTCACAGAACTTCCTTAGAGTTTCCTCATATATTTTTGTGTCTCTTTTCTTTATTCTGCTCAGCTTCTGTGCCTTTGTTTATTTTGTCCTCTAACTTGCTGATTCGATCCTCAGCTTCATCCATTCTGCTTTTAATTCCTTCCATTGTATTCTTCTGTTCTGATACTGTATTTGTCATTTCTGTCTGATTCTTTTTTATTATTTCAATTTCTTTTTTATACTTACTATCTCTTTAGGTGTTCGTAATGACTATCCATTGTTGCTCTAAGCTCTTTGAACGTCCTAACTATCATTATTTTAAACTCTGCATCTGGTAGTTTGGTTATATCTCGTTCATTCAGGTTCTTCTCTGGGGTTTCTCTTGATTCATTTGGGTTGCATTTCTCAGCCTGCCCATTTTGTCTGTGTGTAAGAAGGGTTAGGCTATTGAAGTCCAATGGGTGCTGCCTCTGTGTTTCCTAGGTGTGTCTGTGTGTATGCCCACCACCCCTCTGCCACTCTATAGGGCAGTTGGGTGTGGGTGTTGCCAGCGCTGGCTGCTCACTGCTGCTGCTGCGGTCTTGGCCTTACCTCCATAGGAGGGGTTATTTTCTCTTGCCAGGATCTATTTGAGTCAGCCGGTCTCGGCCTTCACTCCTCACCCACTGGTGGAATTGTGTGCCACACTTGGGCCACAATCCTGAGTACCAAGGGCAAGGGTGAGCACTTTTGCTCAGGTGCTAGTCCCTGTCAGCCTGTTCCTCTGGCTGGAAGAGGCTCCTGGTGCGCTCAGCTGCAAGCCAGGCTTCCTCTACTCCCCCACCAACCTCGGCTCCTCGGCTGGGAGGGACTGCTGCTACGTGCTCAGCCATGAGCTAGGCTTCAGCCCCGCCCCCGCCAACCTCGGCTCCTTGGCTTAATGTAAACATTATTATAATTTTTTTTTACAGGAACAGAGAAAGAGTCAGAGAGAGAGATAGATAGGGACAGACAGACAGGAATGAAGAGAAGTGAGAAGCATTAATCATTAGTTTTTCATTGCCATTGCAACACCATAGTTGTTCATTGATTGCTTTCTCACATGTTCCTTGACCGTGGGCCTTCAGCAGACTGAGCAACCCCTTGCTGGAGCCAGCGACCTTGGGTCCAAGCTGACGAGCTTTTGCTCAAGCCAAATAGGCCTGCGCTCAAGCTGGTGAGCTCAGGGTCTCAAACCTGGGTCTTCTGTATCCCAGTCCAATGCTCTATCCACAGCGCCACCACCTGGTCAGGCAATATAGACATTTTAATAATGATTATTCTTCTCATCCATGAACATGGTATATGCTTCCATTTGTTTGTATATTCCTTGATTTCTTTTCTCAATGTTTTATAATTTTCTGAGTACAAGTTTTTTATCTCCTTGGGTAAATTACTCCATTACTTCTAGGTACTCTATTTCTTTTGTTGCAATAGTGAAGGGGATTGTTTTCTTTTTTAAAATATATATATATATATATATATATATATATATATATATATATATATATATATATATTTAGAGAGGAGACACAGAGTGAGAGAGAGAGGAAAAGAGAGAAAGGGGGGAGGAGCTGGAAGCATCAACTCTCATATGTGCCTTGACCAGACCAGTGCATGGTTTTGAACTGGCAACCTCAGAGTTTCCAGGTCGACGCATTATCCACTGCGCAAACCACAGTTCAGGCCGGGGATTGTTTTCTTAATTTCTCTTTCAGACTGTTCATTATTGGTGTATAAAAATTCCACTGATTTCTTTTTTTTTTTTTTTATACAGGGACAGAGAGAGAGAGTCAGAGAGAGGAATAGATAGGGACAGACAGACAGAAATGGAGAGAGATGAGAAGCAACAATCATTAGTTTTTTATTGCCATTGTGACACCATAGTTGTTCATTGATTGCTTTCTCACATGTGCCTTGACGGTGGGGCTTCAGCAGACCAAGCCACACCTTGCCAGGGCCAGCAACCTTAGGTCCAAGCTGGCGAGCTTTTGCTCAAGCCAGATGGGCCCACGCTCAAGCTGGTGAGCTCAGGTTCTTGAACCTGGGTCTTCTGCTTCCCAGTCCGATGCTCTATCCACTGAACTACCGCCTGTTCAGGCTGCCACTGATTTCTGAATATTGATTTTATATCCTGCCAACTTGCTGAATTCATTTATCAGATCCAGCAGTTTTTGGTTTGTTTTGTTGTTTTACAGAGACAGAGAGAGAGAGAGAGAGTCAGATACAGGGATAGATAGGGACAGACAGGAATGAAGAGAGATGAGAAGCATCAATTATCAGTTTTTTATTGCCATTGCGACATCTTAGTTGTTCCTAGATTGCCCTCTCAGATGTGCCTTTACCGTGGGCCTTCAGCAGACCAAGTAACCCTTTTCTGGAGCCAGTGATCTTGGGTCCAGGCTGGTGAGCTTTTGCTCAAACCAGATGAGCCCGTGCTTAAGCTGGCGGCTTCGGGGTCTCGAATCTGTGTACTTCCGCATCCCAGTTCGGCGCTCTATCTACTGCACCACTGCCTGGTCAGGCAGATTCAGTAGTTTTTTTACTGCGACTTTAAGGTTTTCTATGTACAGTATCATGTCATCAGCAAATATTGGTAGTTTTACTTCTTCTTTTCCAATTTGGATGCCTTTTATTTCTTCTTCTTGTCTGATTGTTGTGGTAGGACTTCCAGAACTATGTTGAATAAGAGTGGTGAAAGGAGGCACCCAGCTTTGTTCCTGATCTTAAAGGGATTGCTTTTAATTTTTGCCATTAAGTATAATGTTGGCAGTGGGTTTGTCATAGATGGCCTTTATATATTGAAGTATTTTCCCTATGTTCCCACATTGCTGAGAGTTTTGATCATAAATGGGTGCTGGATTTTATCAAATGCTTTTTTTGCATCTATTGATATAATCATTAGATTTTGATGCTTTCTTTTTTTTATGTGATGAATCACATTGGTTCATTTACAAATATTATAAGAAATATGGTATATAGATTCAGTGGAATATCATTTAGCCATTAAAAAGACATCCTGCCATATACAATAGGGGTGAATGTAGAGGACATCACACTAAATGAAATAAGCCAGTCATAGAAGAACCAAAAGTATATAAAAGAATTATTCCTGTTGGTAGAAATAAGAATGCTATTTTATGTGCAAATAAAATAAGTGAAATAATTGAAAGGTTTCTTAAATATTGGCAAAATAATTTATCAGAGTCATAGTCTACCTGTATTTATTCTTTCTAGGGCCACCACAATCACAAAGATAGTATGTTAGGAGCACACACAGAGAAGACATTCATAGTTAATTTCTATTAGAAAATGCAGTCAAAATTGAGTTGCATAGAATCTTGTCCTCTAAATCACTGATTTGATCCTCTGCTTTATCCATCCTACTGTTTATTCTTTCTAGTGCAGTCTTCATTTCTGATATTGTATTTGTCATTTCTGACTGGTTCTTTTTTATGATTTCAATGTCCTTTTTATACTAGCTATCTCTTTATTTAGGTGTCAGCCTTATTTCCCCAGAATAAATTCTACTTGATCATGATGTATGACTTTTTTCGTGTATTCCTGGATCTAGCTTGCTACTATTTTGTTTAGATTTTTAGCATTTAAATTTATCAGGGATATTGACCTATAGTTTTTCTTCTTTGTAATGTCTTTACCTATTTTTCAAATGAGGATTATTCTTGCCTCATAAAAGGAGCTTGGAAGTCTTATCTCTTCTTTTTTTTATTTTTATTTTTTACAGGGACAGGGAGAGAGTCAGAGAGAGGGATAGATAGGGACAGACAAGAATGGAGAGAGATGAGAAACATCAATCATTAGTTTTTCGTTGCCGTTGAGACACCTTAATTGTTCATTGATTACTTTCTCACATGTGCCTTGACCATGGTCCTTCAGCAGACCGAGCAACCCCTTCCTGGAGCCAGCGACCTTAGGTACAAGCTCCCAAGCTATTCCTCAAGCCAGATAGACCCGTGCTCAAGCTGGTGACCTCAGGGTCTCGAACCTGGTTCCTTCTGCATCCCAGTCTGATGCTCTATTTACTGTGCTACCGCTTGGTCAGGCTTATCTCCTCTTGAATTTTTTGTAATAGCTTGAGAAGGATAGGAGTTAGTTCTTCTTTGAATATTTGGTAAAATTCACCTGTGAAGCCATCCGGTCCAGGGGTTTTGTTTGTTAGGAGTTATTTGATAACTGTTTCAATTTTATTCATTGTAATCGGTCTGTTTAGGTTTTCTGATTCTTCCAGATTGATTTTTCAAAGATTATATGTTTCTAGGAATTTATCCATTTTACCTAGTTTATTCAATTTTTTTGCATACTGATCTTCATAGCATTTTCTTACAATCCTTTGCATTTCTGCATTGTCAGTTGTTACTTTCATTTCTAATTTTATTTATTTGAGTTCTCCTTTTTTTTTTTTTTTTTGATAAGTCTGGTTAAAGGTTCATCAATCTTGATTATCTTTTCAAAGAACCAGCTCTTGGTTACATTGATCTTCTGTATTGTTTTCTAACCTCTATGTCATTTATTTCCCCTCTGATCTTTATTATTTCCTTCCTTCTATTTCCTCTGAGCTTTATTTGTTATTTTTCTACTTCTTTTAGATGCAGGGTTAAGTTGTTTTTATTTTAGCTTTTTCTAGCTTCTTATGGTATGTCTATAATGCTATGAACTTCTCTCTCAGGACTGCTTTTGTGTGTGCCATAAATTTTGAGTTGTTGTATGTTCATTTTCATTTGTTTCAAGGAAATTTTTCATTTCCTCCTTGATCTCATTGTTAACCAATTCGTTATTTAATAACATGCTATTTAGCCTCTAAATATATGAACGTTTTTCAATTTTTCTATTGTAATTGATTTCTAGTTTCATGCCATCATGATATGAGAAGATGCTTGACATTATTTTAATATTCTTAAATTTATTGAGACTCATTTTGTGTCCTAAAATGTGATCTATCTTAGAGAATGTACCATGAACACCTGAAAAGAATATATAGTCTGCTGCTCTGTGGTGAAAGTTTCTGAAGATATTTATTAAATCCAGTTAGTTGATCTAGTGTGTCATTTAAGGCTGCTGTTTCTTTGTTAATTTTCTGTCTGGAAGATCTATCCATTGCTGTTAGTGAGGTATTAAAATTATTGCTGTTGACCTTGCCCTTTCTGTCCATCAAAATCTTTTTCATATATTTAGGTGCTCCTATATTTGGTGCATATATATTTAAAATGGTTATATCTTCCTGTTGCATTGCTCCTTTTATTATTATGCAGTGACCTTCTTTATTTCTTACTATATATAGCCTTTTTTTAAAGTCAACTTTGTCAGATATATGTATTGTTATCCCAGCTTTTATTTCATTCCATTTGCATGAAATATTTTTTGTGCATCTTTTATTCTGAGGTGGGCCTCTTGTAGACATAATATGATTGAGCCCTGTTTTCTTATCCACACAGCTACCTTATGTCTTTGATTGGAGCACTTAATCCATTTACATTTAAGGTTATTATTGATATGTAGTTGTTTATTGCCATTTTATTCTTTAAATCTGCAATTTTCTTTTTCTATTATTTTTTTTTCTCTCTTTACAGCAGGTCCCTTAATATTTCTTGCAGTACTCATTTGGTTTTAATGAATTCCTTGAGGGTTTTTTTTTGTCTGGGAACCTTCTTATTTCTCCTTTATTTTTAAACAATAGCCTTGCTGGATATAGAAGTCTTTGTTGTAGGTTCTTGCTTTGCATCATTTTGAATATTTCTTGCCAATCCCTTCTGGCCTCAAGTGTTTTTGTTGAGAAGTTAGATGTCATCCTTATGGGAGCTCCTTTGTAGGTAATTAACTGCTTTTCTCTTGAAGCTTTAGTATTCTTTTTTTGTCCTTAACATTGCCACTTTAATTATTATGTGTCTTGGTGTAGGCCTCCTTGGGTTCCTCTTTAATGGGACTCTCCGTGTTTCTTGAACTTTTGTGACTTTTTCCTTCATCAATTTAGGGAAGTTTTCAGCTATGATTTCTTCAAACAGATTCTCTATCCCTTGTTTATTCTCTTCTCATTCAGACTTTTTGAGCCTCTTTCTTTTTGCTGCTCTGTTTCTGTGCTTTCGTTTATCTTGTCCTCTAAATCACTGATTTGATCCTCTGCTTTATCCATCCTGCTGTTTATTCTTTCTAGTGCAGTCTTCATTTCTGATATTGTATTTGTCATTTCTGACTGGTTCTTTTTTATGATTTCAATGTCCTTTTTATACTAGCTGTCTCTTTATTTAGGTGTTCACTGTGTCCATCCATTGTTGCTCTAAGATCCTTGAGTATCCTAAAAATTGTTGTTTTAAACTCTGCGTCTGGTAGTTTGTTTACTTCCCTCTCATTTCGTTTTTCTTTCGGGGATTTCTGTTGTTGATTCATCTGGGTCGCATTTCTTTGTCTACCCAGTGGGAGTGCTGCTTGTGTAGCTAGCTTAGTCTAGGTTTGATGCTGTTTGCCACCAGCTAGCAAGTGTTTTGGTTCTAGATCTTCTTAGGTTGGTATCAGCTGTTTTTTGTAACCTGCTGTGGGCTACTTGTTTAATATGAAATGTTCATAAATTTGCATATAAAGTGTCATCTTTGCACAGGGGCCATGCTAATCTCTGTATCATTCCAATTTTAGTATTTGTGCTGCCAAAGTGAGCTGTACATCATTGTAGGGTAACATTTTCAAATGTCTATCATCAGTTTAAAGTATGAATAACAAAACACTAGACTAATAAATACAAAATTATAAGAATTTAAATGCCAATAGGCATAAAAATTTTACTTTTTTTAAATGGATAATATTGAAATAAGACAAATTATAATTTAGTTTAAAAATTGCATGGCTAGTGAATAAGTGTATTTCCTCATACTGGGTAAATTAATATTTATACAGCCACTGGGTATTTCTTAGTAGGAATGTTATAACTCAATTAAAGAAGAAATTATGTTGTTTATTAATTTAGTATATTGAGAAAAAAATCTTAATGGAAAACAAACAAGATATATTGTTACCGAAATTCTTACATTTGAGCATATAAAAACAAATGTAATTATTGTTAATTTTCAGTATGCTAAGAACACTTAACATGAGATCTATTCTCTTAACACATAAGCACAAAATACAATATTGTTAACTGTAGGCACACTGTTATACAGCAGATCTCTAAAATTTATTCATCTTGTATAACTAAAACTTTATATTTTTTGAACAGCAACTCTGTTTTATAATTCCCCCTCAACCCTGACAACTTCTATTCTATTCACTTTTTCTATAATTTTGACTATTTTAGACACTTTATATTAATGCATATTGTCAACTGATTTTTGACAAGTGTGTTAAGAATACAATTGGTAAAGTACACTCTTTTCAACAAGTAGTGTTGGGAAAACTGAGTATGCATATACAAAAGAATGAAAGTGAATTTTATCTTATACTATAATAAAAATTAACTCAAAATTGATTAAACATTTTAAAGTAAGACCTGAAATTGTAAAACTTCCAAAAGGAAATGCAGGGGAAAATCTTTATGACATCAGACTTTGAAATAATTTCTTGGATATGACATCAAAAGCACGGGCCACAATAACTACAAAAGAATTACACAAGTGAGTTTCCATCAAACCAAAAAGCTTCTGCACAGTGAAGGAAACAATAAAAAATGTGAGTTGACAACCTACAGAATGGAGAAGATATATGAAAACCATATATCTAATAAGGAATTAATTCATAATAACCAAGATATGCCTGACCTGTGGTGGCGCAGTGGATAAAGTGTCGACCTGGGAACACTGAGGTCGCCAGTTCAAAACCCTGTACTGGTCTGGTCAAGGCACGTATGGGAGTTGTGCTTCCAGCTCCCCCCCCTCTCTGTGTCTCCTCTCTAAAATGAATAAAATAAAAAATAATAAAAAAAATAACCAAGATATGAGAACAATCTGAATGTCATCCAACAGATTAATGGTTAAAGAAATATGGTATATAGATTCAGTGGAATATCATTTAGCCATTAAAAAGACATCCTGCCATATACAATAGGGGTGAATGTAGAGGACATCACACTAAATGAAATAAGCCAGTCATAGAAGAACCAAAAGTATATAAAAGAATTATTCCTGTTGGTAGAAATAAGAATGCTATTTTATGTGCAAATAAAATAAGTGAAATAATTGAAAGGTTTCTTAAATATTGGCAAAATAATTTATCAGAGTCATAGTCTACCTGTATTTATTCTTTCTAGGGCCACCACAATCACAAAGATAGTATGTTAGGAGCACACACAGAGAAGACATTCATAGTTAATTTCTATTAGAAAATGCAGTCAAAATTGAGTTGCATAGAATGGTAGAAAAAAGAACAACTTTTAAAAATATTTAATATTATAAAATAAACTTTGCTTAATTTGTTTTTGTTAATTTGTCTTAGAGACAAATTGGGAAAGCTTTTTTTTTTTAATATGGTGAAAATGGTTAAAAAGTTCTTAAATTCTAGGAATTAGGCACAGTGAAAAAAAATAAGACAATTGAATCTGTCAAGTATGTTTATGATAGACTTACTGGTGAACAATCTTGATGCTTTGCCAGGTGGATAGTTTCTATGTATAGAATACTTTCAACAGAATAGACCTGGCTGGTATTGCTTGTGTAGAACACCTGGAATCTAATATTTTATAGGACATGAATCACTGAAATATATTATTAAGTTATATAAATATTTAAGAATAAATGATGATTTCCATGAATTAAATGACACCTATGTGAATAAGGTGACTATGCATCATCTTACTCAGAAATCTTGTCCTTAACCTAGATCACAATAGCTCCATAGAAGAAGAAAGAAACTATAGGACTTTGTTGGGGGTCCTGAACTTGTCTTATTTGTGCCACACAATTTTTAAATTCTTAAATATTATTAGTAAAACTTGATACAGGTTAGTATTTTTGATGAATGGGAAGAGTTTGATTTAGAAATTTGTTATATGGTATAATCTCAAATTGCTACTGTGAACAGGATTTCCTTTTATGACCATTAGTCATAACTGCTAACAATATTTTTGCAAAAATTTCAGAATAAGATACTTATGAGAACTTAAAGTTAGGATGGCTGTTTAGAATTTGTAGTCTCCTAGTATGAAAAAGTGAAATCTTCCAGCAAAAATTGGAAACAAGGTGTGGGAACTGAACAGTAAAGTTTACCAAAGTATTTGGGGAAAATAGGCTTAATTCAGGGAAGCTAGCTAAATGGTTAGACAAAAACTGCAAAGCTGAAAGGAATGTAATTGATTATGTATTTCTTTGCTCTTGCTAGCAACTAGTAAACAATAGACCTCCATAATATTAGGACCCAAGTTCATCTAAAATCCATCTCTGTGTCCTCTGACAGGCTTCGTCAATGCTTCTCACATATGAACGGCTTACAAAATATTTTTTTATTAATATGCAAGTGTGTAAAGATCGCATTTCAGACACTAAATTAGAAATGTACCTATTCTTCCTCCTTTGAAACCTGTAAGCAAGGTTATGAGGAGTATGTCTACCTCAAGCTGATCTTTAACTCACCTCTGCTAAGTCATAGCTGCCACAGCAGTCCCTGAAGTATTATTTTGATTATGTTCAGGACTTGGGGGAGGGATAAGCTACAATCCAGACAGATTGATTGACTATATTAAGTAGCTGAGACAGAATTTTCTTCATTGACATAAGTGTTGAAAATAAACATGTGTTCTTTCTTTGGTCAAAATGTCTCAAAGTAACTATAAAAAATTCAGAAGGCTTAGCTGATATACCTAAAATTCTTTTATTTTCCATTTTCAGAGCTGGCATTCTATATTGCAGTTAATGGAGCAAATATGACTTCCTGAGTTAGTAACTCAGAAAGATATTGCCCTGAATTCTGTGTGATAAGGCCACAACTAACTAACCAAGTACACTATCTTGACATCAGAGTGGAAGGAATAAGAAAATGTTATACATATATTTTTGAAAAATGCTTTTTGTAATTTTTAATTATAAGTGACATTCAAAACTTTAAAAGTGGCAGATTGAAGATTTGAAAACATGTCAATTAAAAACTTCCTTTTTAAAGCTTTTTACAGAAACAAGGTAAGCATTTTATTTGAATGATTGCAATTAATTTACATGATTATATTACAAAGAACTTCTTACTTAAATCCAAAGTAGAATTTGGTTTTCTTCCTCCTTTTTGTTGATGTTTTCAGCAAATTTTGAAAAAGGATAATGTACAATTTTTATCAGATCACAATAATATCAAAGCAACAAAAGCACATAATATTTTTAACTGAGGATTCATTCTGTAGAGTTTTTAATCAATGTATTCTGAATATGTTGAGTTTATATAAATGTCTGGGTGATGTCCCGTTATCTAAATGGCTCCTGTGTAAATAGGTGAGTATGCAGCTTAGAAAGATGCAATTTAACCTCTCATAATTATTTCCCAGTAGCAGTATATCTTTTGTGTAAACCATAACATTGTTTAGAAGCCATTCATTAAAGTCTAGATACTGATTATCTAAACATGATGATTGACACGCAAACAATAAACCAGGTGTTGCCTCAGTTTTACTTGCCTAATTTTATCAGCAAGAAAAAGATTTATTTGCTCAGTATTTGAATTGAAGGGAGATGAATGCCCCTGCCTTAATTGTCAATGTTCCAAGATTTCCAAGCCCAAATCACTAATACCTGTGAATATGTTATTTTACTTGAAAAAAGTGTCTTAAGATGCGATAAAGGGTAAGAACAGTATATTAGAATGTCTGGGTGAGTTTAATCTAATCTGATCTGATAAGTTTCAGCATCCCTATCTCTATGCAAGATCACGCATTGATTCTGCTAACCACAATACAAATTCCATAAAACTTAAATATTGTGGGTGCTGGGGTACTTGTGAAAAAACAGGAGAATGATATATTGTTGCATGTTTCTTTAAACATACCAAGTGGAAAATTGATCGATATTTGACTTCTAAGAAGCTATTTGACTTCTCTATTCAGTCAAAATATTCTTTTTTGAAAGAATGGAGATCAACATGATTGATTAAATGAATAAGAATAAAGGAATGTCTTTCAAAAGAAAGAACTAAAATGTAAACAAGCAAAAAAGATGACAAACAGTAGGAATGGGTTTGAAAGATAATTGAGCGAATGTCAAGGAAGGAAGGAAGGAAGGAAGAGAGATTTGGGAGAATTCTCGAATTTGGGTACTTAGTGTTGGAAATTTTGACTCAACTTTTTATTGAGCTTATGAATGTAATATTTTTGACATTTTAATGAGAATATTTAAGTTAACTTTTAAGTATGTTTAGTTATAAGGATACATATTCTAAATTTTATTAGTGATAAGGTAGGGTTTATTCCAGCTCTATAATATTGAATATATAGCCCTGTTCACTTCTTCAGGAATCAAATTTCAACAGACACAAAAGAAACACTTGTACTATCTGTTTGGGCTCTATGTAATTCCTATATGTATCAAATAATTTTCTTTTATTTTGCTTTTTCATCTCCCTAAGATTGAACTATGTAACAGTGTTAAAAGCAATTAAATTTGAAAAAAATAAAAGATTACAAAAGAGAAAGGCAGATCAAAGGTAAAAGGCACTTAAAAATGCCATCATTATAAATCAAAATTAATACTCAATTTTTCAAAACGTCACCATTTCTCTAAAAATTATAGAATGTAATTTGCATAGGAGAGTCCAAGGTTTTACTAACATATCTATAATGGACAAGTTCTCAGGTAAAATGAATGCAAAGACCATGTCTAATTCTTATTTCTACATCATCACCACTACCATTCAATGACTTCTAATCTCAGCTTCAAAAAATTTTTTTATTGAATTTAACTGAATGAACTTGAAGGCATTCACCTTGAAATCATTTTGCAAGAAAATGGAAGGTTACTCTTTCTTAAACACTTGGTTTATTACATAAAGTACTTCACATGATTCTCAGCCTTTAACCAAGAAGTATGAGCAGACACCAAAAAAGACACTTGACTCTGTAAATCTGGCTAGCATAGGAAAATGCCATCATTGTGCTTTGGGGGGAATAAACAGAGGAAGACTTTTGTTAATTTTCTTGCTTTTTACACAATCCAGCATAAGGATTGTGAGAAAGATACAGTCTGATCCTTCCACTTGCACTTGGTTTAGAGTAGCAGACTTGTCACTGTTAATGCTGTTATTATTATTAATTATTCTGTGTACTACTTATTTTGGCAAAAATACCACATCTTATGATACTGCTATCCCAAAGCAATCATCCTTTTAGATTAGATAATTATGTTATTTATATATTTTCACTTACTATGCAAAAAAAATGAGGTTTTCTTATTAAATTGACCAGAATGATTCTTTTTCAGACATAATCAGTTTTTTTCCAGACATAAGATGTTTCTCTAAAGAGTATATTAGTTTCAGACAATTTTAGGAACATATCATCATGTAAATTATTCAAGATGTAAGTCATCAAGCTGGATGGAGAAAAAATAGAGGGTAAATGATTTTGTTGTCCTCCAAAGGATACTTAAACTTGTGGTATGGGACAGCAAATGATACAATTCAAATTTATCTATGAACCATTAATTCAGAGATGGGCAAAAGTAGGCTTACACTTGTGAGTACCCAAAACACAGAGTTAATAAACTTATTATAATAATCATAACCTGCATGTCTTTTTCTTTCTTTGTTTTATGACAGAGACAGAGAGACAATGAGAGGGCTAGATAGGAACAGACAGACAGGAAGGGAGAGAGCTGAAGAGGATCCATTCTTCATTGTGGCACCTTAGTTGTTCATTGATTGCTTTCTCACATGTGCCTTGACCGGAGGGCCACAGCAGACTGAGTGACCCCTTGCTCAAGCCAGTGACCTTGGGCTCAATCTGGTGCACCTTGCTCAAACCAGATGAGCATATGCTCAAGCTGGCGCTTTGTGGTTTCGAACCTGGGTCCTCCGCATCCCAGTCCGACGCTCTATTCACTGCGCACCACCTGGTCAAGCTGCATGTCTTTTTCCATGCAAACACTGGTAAAACTTACCTTTGCTCACCCCTGTATATGTGCCAATTATTTTTACGCACAGTAACACACTTTATAGAAATACTATGATATTTTACATTTTTATATATAAGATTTCCGAGGTTAAGTGTTTTAGGCAACATGCTCAAGTGTCTTAATTAAGGCTGCTGTAACCAAATACCGTAGACGGAGTAACTTATAAACCAAAATTTATTTTTTGTGGTTCTGGAGACTGATAGCTTAAGATCGACCTGTCAGCATGAAGCAAGTCCCATTGTATCTTCATAGGGTAGGAAGAGTGAAAATGCTCTCCAAGGTCTTATTTAACAGGGCACTATTATTATTCATGAGGCCTCAGCCCTTATTATCTAGTCACCTATCAAGGACCTAACCTCCTAATACCATCGCATTGAGGGTTAGCTTTTCACCATATAAATTTTGGAAGAACATAAACATTCAGTCTACAGCTCAGAGTTTTAGCTAGTACAGAATAACATTATACCTTTAATTCAGTCTGTGTCTCATTTTAGATCTCATGCCTTATATATTTTTATCATACTCTTTTATTTTTGAAAATAAGTCCTGGTGAGAATAATAGGGTTTTACAGATGGTTAGTAATGGGAATATAAAGAAAAGTTCAGATTTACAGTTCACATAGCAAAGTAGAATTATATTAGTGACTGAAGAGAAATGATGGCTAAGAGGGAAAAGTAGATGCTATTCCTAAGTTTTGAGCCTTAGTATTTGGGAAGGTAATGATTGTATTATTTAACTCTTTGCAGACTTTCTACTTTAGTATATTGAATTAAGGGAATTCACCTTAAATTATCTTATACATATTTGTTCAAATTAAATAACCAATAATGATAGATTATGATTAACTAAAATCTATATTTTATTTTAGATTTTTAGTTTTTACTTTTTTATTTATATCTAGAAAGACACATTTTATTTAGTTGTCATGTTTTCATAAGATTCTTTTGGCAGTGATAGTCTCTTAAATTTTACTTGCTTTTGATGACTTTGAGAGTTTTAAGGAATAATGTCAAGATATTTGTTCATTAGTCTTTTATTGAGAGTTGTCTGATGGTTTTATTTCTTCCTTTCTTTTCTTTTTTTTTTATTTTATTCAGTGAGAGGAGGGGAGGCAGAGAAACTCCAGCATGCACGCTGTCTGGGATCCACTTGGCAAGCCCACTAGAGGGTGATGCTTTACCCATCTGGGGTGTTGCTCTGTTGCTCAGCAACCAAGCTCTTTCTAGGCCTGAGGTGGAGGCCATGGAGCCGCCCTCAGTACTGGGTGTGAACTTGCTCCAATTGAGCCATGGCTGCAGGACGGGAAATGAGAGTGAGAGACGTGGAGAAGCAGATGGTCACTTCTATTGTGTGCCCTAACTGGGAATTGAACCCAGGACATCCACATGTCGGACTGATGCTCTACCACTGAGCCAACCAGCCAAGGTGTTGTTTTTTCTGAACTGTAGACTAAAGTTATCTATTATTGGAAACAGGAACGAAAAAGTAAAGTGTAATTGTATAATGTCATACAAAGATAACACACCATCAATATGACATAATTTATGTTAACTTTTATTACCTGACTGAAGTGTGTTTGAAAAAACTACTTTTGTTTCCCCTTTTTTCCCCTACTCTATATTTGAAATGAAGTCAGTATGCACAGGCCATTCTTATGGCATGGGAAGTTTTACTAAACCTTCTTGAGGGTTAAGTAGCTATAAAACCTATTAAGAATTCTATTACATAAGAATTTTGCCTCTTTGCCCTTATTTATTTATTTGTTTATTTATTTATTATTCAACCAGTTATTTATATCATTATGGATTTGTGAATATTTATTTTGCACTTTTGATCATAAATGAATACTACTTGATCTATCTATCTATTTTATCTATCAGCTATCATTTATCTCAATTTTCCTGGTTTTAGACATCAGGATATCTTTCAATTGATTCCTGTCCTTTGAAATATTCCCATCACTCTGTGCGTATTTGTGTCTGTGGGCATATGTATTAGTATGTAATTTCTTACTCTTAGGCATTACAAAATGTTCCAGGCTTATCTTATTTATTTCTTCCTTAGACTTAGAAAAAAACTAATTTATCCAAGGAGTCAGATGCCTCTAATTAGAGAATTGTATGAATAACTAATCTGAGTGCTAGGTGTACTTAGTTATTAGGGAGTCATTATTTCTAGGTCCTCTCTGTTAACAAATCAAGTATAGTTATATGCATATACTAACCCTATATATTGATTTATTTATATATGTTTATGTATGTGATCATCTATATCTGTATTATTAACATAAGTTCATAATGATGTTTCCAACTCTAATCCATTATGATACAGATTGTTCTAACCTCCACCATTGGCTTATTTGTAACTTCCAAATCTAAAAGTTTGATGCCTGTTTCCCACCATTCACTACCCATTTATTTCATTCTTCACTTTAAATATAGATGTATAGAAGTAAAAGATTTCCTTTTTGAAAAAAATTTAATTTAATAGTGTTTACATAGATTCTAGGTCCACCCCAAATGCATCCATGTTCCCCCATATTCCCCTCAACATCTCCTTTGCCCCCCTCCCTACAGGTTTATCCCATCCTATCATCCCCTTTCCCTCTGTCCTCTTTTCCTTGGGTCCCTTTGATCCCTCCTCTGTCTCAATTCCAATTCCTCAGTAATATTTCCTTCTTTTTCATGGCCCCATAGTTTTTTATTGTATATATGTCCCACAGTTTTTTAATCCACTCGTCCACTGAGGGACACTGGTCTGTTTCCAGATATTCCCTATTGTGAACAATGCTGCCATAAACATGGGGGTGCATTTCATTTTTTCAGTCGGTGATATGGTGTCCTTGGGATATATTCCTTTAAGTGGGATGGCTGGGTCAAAGCGCAGTTCCATTACTAATTTTTGGAGGAACTTTCATACTGTTTTGCACAGTGACTACACCAGTCTGCATTCCCATCGGCAGTGAAGGAGGGTTTCCCATTCTCCACATCCTGGCCAGCACCTATCATGTGTTATTTTGTTAATGAGAGCCATTCTGACTGGTGTGAGGTGGTATCTCATTGTGGTTTTAATTTGCATTTCTCTAATGATTAGTGATGTTGAACATTTTTTCATATGCCTATTGGCCATCTGTATGTCCTCTTTGGAGAAGTGTCTATTCATTTCTTTTGCCCATTTTTGATTGGATTATTTCTCTTCCTGGTGTTGAGTTTTACAAGTTCTTTATAAATTTTGGTTATTAACCCCTTATCAGATGTATTGTTGAATATGTTCTCCCATTGTGTGGTTTGTCTTTTTATTCTATCCTTATTGTCTTGAGCTTTGCAAAATCTTTTTAGTTTGATATAGTCCCATTTGTTTATCCTGTCTTTTATTACATTTGCCCGTGGAGATAAATCAGAAAATATATTGCTGCAATAGATGTCGGTGAGATGACTGCCTATGTTTTCTTCTAGGATGCTTATGGTTTCACGGCTTACATTTAAGTCCTTTATCTATTTTGAGTTTATTTTTGTGCATGTGTAAGTTGATAGTCTAGTTTCAGTTTTTTGCAGGTAGCTGTCCAGTTTTTCCAACACCAAGAAGGCTGTCTTTACTCCATAGTATGGTTTTACCTCCTTTGTCAAATATCAATTGTCCATAAAAATGTAGGTTTATTTCTGGGTTCTGTTACATTGATCTATGTGCCTGTTCTTATGCCAGTACCAAGCTGTTTTAAGTACAATGGCCTTGTATTATAACTTGATATCAGGAAATGTGATACCTCCCACTTTATTCTCTTTTTCAAGATTGCTGAGGCTATTCGTGTTCTTTTTTGGTTCCATATAAATTTTTGAAATATGTGTTCTATATCTTTGAAGTATGTCATTGGTATTTTAATTGGTATTGCATTGAATTTATAAATTGTTTTGGGTAATATAGACATTTTAATGATGTTTATTCTTCCTAGCCATGAACACGGTATATGCTTCCACTTGTTTGTGTCTTTCTTGATTTCTTTTATCAATGTTTTATAATTTTCTGAGTACAAATCTTTAACCTTCTTGGTTAAATTTACTCTTAGGTACTTTATCTTTTTGTTGCAATAGTGAAGGAGATTGTTTCCTTAATTTCTCTTTCTGACATTTCATTGTTTGTGTATAATAATACCTCTGATTTCTGTGTATTAATTTTATATCCTGTCACCTTGCTGAATTCATTTATTAGGTCCACTAGTTTTTTGACTGAGACTAGGGTTTTCTATATACAGTATCATATCATCTGCAAATAGTGATCGTTTTACTTCTTTTCTAATTTGAATGCCTTTTATTTCTTCTTCTTGTCTGATTGCTGTGGCTAGGACTTCCAGTACTATGTTGAATAAGAGTGGTGAAAGGGGGCACCCCTGCCTTGTTCCTGATTTTAGGGGAATTGCTTTTAATTTTTGTCCATTAATTATGATGTTGACTGTGGCTTTTTCATAGATGGCCTTTGTCATGTTGAGGTATGTGTCCTGTATTCCCACTTTGCTGAGAGTTTTGATCATATATGGGTGCTGGATTTTATCAAATGCTTTCTCTGTATCTATTAAAATTATAATGGGGTTTTTCTCCTCCCTTTTGTTTATGTGGTGAATCACATTGATTGATTTATAAATGTTGTACCATCCTTGTCTCCAGAATAAATCCCACTTGATCATAATGTATGATTTTTTTCATGTATTGCTGGATCCAGTTTGCTAATATTTTGTTGAGGATTTTAGCATCTAAATTCATCAGGGATATTGGCCTATAATTTTTTTTCTTTGTGTTGTCTTTGCCTGGTTTTGGAATCAAAATTATGATCACCTTATAAAAGGAACTTGAAAGTGTTCCTTCCTTTTAAATGTTTTGAAATAGCTTGAGAAGGATTGAAGTTAGTTCTTCTTTGAGTATTTGGTAGAATTCACCAGTGAAGCCATCGGGCCCGGGGGTTTTGTTTTTTGGAAGCTTTTTGATAATTGTTTCGATCTCTTTTGTTGTAAACAGTCTGTTTAGGTTTTCTGATATTTCCAGATTGATTTTTGGAAGATTATATGTTTCAAGGAATTTGTTTACTTCACCTAAGTTGTTTAATTTTTTGGCATACAGTTCTTCATAGAATTTTCCTACAATATTTTGTATTTATGTTGTGTCATTTGCTATATTTCCATTCTCATTTCTAATTTTATTTATTTGAGTCCCCTCTCTTCTTTTCTTGGTAAGTCTCATTAAAAGTTAATCAATCTTCTTTTCCCTTTTAAAAAACCAGCTCCTGGTTTCATTGATCCTATGTATTGTTTCTTTAGCCTCTGGGCTATTTTTGCTCTGATCTTTATTATTTCCTTCCTTCTACTACCTCTGGGCTTTACTTGCTGTTTTTTTCTAGTTCTTTTAGATGAAGAGTTAGGTTGTTTATTTGAGCTTTTTCAAGCTTCTTAAGGAATGGTTGTAGTGCTATGAACTTCCCTCTTATGACTGCTTTTGCTGTGCCACATAACATTTTGAGTTATTGTATGCTCATTATCATTAGTTTCTAAAAATTATTTTTATTTCTTCTTTTATTTCATTGTTAACCCATTTGTTGTTTAATAACATGCTATTTAGTTTCCATGTGTTTGAATATTTTTCAGTTTTTCTGTTGTGGTTGATTTCTAGTTTCATGCCATTGTGATCAGAAAAAATGATTGATATGATTGCAATCTTCTTAAATTTGTTGAGACTGCTTTTGTGTCCTAACATGTGGTCTATGTTAGAGAATGTTCAATGAGTACTTGAAAAGAATGTATATTCTGCTGCTTTAGGGTGAATGGTTCTAAAGATATTTATTAAATCATGTTGATCTACTATGTCCCTTAAGTCAGCTGTTTCTTTGTTAATTTTCTTTCTTAAAGATCTATCTAATGATGTTAGTGGGGTATTGAAATCTCCTGCTATTATAGTATTGCTGTTGATCTTGCCTTTTATATCCATCAAAGTCTGCTTTATATATTTAGATGCTCCTATATTAGGTGCGTAGATATTTATGGTGGTTATATCTTCCTGTTGGATTACTCTCTTTATCATTATGTAGTGACCTTCTTTATATCTTACTATAGCCTTGATTTTAAAGTCTATTTTGTCTGAAAGAAGTATTGCTACCCCTGCTTTTTATTCATTTCCATTTGCGTGAAATATTATTTTCCATCCTTTTACCTTCAGTCTATGTGCATCTTTTGTTTTAAGGTGTGTCTCTTATAGACAGCATATGTATGGGTCCTGTTTTCTTATCCATGCAGCTACCCTATATCTTTTGATTGGATCATTTAATCCATTTACATTTAAGGTTATTATTGATATGTAGTTGTTTATTACCATTTTATTTTTTAAGGTTTATTTCTCTTTTGCTATATTCTTTTTCCACTTTGATCTGTTACAACAGGTCCCTTAACATTTCCTGCAGCCTTGGTTTGGTTGTAATGAATTCTTTGAGTTTGCTTTTTTTTTTTTTTTTTTTGTCTGGGAAGCTTTTTATTTCTTCTTCAATTTTAAATGATAGCCTTTCTGGATAAAGTAGTCTTGGTTGTAGGTTCTTGTTCTGCAGTACTTTGAATATTTTTTGCCATTCCCTAGAAGTAAAAGAACTCTTAAACCAGGTCCTGGCTGCGTTGTTCAATGTATATTCTGTTGTTTTGACATGCCAAGTTTGCTGGCTCAATCACTGTTCAGGACACATATGAGAAGTAACCAATGAGTACACAATTAAGTGGAACAATGAGTCAATGCTTTTCTCTTCCACTTTCTCTCTCTGTCTGAAATCAATAGAAAAATTAAAAATAATTTTAATTCATTGTCCCATGAAAAACAACTTTATTAATTAAAGGACAAACTTATATGCAGTTCCATCTGGCTTTAGTCTCATTTATAAAGTTACTTAGGTCACCATTATTTTTTATACATCCCCTTCAGTGAGGTTATTTTTAAGTTTATAATACTGTTTAATCATTTTTCACTTTTTACATTCCATCTTGGATCTCATGACCTTTTAAAGTATTTTTAAATTGTATATATTAACGTTCTCTTTTTTGTGTGTTGCAAAATCTATAGGTTTTTACAAATGCAAAGTGTCAGGTATCCATCATTATGGTAACAGATCAGTTCTGCCATTAAAATATTTATTTTTTCCTTTTGTTTCACTGATTCATCTTTCCTGCATCCAGAATGCCTGGGAACCACTAATCTATTTTCTGCCTTTTATGGATATAATACTAATGAAATCATACAGTATGTACATTATGGAGAAGTTTTAGATTGATTCCTCAGCTAAGTAATATGTATTTAAGATTCATCTATATATTTTGAAAGGGTTTAGAATTATTATTTATATTGCTGATAAATATTCCAATATTTTGTTCATTCATTCTTCTATTAAGGATATTATGGGTGTTTTCAGTTTTTGGCAATTGTAAGTAAGTAAAACTGCTAAAAACATTTGCACACAAGTTTGTGCATGATCATAAGTATTCAAACTAGGAATATGATTACTGAATCATACATTAAGTCTATGTTTAATTCATAGCAAACTGTCAAAATGTCTTCTAAATTGGCCATGCTATTATGCATGCACATCACCATAAAGTTCTTTGTTCTCTGCATAATTGCCAGGAAATTGTATTTTGAGGTTTTATTTTTCATGTCATAGTTCTGTAGTGGTATTTTATTTTTGTCATCATTTGAAAATCCCTAATGACAATAGATATTGAATACTTTTCTATATACTTAATGGCTATTTGTAAACTTTCTTGGCCAACCTGTCTGTTCATATCTTTTACTTATTTTTAAATTGGGTTTGTTTACTTTCTAATTGCTTAGTTTTAAGAATTATTTATATATATAATTCATTTATCAAATATCTGTTTTACTAATATTTGGTTCCAACCTGTGGATTACCTTTTTATTCTCTTATCAATGTCCATCAAAGGAAAAAAAAATTATTTATATATCTTTTTAATGAGTTAATGTATATTTATGGCTTACCAGATTGTCTATGTTGGTGAATATTCCATATGAGCTTTGCGATTTTCTAAATAGAACATTATGTCCTTTTTGAATAGATAATTTTATTTCTTCCCATCAAATCTATGTACTTTTATTTTGTTGTACTAGCTAAGAAGTTTGGTACAATTTTGAAGAGAAATGAGATAACACCCTATCTTTGTTCTCAGTCTTAGGTGGAACACTTTCAGTGTCTCATTATTAATTATACTGCAAACGTTTTTTGGTATATTGTTTTTTTATCAAGTAGAATATGATGTCTTTATTCTTAGTTAGATAAGGATTTTTGCCATTATTGAGTGCTGGTACCATACTGTTTGTATTACTGTAGTTTTATAATATAATTTGAAGTCAGAGTGTGTTCTCTTTGTTCTTCTTGCTCAAAATTGTTTTAGCAATTTATGTTCTTTTGTGGTTCTACACAAATTTTATGATCAGTTTTTCTATTTCTGTAAAAAAGGAGATTGAAAGCTAAATGGAAATAGCATTAAACCTGCAAAATGGTTTTAGTTGAGTAGATCTATTAATTGTATTAAATCTTCCAATTCATGAACATAGGTTTAATCTTTCTTTTGTTCATGTCTTTTTCAGTTTCTTTCATCAAAGTTTTATACTTTAGGGAAAGATATGAACTTGATCTTTAAGATTATTATTTGTGCTGGACAGAACAATATCCCCAAAAGGTGTCCAATCCTAATCTCCAGAATCTGTTACTGCCTTACTTTACATTCCAAAAGGTACTTTGTAGATATGGTTAAAATTAATAACCTTGAGGTGAGATTATCCTGAATCATGCAGAGAACACCACTCTAAATCACTTGAGTCATCAAAATATGAGAATCTTTCTGCAGTATGAGGTTGAAAAAAGTAATACTGCTTACTTTGCTGAGGGCCATGAGCCAGTGAAAGAGAAGGGCTCCATAATCCAAATAAAGTGAGTGACCACTAGAAGCTGGAAAAGGCAAGGAAACTAATTCTCCTGCAAAGCCTCCAAAGAGAAATGCAATCAGGTTGACACCTTAACTTTAGTCCACTGGCCTACATGATTGTGAGATAATAAATGTGTGTTGTGTTAAGCCATTATGTGGTAATTTGTTACCATAGTAATAAAAAATTAGTACATCATTTATTAAGTTGTATCATAAACATTTAGTTAACTTTATAATATGATAAATGAAAATAATATTTTTTAAATGTCATAAGGTTACTAAGTTAATTAAAAAGAGCATTATGACAGCATTTAATGAGTTATTAGTGTTTAGGACTTAGTACTTGATACATAATAAATTAGTATCACTATTAATGGAGTAAAATTTTAGTTACATGCTGAGAAATAGGATAGATGTTGAGTTGTGACAGTCTCTTTTCAAGAAAAATAAATATATATATATCAATTTCTTTATTTCACTTACAATCCACTTAAAGAGGCTAATTTATCCAAGATTAATGCCCAACATTGCAGTTACCCATGGTATTTATACTTTTAAACTGCAAATAAAATTAAAGTAATAGTTATTGAATGGCAACTATGCCAAGACATTGAACAGATTATAATACTTTGGAATAAATATTTTTATATTGCAAAAAACGTTCTTATCTATGTGCTTCTTAACATAGAAATTAACATAAATATTTAAAAATATAAAAATAATAGCATTATATTGGAAAAGAATAAGGTTATAATACACTTTAGTTCACTTTATCAAAGCAAGAAAATTAATACTATTCACATTTTGTGTGTATGTATTTATGTATGTATATTTTCTGTCATTACTAACCTGATTCCATACTATTTTATTTTAATATCTTTACATTACTTTCATTTTCAGTTTTGTTCTTAGGATGTTTTAAATGAAAACATAGGGAATTGTTTTTCTATGTTTTCTAAATTGTCATTTAAATATGAGTACTTAATTCAGGTAATATGTATATAGAAATATTAGAAAAATATCATTTTTATACAAGGCATATTGAATTCTCTAAAATCAAGGATAGAGAGATTTTATTTATCTTTAAGCTTGAAAAAATTTGAGTATTGAGCATGCTTAATTGCTTGGAATTTGAAACAATATTTTGGAATAGACCATATTATTAGCAAATGCAAATTTTAGTTACATGTGATATGTATAAATTGAGTTACTTGAATTTTCATTATGTCCATGACAGTCTTACTTCTTTGCCAATGTATTGTTCTCAGATGGCATTTCTTTCCAGATAAACCCTCTAAGATATTCATTCACATACACTGGCATTATGAATACATATTTTTTAATCTGTATTTTTTTAGTCAACCATTTGAAGAGATATTTTTAAAGTACCTTTAAAAACAGATATGAAAATTATATCTATTGATATTTTAGTAAAAATATGTAAGGTACTGAACTATATCCCATGAGTAAAAAATATACGTATAACACATATGTTAAATTCCAAAACTTTTTGTAGAAATTCTGCCAAATCAATTCAGTATATAATGTTAAAAAATTATATTTTACTGCGTAGAAAGCAATCTATATTTATTTAATTATATTTGAAAGAATGTGTACAGTTATATTTTATTCACATTTTAATAATTTATCTAATTTCAACCGTAAGTTTTTATTTGTAGAAATATCAAAAATATATAAAAGATGTAGCCATCATTATATTATTAACATATTGAAATTGTGAGGGAGGAGGGAGAAGTTGGATAGAAGGGGAATGTTTATTTAAGAATTTAGTATAATGATGCACAGTCCCAAATCTGCTATATAAGTTTATATTGTATGTTAACCACATACTAATGTGGTGATTTACTTTTATACTTTGAAACAATGCGACCACAGATTCCTTGCTGAAATGTATCAAAATATTTATGACTTATTCATCTAGTAACTTGGTACTTCAACCAGTTTAGTCTTAAACCATAATAAAATGTAGATTTAAAAAAATATATGGACTTGAATGACATATAGAAATTATATTTTGCCTGAACAGGCAGTGATGCAGTGGACAGAGCATCAGCCTGGGACACTAGAGACACTGGTTTGAATCCCCAAGGTCACCGGCTTGAGTGCAGGGTTGCTGGTTTGAGTGTGGGATCATAGACATTACCCCATGGTCTCTGGCTTGAACCTAAGGTCGCTGGTTTGAGCAATGGGTCACTTGCTCTGCTGTAGCCCCCTGATCAAGGCACATATGAGAAAGCAATCAATGAACAACTGAAGTGCCACAACAAAGGATTGATACTTCTCATCTCTCCCTTCCTGTCTATTTGTCCCTATCTGTCCCTATCTCAGGCACACACAGACACACACAGACACACACACACAATATATATATATATATATATATAATCTCAATATTTCAACATATTCTTTCAAGTTCAAACCAGTGTCTGAAAATATATGCTACTTACAGATGTTTGTCTGATATCAGCTTTACAAATGTGCAGACTGAAAGTCATCAGAAATACTAGGGTGATATAAAATAATTTTAGAAACAGAAATAAAAGATGGAATGACATTTATTAAACCTAAAATAGCTACAATAACTATAATAAGTTATGAAATCATTGCAAGTGATCTTATAATCAGTTCGATGATTTATTAATAAAATAGTTTAAATGAAATAGGGTAATATATAATGGACTGACTAAAAGATTGGGCCAAATGAAGATTGAATCAATGAACTGGAAAGTAAATTTTATACAATTGCACCAATTGTAAAAGAGTAGGATGTACGATTGGAGATAATAGAATTTCAGACAAGAGTAATAGTGCTCAAATTACCATATGAATTTAAGAGAATTTTATAAGGGGAGACTGGATAGAGTGTTGGACATATGAAACTTAAATACAGTGTGTCCATAAAGTCATGGTGCACTTTTGACCCATCACACGGTTAAAAGTGCACCATGACTTTACGGCACACTGTATATAGTGGCTTAAAACTTTCAAGTTGTAAACCTTAAATAGGAAATGTTAGGAAGAGAGACTGTAATCCTTAAGATGTTTCCAAGTAAGATAAAAAGAAAAGGGAAATACTACACACACACACACACACACACACACACACACACACACACACACACCCCAAAAAAAGTTAAGAGTATAAAACATAAGAATATTAAGAAAAAAATATTAAAAATAGAGGGCATATTCTAATTTTACAACGATAGTAAAATAATTACTATAACAAACCACACCCATAAAGTCTCTTGTCCTACTTCATTTTCCCACCTGTTATCTGCCATGTTATTATATGTATGTTTTTATTTTCTGTTGTCTCCAATAGAAGGTAGAATATGAGAGCACAGGAGACTTCTGTGGTTCAATGTTGTGACTTATTAATGAGACAATTGTGGCTCCTGACATGTTTAGAAATAAATAACCACAATAAAATATTTTTAAATTTAAATGAAATGAGTTTATAAGATTGATCAACAAGTTTGGTTAGTATAAGTTCAATACGCATTGATCCATAGTGTGCTCTTCACTGCAGCAACCAATTAACAATATGACAGAAATCTAACAAATAATGTACAAAAGGCATTGAATATGGGTCAAAATTTCCTCTAGTATACTTTGCCACCAATAATTTGCTAAGGTAATACACTAGGATATAATAAATGTATAAAGCAGTGAAATAAAAGACAAAGTATAGAAAATAATTAAAAAATTAATTTAGTGTAAGATGTGCCATCTTAAAATATAGAAGAATAGTATTGGGGATATATTATTTTTTATACAATTTAATAAAATAAATTTAGCAGTGTATATATAACTCTACATAACTTTATCACATGTGTAGATCTGTGAAACCTGCACTACAATCAGTATATAGATCTTCACCATCACCATGAAGATTGTCCTCTGATACGTGCTACTTAAACCCAGCCACCTCTCCAACCCCATTAGCCCGAACTCCTAAACTAATCTATTTTCTGTCTCCATACCTGTGTCATTTTGAGAATGCTATATATATAAAATCATAGAGTATGTGAACTTTTGAAATGAACTTATTCACTCAGCACAAAGCTCTTGACAACCATCAAAGATTTTGTGTGTCAATAGATTATTTTTTATTGCATAAATACACTGCACTTTGTTTAACTATTCAACTATTTCTTATTGTTTCCTCAGGGTAAGTAGCAAGAAGTTGAATTGTTGAGTTATGTGGTAAGAGTATTTTTAGATTTTTAAGAAAGCCAAACTACTTTTTATAGTACCTGCACCATTTTACATTCTGAGCAAAGTATGGGAGCTTATTCTCATCTTCACGAACATTTGCAATATCACTATTTTTTAAAAATTGTAATTGCTTTAATAAGTGTGTACTGATATTTTGTGCTTTTAATTTAAATTTGCCTAGTGGCTAATAATGTTAAACATATTTTCATATGATTATTTGCTATCCATATATACTTTTTACTAAAATGTCACTTAATTTTCATAGTTTTCCTTGTTTTCTAATATTTTTTACAAACACGTTTTGAGACTATATTCTATATACACGATATGTGATTTGCAAATATTTTTTCCAAGTTCATGACTTCTCTTTCCACCCTTTTAACAAAGCATTTACAGAACAAAACTTCAAGTTTTCCTAGTGCCAATTTATAATTCCTTTTTTTACATTTTTTTTTCTGTGACAGAGACAGATAGAGACAGAGAGAGGGATAGTTAGGGACAGACAGACAGGAAGGGAGAGAAATGAGAAGCATTAATTCTTTGTTGTGACACTTTAGTTGTTCATTGATTGCTTTCCCATATGTACCTTGACCGGGGGGCCACAGGAGACCAAGTGATCCCTTACTCAAGACAGCAACCTTGGGCTCAAGCTGGTGAGCCTTGCTCAAATCAGATGTGCCCGCGCTCAAGCTGACAACCTCAGGGTTTCAAACCTCGGTCCTCTGTGTCCCAATCCGATGCTCTATCCACTGCGCCACCACCTGATCAGGCTTTTATGTGTTAAGTCTTTAATGTCATATCTAATTACTCTTCACCAAGTCCTAGTTCCTGAAAATTTTCTCCTGTGTTATCTTTGAAATGATTTAGAGGCTTTTCATTATACATGTAAATCTATGAATTATATACATACACTTACCCATAAAAATGTCCTGGTTTTGATTTTGTACTAGTATTGGACAAGAAGTATCAACTAGGGCAAGTTTCTTGCAGGTGAGAAAATGTTAGACTTCAATGCTGAATCATGGTATACAAATCATTATTCTAGCTAGGATTGGGATTTTTGCTCCCACAATTTACTTAAATAAATAAACAAACAAATATTCTGAAAAAAATTATTGATGACAGAGAAAACAATTATTTTCTTTTAACTTGTCGATTTTAAAAGATATCCTTAAAACGAGTTTTCATGTATCTTGAATTACTGTGGATTCAGTTATACATTTTTATTTTTTAAAGTTTCTGTCTTATTTCCATTGCTAGTAGTATATTAAATAAATTTCAAAATCACATGAATATTATGAATCAAATAATGAAAATGTCAAACAAAAAAGTTGAAAACATAGGGGTTTTCCACATTGTTTAATCCTTAAACATAATGATAAGTAGAATTAATTAGAGTAGCTTTGATTACAACCCCCTACAAATTAGGCAAAAATATTAAAAGAACAAGCTCATTTCCTGTGGTGATTGACTCTCTACCCAAATACTGTTTTAACAAAAGAAGGAAAATGATGATATCATAAGATAAATAATTTCCGCTTGCTATATTAATCTCATTAATATAGGGTGTTTTTTACAAAGAATATCTTATATTTATTTCTCTGTGCCTTTTTGGGCTTTGTTGATCATCATTCTATATTGATGGAAGAGTAGATATAATTATTTATAGTAAAATATCAATAATGAGAACATCAATATCTAACATTCACCAACATGTTATTTAATATCCCATTTTGTTGCACTTAATACTAGGCTCTTAGAATAATGAACTCTTTAAAATTGGATAAATATTGGGGCAAAATTTATAGTGTTTTCCTGTATTTTTCATTCTATTTTCATTTTTCTCCTTCATTTTTTAAAAGGGAAAATGTGATATGTAAATATTTACCTCTCCTTGGTAACTGTATGTCATTGTTACCTTATATTTTAAGAGAAAGTTTTAAACTCCTACAATATAGTTGTGCATTCCTTCAGAACTGAATCTAATATCACAGCAGGAGGATATTCATTCCTTAGTGGTTAAAAGACTTCTGCTATTTTAATGGTATAGACTACCACAGGGTACTTACTGTCTGATTGTCATTTTATTTTAGCCTTGCTCTTTAGCTACTTACGTCCATAAGGATTTTTTTTATAAAAAGGAATAAAAGGAGGCCAGAAGGTATTCAAGTCTCTAATGACATCACTGAGTAGCTAAAACTAGCATTAAAATAACATTAAAAATCAGAAAAGTAAAAGACAGGTTAGATGGAATTTTAAATTAGAATATGAACAGAAGATACATTGAGATAAAGGGAATATTTCACATCTTACATATGTTTGTTTCTCTTTATTCTGTCTTCCTGTCTTTGCCTATCAATTCTGGACAATTTCCCAACTATGAGTAACCCTTCATGTTACCCTGAGTGACTAAATGAAAAAAGAGATAGTTCACTGATTTTGTTTGATGTCAGAAGCACTCAGATTTTCTTGCTTTGGGATGTTACTGCTTCCTGGCAACTGAATGAAAACAAATTCAACTTTGATGTGTAGCATAGTTACATATATTTAACACCTCATAATTATAATACTAAGTCAATAATGTAGCTCAGCTAGTTATTTTTTCCTTGTTGAAGTAACAAAACAGTCTCTCAAGGCTCTTTGTTATCTGCTATACTAATACATATTTTAGTTTACTTGCTGATAACATAAGGTGATCTCTAGGCACTTGCTTTTTTGAAAAAA
The DNA here is from genome assembly GCA_037038555.1 of Rhynchonycteris naso. Lineage (NCBI taxonomy): Eukaryota > Metazoa > Chordata > Mammalia > Chiroptera > Emballonuridae > Rhynchonycteris > Rhynchonycteris naso. Next base: position 264,630,429 of record CM072998.1, read on the forward strand.
AAATTAATATCTACTAGAATACTACATGAGCTATTAGTTTATTAAAATATATAAAAGAATGTAGGGCTTTTATTTGAGTCTCTGGGGAAGAACAATTTCTATTCTGCATAGTTATAAGAAAATCTAAGTCTTATCTGGATGACATCCTAAAAATAATGTATTTGGCTTCCTTTTCATTTCATTTGTCTGCTGATCCCCATTATATTAATATATGTGTCATAGCCCTTGCCAGATGAATTGGTTGGTTAGAGCATTGACCTGATACACAGAGGTCGTGGGTTTGATCCCTGGTCTGGCATGCACAGGAACAGATTGATGTTTCTATCTCTCTCTCCCCTTTTCTCTCTTTCTAAAATCCATAAAAATCAGTGAGCTCTAAAATTAGTAAAAAATTAAAAATAAAATAAAATACATGTTATATGTCTGGGAGAAAGTGTATAACAATATTAAAATTGAAATTTTAGGAGGGAGCAAGATGGCGACAGAGTAGGCGGACGTACCAACTTCCAACTCCCAGAACCAAAGTGGATTACAACTCAATTTTAAGAACCATCACCTGGATAAACCAACTTTGAACAAAACTAAGTGGACTCTTCAACCAAGGAACACAGAAGAAGCCACATTGAGACTGGTAGGAATAGCGAAAACGCGAAGAGGGCTGCCCAGCTCCCCGGAGCAAACGGCAGCCCGGAGAGACCCGTGTGGCGGGAGGAGATTTTGGCGGAGAGGGAGGGACCTGGGTCCCAGGAACCAAGCCCCAGCCTGCAGTCCCAGAGCCAAGAAGAGGCGTTTGGACAGTATTGAGCTGTGAAACAAGTGAGGGAGCTCCCAGGCCTACAGTGTGGAATATTAGGTCCCTTCCTACTCTGCTGAGGGCTGCTTAAGGGTTTGGGGCGGCAGGACGCTGAAAGGCGGTTCTGTCGGCGTGGGCAGAGGCCAAGCCGGTGGGAGATCGGTCTAGCCCAGAGGGTCGGAGGGTAAGCGCGAGAGCGGTCCGGAAGCTGCGGGCCCGCCTTTAATCCCACTTACGGGGACAAAGCGGGAGGCCAGGAACAGGCAGGCCCTGCGCAAGCCGGCCCTGACCGCGGGGACCGGGCTAGGACCAGGGACGGGCAGGGGGCTCGTGGCTGAGCTGACGCTACCAGTCCGCCCCCCCCCCCCGCCGCCCGCCGGAGAAACCGCGGTTGGCCAGTATACGTGCGCGAGCGGGCTCCGAGCACGGGCACGGGGTGGACCCCGAGACAGGCGGAGGCTCGCAGCTGAGCCCACGGCTGCTATCCCCATCCGGCCAGAGAAACCCCGGATAGCGTTAATACGTGCACGAGCGGGCTCCGAACGCGGGGGCGGGGTAGAGTCCGGGACGAGCGGAAGTACGCAGCTCGGCGGAAGCCAGCAAACAAGCCCGCCCCAATAAACCTTGGTTTCCGACCCTGCGCAAAGGGCCCTGGCCTCGAGGGCGGGGCTAAAGCTCCTGACGGGCAAAAGCTTACAGCTGAGAGCACGCCAAAAGCCCCGCCTAACCCGCGGAACTGTAGTGAGCAGGCTCCGACTGCTGGTTCTGGGCGGAAGTCCGGAAATAGGCTGGGTCCGCAGCTGAGGAAAGGTGCTCGCCTCTACCCTTGGTGCTAATCTTGTGGCTTCAGTGACAGCCCCTCCCACGGAGGAGAGGCAGAAATCACAGCAAAAGCCACAGTGGGCCGGCGCTGGCAACGCTCATACCCACCCACCCTAGGCGCCGGCAGAGGGGGTGGGGGGCCTGCAGATAGACCACACCTAGAGAACACAAAGGCAACACCTACTGGATTCCAGTGGCCACAACTTGCTTATACACAGAAAAAATGGGCAAGCAGAGGAATGCAAACCAAATGAATCAAGAGAAATCCCCAGAGAAGGACCTGAATGAACCAGATATAACCAAATTACCAGAAGCAGAATTTAGAATAATGATAGTTAGGAGGTTCAAAGAAATTAGAGCAACAATGGATAGTCATTATGAACACCTAAATAAAGAGATAACAAGTATAAAAAATGAAATTGAAATAATAAAAAAGAATCAGACAGAAATGACAAATACAGTATCAGAACTGAAGACCACAATGGAAGGAATTAAAAGCAGGATGGATGACGCTAAGGATCGAATAAGCGAGTTAGAGGACACAATAAACAAAGGCACAGAAGCAGAGAAGAAAAAGGAAAAGAGACTTAAAAAATGTGAGGACACTCTAAGGGAGCTATGCGACAACATGAAGAGAAACAACATTCGCATCATAGGGGTGCCTGAAGAAGAGGAGAGAGGACAGGAAATGGAAACTTTGTTCAATCACATTATAGCAGAAAACTTTCCTAAATTAAGGCTGGGAAACACTCCACACATTCAAGAAGCACACAGAACTCCATTAAGGAGAAACCCAAAAAAATCTACACCAAGACACATCCTAGTTAAAATACCAAAGCTAATGGATAAAGAAAAAATTTTAAAAGCTGCTAGAGAAAAAAAGACTATCACCTACAAAGGAGCCCCCATAAGGATGACATCGGACTTCTCAACAGAAACACTTGAGGCCAGAAGGGAATGGCAAGAAATAATCAAAGTAATGCAGAACAAGAACCTACAACCAAGACTACTTTATCCAGCAAGGCTAACGTTTAAAATTGAAGGAGAAATAAAGAGCTTCCCAGAAAAAGAAAGCCTCAAGGAATTCATAAAAACCAAACCAATTCCGCAAGAGATACTAAGGGGCCTCTTGTGAACAGTTTAAAGGGAGGAAAGAATAGAGCAAAAGAAGAATACAGCTTTAAAGAATAAAATGGCAATAAACAACTACATATCAATAATAACCTTAAATGTAAATGGATTAAATGATCCAATCAAAAGACATAGGGTAGCTGCATGGATAAAGAAACAGGACCCATACATATGCTGTCTACAAGAGACACACCTTAAAACAAAAGATGCTCATAGACTGAAGGTAAAAGGATGGAAAAAAATATTTCATGCAAATGGAAATGAAAAAAAAGCAGGGGTAGCAATACTTATATCAGACAAAATGGACTTTAAAACAAAGACTGTAGTAAGAGATAAAAGAGGACACTACATAATGATAAAGGGAACAATTCAACAGGAAGATATAACTATTGTAAATATATATGCACCAAATATAGGAGCCCCGACATACATAAAGCAGACTTTGATGGATATAAAGGGCGAGATTAACAGCAATACTATCATAGTAGGGGATTTCAATACCCCTCTAACAACACTGGATAGATCCTCAAGAAAGAAAATTGATAAAGAAACAGCAGACTTAAAGGAGACACTAGATCAACTTGATTTAATAGATATCTTCAGAACTTTTCACCCTAAAGCAGTAGAATATACATTCTTCTCAAGCGCTCATGGTACGTTTTCTAGGATAGACCACATGTTAGGACACAAAAATGGTCTCAATAAATTTAAGAAGATTGAAATCATATCAAGCATTTTCTCTGATCACAATGCCATGAAACTAGAAATTAACCACAAAAGAAAAACTGAAAAATACTCAAACACTTGGAAACTAAATAGCTTGTTATTAAATAATGAATGGATTAACAATGAGATCAAAGAAGAAATAAAAAAGTTTCTAGAAACAAATGATAATGAGCATACATCAACTCAAAATTTATGGGACACAGCAAAAGCAGTTCTGAGAGGGAAGTTTATTGCACTACAGGCATATCATAAGAAGCTAGAAAAAGCTCAAATAAGCAACTTGACCCTGCATCTAAAAGAACTAGAAAAACAACAACAAATAAAATCCAAGACAAGTAGAAGAAAGGAAATAATAAAGGTCAGAGCAGAAATAAATGACATAGAGGCTAAGGAAACAATACAGAGAATCAATGAAACAAGAAGCTGGTTCTTTGAAAAGGTAAACAAGATTGATGAACCTTTAACTAGACTCACCAAGAAAAAAAGAGAGAGGACTCAAATAAATAAAATTAGAAAGGACAGTGGAGAAATAACAACTGACACAACAGAAATACAAAGCATTGTAAGAAAATACTATGAAGAACTATATGCCAAAAAATTAGACAATCTTGGTGAAATGGACAAATTTCTTGAATCATATAACCTTCCAAAAATCAATCTGGAAGAATCAGAACACCTAAACAGACCAATTACAGCAAATGAGATCGAAACAGTTATCAAAAAACTCCCAAAAAAGAAAAGTCCTGGGCCTGATGGCTTCACAAGTGAATTCTATCAAAAATTCAAAGAAGAACTAACTCCTATTCTCCTGAAGCTATTTCAAAAAATTCAAGAGGAAGGAAGAATTCCAAACTCCTTTTATGAGGCGAGCATAATTCTGATCCCAAAACCGGGCAAAGACAACACAAAGAAAGAAAATTATAGGCCTATATCCCTGATGAATTTAGACGCCAAAATTCTCAACAAAATATTAGCCAACCGGATCCAGCAATATATGAAAAAAATCATACACCACGATCAAGTGGGATTTATTCTGGAGAGGCAAGGCTGGTTCAATATTCGCAAATCAATCAATGTGATTCACCACATAAACAAAAGGAAGGACAAAAATCACATGATAATTTCAATAGATGCAGAAAAGGCATTTGATAAAATCCAGCACCCATTCATGCTCAAAACTCTCAGTAAAGTGGGAATACAGGGATCATTCCTTAACATGATAAAGGCCATCTATGATAAACCCACAGCAAACATTATACTAAATGGACAAAGATTAAAAGCAATCCCCTTAAGATCAGGAACCAGGCAGGGTTGCCCACTTTCACCACTCTTATTCAACATAGTTCTGGAAGTCCTAGCTACAGCAATCAGACATGAAGAAGAAATAAAAGGCATACAAATTGGAAAAGAAGAAGTAAAACTGTCATTATTTGCAGATGATATGATATTGTATATTGAAAACCCTAAAGTCTCAGTCAAAAAACTACTGGACCTGATAAATGAATTCAGCAAGGTGGCAGGATATAAAATTAATACTCAGAAATCAGAGGAATTTCTATACACCAACAATGAAATATCAGCAAAAGAAATTAAGGAAACAATCCCCTTCACTATTGCAGCCAAAAAAATAAAGTACCTAGGAGTAAATTTAACCAAGGAGGTTAAGGACTTGTACTGAGAAAATTATAGAACATTGATAAAAGAAATCAAGGAAGATACAAACAAGTGGAAGCACATACCGTGCTCATGGCTAGGAAGAATAAACATCTTTAAAATGTCTATATTACCCAAAGCAATTTATAAATTCAATGCAATACCAATTAAAATACCAATGACATACTTCAAAGATATAGAACACATATTCCAAAAATTTATATGGAACCAAAAAAGAACACAAATAGCCTCAGCAATCTTAAAAAGAAAAAATAAAGCAGGAGGTATCACTCTTCCTGATATCATGGTTTACTACAAGGCCATTATACTCAAGACAGCCTGGTACTGGCATAAGAACAGGCACATAGATCAATGGAACAGAACAGAGAACCCAGAAATAAACCCACAGCTTTATGGACAACTGATATTTGACAAAGGAGGAAAGAACATACAATGGAGTAAAGACAGCCTCTTTAACAAATGGTGTTGGGAAAATTGGACATCTACCTGCAAAAAAATGAAACTAGACCATCAACTTACACCATTCACAAAAACAAACTCAAAATGGATAAAAGACTTAAATGTAAGCCGTGAAACCATAAACATCTTAGAAGAAAACATAGGCAGCAAGCTCTCCGACATCTGTAGCAGCGGTATATTTGCCGATTTATCTTCATGGGCAACTGAAATAAAAGGCAAGATAAACAAATGGGACTATATCAAACTAAAAAGTTTTTGCACAGCTAAAGACAATAGGAACAGAATAAAAAGACAAACCACACAATGGGAGAACATATTTGACAGCACATCTGATAAGGGGTTAATAACTAAAATTTATAAAGAACTTATTAAAAGCAACACCAGGAAGACAAACAACCCAATCAAAAAATGGGCAAAAGAAATGAATAGAAATTTCTCCAAAGAGGACATACAGATGGCCAATAGGCATATGAAAAAATGCTCAACATCACTAATCATTAGAGAAATGCAAATTAAAACCACAATGAGATATCACCTCACACCAGTCAGAATGGCACTTATCAGCAAAACAACACAGAATAAGTGCTGGCGAGGATGTGGAGAAAAGGGAACCCTTCTGCACTGCTGGTGGGAATGCAGACTGGTGCAGCCACTGTGGAAAACAGTTTGGAGATTCCTCAGAAAATTAAAAATCGAACTGCCTTTTGACCCAGCTATCCCACTTTTAGGAATATACCCTAAGAACACCATAGCACTGTTCGAAAAGAAGAAATGCGCCCCCATGTTCCTGGCAGCATTGTTCACAATAGCGAAGATCTGGAACCAGCCCTAGTGTCCGTCAGAAGACGAGTGGATTAAAAAGCTATGGTACATATATACTATGGAATACTACTCAGCCATAAGAAACGATGACATCGGATCATTTATAACAAAATGGATGTACCTTGATAACATTATACGGAGTGAAATAAGTAAATCAGAAAAAAAGAAAAACTGAGAACAGCACGATTACATACATAGGTGGGACATGAAAGTGAGGGTATGAGACATGGACAAGAGAGTGGTGGTTATGGGATGGGGGGAGGGAGGGAAGAATGGGATAGGGAGGAGGGGAGGGACGCAGGGAAAACCAGATTGAAGGTGACAGAGGACAATTTGACTTTTGGTGATGGGTATGCAACACAATTGAATGATAAGATAACCTGGAGATGTTTTCATTGTACATATGTACCCTGATTTATGGATGTCACCCCATTAGAATTAATAATAATAAAATATATATAAAAAAAAAAAAAAAGAAATTGAAATTTTATTTATTTTGAATTTTTTTTACAACTAATTTATCTTTTCAAGTACCTATTAGATTAATAACATTATTATTGAAAAGCAAAATATTCCATTATTACATGGTAATTAGATTCCAGGTAACATTAAAGACATTTTCTTCAACATGAATTACTGGTTCAGCATAAAACCTAGTATTGGAAACCACTCACCTACTTTTTGTCTCTGAATTTGCTTATTTTGGATATTTCACATAAATGAAAGCATACAGTGTATGTGCTTTTGTGTTTGTCTTATTTTACTTCACATAATATTTTCAAGGTTCATCCATGTTGTAGCATGTATGGTAACATCATTAAATTATCTTCCATAGCAACTGTACCATTTTTCTTTCCTACCAGTAACACATGAAGGTTTCAAATTTGGCACATTGTTGTCAACACTTGTTATTGTCCCTATTTTTTTATATAACAATCCAGATGGGTATGAAGTGGTATCTCACTGTGATTTTGATCTGCATTTTTCTAATAACATTGAATGTGATTACTGCCTATTTGCATATCTTCTTTGGAAAAATGCCTCTTCAATATTTTTACCGTTTTTTTTATTAGGTCATTTGTCTTCTTATGGTTTAGTTGTAAATGTTCTTTGTATGCTGTGAACATTAGACCTTTATTGGATATACAGCTTGTTAAAGAATTTATCTCATTCCATCTTTTGGCATTGTGTGTGTGTGTGTGTGTGTGTGTGTGTGTGTGTGTGTGTGTGTGTGTGTGTGTGTTTCTGAAGTGAAAAGTGGGGATGTAGAGAAACAGACTCCTGCATGCACCTGACCAGGATTCACCTTGCAAGCCCACCGGGGGGCGATGCTCTGCCCATTTGGGCCCTTGCTCTGTTGCAGCCTGAGCCATTCTAGTGCCTGAGGGAGAGGCCATGGAGTCATCCTAAGTGCCTGGGGCCAACTTTGCTCCAATGGAGGCTTGGCTGTGGGACGGAAAAAGAGAGATAGAGAGAAAGAAGAGGGGGAAGGGTGGAGAAGCAGATGGACACTTTTCCTGTGTGCCCTGGCAGGGAATCAAACCCAGGACTTCCACATGCTGGCTGATGCTCTACCACTAAGCCTGCCTGCTAGGGCTGGCATTGTTTTTGTGTAAATATAACATCTATATATTACAACTCTTCTCAGTAATGTTTTTGTTAGGGTTAGGTTCAGGACTCCTTTAAAATCAGAGCCCCTTTAAAATTCAAATGCCCCTCACCCAACTTCTCACTAGGGCAACTTCTTCAGTAAGCATCTCCCTCACCCAAACCTTCCTCTCCCCTTTAGCAACTCCTCCCACCCTGGGAAGGTTCTGAGAAATGTCCTTGGGACAAGGTCATCGTGAGGGTCCTGATGGTTGGAAAAGGAAGTCCGTCTGTAACCAAAGCCATAAATCAGTATCTGATAATCTGGGCATATCCAGGTGCAGGCAACATCATGCCAGCAAGTGCCTTCAGTAACCCCTATATCTAACACTTTCTCTCACAGCTCAGGGATGACACCTTTTGCTGGTTTTAGCCTGCTTGCATCCAGGCAATTTAAGATTTTCCTTTTGAAACACACTAGCCTTGTGTTTTCAGTTTGGCTTGTGGTTTCTGCTTTTCAGTTTTAATTTTTCTTTAAAAAATAATATGTGTTTTAATAAGCTAAAAGAAGAAAATAAAATATAGTCACTAAAATTTACTCATAGATTTGACTTACCTTTAACATCTTTATGTTTACCCAATAAGCATTTAGTGTCATTTTCCTCAAAACTAACTTTTCAGATCTATTATAGCAAAAATCTGCTGACACTCTATCAGTTTTAGTTTAACTCAATATGTTTTTACACTGCCTTCACTTTTGTTAGATATATTTGCTGAGTATTGAATTCTTATTTGACAGTACTATCTTTTTGTTGTTGTTCTTTTTCCTACAGCACATAGAATACTTTGTTCTATGTCTTCTGACTTCTACCATATCTTATCATTTTTAAAAATTTATATACCACATGTTTTTGTCCTGTTGTTTTCAAGATTTTTTAATTTTTGTTTTTTCTCATTCTACACTTTACTCTGATGTGTCTGTAAGTATATATATTTGTGTCTATCATGCTTGGGTTTTGCTAATTTATTGGGTATGTAAAATAATGCTTTCTTTACATGTGACATTTTCAGATGTTATTTCTTAAAATATTTCTTTCTTTGCACATTTTTCTCTGTCTTTTATCATACTGAGAAACCAACTACATAATGTTTCACCACATCATATAGTCCCACGGCAGTCTGCTATTCTACGTTTTTTTTTTATTATATTTTCATTTACCTCTTCAAATGGGTAATTTTTATCATTCTTTCTTTTTATTCACTGATGCTTTTTGCATCTCCAATCCTATGCTCTTTTTATCTACCAAAACTATTGTTTCAGTAATCAGTATTTTTAACTATAGAAATTCTACTCTTTTGTAATTTTTCTTTCTCTGTAGAGATTATCGATCTGTTTATTCACAAATATAATATTGTTATTCAGTTATTTGAATGTATTATATTTTATTTCTTTTAACTTATTTGTAATAGCTGCTTTGACATCTTTGCTTAAGCCCACATGTGACTCTACTTGTAGTCCCTTTTGCCTTCTCTCTTATTATGGCATGGTCATACTTGTCCTTTACATGTGTAGTAGTTATTGGTTGAAAACTAAATAATGTAGCAATACATGATGGAGATTGAATTCTTTGGATTCTTTTATGCTCTTTAGAACATTGTAAGAATTTTATGTAATAAGAAATTATATGGATTTCAAACTAAAAGTATGTGATTTTCTTATAATCTCTGATATCTTTTTAACTTTCCACTGCTTTCTGTTTTTAACTATCCCACTCTGAGTAACCCTCACTCTAAAAAGGTTATTAGTCAAGCAAGAATCATAGAAGAAGATGATTACTCTTTCTGTAGGTTCCTAGTTGGAAAATTCCTCAATCTCCAGCTGTTCTGCTACTTTGTACTCCATATTCTAGTACTTCAAAACTTCTGTCACCAGAGCTAAGCCAGGTTGTGGTATCAGTTATGTAAATAGCTCATGCATCAAGCTCCTTGTTGCTCTATCCTTTAATTTCTTTTTGGCTTCTGCCTTCATTTTGCCATCATGTCTCTTTCTTACTCCCAGTTCTCAGCACCTCCAAAGTTTAGCTGTCAGCCTAGAATTTATGGCAGTTTATCCTTTGACTGTGTTTTAATCTTCCTGTTTTATCTACCTGACAAGAATTACCCATTAATTTACAGATGATTTCTCAGGTCAGAATTTTAAATACGGGCACTTTTGACCACTAACACTGAAGTCATCACACTGCTTTTTTCTATAGCCATACTACAGAATTTGAATAGTATCTTCTCCCTAGAAAACCATAAATTTTTAATACCCCCAGTTTCTTTTTGTTTCAGTTTTGGAAATTAACTATCCTCTGTCTGGCTTCTATCTACATTTGAACACTTTTCAGTTGTCTTTAAATAATTTTAATTAATTTCCTCAGGATTTTATATTTTTTTTGTGACAGAGAAGGAGAGAGTCAGAGAGAGGGACAGATAGGGACAGAAAAACAGGAAGGGAGAGAGATGAGAAGCATCAGTTCTTCATTGCTGCACCTTAGTTGTGCATTGATTGCTTTCTCATATGTGCCTTGATTAGGGGGCTACAGCAGACCGAGTGACCCCTTGCTCAAGCCAGCAACCTTGGCTCAAGCTGGTGAGCTTAGCTCAAACCAGATGAGCCCGTGCTCAAGCTGGTGACCTCAGGGTCTCGAACCTGGGTCTTCTGCATCCCAATACAATGCTCTATCCACTGTGCTACCACCTGGTCAGGCTCCTCAGAATTTTTTAAAAAGTAAATTCTTTAAAGATCTCTATACTTGGGAGATGAAAAATAGAAGAAGAATATATTTATTAATTAGCATAAAGATATCTCAACTAATTTTGCCAGCCATTTTCTATGTAGAGGCTTTTGACATTTTACATATATTTAAAAGTCATGATTCTGATCAAGAGATTCATGAGCACAGGTTGAAAGACAAACACTAATCTCGGGGTCATGGTCACTCTCAGTAGTTACAATGATAACCCCATGGTAAAATGTGTACCTTGGGACATCAGATCAAAACAAAGAATTTACATGTTAAAATAGAACCAAAACATAAGGAATTATAAATTTTATCTCAGACTACACGAGATACTAATATCTGTCTGGCATATCACTTAATATGTCTGGAAATAGAAATCATTTCTCTAAAAAAAGTTACAAAATGTTTCTAGTAAATACCTGACTGAAAGTCAACCTTATTAAGAAAATGAATATGCCTTAAATTAGCTCATACTCATTCTGGGCTAGCAATGTTGTCACCATTACTTGATTTTGTCATTCACATAAAACAACATTGTCATTTTTTCAATTTCTAATTTATGACTCCACAAATACACTTCCTATAAAGCTAGTAGTCGAGGTCAGGATCACAGCCGCCTGGCCCATGCAGGTTCACATTGGATTCAAACAGTCGGTAATGAAACACCGGAGCCAAGAACTGGTGAGCCATCAGCTTTAATTCTAGCTTGCACCCGGCGGGCAAACAAAAACACACACTGGGCTCCAAAACCCACACATTCAGTGCTCACAAAGCTACTTACTTATCTGAGTTTCCTAGCATCAAAGCTTTCTAGCTCACCAGACTTATTCACCTCTGTTTCCCATTTCCTTCTCCAGCACAAACTCTGCACAAACTGGCTTCTCCCTCAGCACTCTGCCATCTTGGCTGCTTCTCCTAGCCTCCATGTGGCCTTAATCTGTTCTCCTCTTTAATACCTCAGAAACCAAGAGAGAGCAAGCTACTGTTCTATCCTACTTTATAGGGTAGAATCAAAACCGTAATCCAATCTACAGACAAGGAAGTCTCTGATACAAAGTCACCCATCTGAGCATAATGGGATTCCTCAGGAGAGCGCACCACCCCACATCATCCAATCAGTAAAGGGTGTGGGGAAAAGCTTACTCTTAAAACCAAGCCTTAGGCCATAACGACCTGGCCTGCTTACATTACAGCCTTTCCCCCATACCCATCCCAAGCATAAGAGCAAATAATATCATCTGGATGACGGGCTTCCATATGGGCAGCGCCATCTTTAACAAAGTGAGCATATTATATTTTATCTACCCAACAATCCTCCCCTATGCTCACTTTACTACCCACAATCTATACCACTGGCATTCTTGTACAAGGAAATTAAGTACATTACACAAATTACAGCAATAACACAAATTATACAGTTTCAACAATTATAAAGGTACTTTTCACCAGTCCCTAAGCACTTTGCCAAAAGTCCAAAATGTCCTCAGCCTTCTTTCTAGCCATGGGAAAAGCTTTCCAGGACTGGAGGGCCTCCAGCAAAGCCACTCCACCCCCATCAGGATATTTCACATTGTCCAAAATCCGTAAGTCCATTCAACAAAGGAGCCAGTGCTCACTCCGGTCATAGTCCAGGAAATCAGTCCACACAAATGGGGTGTTAGCCTCCCCCCTCATTCCTGCCATCATGGCAGGAATCACACTGTCCTAAAGAGAAGCATGTGGCAATGGCAGTCAGCATTTTTATCTCTGCTCCAGAGAGCATGATGACATCCACCCTTATGTCCCCAAATCACAGACCTATCAGCAGCTTAGCAGGCACTCCCTTCCATTTCAGCTGGGCTCTCATCTTCTGGAGACTGCAGATTGCAACTCCAGACGGATTCTCCTCATTCTCCAAAGAGGAACTGGAAACATCAGCTCCTGCCGCTGAGCTCGAGCTCCAGGCCACCGCTGCCTTCTGCGCAGCAGGGCTTGCAGCTACAGCCCCGGCCTCAGCCCTGGCCTCATGCTGCTGCTGGCTCTCCACAACATCCAGGGCAATCTCCAACTCATGAACCAGTGATTCTTTCTCCAGCATCTGCTCGGTTTCCAGGCGAATCTCGCTAACCTGGTCGGTCTCCTCCAGCATTTCCTCCAGCTCCAGGGTCGGCATCTGTTTCTCCCACGTTTTCTCCAGCTCCTTCTGCTGCTCAGTTTGCAGGTGCCGGGCAGCCTCCTCCATAGAGCTCTTGGTTTCCTCAGACATGGCTGTAAATGTCAGCCAGCCTACAGTCCCCCAAAAAACAGCTATGGGAAACCATAACACCAAACAGTCCTCTACTCCACCGCTCAAAGGTGGTGGTGGCTCCATGCCCATCTGTATCAAATCCTGCCACAGACTATGCCAAATGTAAAGCCAGTAGCCAGGGCAAAGGCCACCATCACAGCAGCCTGACCCGTGCAGGTTCCCATTAGATTCGAACAGTTGGTAATGAAACACAGGAGCCAAGAACTGGTGAGCCATCATCTTTAATTCTAGCTTGCACCCGGCGGGCAAGCAAAAATACATACTGGGCTCCAAAACCTACACATTCAGTGCTCACAAAGCTACTGACGTATTCGAGTTTCCTAGCATCAAAGCTTTCTAGCTCACCAGACTTATTAACCTCTGTTTCCTGTTTCCTTCTCCAGCACAAACTCTGCACAAACTGGCTTCTCCCTCAGCACTCTGCCATCTTGGCTGCTTCTCCTGGTATCCACATGGCCTTAATCTGTTCTCCTCTTTAATATCTCAGAAACCAAGAGAGAGCAAGCTACTGGTCTGTTCTACTTTATAGGGTAATCCAATCTACAGACAAGGAAGTCTCTGATACAAAGTCACCCATCTGAGGCATAATGGGATTCCTCAGGAGAGTGCACCACCCTACATTATCCAATCAGTCAAGGGTGTGGAGAAGAACTTACTCTTAAAACCAAGCCTTAGACCATAACGACCTGGCCTGCTTACATTACAGCCTTTCCCCAACACCCATCCCAAGCATAAGGGCAAATAATATCACCTGGATGACGGGCTTCCATGTGGGCAGTACCATCTTTAACAAAATGAATATATTATATTTTATCTGCCCAACACTTCCCTTGGAGTTTCTTTTGAACCGATACATGCTATCTTATTTGTGGTAGGACAACTCCATATAATTCCTATCTATCTTTTATGTTTAGGTCAAATAACAACCACTATCACACCCAAATTTGTTAACCCATTTCACAACAATATATTTCTTCTTTCAATCTGCACTATATTTATATTTTTTAATATTTATTTGATACATTTAATGTATAAAATTACTTTCATTGTTATCTTTTAAAATGTGTTATATACATATGTAACATCTTTTTCTATACTAAATAGATTATTTTATCATTTAGAAAAGAGATTTTCTTGTATATTTTTATTATCACCAAGTTATCTTAAAACTTTCCCTAAACAGAAAATTAAGATTTTTTAATCTGTTTGAAAACTAGAACACTCTGAAAGTGTATTTATCAGATACAATCCAAAGGCCACTAAAATACCTCAGAATCATTTCATTAAAAATTGAACAATTAAACAGGAAAACATGACAAGAGTCATTCAGTAAAAGAAGTGTATTTGCAGATATATCGAATCATTAGCTTAGGTAAGCACAGCAGCTTACAATTGAACAATGGCTTGGTTCACCTGGATTCAACCCCCAGCAAATTCAGAAGGAAAAAATTAATCTAATACTTTGATGCCTCTCCTTCACCTCACTTTCATTTTCTCCTGAAATGTCCCTTCTAATGAACTATTGAAAGAAAGTCTCAATTCCCATTCATACATGGCTCAGCACAATTTGTTCATGCTGGATGTATGTTGATCAAGAAGGCCTTAACTTTCTTTTGAGCTTGACTAAACTTAAGTGCAGTCTCCTTCCTTTAGTCTCTTCCCCTCCCTTTTCTTAGAGCTTTTTACTTTAAGAATCCATTGACTGCAAATTCTATTTCTTCCCTTTCTGAGATGCAAATCTTCTCCCAATCTCTTGCCAATTTTACAACCCACAAATGTCTTTCTCAAGGCCTTGGAGGTCATCCTTTTAAAATGTAATTCTCTAAGAAGATAGTGTCTATTCTTTATGAGAGGGTATGAGCCTAACCTTCCAAAAGGGACAGTTAACAAACATGACTAGCCTAATCACATTGACCACTGCCTAGTATTTTTCTATTAGCTCATCCAGGACTTAATGCATTTGTTCCACCATATTTGAGTTTAGTCTCTTCCTTACTTAAGTCTTGACTAAAATATTTTTTCCTGTTTAACATCTGGTATAATTCAACAACGTAGATGGCTACAGTAATTGAACTTGATGCAAAGGTAGCAGTATAGAACACTGGTGACAGAGAAGAAATGCAAATTGATTTAGTTGTCCACTTTGTGTGGAAAGAAATGTATCCTGAGATATGCCTAAACATTGACACTTCTGACAAATGAGACGTTGGCCAATGGCATGGCTGCTTGATCAGGTTCTCCCCACAAAAATAGTATTGGATTATTGAGAAAAGGAGATCTGAGGAAGAGGCATATGGATGAATATACCAAAGTGAACACAAAGCATATGGATTTGTTGAATTACACTTACGGACACTAGAAAGCATCCATCACAGTGATGACACTCAAATACCAAATAAGGTTAACTTAGCTTGTGTATGCCAGGTTTATCTTTTACCTTAGTCATCCCAATATTATTAAAATTGGTCCAAGAATGGAGTAGCCATATTGATGGGGAAGGAGGTCATGTATGAACCCAACTGAGTAAATTTTCTCTCATCAAAATTGACATAGCTAGTGTCTCTGATAAATGCCACAATTGCCAACAGTGGAAACGAGACAAAAACCTTTTTAAAATAATCATTCTGAATTCCTGAAAGAGGGTCACCAGACTCAATGTCACAGGGCCTGTCCAAGCCTGGGATAGAACCACAACAACAGAGTGATTCACCTTCTCCCCTCATGGTAATAGATCTTTTATGGTCTAGTTACAGAGTGGTTTTCTAACCAACCCTGAGAAGTAGGCAGCTTTATTTGTTTTTCTTTCTCCCAGCTATAGTAGGTCTTTATTTGTGCACTGAGGACTAACAGAATTTATTTCCCTGCCTTCTGGGGCTTATGCCTTTTGTCCCTAAGGTTAGAAAGAACCAGACAGGACTGCATACCTTTCTTGTAGCACTGTCACTTCCCTCGTCCCCTGCACCAGCCAAAAAAGCTTTCTCAGGGCTCTGCCTTCGCCAAACTTTCTCATGAGAACTCAGGAAGTCTGTAGAACAGCCTTCAAATGAATTCAAATCCCTGTGTCTGGGCTCCCTTGGGTTCTAAACTCTCATGCTGGATAACAATTGGCATTTAGCAATTTAGTAAACATTTTAGCAATTTCTTCTTTTGTGCCTAACTGGAGGTAAATGCTTTCTCCTTCTGTCAAAAGTTTGCATTGTTCGTTTGACACACTATCTTTTCTTATCCTTCAGGCTGGTTGATCTTCATATGAACTCAACTATTTCTTAAGTGTAGAAAAAATTTTTATTTTGTGAATCACCCAGGTGTTTTCTACTAGTAAGTGTGGGAGTCCTGTACCTTCCAACTTCTACTAGACAAAAAATGAAAGTGTTTGCCTATAACATTTCTGGTAATAAAGGTCTACTAGAAACAAGCTCTCTGCTTTTCCTTGTCTGCTAAAATCTTCATTCCACTTTTGTTTTAATAGCATGTATTAACTGCACATGCAAACCTTGTTTGACAATTTTTTCTTTTCTTTCGGGACATTAAAGATGTTTCTCCACTGTTGTTTCAGTTGTGCCTTTTCTGATGAGAAGGCTGAAGTTATTACTTTTTTATTGTTCCTATGGATGCATTGTGCCAGTTTGTACTGCTGCTTTAAATTTTCTTCTGTATCAATTCAATTATAATTTGGTTTTTTTATTTTAGGGGGATATTTTACTTAGCCTGAATGTCCTACTTGATTTTGGATATTTTTTCTTCAAACTTGTAGTAAGCTTTTAAGCTATTATTTCTTTCTTTCTTTTATTTTACAGGGACAGAGAGAGAGTCAGAGAGAGGGATGATAAGGACAGACAGACAGGAACGGAGAGAGGTGAGAAGCATCAATCATTAGTTTTTCATTGCCGTTGCAACACCTTAGTTGTTCATTGATTGCTTTCTGACACGTGCCTTGACAGCAGGCCTTCAGCAGACAAAGCAACTCCTTGCTTGAGCCAGTGACATTGGGTTCAAGCTGACAAGCTTATGCTCAAGCCAGATGGGCCCATGCTCAAGCTGGCGACCTCAGGGTTTCGAACCTGGGTCTTCCGCATCCCAGTCCGACGCTCTATCCACTGCGCCACTGCCTGGACAGGCTATTATTTCTTTATATACATATTTCTTATGACCTTATCCTTTCTATAACCACCATAGCATTTATGTTAGAATCACTGAGGGTTTGTTTAAATTATGTTTTTTTTTCCTCTGTGATTCAATTTAACTAAGTTCTACTGCTATCTTCGAGTTTAGTGATTTGTCCTCTCAGAACCCCTCATGAAATCTTAACCTCATTCAATAAATTTAGTCTCTTTATTTTCCATTTCTAATAGTTCTGTTTCTTCAATTCTTTCCTTATGTTTTCTGTTAAATTATTGACATATTTGTAATAGCTCCTTTTGTTAACTTTATACAAATCTTTTCTTCTGTTGTTTTAAAAGCTGTTTTGTACAATTCATAAAATTATCCTGAAATATAAACCAAATTTATTGCTTTTTTAAAAACACAGTAATATATAAATAATTAGATGTCTAACAGTGTGATTGTTGAAATTTGGATTTATTTTTCTTCCTCTAAATTAACTGTCACATTACTTGCAAATATTATAGATCTTTTGGAAGCTTGTTTATAAGTTTTGTAGAGCCTGACCAGTTGGTGGTGCAGTGAATAGACTGTCGGTCTCGAATGCAGAGGACCCATGTTCAAAACCCCAAGGTTGCAGGTTTGAATGTGGGCTCATCAGCTTGAGCAAGGTCTCACCAATTTGAGCACGGGGTCGCTGGTTTGAATGTGGGATTATATACATGACCTCATGGTCTCTGGCTTGAACCCAAGGTTGCTGCATTGAGCAAGGGGTCACTTACTCTGCTGTAACCCCCCAGTCAAGGAACATATGAGAAAGCAATAAATGAACACCTAATGAGCTGTAATGCAGAATTGATGCTTCTCATCTCTCTTCCTGCCTGCCTGTTTGTCCCTCTCTCTGTCTCTCTCTGTCACTAGAAAAAAAAGTTTTAGTGGAAAGGTTTACTGTAGACTTTACTATATGTACTATAGATAATTTAGCCTTTCTACCAAAGCATGGTCCTTCTTATTCTCCAACAATATTATCAACAGTTTAGCAAACTTTCTTGGTTCTGACTGTATGAATTTAAACTTACCCAACTTATGTGTGCTTTTGGAATTATTCATTATTTGCAGCTTTTTTGCTTTTTTTAATTTACTTTTTATTATTTTCTAGATTAGTGACATTTACTTTCTTAATTATCAAAATAATATGATATCAAAGGATCTGGAAATATATACTGTAGTTTTATAACTCAAGCTATGTATCTCTAACATGTCAGGAATTATGTCCATAATTTCCAGCAAATATTTACATTTCAAACTCCAATTTCTGTTTCTTTAGCTTGGGTACAAACATTCTCTGCTTGGGCTTCTCCTTTCTGGAGCTGGATGGAAAAATTTCCCCAGGAAGACACTGGGGTGATATTACTATTCATTTCATTTCTTTCTGTTGCTTCAGGGATTGCAGACACGTGCTGCCTATTGTTCAGTAACTAAAAGCAGCTGCTTAACACATTGTTCAATTTTCTAGTTCTTGTGATCTGATCTCAATTCCTATAGCATTAACCAAAGTCTATGTCCTCATAAGTTTTTGATTTAACAACTATCTAAAGCTTTTGGAGCATGAATAATTTTAATTGAATGACTTTTTCTTTATTGAATTTGGCTGTTTTGTTGGTCTGTTCTAAGCTACTTTTCCATTCCCGAAGTGAAATCTCAAAACCTATTTATAACAAAGGTCTCTAATTTGCTGATTTCCTTTTAACATTCAACCTGTAAAGGCTATGAAGTCAAGAAATAAAGGCAAGAATCTGAGACAGGAAAAACTTTCAGAAATCTTTATTTGTATAATATATAAAATATAATATAAATAAACAATGAATTCTTAATAAGACTATAATAGTGCAATTGGTTAAATAGAATTCAAGTCTACCCAGAACCTCAGATATGATTTTATTTGGAATATGTAATTAACTTAAGATGAGGTAATATTGGCTTTAATTGAGTCCTAAATCTAATGACAGGTGTTCTTCCCATAGAGAAGGAAACACACAGAGACACATAAGAAAAAGTCATGTGAGGATTATGACAGAGATTAGATTTATGCTGTCACAGGTTATGGTTCTTAAAGGATTTTTAAAACATCAGAATCTAAGAAGGAGAAGGAAAAAACTCTTTCTAGACCCTTCAAAGAAAGCATAACCCTGTTGAAACCCCGGTTTTATACTTCTAGTGTCAATAAATGTGAGATAATAAACTTTTATTGTAAACTACCAAGTATGGAAATTTGTTGTGGAAACTAATGCAAATAGAAAACATAGATTCAGGAAGTAGAAATTGGTATTATACTAACTTTATATTTAGGGAAGTTGAGGGAAAGAAAGTTTAAGTAATTTTTCCAAGAGAATTTGGTAAAAAGGCTTTACAAAGACAAAGGGATGATAATGGACATTATATTTGCTTGCTATCCAAGAATTAAAACTATAATTATCATCTATTATCAAAGTGAATAATTATATACTTCAAACTATAAAATTTTGTAAACAAAATCTATTGGTATTAACATGGCTCTTGGTGTACTTTGGCAAATTTTACTTAATCTTTATTTATAAGTCAGGGGTAAATTATAATTAATGTATATTAGTCATAAATAAGAAAGGTGAGAGAAAGAGATTTTGATTGGTGACAAATAATAAGCCTTTCAAAATGATATGGTGTGTTTTGCTATTTAATACTTTCTTCTTTCTTGAATGTTTGTTTTGTAAAATGTGATTACTTTTGGGATTGTTTTCATTATTCAGTCAAGCAAGTATTCAGTTTGACCCCAGTTGAATTTGATGATGTCATAAAGGTTTTCAACAATTAAAGAATTTTTTATTCAAGTTTATTTTAATGGTATTTTTCAAAGTATTTGCTGTAACAATTACACATATTTGATATTTCAAAGCAAAGTCTCTTCCAAATTGACTAAAGGGATATTATTTAGTTTTGTTAGCATAATTCATTCTTCAGTTTCTCCTTTAAAATTATGAATTATTGTCTCAATTATTTCTCACAGTCTGATCCAGAGAAGTTTTGATATTTCAAAAATCTTTGATCTTATAGTGATCAATTACACATTTACTATTTAATTTACTATTTATTCTGTTTCTAAATCACTTTTTACATTTCACTTACAGTTTACATACAATATAATAGTTTCTAGTGTACACCTCAGCAATTAGACATTACATAACTTACTAAGTGATCATCCCAATAAATCTTGCAACCATTATTTATTCTCATGAGAGAGGAAAAAAAATTGATTGAACTTCAAAAGGGAGCCAGTGTTAAAGGAAAATGTAAAATGCGTCTTTAATCCGAAGTTCATACATGTTATAGCTGTATTTTGTGGCAATATTTATAAGTCAGGCTGGCTATTGCTTTTTATTTTTTAATTGAGCACATGTAAAAAAATGTTAATTTGGATGCTCAAGTTAAAATTTTAATTATATTTCAGTGGGGTCAGAGGATTTGGGGAATGCAATAACTGATTTCCTATGAAACAAACTTTGCATAATTCTCACCGATTTTTCTAAATAAACTTTCTTTTGTTATCTTTCTGCTATCTGCCAAAACCCTAACTGAAGTGTCAGCTTAAAGACCATGTTCTACTGAAACATGATGGATTCATGTAGCAAAAAAGGTTTAGAGAATTTAAGAACACATTTTTTAATAAAGTTTTTGCTTATTTAAAATAATTTTTATTATTGTAGTATAACTGGTGGATTTATGGCACTAATGATTTATTTCAGGATGTAATACATTTATTTGTTTTATGTTTGAAATAGACAAAAATAGGTTTCTAAGAAAAATGCCTTCATAATTTTTCCAATAGGAAAAAAAGAGCTGTCTATATTTTGAGATTATGTGAAAATATCTGTAAGTTGGTAATCATATGATTTAATAGTCTAATAAAAATTATATGCTAATGTACAGTAATGCTTAATTTATGTATATATGGTATTAATTTTTATGCATAGGTATCAGTGTACTTTTAGAAAATAATTTTTACATAATAGCATTAGTAATCTTATAATATTATTTTCTTGAAAAAAATGTGACATAATAAAAAATTTTATTGTATATATTTCTATATATTTGATAGTTTTTTTATACTACCATTAAGATTTAACATTCGAACATGAAATTGTCATTCTTATAATGTTTTAGCTATTTGGGAATCATTTCTTTTTTCATTATTATATTTTTCTAGCTGTTTTATTATTTTATTTGCTAATAGACTCTAACCAAGAAACACAGAATATATGCAGCTAAACAAAACCATAGAGGTTTCTTTATTAAGTTACACTCTGGAGACAAATGGTCACAATTGTTGGAATGCCTCTGCTCCATATTGTTATTAAAGGAAGTTTGTTTCTTCAACATCTTATTCCATCTTTGCTGGAGTTATGTTCATAAACATTTTTCCAAAGACTGTTTCATGCACATTTAGGAACCAAATCTTAGGTAAAACAGAGACAAATTCCAGGGGAGAAAATTTATTTTAATTAAGTGAGGTGTTGTAGGTACACAACTTTTGTTTTGTTCGCATTTGTGTATATAGCTATAAGGTCAGAAGTAACTATTTAAAAAAATAATAAAAAATATATTCTACATCTATATGGCCATGGGCGTAGGTTAAGCTCTCTTACTATGGAAGAAAGATTCAATTTAATCAACATTTCTGCAACTAATTATAACATTTTGCAGAATTTTATTTATCCATATTTAATTTGTTTTATACTAGATAGTATAAACTATTTTAATTCACATTATGTTAAATATAAATATATTTAATTTATATATATATATGCATTTTAAATAATTTATTGATGCAAATTAAATTTTGCCAAGATATCAGACAATAAGCCTTTAAAATATCTCAGATCATTAAGAAATAAAAAGAACATTATTTTATTTTATTTTTATAGCAATGAGCAGAGAACTACAAATGTGAAAGTTAGGTAGGTTTTTTTGGTATATTAAGTTAAGATATCTCTGTCTTGTATTTCTGAGGAAAACATACTTTCTAACACTTCCCCAATAGTACTGGAGTTTAACATTTTTTATTAACATAAGATAGCACAAGCTTATTTCCTTTTATGTCCATATTGCTTCTGTTCCTCCCTCAGCAAGATTATTAAGGAATACTTACATTTGAGGAATAACATTTTCATATTCTAAATAGAGTATTATAGCAAGTTCCAGTTTCTCTACCTTTCTCTTAAGCATTAATTTTTTCTAATACCCCTCTCAAAACTATAATCTCCATATCATCAAATTAAACACAAGTCTACCTCACAAAACATTAAATATAGTGACTGTGATGGTAGAGGAATTTAAGTGAATTATTGCTATCATTTAATTTATCATGCATCAAAATTCAGAAAGGGGAAGGTAAACAATTATTTTGGTCATGTTTAATTGCTCATTTTACAATTTTAGTAAAAACAATAAAATAATACGTTATCTAAACATTCCCAATTACTTTTATTGTTTAAATAAGTTTAATATTTCCTATCTATTACATACTCTTTAATATATATAACAATTAAGGTATAATTTATAATTTTTAGATTTTGAGAAAGAATGATGTATTTTTCTTTATCAGAAAGTTTTAAATTGGCAAATTTTTTCTTTTCTTTTTTTTCTGTTTGATGTGGAAAGTTGCTGTACGTCTCATATAACACCATTAGAATGTACATGTTGTCAATGTCTTAAGGACAAAAATGACATATCTATTCCTAAAATTCTCAATTTTATATATTCCACTGTCAGTAGAATTGAGCAGTTTGTAAAAATATGTTTTATTACAAAATAAAATATGTACTTGAAAAAAAATCAAATTCTTATGAGCGTAAACACATTTTTTTCAAATCCCCTTAATCTCAAATAGGAACAGATTTCACTGATTATTTTTTGTCCCTTTTAGCAGTAATTTCTATAAGACTAAATTACAAGTCCGTTTATCTATTTACTTAAAATCTCTAAAATTATTGAAAATATCTCTATACAGCCTGACCAGGTGGTGGTGCAGTGGATAGAGTGTTGGACTAGGATGCAGAGGACCTAGGTTCTAAACCCCAAAGTCGCCGTCTTGAGCGCGGGCTCATCTGGTTTGAGCAAGGCTCACCAGCTTGAGCCCAAGGTTGCTGGCTTGAGCAAGGGGTTACTCAGTCTGCTGTAGCCCCCTGGGCAAGGCACATATGAGAAAGCAATCAATGGAGAACTAAGGTGCCACAATGAAGAACTGATGCTTCTCATCTCTCTCCCTTCTTGTCTGTCTGTCCCTATCTGTCCCCCTCTCTACCTCTCTCTGTCTCTGTCACAAAAAAAGAAAATATTTCTATACATTTATTTGATAAAAATTTGTATGCAGATTATACCAGATATATTTAATTTTTACATAAGTTAATAAGCATCATGAATACTAGGCATTATATTCTCCAAACACTTTACAAAAGAAGGTTACAAATGGTCAACAAACCAAAGAAAACAGTCTCCAAATGATTAGTCCTTGGGCAATACAAATTTAAGCCAAATAAAATATCATTACACACTCGAGTAAAGCAAATTTAAATATTTGATTAACTCTTGTTTTAATGAGGATTTAGATCAACTAGAACTTTTATGCATAGCTGTTAGAATGAAAATGATAGCAATATATTAACACACGCTTTCCATATAACCTAACAATTTTACACCTAGGCATTTCCACAAGAGAAATTACAACAAATGTCTACAGAAAGTCTTGCATATGCATTCTTGTTATCTGTATTTATAAAAGCAAAAACTGGGGTGGGAGAAGAATGTATACTGATCAACACATGTATGGATAAACAAGGTATGACATAGTCATACAATGGAATACTACTCAGCAATAAAAGGAACCAAAGTACTAAAAGAAAGCAATATCGATGATTCTCAAAAGTAATATTTATATTAAATGAGGATCACTACAAAAATTTCCATGAACCAGATCAGAGGGCTTGTTAGCGTTTCAAGCTAAATTTCTTGAACTTTATCTATTATACAATTATGGTCATTGTAGAATTTCAAAAAAGTAAATATTGTGATCATATTTATTCCTTAGAATGACCCCTCTGGGGTTATTTGAAGGATAAACTGAAAGGCTGTGCATTTAGAGACAGAAATGTCAGTAAGGGTGCATTTATAATGCTCAATAAGAAATGATGATGACTTGAACCAAGGCAATATCAATGTGGATATGGAGGAGAAAATTATTCCAGGAGTTGTAAGGAGGCGGTAAGGTGATAAAATTGAGATTACTACAATAGCAATTAGCTGCTAAGGGTGAGATAAAGGGGAAGGACAAACTAATATCATAGCTCTGGTTTTAGTGATTGAAGAGCTACATCAAAAATGTAAGTATTTCTCCCTCACTCACTGTCTCTCTCAAGCTACCTGATTTTGCCAATCAATTCCAGTGCGGAGAATTCCTCTCATGTGTATTTGGATATCCTAAAATTCAAAATATCTGTAGTAGTCTTCTAAACTTAAAACTAAAAACAAACAAACAAAAAAACACAAAATCTCACATTTCCACATAATTGTCCAGAATCAGGTATACAGTGGCTTTAGTAAAGATATTATAGCTATAGTCTCCTTCTGGCACATATGTGCTATAAAATTAAGTGCTGTTGTACTGTAACTAGGCATGAATTCATGAGACGTCAGCATAGATATTACAAATGAACAAAGAAAAAATGCAGAGTGGGGTTAAAGTCAGCAGTCTGGTATGAAAAAAACATTCTAAGGATAGTGTTGAAACAAATAAATCAATTTTATGTCATTAACTACTGTATCTACGAAGCTAGAATAAAATACTTCTGAATAATACAACAGATAAAATGCATTGTTTAGAACCCTTACAATTTCTGTGCAATTGACTATAGATGGTTGAAAGATCAGAAGTAATGATTACAATTTTGATAGAAATAAATGAGACATGATGCACAAGAAAAACAAGTGGGGGACTCAGTACAAACCTACCCTTGCTCTTAAGAGAGGTGAAGGTCTCATTTTCAATAGGCTGCATTCTGCCTAGCTTACATAATTTTATTTTAGACAGTAGACATCTTTGTTGAATCTTTCTAAAACTCATTATGGCCTGACCAGGTTGTGTCGCAGTGAATAGAGCATCGGACTGAGACAAGGAGAACCCAGGTTTGAAACCCTAAGGTGGCTGTCTTGAGCGCAGGCTCATCTGATTTGAGCAAGGCTCACCAGCTTGAGCCCAAGGTCGCTGGCTTGAGCAAGGGGTCACTCGGTCTGCTGTAACCCTCCCTCCCCCCGCCCCGGTCAAGGCATATATGAGAAAGCAATCAATGAGCAACTAAGGAACCACAACAAAGAATTGATGCTTCTCATCTCTCTCCCTTTCTGTCTGCCTGCCCTGTCTGTCCTTCTCTTTGTATCTCTCTCTTTCTTTGTCACACAAAAAAACAAAACAAAACAAAACAAAACATTATGTTTACTAAGAGTCATGAGATAGGACCGGGGAGAGAGAGAAAAATTATGTCAACAAAAAAAAAATTCAAATTTTACTAATCTGTGAGACTTAATTTTGTCATACTGGATTAGAAATTTTAGAAATATGTTTCTCTTATATAACAATGAGTGAGATATAATAGAAATAGAATGTAGTTTACAGTTGCAGACACTTCTCTCTTCCACTCTCTTTGTATCTGCCTGATACTCTTTCATCATATGACTAATAAGAATAGCTCCAAGCTTTACAACAGAAACTAATGGTATCCCTGTCCAGTTAACTCAGTTGGTTAGGGCATCATCCTGAAGCACAGAGTTTGCCGGTTTAATCCCTGGTCAGGGTACATACAGGAGCAGATCAATGATCATGTCTCCCTTTCCTCTCTGTCCCTCTCTCTAAAATCAGTACAATAAACATTAAAAAAATAACTAATGCTTAATCAGTGTATTTTGTGGTATGTCACTTTTATTTCAATAACAAGGCAGTTATCAAAAACTGAATGTTCAATTTACAAAGAAATTAAGATATTCTTGAGTTGATGGTTGTTTCCCTAAAACCTAAACATCTACTGTATTCAATGAAATGTTAAAATAATTTAATTCTTTTCTTTTGGAACAGACTAACATTACTTAAATTTTACCATATATTCCTCTAAAAATTTAAGAAATAATAACTATTTTATTTCAAAATCTCAAGGATTTTCAATGGCTAAGAATCTATTTTTAAAAGTATTTAAAAGTAATTGATATAAAACAGATACTTCTGGCACATTAGAAGCATGGAAGATATATTTGATAAATTATTGTTTTAATTGCAAAAATAATTATATTTGAATGCATGGGTTTTTTTCATGTGTAGCAAATAGTAATAATACTAAATTGAAAGAATATTTTTCTATTTGGTTTTATCATTTTGAACAATTCTATGTAGAAAAATTCTCTTAAGACAAGATCTATTTATCAAATTTTATTTGATATTCTTTTGGCCTGATGTTTTTCAATATTTATTACAAAAAGTCTAAAAATGTAGAAAAGTTGATATAATCATGCAATGAAAATTTATAGATAAATATTTTATAATGTACTCTAAAACTTAGAAACTATTTCCACAAATCTAGTACTAATATTAAATGAATTAACTCAACTTGTGTTTTATAGATAGATAATTTTTCTTCTTGGGCTTCTGACAGAGAAATGGCCTTGAAAATAGCATTTTGTTTTTGAGATTATGTGTAGTCAGTATTCATGAATACAGAGTGATTTGTTAGATTATTTATTTATTGTGACAAAGTCAGAGAGAGTGACATAGGGCTAGACAGACAGGAAGGGAGAGAGATGAGAAGCATCAATTCTTCATTTCGGAACCTTAGTTGTTCATTGATTGCTTTTTCATATGTGACAGGGGGAGTAGGGGTTATAGCAGAGTGAGTGACCCCTTGCTCAAGTCAGCAACCTTGGGCTCAAGCTGTTGAGCCTTGCTCAAATCAGATGAGCCCACACTCAAGCCAGCGACCTTGGGGTTTCAAACCTGGGTCCTCTGCATCCCAGTCTGACGCTCTATCCACTGTGCCACTGCCTGGTCAGACAATTTGTTAGGTTATTTAAATGCTTCTGTTTTGAAAAATAAAAATAATTTATTAAGACTACAAATTAACTAATATGCTTTCCCAGGAACTCCTGAGTTGACCACTTTGACAGTCACAGGCAAATGTATAGCCCATGCCACTCTAGAGCCACCTGGTGTTGAATGTAGCATTAGTATTGCCATTTTCCCTGCAGGCTGAGGCGTAAGCTCTGGGGTCAAGCCTTGTGGGAAGCTCAGACACTCATCTTCATTATAACTAAAAGGAAGTTCCCGATGCCAATGTACTAATAATGTTAATTTAATGTGAAATTTGTTAAAAATGTTTGATGTAATATCTTTTATCAAATTACGGCACAAATAAGGGGCACCCTCAAATTAATCACACAATTTCTAAAATTTAGTATATTTTTTGAAAATTGCAATAATATTTTGATCAGTGATCTATAACACAGCTTGGATAATTTGCTAAGATATTTTATCATTTATGATATAATTAAGAGAATATTGTTTTACATTTCTGATTAATAAATCAATTAACATATTTATTTACAGTCTTATACTTGATAAATGTTTTAATTGTAAATTTTACATAAAAATATACAAAACTAGATGCAAATTAGCATTTTAAAGGTAATATTGTGCTCTGCCCAGCTGGCTTAGTGGATAGAGCGTTGGCCCAGCATATGGCCATCCGGGTTCAATCACCAGTCAAGGCACACAAGAAAATCAACCATCTTCCTCTTTCCTCTCCCTTTTCTCCCTCTTCCCCTCTTACAGTCAGTGCCTAGATTTGTTTGACCATTGGCACTGAAGATAGCATGTCAGCCTCTGGCACTGAGGGTAGCTTGGTTGATTGAGCATCAGCCTCCAAGAGGGGCTGCTGGGTGGATCCTGGTTGGGACACATGCGAGAGTCTGTCTCACTAATTCCCTTCCTCTCACTTAAAAAGTAAATAAATATATATTATTTGTTATTTAATGTGATTTATTTCCTAAAGTAATTTTCCTATTTACTTATTCTATATCAGAATTTATCACAGTTTACAATAAAGCATAATAGATATTTTCCTTACCACCACACATACCTCAAATATAGTTTCCTTTATTCCATTGAATGAAAGAATTTCTCTAAATATACATACAGAATAACTAACAAGTGAATGCTACTGGGAACAAATAAATATTGTTAGGAAAGAGAAATTCAAAATAATGTTAGATATACCAGGGATCTGGTCAAATATGGAAATCCACCTTGAAAATCACTTTCTTATTTCTAACACATCACGTTTCTTTTCACAATAACATGGGTAGACAGATTCAATCATTTATTCACCCAACAATTACTGAAAACTTTCTATATTCCAAAAGGTAAATACTAAGACTAGGGGACATAGAGAATAAGATTAAAGCTCACCTTCAGGAAATAAATAGTTCTATAAATGAGAAACAGGCATGTATGTTAATAATAATGAAATGTATGATAGCAATGTCAAGAGAAGTGATCAGAGATTACAGTGAAATTCGAAAGGGAAAAGCAGCTAATTCTCTCAGAGGTATTTAGAAAAGATGTTAAGTAGAGGTTTATATTTAAACAAGTATTGGGAGTTGATTATGTGTGAGCATGGTAGGAAATAAATGGAGGGCCTTCTGGGCTGATGAAGAAGCATGAATACATCACAGAAGTGGGCACTGGTCCAGTGTGATTTCCTCAATATGCTACAAGTAAGGTCTGAGAGTAGTTATATGATTGTTATATCAATTAATACTTAATAAACAAAACAGTAATTATCTTGGTAAACTTACACAATAATGTGCAAAAATACCAGTAAAACAATTAATGATCATAGAGCTTCATGAAATATATTACTTATGATGCAAATAATAATTAAATAAACATCTTGGGTACTCTTTTTTAGTAAAAGTGCCTCAAATTCAAACAAATATAACACTCTTTTTAAAGATAGTATCCACCAAGTCATCCTTCAATTTGGAAGCATTATTCCTGGGAAAGAGCAGAATCATCTACCAGAAGGAATAAGGTACTTGATAATCTTATTACTTATTTAACTTAACTTATTCACCAGCAGAGAAAACTTCAAATTCATGAAAGTTTTCACTTATTCATGATTAAATACTCAAACTTTGTATTTTCTAGTGAATATGATTTGGTCCAATTCCCAAAAAAATAATACAAAAGAATGTAAAGTATTTTTCTGTTGTGGATTTATTTATACTTAAATTTGATTATTTAAAAATCTCTAAATTTTAAATAATTTATCTTCTTAAATACTTAAAATAACCTCGTGAATTACTATATTTCCCCATGTATAAGATGCTCCCATGTATAAGAAGCACCTTAATTTTGGGGCCCGAAATTTTTAAAAAATAGTATTATATAAAGTTGTTGAACGCAAGTTTTATTCATCATAAAATTTATACAACTTGTTAACAAGCGCAGAAAAGCGAGAAATGCAAGTAAAACAGTCTACAACCACTGTATAAGATGCACCCAGTATTTAGACCCCAAATTATTCAAAAAGGATGTGTCTTCTACATGGGGAAATATGGTAAATATGCCATTATTTTATACAAGAAGAAATTACATTTCAAAAGCATTTAGTGTATGGTTTAAGGTTACATGCGGAGTGATGCACTGAATCCAGAAATTATAAATCTAATTTCAATATATATTTTAAAAAATATATATATATTTAAAAATATATATATATTTAAAAATATATATATATATATATATATATATATATATATATATATATATATATATATATAAAACATTGCCTTCTGAATGTTCCAGGGGCTTTGCTTAGCTGTGTGCCAAGCTACCACTCCACAATATGGAGTCTAACCTCGGTTTGCCCTCAGATTAATAATTTATGTATTTAATTTTATTACACTTTCCCCAATTTAGAGTCTATTTATGTCATGCCATTTTCACATGCAATCTCATTTCTATTTGTACCATAAAAGGATCTAAAATAGACTAACTCACTGCACCATACTAATAGTTAATAGATAAATATCACAAATAAGCACACTACCCAGCCATAGTTTTATGACAGAGCTTATTGAAGTAAATATCTACATAATTTTGATTAACATAAAATCATCTCACATCCAAAACTGAGTTATTATTGTCTTTAGTAGCTATGAAGATTTCTAGGTCTTATTGTTGTTACTTTGATATTTCCCAGTATTCTGCAACTGTAAACATTGCCATAGGTAGAAAAGCATACATAAATATTGTGACAGGGTAACTCCAATAATTTGTGTATTACAGTGGTTTTTAGATTGTCACTGAGACTTTGAGACCAAGTGCTAATATTTGTAAATTTTAGAATAATTTAAGCCAATCCAAAGAATTTCTGCTAAATAATTTGTTTTCTCAGGCCTGCCAACCAGAAAGTGCTGGATTGCAAAATAAAAAACAAACTTTATAATCCATTCTGTATATTAGTTAAAAGTTTTTAAAGTAAAAATGTTTAGGCCTTTTTGATACTTTTGAAATATTTATTATGTAGACTCTATTCCTTCAAATAATAATAGACACTATTTCTATTTAACTATTGAATTCTAGTTTAATGTGGCAAGTACTATAATAAGTAGTTTATATACTCAAAATATCCTTTTGTTGTAATCTATTTAGACATTTGAGCCAACCTATTTTCAAAGGCAATAAATTTAATCAATCTATATGCTCACTTAAGTACAGTTCTATTTCTACCTTGGTAATGACAGCTGATCCCTACACCCATTTTGTAGCATATAACACTTTCTGATCATTAAACAATACCTGTTTGTTTAGAATCTTAATTGTTTTGTCTTGGGAGTCTGAAGACACCAGAGAGAGTACTCACCTAAAAACATGTTTAAAGTACTGTAAATAAGAGAGGTTGCTTTTAGTGTTATAAAGCATGCTACATATCAAAACCATAGCTTTATAATAATTAGAACCAAAGAACAAGAGTAACAATAACAATAGTAATATATAACTTTAGATATTCTATGAATAATTTTGCAAGCAACACCTTGTTTGAACCATATAATTATTTCATACATGAAGCAAATATTATTATCTCACTATTAGAGATAAAGATTTTTTTCAAAAAGTGCCATTACAATCATGGAAAATCAATGTCCTAAAGACTTTATAATACTTTCAGCCAAAGCAGAGAAAACTTACTTTTTCTATAACAAGTTAGTAACCCACAATATTTCTCTATGCCCTAATCAGCATTTATCTAAAATAATATTAAAATTGCATAATCTCTGGAAATAACAGTTCTTTTTATTCAAAGAGTGAATGTTTTCATTCTTGATAAATGGAGTTTTTTCTTTTTTTTTCTTTTTTATAATCATTGTGTTTTGTGAACCATTTATTATTTGGCCAGGAGATACTTTTTGTCTTTTCTTTATTTTTTTTCTGTTCTGCTTACTCAGGTGTTTGGATATGTTACTGTTCACTGATCAGTGACTCAAGGCATTTGTGCTTATAAATATATGTGATATATATATATATATATATATATATATATATATATATATATATATATATATATATTACATGCATTTTTATTTTAAATAATTTCTGTACCAGAAATAATTAAATAGAAAGCCAAAATAAATGATAACATCTAAAGCACAGTTGTTTTTTCCTAAAGCTCTATTGCAAAAGACCTAAGCTTTGCCAAACCCATAAAAAAATGTTCGCATCAGTCTTTGCTGTGTTAATTTTGAGAAATCGTGCAATATATCACCTACATAGAGCTTTTGTTATACTGTATTAAAAAATTTTGAGGCAATATTTTTCTAATATTGGAAAAAAATCTTTACTTAAAGTTGTGTTCTACTCCCTTAAAAAATAATATGATAAAGCATTACCAGTAAATGAAAACATCAATATGTATGTTTTACACAATCACATAAACTCAGTTTTATGTTTAAATATTTTTTAAGAATACAGTAAATTATGTGACAGACTTAACAGTTCTTTAATTGTTGCCTCAATAACTGTCTAGTTATTAAAAATCAATTTGAAGATAAGTATACATTGATTATAGGAATCTTAATGATTAAGAGATATTACATTTTTTTCTTAAGAGAGAAGTGGAGAAGCAGAGAAACAGACTGCCGCATGCACCTAGACCTGGATTCATCCAGCAAGCCCCTTATAAGACGGTGCTCTGCCCATCTGGGGCAGTTGCTCCATTGCTTGGCAACTGACCTATTTTAGTGCCTGAGGTCAGACCATGGAGCTACTCTCAGTGTCAGGGGCCAACATGCTCCAACTGAGCCATGGCTGCCCGAGAAGAAGAAAGAGAGAGAGAGAGAGAAAGAGAGAGAGAGAGAGAAAGGAGAGGGGGAGGGGTGAAGAAGCAGATGGTTGCTTCTCTTGTGTGCCTTGCCTGGGATTCAAACCCAGGACTTCCACATGCCAAGCCAGTGCACTAGTCAACTGGCCAGAGCCAAGAGATATTACTTTATTAGAATTATGTGATCCAAAAAATAACAATAATTTTATTCTAAATTACATTTATTATAACTAAATTAAGAGAAAATCTCCATGATTTGACAACCAATGACTGAATAAAATAATAAATTGTCAAGGAAATCAAAATGAATGTAAGATGATGTTGGATGACAAAGACTCACTATACTTGGGAATTTTGTTTTCAGAAAGAAATGATCAGCTAAACTAATTAAATAAAGTCATTCTTGAAGGCACAGTGTTACTAATCTTTATTGTAAATCACTCAGGAGAAAGTCAGTTTATTTGATAAAGTTATACTAAAAAGAATGCTTATGCAGACTGTTTTAAATTATGTATTTTACCAGAAGTAATAGATTTCTACAAAAATAATGGTTCCTTAATTCAATTATAGAAATCACAATTATCTAAATTAGCTTAATTTGTGGGAGAAAGAGGTTAACATTTCCCAATTATTTTTCTTTGATGACATGGACTGTTTATATTCATTCGAGATATTTTTGATTTATTTTCTAAATGACCTTGCATTTAATTTCACTCCAGCACTAGCACAATTGAATAAGTAAAATTTTCTTACTTATTTAAAAATATATCTTTATGAATATAGATAAAATGTATTTGCATTAGTTATATTGCATTATAATTTATGATTCTTACAAATAAATTATATGTGGAATCCATTGCAATGAATTGCCACTGCAATTATAAGCAGTGAGAAAAAACATCTATCAGAAGATGTTATCAACTTCTAGTCTGGGGATGGAGGGAAGTTCTATGCCAGAAATATTCTCTATTATCATGTAAGAATATTTCACTGAATGTTATCTATTTTATTAAATATCTAAAACAGATCTGTCCAATATATTTTTATGATAATGGAGCTTTTATATAGCAGTGCTATAGTTAAATGTTGAAATGTAGTTTTTGCAACAAACAGGATGTTTAACCATATGATATATCTTAACTTACTCAAGTTTCTTCCTTCTCATATTCTCTAACTCTGTAGAGTGTTATCTACTGATATGTCTGAGTTATTCTGGAAGACAGTATGAAGTACATTAGGAAGTTTCATTCTATGCCTCGTGTAGCATTGTAGTATAACTGTATGATAAAAGGATATGCAAATATTTAGAACACAGAGTTGGCCTTTGACTTATATCACTGGTGATTTCTTTTCTTATGAATCATTTTGTCCACTCACAAAACTGGAATTGTTTCTCCTTTCTTTTCTAAGACTTAATTTGGAGCTCTAAAATAGCCTTTAACTTCCTTTGGTGATACACATACCTTCTAGTGACTAGATTTTTCCAGCATCAATACAGCCATTGACTGAGAGTCTATACTGAATGAGAACATTCTAGGAAACACAATCCTGACCTTCACATAAAGATTGCATTTTCTGAGCTTGTTCTAACTTGTTATGAGCTCAAAGCCAAATAAAAATTATATTGCTAAAACTGTCGCTTAAGCCGATTCACTAAAGTCTTAATTGGAAAAAAATAATTAGAGATATGAGTATGAATACAAGGTTTCAAATAAGTATGCTGATAGGTATAAAAGCCAGGTATTGTTGCATGTAGATATGGGGCATAGACATCATTACACTTCAGAAATAATGGTCACACCTTATGCCTAGATTTTAACTTCTAAATAACGTCTTCAACTAAAGAAATTAAAAGTGGAAAAGTGACTCATGGCTGGAATAACAAAGGTACAAAATGAATTTGGAACAGCTGTGGGAACCTACTCCAGGTTGAAAGGATAAGAGTCACTTTAATTATCAAGGTTAAATCTGTGAAAAATTAAGCAACAGAATAAGAATATTGATGGACTATTACCTATTGAAAAAATAAGTATTGTCAAATCTATATAAATGTAATTAATTAATTAGGAATGAAGAAATAGATCTTTTTTAACAGTGGAATTTCAATTTAACAACACTATGATAAAAATAGTTAAAGTGAGGCACTGGCCGATTAGCTCAGAGGTAGAGCATCACTCTGGAATGTGGAAGTCTTGGGTTCAATTCCCAGCCAGGGCACACAGGAGAAGCATCCATCTGCTTCTCAACCCTTTCCTCTCTCATTTCCTTCTATCTCTCTCTTCCCCTCCTGCAGCCAAGACTCCATTGGAACAAAGTTGGCCCAGATGCTACGGATGGCTCCATGGCCTTCACCTCAAGCACTAGAATGGCTCTGGTTGCAATGGAGCAACACACCACATGGCCTGAGCATCGCCCCCTGGTGGGCATGCAGGGTGGATCTAGGTTGGGAGCATGTGGGAGTCTGTCAGCCTACCCCTGTTTTTCACTTTGGAAAAATAAAAATAAATAAAAAAATAAAAGTTACAAGGGAAAACTATTCATAAATTGTATTTACTATATGGAAGAATATAACAAATAGAATATTTATATAGTTTTCAATTATCTTTTCACAAGAAGTATTACAAAAGAAAAGTAAGATTATGGTTAGAAAACCTGGCAAACAATATCTTAAGTAAAAGATGAATATCAATCCACTATTAAAGAATTATGTAATCCTAGTATGATGTACTGAGTAAAACATAATATCACTTCTCTGGTGTTTTTGCCCAAAATTTAATAGCTTTAATATTAACACAAAAAAAAAATCAGACAAACTTAAATGGAATGATATTCTACAAAATAATGGATCAGTATACTTTGAGACTATAAAGATCTTCAAGAACTGCAGAACTCTCTCAGATTGGAAGAGATTAAGGAAATTTGAATATTAATGTAGTGTGGATGACCCAGTTGGATTCTAGACCAGAAAAGGGACAGGAATTTGTTGATATTTGAGCAAGATGTTCAGGGTATTTAAAAATACCTTATTAATGTTAACTTCTTCACTTTTAAAATCTACAAAAAAAATCATTCTCTGCATACATTCATTGTTCTGATGTGTAGAAGCAAAAGTTATGTTTTTCATGAGCATTGTTGTTTTAATCAGCTCATAATAATTTTGTTTCAACATTATACAGTGTGTCCGTAAAGTCATGGTGCATTTTTGACGGGTCACAGGAAAGCAACAAAAGACGATAGAAATGTGAAATCTGCACCAAATAAAAGGAAAACCCTCCCAGTTTCTGTAGGATTATGTGGCAGCATGTGCACATGCGCAGATGATGACGTAACACCGTGTATACAGCGGAGCATCCCACAGCCATGCCAGTCGAGATGTGGATGGTACAGGAAAAAGTTCAGTGTGTTCTGTGGCTCGCTAAATTCGAAACTGTGACCAAAGTGCAATGTGAATATCGGCGTGTTTATAATGAAGCGCCGCCACCCCATAGGAATAACATTACTTGGTTAGATAAGCAGTTGAAGGAAACCGGCAGTTTGGTGGAGAAACCCCATTCTGGTAGGCCATCAGTCAGTGACGAGTCTGTAGAGGCTATACAGGATAGCTATCTAAGGAGCCCTAAAAGATCTGTGTGTGCGTGTGCTCGACAATTACACCTAAGCAAGACTACAGTTCATAAGGTGTTAAAGAAATGTCTCTGTTTTACGGGGTACAAATTGTGGCTGTTGCATGCTATCAAACCAGCAGATAGACCCACACGATGTGCGTTTGCTACAGATATGCTTCATGAGATCGATTTTTGGGGTTATATGAAGCAACATGTGTACATTGAACATATCAACAACATTAATCACTTAAAACAGAGAATCACAGACGTTATTCACTCTGTTACACCAGATGTCCTTACCCGTGTGTGGCAAGAACTTCACTATCGTTTGGATGTGTGTAAGGCAACAAATGGAACCCACATCCAACTGCATTGAATAGGTATGACACTGAAAGAGTTTTTCTTTTATTTGGTGCAGATTTAACATTTCTATCGTCTTTTGTTGCTTTCCTGTGACCAGTCAAAAGTGCACCATGACTTTACGGACACACTGTATACAATACAGGACTATAGAAAAATATTTATGAAGGGAAAGTATCATCTATCTCCCACCAACTCACATGGTTTGCACAGGACCTTGGGTGAGTGTCTTTTCCCATGCTGGCCCCAGCCCTAACATAGAAGGGCACTCAATGTAGAAAGAGTTGTTAGTAGGGTGGGTTTTAGAATCAGGAGGACCAAGATTTGACACAGGGAAATGTTACTTGCTAGTTACCTAATTTGAGCAAGCAATTTTCCATTATGTGCTATAAATTATTGATGTCTTTTATTATTAAAAATAATTATTATTATAATCCCTACCACCAAAAGGTAAGTGTTAGGAGTGAAGATTAGATTGCAAAGCATTGTTTGTTTTGTTGTTTTTACAGAGACAGAGAGAGAGAGTCAGAGAGAGGGATAGATAGAAACAGACAGACAGGAATGGAGAGAGATGAGAAGCATCAATCATTAGTTTTTTGTTGCCATTGCAGCACCATAGTTGTTCATTGATTGCTTTCTCACACGTGCCTTGACCGTGGGCCTTCAGCAGACTGAGCCACCCCTTGCTGGAGCCAGCGACCTTGGGTCCAAGCTGACGAGCTTTTGCTCAAGCCAGATGGGCCTGCGCTCAAGCTGGGGACCTCGGGGTCTTGAACCTGGGTCTTCCGCATCCCAGTCCGACGCTCTATGCACTGCGCCATTGCCTGGTCAGGCGCAAAGCATTTCAGTGTTCCATGAATCTATGATCTTATAACTGTTAGAGAGAGTGACTGACCAATGGATTAAAGTCTATATAAAGTTCATGAGCAGACCCAAATATCCAACATTATTTCACATGCCTCTGCTATGGTGCTTCTGACAAGTGACATTGTGCCAGAGTTGGGGCTGGTCAACCAGTAAAGACTTCATTAAAAAGCAGAGTTAGATTCCACCTTATACCTTGTCATTCAATCAGAACACCTTTTCCATGTACTGGTACTAGAAACAAAATTTAATATAAAAGTATGATCAAAATAACCAAAAAAATGATACTGAACTGTATACATGTATATAAAGTATTTATAGTAAGATAACAATTATAATAAATGTGTATATAAAATGTATATATTAAATTTGCATATATCCTTACAGGGAAAAACAATTGAACAAACTAGCATAATATGAATTTCAATGATGATGAGATTGCTGGGTATTGCTCTTTTTAAACTCTGCACTTGACTCAAAATATTAAGCATTCGATAAGAGTGTGCCTTACATTTATGATACCATTGTATCCCCTAAAAGTGCTACTTCTTAGGAAATATTTCAGATGAAAAGTATAGAGCTATAAATTTAATCCATGTTTTGAAGAAACTTAACTCCTCCCTGATTGTATGCCCTTTCCTCTCCCCTAGATATAATCCCAATTGATAGCAGGGTAATTACCATTCCCACCATGCTATAGCCTTTCACGCCACAGGAGAGCTTTCCTAAACAAAATACAGTGTTGTTTGCATGCTGCTCCTTCATACACACACACATACACACACATGGTTCAGGCACGGGGACCCAGAAATCGATCCTGATTGTGTGTATATGTGTTTGTGAGCATGTGTGTGTGTTTATCGCCTGGTCTTTACATTCAAGGGGGTGTTGTGAGGAGTTCAAGGGGAAATTGTCATCAAGCTCAGCACAGTATTTGGTGCATCACCACAACAGTGATGTTTGCTTCTTTTTCATTCTAACTCTTCCAGTCTTTAACAGGGATGATGTTTATTAACCTCGATAACATTAGTCTACTTTATTGAGCACTTGGGAACAGAAGAAGAAGGGAACCATACACTATGTTATGTAAGAAATCCACTGGCATCTTTATATTATGCAGTGCAATAAAGTTGGGCTGGGGAAAAGTCCTCATCCTGTAGAGTAAATGTGTGCTTTTTTTCTGTTCTCTGTTGGTGCCCTCTGTGACTTGGCATGCACATGATCTGGGGGTCTGGGATGTACTTGATGTTCTAGGAAGAGGTGACTGAAGGTCTGCAGGGAGGGACACTGCAGAGACATTCAGGAGCTTGTTTAGGTCCCAATGCCTGAGCCATCCCAGGGTGAGTTTCTTCCCCTACTGTGTCCTGCACCATGGCACAGGTATTTACTAAGCCTCTGTCGCTCTTCACCTCTTCTGGGGCTACCTAGTTTATGGTAATGATTTCACGTGGTCCAGGGCCTTGTGGTAGTTATGGTGACTTCTGTGGAACCTCCTTCTTTTGTAAAGTGGAGAAAGACCTCACTGGGGTTGTCTGAGACTCCTCAAAGAAGATCAGGGCCTGGGGTGGTGGTCGGGAGTAATGGGGGCTGGGTGGGAGGGCAGAATCACAGAGCCCAGCCTGACTGGAGTCGGTAATGGGGCTCTCAGGTGAGCAGACAGGGCTCAGAGGTAACTGATTGGACTTTCCAGGGGGTCTAAAGCTGTCCAGGTTTAGGAATAATTGAGGAAAGGACATATTTACTTCCATGGGATGCTACATAGCCCATTACACCACTAAAATGACATCAAGATGGCAAGTGCCCTGCATGACTGTCACTGGTCCATGATGGCAGGGAAGAAACAAGAGCAGCAACACTAGTGATGCTGAGTTAAGAAAAAGGGAGGTGCTGTAGAATTCATGATTTAAAATGTACATAAAATTTTATAGTAGAAGTAGGAGTTTATTTTTTTAGCTTATTTATGATTTCCTGTTTGCTTGGTTTGGTTTGAGACTTTTTTTTTTTTAACTTCAGGTTAGCAATGATTTGAAGAAGAAAGTGAATTTTTCATCTACCTTTTTCAGAAACATATATCTTCATGTTAGGTGTTGCTAATTTTTATACTTAGCAGTCAAAAATAATTTTATATTCTCTTCTGGAAGTGCATTAAAATATTTAAATTATTTCATCCATCACTGAAGGTTTCAAGAAATTTATTTTATTTTATTTATTCAATTTTAGAGAAAGAAAGAGAAAAGGAGAGAGAGAATGGGGAAGGAGGAACAAAAAGCATCAAATCCCATATATTCCTTGACCAGGCAAACCCAGGGTTTCAAACCAGCGACCTCAGCATTCCAGGTCGACACTTTATCCATTACACCACCACAGGTCAGGTAAGAGATTTTTTAATTGAACTCAGTTTTTTCATATTTTCATGCTATATCTTGAAGATGCTTTTGTAAAATTTCTCTATTATATAACTGCTTTTTAAATGAAGATATAAAAGTTACTTAGATTAAGGATGAATTATGCCCCTGAAAATCTCTAGTGATAGTGATGACTCTGTACATTACTTTTAAACCCAATATCATATATGGCATACAGACTACAGTGTCTGACAGTACAAAGCATGATGCTTGGATCCAAGACAAGGTTTTAAATTAAGGTTAGGAGTTACAACAAAATGTGTCCAAAAGATAGTGATCAAGGAAGAAACTGGAATTAAAAGACAGAAAAGATTGTGATTAGATAATAGAAGGTTTAACTTCTTAAGTCTATGATAAAGTCAGACTTCAAATAAGTTAAGAGAGACAAACAGAAAGGCAGAGTGAGAGAGGGACAGAGAGAACAGAGTTACTATATCATAAGAAACACACTTAGGAGGCATGTATAGATAGAACGATGGAAATTTAGCTCTTAAGAAAAGATGGGGAGTTTAGGAAGTATGCAAAAGTAATGTGTATATATATACTCATAATTATATATATATACTCATTATATATATTATCATATATATATTTACATACATATATACACACACACTCATATTTCTGTCAGGAGATATTTGCTTGAAAGTCAAGATGCACATTCCTTTTTTGTCTAACAACACTAAAACAGTGAGTCATGACAAGGAAATGACAAATGGATTAGGTTTGGTGTTTTTATCATAAAACTGAGTTTTTGCGAGAGGTGGCTGATATAGTCTCTAGATCTAGGGGTTAAGGTGCAATTTGATTCCAACCTTTCAGATTATTCTTTAAAATTTAACTACACATAGGGACAAAACCTGGGCCTTGAGGCAGCAGTATACATAGAATTTACACATAAGTGGATAGAGGTAAAAGCATTATAGGGGTTCGTTGGGTTATGACACAGTCTGTTCC
Organism: Rhynchonycteris naso; assembly: GCA_037038555.1. Classification (NCBI taxonomy): domain Eukaryota; kingdom Metazoa; phylum Chordata; class Mammalia; order Chiroptera; family Emballonuridae; genus Rhynchonycteris; species Rhynchonycteris naso. Next base: position 264,671,260 of record CM072998.1, read on the forward strand.
TACGACAATGATGTAACCCGAATTTTTGTTAAGTTGAAACATATCCTAGCCTAAGTCATTTACCTATCTTAACACACTTGTAAAATCATAATCTAGAACATAGAACAACTAAGCCACAGAAAAAGGAAAAGGACATAAATATACTGTACTATATGTACACTGTACTGTAGTAACAGAAAATGACAAAAAGTGAGTGTAAAAGAAAATTCCTTACCTTTATTCCTGTGTTTGGCCTGCACACTGGAAGGGCATTGCAAGGTAGAAGAGAGAGACCTATTGGGAGGGGGAAGCTGGAGGGGGAGGAGAACCTGCAGAAGGTGCTGGAGATACTGGGTCAGGTGAATCAGGATTGTCTAAGGAACGTGCAGGAGACCCTGGAGATGATCCTACCTGTACTACAGGTGTTTCATCTCGAGAAGCAGCTGATGTAGAGGGTATAGGATCTGTTGCAGGTCTCTTTACCTTCTTAAAGAATTGTTCCAGGCCAGTCTGGAAGTTTGATGATTTCTTCTCTTCCAAAATCTTCCAATAGCATTGCAAGGCATCCATAACAGCTCTGTAGACCTTATTGAATCTGTCATCGCTGGGAACCTCAGCCTGAAATTTTGCCATCCCAACTTCTACCATAGCAAAAACTTCTGCCAAACCCTTGGTAGTAAATTTCTTGGGTTCTGGGGTTTCTATCTCTACTTCTTCAATCAACTGCTTCTCCATCTGAATGAGGTCCTTAGCGGACAGCTCCTTTCTGTGTGACGCCAGCAGCTCTGTGACATCCATCGTGATAGCTTTCCTCTTCTTCAAAGCACTACCATCTGAAGACTCTGACTTTTGTTTAGGAGCCAGGATAAAAAAGTTGCCAAACAAAGCAACACAAATAAAATACTTGCACTTTTAACAGTTCAAACTGGTATAGGTAAGTGTACTGGGGACTCCAACTTCCTTTTCAATATGCCCCATTACTGCGTATTCTCCTATCATGCACAACCAAATTAGTTCACCCCGTAGTCTGTAAGTATAACACTAACAGTATAAGCCAAAACACTTAGATCTCAATTTTTAAAGTTATTATGGGAGTGAGCATCGTAAACTCAAAACATTGTATGTCAAGATTGTCATAATCTGAAAACACCCTGTATTTGGTTCAGCCATGATCCAATAGTTTTGTAAAGTTTAACATCATGCATACAGGTCTTTTATCATCAGCAGATACATACTGCAGTGTTTGTGAGATACAGTGGGTGGCATCCATTTATTTATATATTTATTTATGAGTGTTGAACTCTCATGCAAGCAAAAGAAAATAGCCACAGAGCAAACACAGTAGGTTACTCTGAACAGTGTTCGGTGTACCTCATGGAAACCGGTACAAGGAAGGTGGTCAAGCACTAGAGTTCCTGTTAGATTTAGGATAGTGGACAGAGATTTAGCAGTTCCCCATATCAGGTTTCAGGAGAGAAAACCTGATCCTTGAGCTCTCAGTCTCCTAAACCGCATGCTTAAATAAGCAAAGTTACTTCTCTTTTATAAACAGGCACCAGGAAACATTTGCAATGTGATGTACCAGTATTTTGGATCCATTCCTATTTAAGCAGCTTAGCGTTCTTGGTTTTGAAAGCACCAGTTCCTCTCTTTGTTAAACTCAGGGATGCCATATAATTTAACAGAATAACGAAGTAAACTTCATTATTTTACAGTCCAGGAGATATATGCAGCAGATACATAGAGTGTATAAAATCTGTGAGGGCATGTGAGGATTCAGCATAGTACAACTCATATTAAATACTCTATATTCTACCATCTACTGTTGTTTTTGATTTATGTATTTTTTTACTCAACTATATGCCTTTTTTCAGATTTATAGAAAAAGCTGAATATAGTGTAGGTACAAAATAGTAGTCTAATAAATGTGTTTTTATAAATTAATTAGCATATCATCTTACTAATAACTTGAATTTATAGCTCAGATTTAAATTATGTTTTTAAAAATATTTCTCAAATATTTCAGTGGAAAAACAGGTATAAATAATTATAAAATGTATCTATGAAACATTGCAAGACTTAGCTGTGAGAGAAATCATAAAATACAATATTATATTCATCATCACTTTGATGACTGCCTACAATAAAATGTAAGTTGAATGCAGAATAATTTCCTTGATAGTATCAAAATATATCAGTTTTTCAAATTGCAAGAAACTAAATATAGTCATAGCTAATTTTGGAACAAATCTCAACATGTTCAATAATGCATTCATGACTTTAATTCTTAATTTCCAGAATTAAAATTTCAGTATTAATTAATAAAATTTGATAATTTAGCAGGCTTTGGGTCAAAAATAGGTTTTGGTAGAAAAAATATTTTTAGTAAATGTATTTTCTTATTCTAACTTATTTATATTTAGTAGCTTAAAATCTCCATAAGCTTCTTAGAACAGTTAAAATAGACCAATAGTCTTATCCATAATGAGAGAGTGAATAAAGAAATGAGTTGCAGAAGAAAATAACTACCAATTTGATGTATAAATTATCTTCTCATCCTGTATTAGTTTGTTCTCTCATCTGGTCGGGACTAGAAGGTTAGCTGCTCCAGCTTTCACTATATTGCTATATATTTCTAGAAGTAAAATTTTAGCCAAGTTCTCCTGGCAGTATTGAAAATTATGAGAAGGGGAAATTCATGAGCGTTTCAAGGATAGCTTTTAAGAAACTTTTATGCCTGCTGTCAACATAAAAAAATCTTCCAAACCTATAAGAATAGTTTATGAGTTTATTTGAGCCAAACTGTTGACAATTGCTGGGCAGCAAAGTCTCAATGGATTGCGAAAGTGCTCCGAAAAATGGTGGTTTTGCCACTTATTTTAAACATTAGAATCAAAGAGTAAGATGTAAGGGGGTTACATGAGATTAATTGGTGATAGATTAATGAGGCAGAAGAAAGCAAAATAAGGAAATTTCGGGGATTGGATAAAAAGTGAAAATGTATATACTGAATCTTCTTTTCCATAGACAAGAATATGATAGGTAACAGTTAAGGGTTAGCATGATAACAATAACAATGAAGGGGTTTGTTGATTCCTGCTCCTAGTGAAATGCCTGTCCTGGGGGAAGCAGGGAAAGATTACACTTATGTTTCAAAGGCATGTTATCAGGTACATTATTGTAGATGGAAAAGACAACAAACAGGCTATGAGATAAGTAACTCTAAATCTAGCAGCAATGGGTACTTATAATATCTGAAATTGAAAAGGCATGCAGAGGGGGCTGTTAGAATTAAGCAAGAACTATACCTGTAGAACATGACCACTGGTGCCTGACCTGTTGTGGCGCTGTGGATAAAGCGTCGACCTGGGAACACTGAGGTCGCCAGTTCGAGACCCTGCACTGGTCTGGTCAAGGCACATATGGGAGTTGATGCTTCCAGCTCCCCCCCCCCTCTCACTCTGTGTCTCCTCTCTAAAATGAATAAATAAAGAAAATTAAAAAAAAATAAAGAACATGACCACTGGATAGTATTTGTAAACTCTGGTAAAGAACATGAGGCACTAAGACTTAGAAAGAATGGTAGTAAATAATCTTACCTCTCTTCCCATTGTTGTAACTCAGGCCACCTCTTCCTGATGTCTGAATATAACTATAAACTGGAGGACAAGTGATTTCTAGATAATGCCATTTATAGAAATCAAACATTAAAGACACAGAGTATAGCAGAGAATGGATCTAAAGAAACAAAGATATTTTGAATAGTTTACCCATTTGTCTCATAGCATCCCCTTTTAAAAATAATGTGTTAATTGGTTTTAAAGAAAGAGGAAGGGAGAGATGGAGAGAGAGAAAGAAAGAGGTCATTAATTTGTTTTGTTCTACTCATTTAGATATTCATCAGCCGATTCTTATATGTGTCCTGACCAGGGATTAAAACTGCAACTTTGGTGTATCAGGATGATGCTCTAATCAACTGAGATACCCGGTCAGGGTTCATAGCATCTACTCTTGTATTTTATCCAAATGAAAACTTTTTTAAAAAAATTCCTGAGACAGAGTCTTGTCAGCTATTGTGTACCATTAAGCAGTGATGTCAACCCCAAGTATACTCCTGTTATTGTTTGAATTGTGTTCCCTTCCCTCCCTAAAATATAATGATGTCTTAACATCTGGTATTTTTGAATGCAACTTCATTTAGAAATAAAATCTTTAAAGATATAACCAAATTAAAATGAGGCAATCATTTTTTAATTCAAAATGACTCATTATAAGAACAAGGAAATGTGAACAGAGACACATATAGTGAACACCATGTGAAGACACAGACACAGAGAAAGATGGTCATACAAAAACTGCTGAGGAAATACAATTAAAAACAAAATTTTCTACCAACCAAGAAATTCTATCTTTACAAAGGTAGTAGAGAAATTGTTTAACATTCTTTTATTATTAGATAAGCATTTCATGGAGATGTGATACGCAGAACAAGTAATCCGCTAGAAGATTGCAAAAACATAAGGAAATCTCTCTCTTACTTAGCAAGGGAAGTACAACTCATTATTTATGTTTATTAATGATGAACTGTGACTAGTCCTCAAGAAACAGGACTTGACAGCACCATTTGTACCGCATCATCCATTTTAACTTCATCGTTATTTAGGTGACCCTCTGTCAGCTAAGAGGCTTTATCCAGAGGATGTCATCTGATGCTTATATTTTAGAAATAGCTTCCATTTCTTTAAGAAAGATATTCCTGGATCACATAGTTGACAAAGGTCCTATCTATTTTCAAAATCATCTATTTAAATTTCAGAGGACAATGACCTTAAAATTTTAAGTTTTCTAAAGTAATAGCTCTAAGAAACAAAATAAGAAAAGAATCTCCTTATTTTCAACAGAAGTATGTCTCTTATTTTAAATGTTTATTTATTCTTATAAGACAGAGGCAGGCTGCCATTGCCCTTTCCCAAATCAGGGACCCTTTGCAGAGACAAGAAGTGGTTGAGGCAAAGAAGGAATCTCTCTTAAAGGTTTTGAAGGGAGCAGGGCCTGCCAGCAAACTGAGTTGAGAATTCTAGCCTCCAAAGCTGTGGAAAAATAAATTTAGTTTTTTTCAGCCGTCCACTTTGTGGTACTCTCTTATGGTAGCCATCAGAAACTAATATACTATAATTCCCAACTTAAACTTAAAATGTTAACAGCAACAGTGCCTTCATATAAGTTAGCAAGAAAATTTATGAGAATTAAGAAGAAATAAAATGAATCAACCTAAAGCATAGTGGCTGCTTTTTAGTCTTACCTTCCGTTAGTTGATAATAGGAGTTATGTTGATAATAATCATACTGGACTAGTCATTTTCTATTTCTGTACCTTCTGCTAGAGACATGGCATGTCAAAGATATTTACCAAGTGGTGTCACCGTAAATTTAATACTTTCACAATTTAACTCTTGGGTGGTTTAAAAGTGTTTTCCAAAAGCAAATAATATTAGCAATAAGCATAATAACAGGACTTCTTTTTCCCCATTATATAACAGTTACCCAATTTCCTCTTGGAAATTGGATCAAATCATTCTGCCTACTTGAGTCAGTAGAGCCTAAAATGTCCATCTGGGAGACTCAGCTTTTAATTCAGCTGATGTGTTACCTGATGGAAGTACTCCATAGTTACTGACACATCAAAACCTGAGCTTATTGCCATAGAAATGTGACACAAAAGTTCCCTAAGTGAATGATTTAGGTATAATAACAAAAGAGGCCACTAGCACTTTGCCACCCAGATCTATGAGTTCTCACTATGTGGAAAACAGCACCATTTCACTCTTTTCTCTAGCTATGTGATTCTGATAGAAGGACACTTACACAATCCCATGGCATATAACATTGCTCTGTTTCCTACAGTTTAAATAAGTTTATTTATCTTAGGCAATGTTGTGTACCATGCCATGTTATGAATGAAGTATCCTTAAGTACATAAATTATATTATCAAGTACTTCAAGATATACAGGATGGAGTGAAAGTAGGTTTACAGTTGTTCATATGGAAAATAATACAAGAATTAATAAATAATAATAGAAGAAAAAACTGGTTTTGGTACTCACAGTTTAAACCTACTTTTGTCCCACACTGTATATAATGCAATATAAGCAACCAAAAAGAAAATATCATTATAAACCTTAAAAATTATATAAAAATAGAATTGTAATGCTATACTTGATAACTTCCAAAGCATTTATATGATAGCTGCTATTTATACCTAAACTATAAACAACATTTATATAAATTATGGAGCAAATATTGTATTCAATAATAAAATATTACACTTTGCTTTGGCATCAGGAGAAAGATAAAAATGCCTGCTCTCTCTGTAGCTCCTTAACTAAATTCTGCAAGTTTATATATATATATATATATATATATATATATATATATATATATATATATATATATTAAAAAACAAATAAAATAGAATAACTAAATTTGAAGATACCATCAAAATCAAATTTAGTCATAATATTTTAAAAAATTAGAAATATTATGTAATGTGAGCAAGTACATAAATCAGCATCACCACTTTAAAAAACTGTTATTGTCTACAAAAACTCTTCATCAACATACTCTATAACATTACAAAGCAATTCCACTTTTCATTATATAGCCCAAAAGTGATCCAGCTTATTTCTAAATGTTTACAAGCACTCATAGCACAGCATTACTTTAAATAGCTCCAAATGAAGGGGGGAGAAGCACCTATCAATTTAAAGTGGATTTAATAACTACCTCATGGAATATTGATATAATTGTATAATTTCATCAGTAGAAGGATTAAAATAAACAAAGTACTGGTACAGGCAATGACAGAAATAAATTAACAATGTTAAGTTAAATCAGACACAATAATGGTATATGTTGTATAACTCCTTACACATAAAACTTTTTAAAAGAGCAAAAATAATTTGTGAGCTAGAAGTCAGAATACTTATCTTTGATGGGATTGATGATGAGGAGGAATCACAAATGAGGCACTTGGGATTCCAATAATGTTTTTGTCTTGATATTTAAGGATTTCATAGATATGTTCATATTGTAAAAATTCATTTACAAAGCACTTATGGTGTTTGCTGTTTACAAAATGTTTATTATACTTCAATTTTAAAAGCAAAAAAATGTTTTGTAGTAATTTGGTCATAAAATATGTAGTTTTGCAATAAACCTTAATGAAAGTTAACTAATTATATTTAAACTATAGTTCAAGCACTAGAAGTACTATAAAATGAGATTCAAAATATTTATCATACCCATAAAAATAAAGCAATATTTTTTTATATGCAACCAACTATGTACTAAAAAGTTTCTCATTAAAAGGGCTTTTTTTCAGATATTCTGTTAATGGTGGAAGTAAATAAGTGCTTCAGTATCTTAACTCAAATGTAATTCAAATAGTATCTCTAAAGATATATAAAATTCTTCTCTATGTTGGGATTTCTCTGGTGCTTTAGTATAGCACTATTAAAAATGCAATTATGTCAGTTATGCATATATAATAATAAAAAACATTCACTTCATGAATTTCATCTTAGCTTAAGTAGCAAAATGATCAAAACATAATTATCTTTATATTTGAAAATGAATATTAAAAACAAAATTTTATGAACAAGCCTCAATCCAAAAATGTTGACGTTATTTAAAAAATGTATACCTACATTAAGGCAAACTTCTTACTTTGCATTGTTTTATTGAATTATTTGAATTATCTAACAACTCAATAAAAAGTGAAAATAATACCTTTGTCAGTATATAATATGATAAATTGCTAATTTAAAACTTAAAAATAATATTTTTGGGCTAAAGTTAAGACTGGGATGATTCCTCTGAGTCACAAAGGGAACATTCTGTTTTCTTACCTTTTCCAGCTTCTAGAGGTCACCTGCATCTCTTGGGTCATGGCCACATTCTCCATCTTTAAAGCCAGCAGTGGCAAGTTGAATCTTTTCTCACACTGCTCACTTTTGTAAACGAATTTATCTCTGCTGCCTTCATAAAGATGTTTGTGATTACATTGAAACTACCGAGATACTTCAGAATAATCTTTCTAAGTCAAGATTCTATTACATCTATTAAATCCATGTAAGCATGTAAAGTAACATATCTACAGTTTCTAGGAATTAGTACGTGCCTATCCTTGAAGGTCTATTTTTCAGCTTTCTACAGTTCATTTTTCATTTACTTACCCCATTGAAAACCACGACTTCATTTTCAACGCATTGTTTACATAGAAGGTATAATTGAAGAGTGGAGATTTGAAAGAATGGTGTAAAGAAACTAAGGGAAACTAAACACCATTATTGTCTGGGGAAAAAAGAAATATAGAAAGAAGAAAGCAAGGTTGTTATCTTCAGGATAATAGACTAAGTACTACTTCACCTCTTTAGGAACACAGAAATTTTTTTTTTATATGAAGCCAGGTATGAAGGAAACCTTAATTGCAGGACCACCAATTCATGAAATTTTAGCAACTATTACAAACCATATCCAAACCTATAAAAGGTTTTGTGTTTAAAGAAAACAAACTGACAGTATTGATTGTAGATTTTGACAGTGATAATATAATAAACCAAATTTTTAGTCAGTGTACACCCACAGTTTTCAAGTATATAATAACAGTTTTTAATTTTATTGTGCTCAAATGATGGGATGTATTGTTTAACCACAGCATATGCTTATTTTTCAATTGGATTTTGTTAAATATTGAGATTTGAGATTTCTTTGTGTACTCTAAATATCACTGCTTTGCTGGATACATGGTTTCCAAACATTTTTTTCCAGCCTATACCTTGTCTTTTGTATCCAATTAACAAGGTGTTTCACAGAGGAAACATTTTTAAATTTGATGAGGTCCAATTTCCAAATTTGATGAGGCCCAATTTCCAAGTTTCCATTTTTGGATATAATTCTTTTGCTATCAATTACAGGGACTTTCCACCTAGCACTAGATTTCAAAGATTTTTTTTTCTGTAGTTTTTAAGAAGTTAGATACATAGTCCTATTTGAAGAAAGATTGTTATTCAAAGTCATTTACAGCTCCTTGTATTTAATTTGTTATAAACTGTAGCACAGGAAAATGTGTTAATTCAATCAAGTATTTGTATCCATTTCCTATTGTTTCTGTAACAATTTATCATTAAATTTGATCATTTCAAACAATACTAATTTATTTTCTGACAGTTCTGGAGGTCAGCAGTCCAAAATAAGTCTATAGATAAAATCATGTATTTGTGTTCTTTTTGGAGGGTCTACAGGACATTCTGTTTTCTTGCATAGTCCAACTTCTAAAGACTACTCCCACTCTTTATTTAGCTCAGCAATATTCAGATGGTATTCTGAAAAAAATTTTAAAACACGCAATACCTGATTATTTAGTCCAGTGCACTGGACTCTTTTTTCTTAGATTGTCAAATAAAACAATGACAACAGCCAACACAATAGTAGCAGTCCAGTGTGAATGAATCAAAATTATACCTATTTGGGGGGGGGGGGTCAGGTAGGCAAAAACTATATTTTTTGATGTGTTTCAGAATTTTAGTAATTAGTTTATATGTGCCATGACATAAAAAATGATTTAAAATTGCTTCTCAAGCTCATGGACCTTGTAGATTTCATCTTTAAAGCAAAGAATGGGTGAAGTATTTATCACATCATGACACTGTGACACTGACTGTCTTATGACCTCATCAACATTACTCAAGCAATGGAAACTGACTCTAGACCACATGCTTCAAAAAATACTCTACTAAATACTAAATACAACTTCAAATTTACAGTAATGCATAAACAGTCACAAAATTAAAACCATCATCTGACACATTGTTTTTACCTCAATGTAGTTTCAAATATGGAAGATATTAATTTCCATACATTATCAACCCAGAATTTTGAGGGTTTTAACTTTTTTTTTACTATTTTGAAAGAGAAAAGAAAGCAAAAACATCGAGCAAGAATAAAAATTTACATAGCCAACCTTATTTCATATAAAGTGTATGTTTTTACCCATTCGGTAATATCAGTGGGATAGTGAAAGCTGAGAGAAATAGTTGCAGCGCTCGATGAAGACATACAAAGAGACAGCGGGGTAAAATCTGTATTTGAGGTTATTGTGTTCACTCAAGAATTGTTTTTCTCAGTGATATCAGTTCTGACACAAATAGGTAGAGATGCAGGAAAAAGAAGTGGGTCTTCATCTCCTTATATTCTCTTTCTGGGTAATCAGTGTAAGGCTCAATGTCCTGGGCATTGAAAATATGAAAATTAATGAGATATTCTCCCTTTTATATGATTAGCCAATAAACTAATGATGAGTTGGCAAATAGTTTTTGTTTTATCAGTTTGCTTTGATTTATTGTTAATGGGTGCTTGAAGCTCTCTGTAAAAAATCAATTCCACATACAGTGGGAAAGTTTCCTTTCCAAACTTGTAATATCAATCATGTATAAAGAATGAGTGAGTGTTTATACATTTATCACATATTTGCCGAACCTAATCTACTTACTGTATGCAGTTATATACAAAATGTCTATATGACTTAAAAATTTTAAATTATTAGAAAATAACCATAGAAAAGTAGAGAAATGAAAGAAGTTTGTTTTATTCAACCAGAGAATTATGTTTAAGAAGAGTAGGTGGTAGAGAAAAATGATAATTTGAGAAGAGAGAGAGATGTCACTTATTATAATTAAAAACTGCCTGCAATCTAACATGTATCATAGAGGTGAGAGTAATTTTATTATTGTTCTTAATAAAAATGACCAACAAATCCCTTACAAAGGTTTTACTCATGCCTAGATAATTTCTTCATAATGATTCAGTTTCATCATATAATTAGAAAGGGATTTAGCATTAACATCCCCAAATTATATAATTAATTATTTTCAGCTTCAATTATAATTACTAATTGATACAAAGCCTCTAGCTTAACTCCTAAAGGTAATCAATTTTACAACAAGAGTTGTGAACAAGTGGTTAGATCAGGTTAGCTCACTAGTTCATATGGATTGGCTAATTAGACAAAATTTTGTTTTATTAAACAGCTCAGGCAAACAGTGCTAGGAAATTTGGTAGGTAAAATTTCTCCCAAAGTTCTTAATTTGGTGGTGAACTCTTCCAACATTCTCAATTATAGCTGTTCTTTAGATTTTCTCTACTCTTTTTCTTGCCCACATTCTCATGAATATAATTTAGCAAATCTTATCCAAGTGGGTCTAAATATTTTACAGTTTCTATCATCTCATCAGTGACAACTACAGTTTATAGAAAGTTCACCTATGATCAAAATGAATTAATAATATTAGAGGAAGACACAGAAATAAAATAGACTTTTTAACATTCCAAAATTTCAACCAATTATATGTTTGAGCTTTAAATATAGTTAGTAAACAAGATTTTTTCAAAAGCATTAGATTTTTGAATAAAGGGTCAAACAGCATTTGTTTCAACATTTAGTACAGCTGTATTAAGTGTTGAAAAATACATGAAGATCTGAATTCACTCTATATATTGACAGCTTTCTTTATCTCACTGTATTTATTTTCAAGATTGAAGGGAGGCTTAATGTTGTACATGATATTTTCAGCGTCCTAGGTTCAAATCTAAAGACAGTTATTACTTCTGACTGTTCTAGCATTGTGTAAGGGATCTTAACTGTTAAGCTTGATTAAATTGTTCTATAAACCTAGCATTGATCTTTACTATGGAGAGGAGACATCATTATGATAAAAAATAAAAAGCCTTTTCTAGGGCAATGATATATTCCAGGATTTTAAAGGATGATTACTAGATTTGGGGCTAGTTTAATTGAGTGGATAATGTCTTTTAAAAATTTAGGAAACTTCAACCTGGCCAACTGGTGGCACAGTGAATGGAGCATCAGCCTGGGATTCTGAAGACCCAGGTTCAAAACCCTGAGGTCACCAGATTGAGCGTGAGCTCACCTGGCTTGAGCACAGACTCACCAGCTTGAGCATGGGATCACTGGCTGGAGTGTGGGTTCATAGACATGTCCCATGGTCACTGGCTTGAACCCAAAGATTGATGGGTTGAGCCCAAGGTTGCTGCCTTGAGTAAGGGGTCACTTGCTCTGCTGTAGCCCCCCAGTCAAGACACATATGAGAAAGCAATCAATGAGCAACAAAGTTGTCACAGCCATGAGTTGATGCTTCTCATCTCTCTCCCTTCCCATCTGTCTGAAACTGTCTGTCTCTCTCTCACTTTAAAAATAAAAATTAACTTAAAAAATGTAGAAAACTTCTAAAGTTAAAAAGTTCAGGATTGCTAACATAATTTTTATTGTAGCTACTTTGAATTGGAGGAGTTTGATACTATATCAAATAGATATAGTGAGTAAAATGTTGGCTAAATGGATCTGGAGTGTGAAGAAATTTATAGGCTGAATATATGAATTTTAAATAATCAGCATAAATTTAAAGTTGGGATAAAAAACTTTAAGGTTGGTTTATTTAGAAGAATGTTGAAGGAAGACTAACCAAAGAAGGCAGAGGGCTGAAATTCCATGGGGGCTGATTTTCTGTTTCCCTGGGAACGGCTAGGAATCACCTTCTAGTCCCTGCTGTTGAGTGAGTCTGAGCAACTGGTTCCACCAGTGCAGTTTTTTGGCCATTTGTGAACTACACAATTTAACTGACACAGGAAATCATCAAGGTTCTTTCACTCTCTTCACAACAATTCGCATCTTCACTATGGTAACTGCTCTAACTGTCTGGAATCTTGAGTTCCAATGAGCGGAATATCTCTGCTCACTAGTAATATAAATAAGAAATAAGTGTGTGTTGATATTTAAAAATGTATAACTCAGCATACTCTGGCTAAAATATGAGTGCCACAACTACAAATTAAAACGTATTAAAAGGAGGATGTGAAAAACAGTCTTTAAAAGCAAATTGAAAATCAGAATTTACTTATGGGATTATTTATCAAAAGTAAATTGTGGATAATTATACATTAATTAATTTATTTAACCTGGGAGGATTTCATTGCTTTCTACTGGTTTTGGTTTGTTTAATACTCTTAACAGTCTGTTAATATTTGTGAGAATTATTAGAGAAAAACATACTATTAATAGAAAACAATCAGTAATCTTACATTGATTACTTATGTTGTGATCAGTAAGGAAATTGCTTTTCACAAGGGTAACATCGATATAAGAAATCATAAAAATCTTTCACTAACACTGCTGAAAAAACAACCCTCTGCAATTAGCCTAAATGGCCACTGGATGTCAGTATTATGTTATGCCTGTTGATTACTTACTTTGTCTTGGCTAGTAATTTCCTGTCAAGATTTCATAATTTATAAATTTATCTTTTTAAAGGAAAAGGTCAAATAAAAAAGTATTATATATTTTTGCATTTATTTATATTTAGGCATTTCAGAATTTAAGGTCCACTTATCTACCAAGTTTTTCTTTTTCTTTTAATCTGAATGTGAATGGTTTATTTTGAAAATACACAGGGCAGAATTTTTGCTTTTGCTTACTATGTCTGTTTTTTTATATTACCACTGGAGTAAGAATTTTTCCAAAATTTAAACTATATATGTGTTTTCTTGTTATCTGTTACTATCACCGAATTAAGATTACACTAAAGCCTGACCAGGAGGTGGCGCAGTGAATAGATCCCTGAACTGGGACGCAGAGGATCCAGGTTTGAAACCCCAGGTCGTGGGCTTGAGCACGGGCTCATCTGGTTTGAGCACAGCTCACCAGCTTGAGCCCAACGTCACTGGCTTGAGTAAGGGGTCACTCGGTCTCCTGTAGCCCCTCAGTCAAGGCACATATGAGAAAGCAATCGATGAACAACTAAGGTGCCTCAATGAAGAACTGATGCTTCTCATCTCTCTCCCTTCCTGTCTGTCTGTCCCTCTCTGTCTGTCTGTCTGTCTGTCTGTCTCTGTCACACACAAAAAAATAGAGATTGCACTAAACTTGGTAAACTAACTGCTGAGTATAGATTGACATTTCAGAATTACTGAAAAATAATTGTATTGATCTCAAATATTTATTATTTTGTTTTGTGAGAGCCTGTAGATTTTTATGAATTAATATCATATGAGATTTTAAGTACAGTAAGCGATCAGATCAATACTTAATTGATTTCTATTATAAAATTGATAGTGTCAAAACAATGATATTAAAGTAAAAAATTAAAATTTTGAGTTAAATAAATTAAGTTGAAACTCTATTTTTAGGCCACAGCTATTTGTAGTTCATCATATTATCTTGACTGTTTAAAAAAATGTATATTGTTCCTGGTTTTATCTAAAGTTTTATTCTTTGAGCAATACTGAGTAGATTAGTTTACCATATGTTGAAATAGACATGATATAAATTTTAAATATTTCTATTTAGTGGTGATTCAGAGCAATCAGTTTTTAAAAATAATTTTATAGAAAATTGTGCTTAAATTTTTTCTGATACACTGGTGATAAATTATTTTATCCATAAATTCTCATCTCTTAATGTTTTCTCAGAATACTTTATTGGCTTTTAACTCTTAGTTAAGAAAATAAATATACATATTAGCATAATATATTATAATAATGGCACTTCTTTAAAGGTATCAAAGAAAATCTTAAAAACTTGCTGATTCAATATAATTTTAGACACATTTTAACTGTACTAACTTGACTTTGAATCACGTATATATCTATATCTAGAAATATATCTATATCTATATGCTACTGTGTTAAGTAATCTGATTAATATCACTTATGAAAGTGGTCAATATTTTATATCTATTTTAATTTTTATATGAATATTAAAGTTTTATTAATTAAGTCAGATATACCTATATCTATGTCTATCTCTCTAGCTATCTACTTTTTTATATAATTTTTTCCTTCTATGGCAAAATCCACATTATGTGTAGGAAGATACTTTTTTAATTTAAACACCTATTTATAATGTTGCTTTATTCATTGATTCACAACTATCATTATAAGAATTATATATATGTAACAAAATAATAAAAACAAATTTTAACACATTTAAAAATGAATCATAAAGCTTATTACCATTTATCTCAAATTGAGATTATTATAAACTTTGCTCTCCTGGAAAAATTGTTATTTTTTCATTCTAGAATATAAAGTTATCTTTAATCAAAGTGTATTTGAAATACAATATTATATTAGTTTCAGGTGTCCAAGATAGTGATGTGACAGTTATATACCTTACAAAGTGATCACCACAGAAAATTTAGTCCGCATTTGTCACCATACAAATTTATTGTGATATTATTGACTGTATTTCCTTGCTGTAATTTATATCTCTGTGACTTATTTATAAAATAAGTTTATACTTCTTAATCTCCTTCACCTTTTTACTCATCCCTCCACCACTCAACCATCTGCCAGCAATAAGTAGGTTCTCTGTATATGAGTCTGTTTGTTTTGTGTGTTTGTGTTGTTGTTTGTCATTTGTTTACATTTTATTTAATTAAATAACCATTCTGACAGGTGTTATATAATATTACATCGTGGGTTATATTTGTATTTCCCCGATGATTAGTGATGTTGATCATCTTTTCATGTGTCTGTTTGCCATCTGTATATATTCTTTGGAGAAATGTCTATTCAGGTCTTCTGCTCATTTTTTAATTGAATTATTTGTTTTGATGATGGAAACTTTCTCTCGTGGAAACGATGTGCAACAGCAGGGCCTGGGTGTGATTTCATCAACTCTTAGACAAACAAAACATATAGGGAGTTTGCATACAGTATCAGCTAAAGTGGGGTGAAATTACATTTAGATTAACATACAATTTAAATAATTGTATATATTTTATATATTTGTTGTGATGAATGTTCTTCGTTTCTCTTGAGCTACCAAATAAACTTAATGAGAAAGACAGTTTAATGGAAATATAAAGAATATTAAGTAAACAAAAAGAAACAGAAAGAAAAAGACATTTTTAGACTACAAGGTAACAGCGAAAATTTAAAAATTGAACTAATTGGCTTTTTTTATGAGTTTACAAGGTGTTGTTTGTTTTCTTCTCTGTGTAAAATAGTGGTTCTTAACCTGGATTCTATCAAACCCTAGGGGTTAGATGACTCGGTCTCAGGGGTTCGGAGAAGCCTCTGCCGCGGAGGCCAGAATAAAGTAATACCGTAATTTGTTGTGAATTCATGCACTTTGTTGGTTTTGTTCTTTGAGCAAGGTGATGTTCATGCACGGCTCATTTTGTGCACCAGTAAAAATACATATACCTATGTCTTGAATTTGGGGAAAAAAATCATATTTTATTTATCACTAAAGAAGGGTTCGGTGAATGTGCATATGAAACTGGTGGGTTTGGTACCTCAAAAAAGGTTAAGAACCACTGGTGTAAAATATAAAGTTTTATGTTTTTTGAGTGATAAACTTTCTCTCTTTAATCATGGCTTCTTTGGAGAACTTCATCTTGCCGTGGTACAAATTATGATACTAAATCAGTAACTTTTATTGCAAATATGCTCTTATCTAATAGATGTAAATGTAATAAATATTTTATTCATTCTCTTCAGGTCTTTTTTTAATTGAATTTATTGGGGTAACACCGATTAACATAATTATACAGGTTCAGATGCTCAGTTCTATAACACATCTCTGTACACCATATTATATGTTCACCATCCCAAGTCAAGTCTGTGTCCATCACCATTTATCACTCCTGTACCCTCACTCTACCTGCACCCCCACAATCACCACACTGTAGTTTGTATTCATGAGTCTCTCTCTCTCTCTCTCATTGATTTATTTATATGTTTGTTTGTTTGTTTATTGGTCCTGTTTTGCTCAATCCCTCCACCCCCTCACCCAGCCCCCACCCTCCAGAGCTGTCTGGCTGCTCTCTATGATGAGTGTCTCTATTTTGCTTGTAAGTCCATATTCCTAGAATAGAGAATCTGACTGACTTATGTTGGGTTAGGTGAAACCCTTCATACAATTACTTATTATAATCATTTTGAACTGTCATATTATATAAGTTTTCTTCTTTCAAGATTATCTTATTATAAATATACTATTATTTCATCACTTTTACAAATGATAAATTATTCAGGTGTTCAAGTTATTTTTCAATGTAGAACTGGGAAGTCAATTATAGTTTCATGTCTTTAAAAATTCAGTTTATTTAAATCTCTCTATTTTCCTTAACCAACATTAAACAATATTGCTATTTCCTTATTATGTGGAACTGACTATAAGAAGATATGATGTTAGTGTAACTTCAGTTATCAATTGCATTTTAGAGCTTTATTTATGATTAAACATTAATATAACTTTCAGAGTTTGCTACTTTATCAGGAGCTATCCTGAATTAAATAATTTTTAATTACTATATATTATCTAATTTAATCCTCATGTAACTTAAGTGAAGTAAATAATTATTATTTTATAGATAAAAAATTTCAACATTAAATACATGATTAAGGCAAGATCAGATAGCTAAAATACAGAGCTGATGGGTTTTGACGTTTAGGTGAAAATTAAAGAAAAATTCCATAGACATGTTCCAATCAGAACTTTATGAGATTCTTATTCAACTCATATCCCTGGACATAAGACCCCTGAAGCTTATAATATAATGTAATCTTTATAATTTGGAAATTTAATAAGAACATATTTTACTTAAAAATTAATGTAGCATATCTCTTCCTGAAATGTTTGCCAAAATCAAATTTAATGACACAGTCAACCATAAGATTGCTTTCACTTTATACACCAGCCACAATTTCAGGGGTCCGTAAGGTTACCCTCACTTCAGAACAACTGGCTATAAATTTAGGGACTTTCACAATTATCCTCAGAGCCGTAATTTGCTAAAAAAGTACCCAGAATTCCCTGCAACTTCTACACTCACAATGCAACTGTATTATAGCAAGCAGATAAAAATGGTAATTAGCTAAAAGAAGAGCCTCATAGGCAAGAAGGGCTTTGGACTTGAGGCTCCATTATCCTCAGGGAAGCATTTCTTTTTGGTACCAATATATGAAAATACATACTTAAAGAGTACTGTATAGCCAACCTAGAAACTCAAATGAGCTCTGTGTCAAGAGTTTTTATTGAGTTTCATTACATAGGCATGATTGCAAGAACCATGGGGCATGTGACTCAGTCTTTAGCTAGAAGTCATGTGGCTCAAAGCCTGATATGGTTGGTGTTTCTGGCACGCCAGCATCATCCTGAGTATCCTGTTAGTATAAACTATTTAGAGTTCCATCATGTAAGGTGACCAGATTTTAAAATTGGTAAAGCGGGATACCTTTGATGGGGGGTTGGGGGTGGGGGGGTTCTTGATTATTGTGTCCTCTAACTTGCTGATTCGATCCTCAATGTGATTCATCCTGCTTTTAATTCCTTCCATGTGGTCTTCAGTTCTGATACTGTATTTGTCATTTCTGTCTGATTCTTTTTTATTATTTCAATTTCGTTTTTTATACTTGTTATCTCTTTATTTAGATGTTCATAGTGACTATCCATTGTTGCTCTAATTTCTTTGAACATCCTAACTATCATTATTCTAAATTCTGCTTCTGGTAGTTTGGTTATTTCTGGGTCATTCAGGTCCTTCTCTGGGGATTTCTCTTGATTCATTTGGTTTGCATTCTTCTGCCTGCCCATTTTATTTGTGTATAAGCAAGTTGTGGCCACTGGAGACCAGTAGGTGTTGCCATTGTGTTCTCTAGGTGTGGTCTGTCTGCAGGCCTGCCACCCCCTCTACCGCTGCCTAGGGCGGTTGGGTATGGGCATTGCCAGCGCCGGCCCACTGTGACTTTTGCTGTGATTTCTGCCTCTCCTCCGTGGGGGAAGGGGGCTGTCACTCAAGCCACAAGCCTCAGCACCAAGGGTAGAGGTGAGCACCTTTGCTCAGCTGCGGACCCAGCCTGTTTTTGGACTTCCGCCCAGAACCCGCAGTCAGAGCCTGCTCGCCACAGTTTCGGGGTTGGGCGAGGCTTTTGACGTGCTCTCAGCTGTGAGCCTTTGCCCATCCGGAGCTTTAGCCCTGCCCTCGAGGCCAGGGCCCTTCTGCACAGGGTCAGAAACCAAGGTTTATTGGGCCGGGCGTGTTTGCTGGCTTCCGCTCAGCTGCGGACTTCCGCTTGTCCAGGGCTCTACCCCGCCCCAGCGCTCGGAGCCCGCTCGTGCACGTGGGATGGCAAACCAGGGTTTCTCCGGCCGGGCGGTGCTGGTGGCGTGAGCTCAGCCGTGAGCCCCCGCCCGTTCTTGGTCCTAGCCCCATCCCCGCCATCAGGGCCGGCTTGCGCAGGGTCGCAGAGCAGATCTCTGCCCGTTCCTGGCCTCCCGCTTTGTCCCTGCAGGTGGGATTACAGGCGGGCCCGCAGCTGCCGGACACTTTCGCGCTTCCCCTCTGCCCCTGCTGGGTTAGACTAAGCTCACACCGGCATGGCCTCTGCCCACGCCGACAGAACCGCGTCTCAGCGTCCTGCCGCCCACCATACCCTTCAGCAACCCTCGGCAGAGTAGGAAGGGCCCTAATACTCCACACTGTAGGCCTGGGAGCTCCCTCACTTGTTTCACAGCTCAATACTGTCCAAACGCCTCTTCTAGGCTCTGGGACTGCGGGCTGGGGCTTGGTTCCTGGGACCCAGGTCCCTCCCTCTCCTCCAAACTCTCCTCCCGTCAGGCGGGTCTCTCCGGGCTGCCGTTTGCTCCGGGGAGCTGGGCAGCCCTCTTCGCGTTTTCGCTATTCCTACCAGTCTCAATGTGGCTTCTTCTGTGTTCCTTGGTTGAAGAGTCCACTTAGTTTTGTTCAAAGTTGGTTTATCCAGGTGATGGTTCTTAAAATTGAGTTGTAATCCACTTTGCTTCTGGGAGTTGGAAGTTAGTACGTCCGCCTACTCCATCGCCATCTTGCTCCACAAGCAAATTTTTAAATGGACTGGGTTGCCAGTCATTCCAGCTCTGTGGGTACTTGGTGCCGCCGCTGCCGCTGCTCAGCCGAGACCCCGGGGCTCTGCGGCTCATTACCTTCCCCGACACGACATGGCCAAGCGCCGCCGCCCGAATTAGCGACAGTTGCCGCCCCGGGGGGGTTCTTGATTAAAAATTTGGTCTATATGGAGCAAAAAAAAAAAAAAAAAAAAAAAAATCATAGAATGCAAAAATAGTATTGTAATACATTATTTTAAATCAGGACATTTTTAAAACGCCACGGGATGCGGGACAAATTGTTAAAAATCGGGACTGTCCCTCCAAAAGCAGGACGTCTGGTCACCTTAACATGAGTTACCTCGTTAGCATAATGAGGGGCTCACCATCAATAACAAGAGCACTCTAATCATTGGGAAATTTCAAAGATTTAGATGTATATTAGGGTTCTCCAGAGAAACAGAAACAATAGGATATATCATTCTCACTCTTTTTCCATAAATGTGTGAGTGTATACATATATACACACAGTTTTAATTTTCAGATTTTAAGGAATTAGCTCATGCAATTGTAGAAGCCAGTCTCCTAGCAGAATTCTATTTTCTTCCAGAAGTTTTCATCTTTTTCTATTAAAGCTTTCAAATGTCTGGATGAGACTCATCCACATTATGAAAAGTAATTCGCTTTACTCAAAGTCCACTAAATTAGATGCTAATCTGATCCAGAAAACCCTTCACAGAAACACCCAGAATAATGTTTGGCCACATATCCAGGTACCATGGCTCAGCCAAACTGACACATAAAATGCATCATCACCAGAAGGTATATTCCTGGAACCAGAGACTACAGCCAACCCAATTCTTTATTACAAACTTCCTTTATGATTGATAAAATTGATATAGTGCTCAGTTGGTCACTTAGTTCTTTTCTCCTGAAGATTTTAAGCCCAATATCAACAAACTGATGTGTTTCTTTTTCCCTAACCCATTCTCTTTCCTGGGGCTCCTTACATATCCAAGATAACAAATCAATGGAGCACCTATTAATGTGAATTAATTCAGTAGAACAAACAAAAAAGATAAATAATTGGAATTATACTGTGAGGGCTCCAAGAAAAAGAAAAAATCTGCTACGCTTTCCCATCCTTTACACCTATTTCAGACCCTCAAAGATTGCAATATGTTGGAACAAAATGATTGAGAACCCCAGCTATGAGGAGGAAGAGCAGGACCCTGAAGTACTAAACTGATAGATTTTAGATAAGACATAGATTTAGGGCAGTAATATGAGAGACAGAATTCAATATCAGGGTGTATTTTCTCAATAGAAAGTGGAATTTGAGAGAGGGTTTTAGGTTCTATACATAAGTGTTCAAGTGTCTATGACTCTTGAGAAGCTGTGGAAGTATTGAACATCTAAAAAAGCCACTTTTCCACTCCATTTCTCTTTAGACTGTCAGTGGTGTTCATAAAAAGCTGTTTAATGATTGACTGAGCATCTCTTTTCTTCAACAAATCACAGCCTAATATGGCATTTACTCTCATTTATCTATTTTGTTATTTACATTGTGGGAAAATTAGCCTTAGAGTGAATCAGAACTAACCTGTAAGTCAGTCAAAGTGGTACAGTGGCTGGGCTGTGGCCAGATGTTCTTTTTAAGTGTTGACCAAGAAATAGATATATATGTTTCTAAGTTTTATCCTTCTATTCCAATGCATCATCTGTGATTATGTCATTTGAGAAAAAAATGAGATTCAAAGCAGTAGCAAAAGACTTGTTATTCTTCGCTCTTCTAGTTAAATAATATACATTTTATGACATACCTCGCTTATATACCAGAGAGATATCATTATCATGTAAACAAAGTAGAAGCCTGTTCATTTTAGTCATCTTATTAAATCAGTGAGCTTAATACATGACTTATACGATTACCATTGTCACTTAAGACATGAAATAAATCATCAAGCAATTTAGTAATCATCTTATCAAAGTAGTCAAAGAGGAGTAGAAAGAGATGTTTTAGGACAACCCTGTGAAAGTAGGAATGAAGTGTTTAAAGTGCTCTGTGATTCTAGATCGCCTCTACATCATTATTACTACTTTTTTTTTCACTATTATGCTTTCCTCTTCATTTTTTCTTGGAAAAAAATATTCAGTGAACCCTCATGTCACCACAATACAGCTTTAACAATTATTAATTCTCATTCTTTTTTTTCCTTTCATTTTTTCCTTTTTAATTTCTAAGGATCCAGTCACAAATGTCAAAAACAGAATTTAATCTGATTTGTCCATTGGGGTGGCAGACATTATTGGGCCAATTAGAAAAAGAATTTAAGACCAATGTGAGATAGGTCTAAAATCATTTACATTGTAGCCTTGAACATCTTTATACATCTGCCTAGCATATGGAGGCTACTGATTTAAAAACTACAGTTCCAAAATTGTCTTGAAAGTTTGGGGGGAAAAAAAGGAAAATTTTCAGATATAAGATTTGGTAAACAATAAAAAATTATATAAATTATGGTTCAAATAAAAAGAGAAAGTTTGGGGATACAATTTAGAATCCTCTTCATAATATTTTGATCAGAATCAGTTACTCAGAGAGAGAGAGAAAGGACACAATTCTAGAACTAGTGATAGCAGCATTTTCTTTCTTGGCTTCCTGATTCTGAGGCTAGTGTTGGGGTGATGGATAGTGAAGTTCTGTATTAAAGTGGGACCCAGGTTACTTCTGTTATTCTTTTCATACTGTACCCAAAATAAAGGTAGGAGGCATTAATAAAAAATAGACAGAGAGAGTAGGTATGCAGAAGCTTTAAAAGTCTCTTTGCTATTTTATTCATAATAACTTATTCGCATGCACACACAAATGCGGAGATTCATATATTGGAAGAAAGAAATTGTCTTAGCAGCTTCCATAAATTAAATGGACAACCATAGAGAACTGCACAATATCACCTATGTTTTCTCCTGCTTTTGAATGTATTTTACTCTCTTAATGATTTTCAAGCTTCATTATATTTTGTTTTGTAAATAAGTAGATAATTCTTTCCATTTCCTATTTAAATATGACTATAGCATGATGTTGATTTGCTAACAACAACAAAAAATAACACCCCCCCAATTTCTGGAGGGACTGTGACTTTGCGTAAACAAATGCTAAATATAATTACTAGTCCATAACTGAAATTTATTGAACATATACGTAGCCAGGGAAAGTAACATTATTTTCTGTTTCTTCTCTACTAAGTTAAATTATAATGCTTTTTAATAATTATTTTCTATGCTAAAATGTCCTCAATTTTCAAAAGGAAAACCAAGAAGCATTATATTTATTTCTAAAGAGGTTATTAATTCAATTTTCAACAATAAAATTGCACTAGATAACTGAAAAGTTGGAGAAAAATAGAACTCAACATGACCTCAGTATCTAAAATTTGGCTCAATAAATAAAATTTGGCTAGGAAATAAAAATTAGGTCCTGGCCAGTTAGTAGAACATCTGCCCACGTGTGGAAGTCCCAGGTTCTATTCCCAGTCAGAGCACACAGGAGAAGCAGCTGTTGCGTCTCTGCCCCTCCCCCTTCTCTCTCCTCCTCCTAGAGCCATGGCTCCTTTGAACAAGTTGGCTCTGGATACTGAGAATGGCACCATGGCCTCACCTCAGGCCTAAAATAGCTCAGTTGCCAAGCAATGGAGCAATGGCTCCAGATGAGTAAAGCATTGCCCCCTAGTGGGCTTACTGGGTGGATCCAGGTTAAGGCACATGTGGGAGTCTCTCTCTCTGCCTCCCCACCTCTCACTTAATAAAAGAAATAAGAAAGAAATGAAAATTAGACTTTGAATAAAATAAACAAGTATATTATGACTAAATGCATAATATATATACAGCAGGATTCAAATGTTATCAAACTACTGAAAATTACTATTTAAATGATCTTGTATTAAAACTCAGGAAATATATATATATATATTTTTTTTGCATTTAAAGATCTCACACTTTTAGCTTTGGTATATGAGCAGTTGAAATAAATTAAAGCAATAAATATAAAAGTAAAGAATCCAGCATAAAATGTTAAATGAGTGTCTTAAAGATAAAATTTGTAGACTAGATAAGAACAATTATGATCTGGCCACTATTTCCCCAGCCTTCTCTCTAACCACTCTTCATGTTCAGTACACTGTGTGTTCTTAGTGTGCTTCCTTAAATAGATCAGGATGTTCACTACTAATTCTTGCTTTTTCTGCTTGGAATCTAACTACATTCATTTTATCCACCTGATTAACTCACCCTGTGAGGTTTTTTTTAAGCCTCAGCTGTGTCTAAAAGTCCTTCTGGAGTCCTTCCCAGCAAAACCTTTAGATCTTTTCCTGACTTCTTCATAATCAGGGGTTAGGGGCATCTTTTTTGACTTGAGACTGCTGACTTCCTCTTTCATAGCATTTTCATGGCATTGTAATTTTTGGCTTATATTTATAAATAAACTAAAATATGAAATAGTGTTTTATATACAAATTCTTTCCTCCCTCACCCCCTACTTCCATGAAGCAGGCAGACTTTTCGGTACTGAATTGCCTTGGAATAGCTTATGATTCTTCCCAAAGCATGAAGCTGGCTGAATGTGCTTCACCTCTTGGCTCTTTGTTTTGTTTTGTTTCTCAAAGACCTATGTTATTCTAATTGGGATTCTCATAGGGCAGCAAGTTTCAAGGTGTGATGGAATAATTTTTAAAACTGTTTAGCAGGGCCACTGACCTCTTTTCCCTTAGATTGTCAAATGAAAAAATAACAACAGCCAACACCACAATAGTCATCTGGTGTGACTGAATCAAAATTATACCTATTTTTTTTGTCAGATTGAAATAAACATATTTTTTGGTGTGTCACAGAATTTTAATAATTAGTTTATGTGTGCCACGAGGTGAAAAAGGTGGAGTAAACATTGCTGTTGTGGAGGTATGAAGGGGAAGGATGTGGAGGAGACCATGGGAGAGAAATTTTTTAAAAACTTGTAGGAGGTTTAAGTCAGCTCTATGAGTAGAAGCAGCAGCATTCTTGGGAAGTAGCAATATCCCTGAGGAGGTGACTGCGACGTACACCTAGGGAGAGTGAATCTCAGGCATAGGTCTTTTCAGGCTTGACCAGCTTTATTCTGCCCCATGTGTGGTCTGAAGCAGCAGAGCTTGTGGACTTGGGAGAGCCATGGGAACTGGCACAACATGTGTCTCACTTGGAAAGAGAATAGTCACGTGATCAGTGAGACCTCTTCTATCTGTCCTCCCTTTGACTAATCTTGTAGAAAGTGTGAAAGTGAATAAAGGAAAACCTTATTTAGAGTGGAGTCATGAACCCCTGAATGGGGAGCTTGCATGCACCTACCTCCCCCATCCATGACAGATTAGTTACAAATTTGACCAGGAAGACGCTTATCTCACTACTCAGCAGGAGGAAAGAAAATTTCTTCTCACCCAGCAACGGACCAGCCAATGAGAAACCACCATATGCAGTCAATGAGAAGGTACCACCACAACGAACTCTCGCTGTACTGCAGTGGACTCTTATTCAGAATCACCCATCCCAATCTCTTCCTTTTTCTCTATGACACGATGCTCCCCTCCTTTATTCTCCTGACTTACTTATGGTTCACCACAGTTTACATGTCAATAATTGCAATTCCTCTGCTAGTCACAAATAAACACACTTTCACTGGTATAATAACTGGCTCTTTTATTTTTAAGGTTGACAAAAGAAAAACAGAAAATGATTGCAATAAAATATACAGGCACCTCTGTTATTTGAGAATCTTAGAACCAAGTTTTAGTTGAGTTAAACATTGTAGAGCCTGACCAGACAGTGAGTGGCTCAGTGGATAGAGCATTGGACTGGGATGCGGATGACCCAGGTTCAAAGCCCTGAGGTTGCCAGCTTGAGTGCGGGCTCATCTGGTTTGAGCAAGTCTCACCATCATAAACCCAAGGTCGCTGTCTGGAGCAAGGGGTCACTCGGTATGCGCTATCCCCCCGGGGTTAAGGCACATATGAGAAAGCAATCAGTGAACAGCTAGCGTGCTGCAACAGTGAATTGGTGCTTCTCATCTCTCTCTCTTCCTGTTTGTCTGTCTGTCACAAAAGAAAAAAATTTGAATCCATTCAAAAAGCAGAAGTGTTAAGAATAATCTACTTATTTTTATACGAAATTACTAAAATCATTTATAACACATTACTTTTGAAATTATTTGAGTCAGTTATGAATTTACTGGCTGTGTTTCTTTTCTTTGTTATGAAATTCTTGAGGCAAAAATAGTGTTTTGTCTTTATCTTTAGAAACTCACATAATGCCTGACTTTACAGTGGGTGATGTACCAAATGGACAAATATAAGGCAATATATGTGTCATGTAGTTACCTATTGATACTCCATCCTGGACTTCAAAGCCCTTATTCACAGGCTAAATAGAATTTTTATAAAAATACAAAAAGAGTAGGGCATGCCTGGGAGCTGAGAATGCTAAAGACTCATTTATTATTTGTTCTGTGGATCTGCGGAAGGAAAAAAAATGTCCATTTCTGATGTATCCAAGATCAGCAGCAAAGATTTTTGTGAGAGGTAGTTTACAAAGTCACCTCAGTAAATACGCTGCACCTCTGTAAGCATCTTATGGCCACTGCTGTTGATGCATTATGTATGATTGCTTTTGAGCAGTTGACTATGGACATAAAATTAAAGAATCTAAACTGACCCAGAGATGAACTGACAGGTCAATTACAGCAGGAAAAATAAACAAACAAAACCCCCATAATAATGTTAACAGCAAAAGCAACAGCAAAAACCTTGTGAACTTTCAGCAACACCCCCAAGGTAATTTTGCTTACGTGAGGTGGCCAAATGATTTTTTAAAAATGAAATACATATTTCATTTAGCATGGGTCCTAGTCAGATGGCACTGTGAGAGAGCCTTTGTGCTGAGAGGATGGACAGGTTTTAGTGACACTGTATCTAACTTCTGTTCTGAGGTTCTTGTGAATTGTAATATTCTAGCTAACTCATCTACTAATAAACTAATTTCTTTTCTTAAATAAAAATGGGATTGTTATGTATCTTTTTCCTTCATTTATCTTGTGTATTGTGACCTTTTCATATATTATTACTGCCATGTTCATAAAATGTGTTGACAGCTGTTATATAAAGCATTACGGAAGGGGAGGTCACGATGTTTTATTTAAAGGAATAAGTTGAGCAGCTGTGCATATGCTTATATGTTCTTATTGATAGATGTTTCATCTGGAATTACTCTTCTACAATTAAATACCACTTTATAAAAATTCATTTCAAATTAATAAGTGAACCTTTAACTTTTTCAACACCTTCAGGTTATTTTGCAATCTAAAGTTTCTTTGAATGGAGCTTTCCAGTCTACATGAACATTTTCCAAATTATATCACATTTAAATTGATAGTCTAAGGTTCTGGTCTCCAAGAACTGGCATAGACTGAAAGGCATCCTGGTAAAGCAGAAGTCAAATGATTTTCCACATAGACTGTTTAACTAGGATACAATTAAGACTGCCAGATTCTTCAGCAATGCTAGGTTCTGGGTTATTAAGATTATAATTTTGCTAGGAATGTTTTTGCCATAGGAGATAATGATACTAAATCACTTAGGTATAAGCTTATTCTTTTTTGTTCAATGGTGAGATTTTTAATAAACTCTGGAAATACTTGTGGATGAGTATAAGACTAAGTAACCAAAATAACTTTAGTTTCTTTCTGATACATTCTGAAATTCAAGATGAGGACAACTTGCTTTGGTTAGCATTTTATTTTGGGATGTTTATTTTATTATTTAATCTCATTGTAAAACTTTGGATAATATATATAAATGCAAGTTTGAGTTATTTGGGTTTTTTTTTTTTTTTGTCTAAGGTTCAACATAGCCTTATAGTTAATTGAATTCTATGCACATTTTTTTTTACCATATTCAGATGAAAATTTACCTAGTCATACAGTCTCAATTGTAATTTTTTTGGAGATATTTCTGACACTTTGTAATGTTAAGCCCTAGTTTAAATACTTTCTCTTCATGCTTACGTGAAAGATATTTTTTTTTTTTTCAGAGTCTCACACTTCGGTTATCCCAGTGCTGAACTGATAAAGAAGAAGCACTCGGGTTCCCTCAAGCCGCTGCATATCTTGCTATAATATAAAAGTCACTCACTAAAGTTGCATTGCTTAAGTCTAACTGCACAATTTTATGAAAGTGTCCTCAAAGTACAACATAATTTCCTAAAACTTCTGCATGAATTGAGCCTCACTAGGTTTCACCAAACTTTAAA
Organism: Rhynchonycteris naso; assembly: GCA_037038555.1. Lineage (NCBI taxonomy): Eukaryota > Metazoa > Chordata > Mammalia > Chiroptera > Emballonuridae > Rhynchonycteris > Rhynchonycteris naso. Next base: position 264,699,515 of record CM072998.1, read on the forward strand.
GTCATGTACCTGACTTGACTTTGCATGTGTATTTCATTTCCTAATATTCTGTGTTTCTGCCTATGGACTCCTATACAAATGCAACAGAATCTAGAATTAAAACAAACAAAAAAATATTTTTATATGTGTTGAGCCTCTATTAATAGAGGGTCACAGACTTCAAGAAGGTGGAAAGCATATGTTTTATTTTAATAAACTGAAAAAGTCTAGATTTGCATTTATGGCTATAGATTTAATAATAAGGTGGCTTGTTTATATTACTTCCCTGAATAAGCGTACCCAATAGGCAGAGGAACTACTAGAATCCAAAGGTCTGTGTGATGGAGACCAGTCCTACTACATCTAACCTATAGCCTAGAAAGGATGAGAATAGACCCTCTGTGGTCATGGATAGATACAAAAGAATGATGGTGAAAGGGGCTAGGCCAGAATAAACATAATCAGTTTCACCTCATAATTCCACTGTCAGATAAGCCAGTCTTTCTGTGATGGGGAGGGTTTTTGGTGGAGTGCTGAAAGCGGCCTGCAGTGCTTGTCAGCAAAACAACCCCCCCACACAGGAAAATAGTGCCAGAAAAAGAAAGATTCCCTCCCCACAATTGAAATGTTCTACTAAAATATTTAAACATCCATTAATACAATAAAATATTTTGTATTATGAAGTCTAATCTTTAGACAATACAGAAATCCTTTTTAAAATATATATTATATAGAATAAGAGTAAATTGTAGTAGTTTCTACATTAGTTGTCTCAGTGTTAAAAAAATGACCAGGCTTGATCAGGCTTGACCTTGGAAGAAATTAAATTATTATTTTAATTGACCATTTGTTCATTCATTCAACAAGAATTTATTTGGCACTCACCATGTATGTGCTTCCCTTCTAGGTATGGCAGGTTCTTGGTCTACTGAAACATATGGCTCGTGAAAAGACAAGGTAGGTGATTCAAGAAATGCAGCAGAGATTTTATTTTAACTCACTATGGAAAAAAATTATCATTTCGGCAATGAAAAATCATTTTCTATGAGCTATGGAATAAAATTCATTTTACACTGAATTAAGAGTAGTACTGTATAGGAAAGAGAAGAATTGGAAGCAAGAAGAGTTTGGATATCAATACAATAATTTCCGTAACAGATAAGACCCAGGCTTGGAGATCAGAGCTTAGAGATTTTTAAGCCCTAACAAAAAGTTTACTATATAAGTAACATAAGTCCTAGGTCTTCAATTTTGCTCATAATTCTATTCATTATATTTTAAATAAAAATACAGATGCTTCCTTACATTCTTCTCTGTAGATCTCTATTATTTTAAGTTGAAGTCATAAGCATAATTTTTTAAATCAGTAGCAAGTAGTGCTCTGGCAAAAGAATTGTTGAAAAATGAAAATTTTGGTTTATACTTTAAAATAAAAAAGCATTTTTAGTATAATTTTAATTCAAATTTTTAAATTATATTTTATATGGTTCAATCCACTCATATATTATTTTTGATTTTCATATTTTCAGATGTATATAGTAATATTACACTATACAGTAATATTAACTTTAATGTTGAGTGTGCAGTTTTATGAATTTTAGCATGCATAGCTATATGTAACCGATACTTCTAATTACTCTAACCCTAAATCCTGACAATGAATGATCTGTTCTCCATTTCTATAGTTTTGTCTTTTTAAGAATGCCATATAAATGGAATCCATATAAACCTAAATTATATTTATTAAATTAGGTTTATTGTCTAATTCTTAAAACTAGAATACGATCTCTATAAGATACATCTTTCATTTTTCACTAAAAGAAAACATAGTAGCCTGACCAGGTGGTGGCACAGTGGATAGAGCGTTGGACTGGGACGTGGAGTACCCAGGTTCAAGACCCTGAGGTCGCCAGCTTGATCGCGGGCTCATCGGGTTTGAGCAAGGCTCACCAGCTTGAGCCCAAGGTCACTGGCTCGAGCAAGGGGTCACTCTGTCTGCTGTAGACTCCAGTCAAGGCACATATGAGAAGTCAATCAATGGACAACTAAGGAACCATAACGAATTGATGTTTCTCATCTCTCTCCCTTCTGCTCTGTCTGTCCCTATCTGTCCCTCTCTCTGACTCTGTCTTTGCCATACGCAAAAAAAATAAATAAATAAAATAACAAATAAATAAATGAAATAAAATAAAACATAATAGATACTCCATGGACATTGGTTATGCAAGAGATTAAATGAATATTTGTTACTTTATTTCAATTAAGTTTTTCATACTGTTAATAAGAACACTTATTAACCTGTTAATAATGAACATTTTTCAATTCTTATATTTATTTTCTTTTAAAAGTTATTTATTTAGAAATTAAATTTAAAAGGGTGACATTGGTCAATAAGAATACATTTATTTCAGATAAACATCTCTATAGCATTTAAACTTAATTATATTTTTTATTTTCTTTGTTTCATTTATAGCTGCTTCTTTGTTCAAAAATAAATCATTGCAACAACCTATTTGCCCCAAATATTATATTCTCACCTAAGTTGTATGCATAGTAGATATTAAATATAGTAATTTAATTAAAAATAAAAACCCTTTATTTATTCTTAATGTACATACAATGCAACAAAATGTTTACATATCTTCAACTACATTGGTTTTATGAAAAAATAAGCAAAAATAGCAACAAATAAATAAATATCTAAATAAACCAAAGGTAATATTTTAATCACAAATTAATTATGTATGTGAAAATAAACATTTGACTTAACAAATTAAGGTTTAAAATAATTTGGGGATAGTTGAATAAATTGTTAATTGGGAATGTTGTAAAGTGTTAGGGAACTTGAAATTATAATATCTGTTTTAAATCTGTACAAGAATGTTTCACCTATTATATAGTCTGGTGAGTTTAAATAAGGTTAAACAACTCAGATTAAAATAATATTTTGCTTATGCACTTGTGGACAGGTATATTAAACTGATTTTTTCAAGTGATACCAAATAATGTTAAGAATAATTACACATATTTTCATTAGTGCATGCTTTTCTATTTTTTTCCTGAAATTCTAAATTTCTTTATTGCCTTAGTTAAGTATCACACTAATTCAGCCTTTGTTGGAAATGCAGCCAATTCTTAAGACATATCAAGCTAATATACATTGTTACATAAATAGAGGTATAAAAATTTCTTGGGGAGCCACAAGAAGTTCCATGGGCATGGATCATCACTTAATTTTATCTTTGCTAAATTCCCTATCAAATTATTTTGAGCCTTTTTTTTCTTCCAAAATATGGAAAACAATTGAAAGTTATAAAATTAGTAAAAGCAGACTCAGTCACAATTTAGGAAGATTCTTCTGTTAGAAAGTATCGGAACAATATTTTGGATTCATCTCTAGTGTATGAATGAGGGTGGTTTCTGCCATAGTGTTTCTTAAGTCTGCTGATTCTAAGCAAAACAGAACAAAACAAGCAAAGGTAAAACTAACCCTTGTCAGACTTATATAATAAAATAATATAAATTTGACTATTATGGTAACTTTAGTTTAAATTAAGAGAGCTGTTTTAGGTCTGTGGTGATATTAATTATGACTGACTTACAGTTATATTTTTCCTCCTCCTTCTTCTTCCTTCTCCTCCTCCTCCCCTTCTCCTTCTCCTCCTCCTCTTTCTTCTTCTCCTCCTCTTCTTCGTTCTTCTTCTTCTTTTACTTTGATACCTAATTGCAACATTTATTTTTAATTCTATATATCATCTACAACTCTTTATAACAGATCATTTTCTTTGTGAAACATAGTTTTTAATAGGAAGCTGGGAGAAACAGGATGGGGGAGGAGGAAAGGGAAGGAGGGAAAGAGAAAGGTAGGGAGAAAGGAAGAGGCAGAGGGAAGGAGGAGACATTGAGTTCTTAGCTAATAAACCTAGTAGCAAAATATAACCCAATAAGTCACAGGCAACTTTACTGAAGGGGACAGACAGCCCAGGATAAAGAACACAGACAAAGAACAACTAATAAGAAATGTAGTGTTTAAAAGAAACAAGGATTGAAAAAGGACAGACAGGTAGAGTACACAGGCACAAAATAAAAAGGTCAAGGAATATGTTGTAATCAATTTTCAAACACTGTGTAGGAAGCAGGTAGTCTGTAATACTGATTCTATCAACAGAGGAATATAGGTCAGGTTGTGGCAAATTCTACAAGCAGGGTTTCAATATAACATTAGATTTTCTACATCACTCAATGTGAGGTAGTGCTTGTGCAAAATGAACTTACGGGCAGCCCAGAAACCAAAGTTTCCATAAAAACCATACTTTATTTTTATGTGAATCAATACATAAGTATTGATAATAGATGTCAGTGGCCTGCAAACCATATACAAAGGAGAAATAATATGTATTTATTAAACATGCAAAATGTGTTCCATTTTTTTAGGTACTGTTTTAAAATCTACAATACATTTAGTCTAAATTAATGAGGGTCATTTTCATCAGTTGTTACAAGAGCAAACAGTGAAAAGCTGTATAAAAATTGCCTTTCTTTGACTCCATTTTCTACTTTTTAACTATGAGTTTAAGAAAGTAGGTAATATCTCACTGCCTCATTTTCTTCACATATAAAATAGTGACAATAAAACCATATTGCATAGTGTTATTGTGACAGGACAAGATCTGACCCATAAGGAATGTTCGAATACTAGATGATATTAAAATCCATCTGTCCAAGGAGAGATAAAAAAAAAATTTTTGGATTCTTGCTATAAACACAAGTGCTTCTTCTTTTGAAAGCAGACATGATATGCTTTTGTGTCTATAATTATGTTTCTCATGTGACTGAATGAATTCATCGAAAGGCATTTGTGTTGGACAACTCTGGGAGGACCCTACCAATGAGCAAAATCTTGTGTAATTTCTTCTGGGGATGAGTGTGGGAAAGAACTGTGACTTAATTTTAAGCTAATTGAACCTGGAACGGTGATGGGATGTTACACCTGTGACTAGAGTTTGCCATATTGCAAAGGTGAATGGGTTATGCAATATTTGTTACATTGCATTATGTAAAACTATCTCAGTAGATTAAAGAGATCTCTTTGCTGGTTTTGAAAAGGTAATCTCTCATGTTGTAGATGGCCTTGTGACAAAGCTCTGCCAGAGATCTCTAAGAGGTATGAGCAACTCTCAGCCAACAGGTGGCAAGAAAATGGGCTAAAACCAACAAGGAGAGAAGCAGTGCCAACCTAAGGGATTTTAGATCTTTCTCCAGTTGTGCCTCTGGTAAGACCGTAACTGTCAGACACCTGGATTTCAGTAAAATGAGGATACACTGAGCTGGGAAGTATGTCTGTATGTAGTCTATTATGTAGATAAACCTAAGGAAAAGTGTAAATTTCAGCTTTTACCATAAATGTTATTTAAACATGAGGCTCTGTGAAGGTTCATGTTTCAAGAACATGTTCACCTGTATGGGAACTCCTTCATGTGTCAACATATGTGCTTTACCTGGATAATTGCTCATATGCTTGTTAGAAAGTATCAGAACTAACTTTAAAGGGTTAGTTTTACCTTTGCTTGTTTTGTTCTGTTTTGCTTAGAATCAGCAGACTTAAGAAACACTATGGCAGAAACCACCCTCATTCATACACTAGAGATGAATCCAAAATATTGTTCCAATACTTTCTAACAGCATAATAAAGTCTTGCTCATATGCTTCTATTGAGTACTTAAAGAATAAACCTTGATGAATAAAAACTCCTCTTTAAGCATTAGCTGAATAGAGCTGAATTCTTAAATTTCTGGGTAATTGACTTATACTAGCTACTTAAGAAAAATGTTTCCCAGAGGTAATTCAGGACAAAACAAAGGTAATTATGCATATGTTTAAAAGAGTCACCATTTTCAAATAACCATTCTGTGACAAGTGACTACTGTTTATATCACTCAGGACATCACTTCAGGTATTTACTTCATATAGCATATGTGTGTCCTATAGGTTGACATCTTGGTGTCTTTCTCCAGCTTTCACATTCAACATGCATCTTCCTTGGACTAGTATTCCAGTTACTGTTGCTGCATTACAATAACCCCCAAATTTAATGCTATAAAATTACAAAAAGTTTACAATCTTCATTTTCTGTTGTACAGAAATAAATTTAGAATAAGCTCAGTGGTAATGCTTTCTCGCTGCTCTACAGTACACAGCACTTGTCCGTAAAGACTTGAGTGGTGAAAGTTAAAACAATTTGATCTGGAGGACTTTGCTTCTCAGATATCTTTTTCACCAACATTTAACATCTGGCCTGGATCAGCTGAAGATTTGGAATAGCTGGGATTTTCAACCAAAACATCCATAGGTGGCCTCTTTATTTGACTTGGGCTTCTTACAATATGGTATCAGTGTCTAAGTGGAAATATCATGAAGAGGAATGTGCTGAAAACCAGAAATTGCAAAAGAGCCCAAGGCTGCTGCATGCCTTCTTCTGACACAGTCTCTAAAGTCAAACCATATTCCTTTGGATTTCAAACAGTAAGATCTGCCCAGATTCAACAGGAAAGAGTTAGACTTCATATTTTGATGAGCAGAACAGGATACAAGAGTGTATTGGATGGGTGTAGGCCAAATTTGGAAAATATATTCAGCCACACATGGTATGTTAGAGCCCTGAACAAAAAACCAGGGGATTTGGGCTATAATAGCTCTTCTAATACTAACAGAGAAAAATTATTAGCAACTGTGATATTTAGTTTGTTCTTAAATGTTTGAACTGCATATTTAGTTCTTTAGCACTGAAGGAAGATATGTTCCAGAATGTAGCCTATAAGTCATTTCTCCAATGTAACTTCCCTACATACTGCCAGGATTCCTGGGATAGTTATTAAACCAGTGGGTAAACACTAATTTTATTTGATTTCTACTAGAACAGAGTAATATTAAATGTAAAGTAAATAATAGGGAGTAATATACATACTAATGCAATTGTATATCATGTAGAGAAAATGTTAACTTGAGATATAACATAGAGGGAGAAAAGTTCTCCCATTTTCATTCATTTAACTGTTCATTCATTCAGTTGTTTGCTTAATGTAATTACTAGAATATCCTAAAATATTAATATATATTTATTATAATAATATATATTCCTTAATTTTTACTATAAGAATATAAATTTCTTAATTTGCCTTCAAAAAGACTTCATGCTAAAGAGGATTTTCATTTTTTATTTGTTTGTTACATATCTCTGTAGCTTGGAAAATAATATAAACTTACATTATTTAGAAGTTTCAATGAAATTTATGTTCCAGTGCCCATAAAGATTTTTATTTATAGTGTAATTAATTGAGTAATAAGAATTCAGTGAAAAAAAAACACAGATTGAGTAGAATGCTCAGGATCATTTAGGCTTATTAAGTGTTGATGGAGCAAGATGTATCTTTTAAAGGTAAACTAATTATACTTATATTTATTTACTAATGATAAAGCAAATAGTCAAGAAGATAGAAAATTAAAATTTAAATATTCAATTTCATACTTGATATCTGTATGTACTTTGACAGGCTATTCAGGTGTCAGTTCAATCATCTGCAAAATAAAAAACATTGTATTTGCACATTTTTAAGACTTCTTAGATATATTCATTTCCTTGCAAAATAACATAAAAATAATTAAAATATCAGTACAAAAGCCTACATTATCATGCTAGATATTGAACATTTTTTAGCATTATGTACCTCAACAGTGACATCTATGCATCTATCCTTAGATCTACAGTGTGTCTGTAAAGGCATTGTGCACTTCTGACCTGGGACCAGTCAAAAGTGCACCATGACTTTACGGACACATTGAATATTTATATTCTTTTTGAATCCTAGATTCACAAATTAAAGTATCAGATTTAGTATTAGCCAAACATTCTTACTCTATGGACTAGATCAGGGGTCCCCAAACTACAGCCCACGGGCCGCATGCAGCCCCCTGAGGCCATTTATCTGCCCCACTACACTTCCAGAAGGGGCACCTCTTTCATTGGTGGTCAGTGAGAGGAGCACAGTATGCATCCGCATCCATAGTTCCCATTGAAATACTGGTCAGTTTGTTGATTTAAATTTACTTGTTCTTTATTTTAAATATTGTATTTGTTCCCGTTTTGTTTTTTTACTTTAAAATAAGATATGTGCAGTGTGCATAGGGATTTGTTCATAGTTTTTTTTAATAGTCCGGCCCTCCAATGGTCTGATGGACAGTAAACTGGCCCCCTGTGTAAAAAGTTTGGGGACCCCTGGACTAAATAATATCCTGTCATCAAAAATAGAATATTTATATTGGCTACTTTTATCCTGTGATGTGTACTACAATTATAGCATATTTTGAAGGGTTTGTCCTGGGAGCGAATATGTCAAATTAAATCATTAACTGTCCATTTATTCTTTGTTCTTTAAACCTTATTGGCAAAGTATCTCTTTGAATCAATTTTCTGTTTTTAACTGCTTTCAGGAAGCTATTTGATGTTTACCTGAATAAGATATATAAGTTGAAACTGCTGAGAATAAAACTGACAAATCTATGTTTCAGTTGGAAATCCAACTAATTTTTTTTTTGCAATATCTGTTAAGAAACTCAGATAATATAAAATTTTAAAGTAGTCTTATTTATATAGCATAATGTATTGAGAGGGAACCACGCACAAAATTAGAGTTAGTAAAGGTTATTAAACTAGAAAACATTTAAGTAACAACTAACGAAGTGATACAACTTTCAGTTTGTAGTGTTAAACATGAGGAAAAATATCGTCTGGGCCTAATTCTGTGAGATGGAGGAACGCAGTGATGCAAAAAGCTCTTCTCAAGATTGTGAATTGAGAAGGATTTATTTGAGTTTCCTAAAAGGCTGAGTGAAATTTGCACCAATTGTAACTTTTGAAGGCTGAGTAATGGTGTATATTAGTTGTTAATGAAAATATTTAATTTGGGAAGAATAAACCCATTCAAATAAAAGGAAATCACTTTTAATTGGATTGACCATTAATTACCCATTACCTACAAAGTCTACTAGTAGTGAATAAATAGGACATACTACCAAGATGTTTCATTGGGAGTTAAGAAGTTGCATGTGGTAAGTGTGAATAAAGGCACATTTAGAAGACATAGTTAGCCATGAACATGGCCAGAGCACATCTGAATTTGGATGAAAAACATCATAATTTAGGTTGAAAATATTAAAGATAGTTGCAACCTTTTCAAAAATTTTTCTTAAATTACCTTAAATAATATAGTCATTTAACATATTTTTCAAATTTAAAATATAAATTCTGTATTATATTGTCATGTTTTAAACTTATTCATAAATCTTCTATTCTATACATTCTTAAAAGATTAAAGACTTTAAATATTATATTGCTACATGTGCAAGAGAATTTAAATTTAATTTAAAAATAAAATGTGTGACTATACAGAAAAAATATGTAAGAATTCTTTAAATGCTGCTTGAGAAAATCATGTTTACTTTTAGCAAGAATTTCAGTATGCTCACTGTCTTGTTTTAAAATTTTGAATTGGTTTTAAATTAATATTTTCTACAGGCAGCACATTTCTTGAGGATAAACATAATATATGTATATATATGTGTGTACATATATATATTTACCTATGTATATATATATATATTTACTTATGAATATAAATATATATATTTACTTATATACTGGAAAAGAGAATATGTCCTATGATATAAAATTCTAAAAGATTTTAAAATATTACCTTTCATACTCCTTGACAATAAAGAATGTTCCTTTTAACAAATGTGTGCATATTTTGAGTCATGGAGAAGTCTCGGGGGGGTACAGTTCTCCTTTGATTTTCTCTATATTTATCTATTCTTGGCATCAAGTTCAAGAATAAAGCTGAGTAAATTCTAGCACTTGAGAGAAAATGGGAAACTAGTTATCTGTGAAATTTTTATTGGTATACTTAAAAGCTTCAGTATGTAACCTCATTATGTGTATATTTATTTACAAATATGTATGACTGCATGACTATATTATTTAAATTATAAAATTTACTTAAGAAAAATGGTAATTATAAAGAAAGAAAGAATATCTATATAACAAGAGTTTTTATATGTACTTTTTACCTTTTAATGGATGAAATGCATACTCTCTAGAGTGCATGCCTGCGTTTAGAAACTGTGCACAAGAATATACTCTGTGAACAAACGGAATCTACTTTTCTGTCCTTTTTTTTATTATTTTTACAGGGACAGAGAAAGAGTCAGAGAGAGGGATAGATAGGGACAGACAGACAGGAACGGAGAGAGGTGAGAAGCATCAATCATTAGTTTTTCGTTGCAACACCTTAGTTGTTCATTGATTGCTTTCTCACATGTGCCTTGACCGCGGGCCTTCAGCAGACCGAGCAACCCCTTGCTGGAGCCAGCGACCTTGGGTCCAAGCTGGCGCGAGCTTTTGCTCAAGCCAGGTGGGCGCGCACTCAAGCTGGAGAACTCCGGGTCTCAGACCTGGGTCTCCGCATCTCAGTCCGATGCTCTATCCACTGCGCCACCACCTGGTCAGGCTTTTCTGTCCTTTTTGAGTGCATTTTCTGTGACAGCTACTGTGCTCAATATATTTTTGAAATAATTCAATTTATTAATGAAGACTTAAGAGCAGAAATAATGAAGCTGTAGTATCTTTTTTAGATTCATCATCTTAAGATCCAGCTGCAAATTTTCTTTATCATTATTCTGGTGTACTTGAGGAATAAACAATGTTTTAATCAAACACACACACACACACACACACACACACACACACACACACACGCACACACCACCCACACTTTTGGCAGGTTCTGATGTTACATGTATTCTATCATGCTTTCCTTTTAATAGCTGGCTCTGCCCTTGTTATTTTTCCAGGTGTCTGCAAACAGCCACTCGTTCTCATGCACAATACATAATGCCCAAATCCTTAGATAGACATTCATGGACATATTGAACTGGCTTCAACATTTCCTGCAGAGTTCACTTCAAACCCATGTGTAGACTTATGCTCCTCCCACAATGAAATTTTTTGTTCTCTGGGTTTCATAAGTCAGAATTTTGTTCAGATTTTTATACTGGCCAAAATTTTCTCCCCCAGTAATCTCTATTTTCTTTCTTTTATTAATTTTAATGGGGTGACATTAATAAATCAGGGTACATATGTTCAAAGAAAACATCTCCAGGTTATCTTGTCATTCAATTATGTTTTATACCCATCACCCAAAGTCAAATTGTCCTCTGTCACCTTCTATCTGGTTTTCTTTGTGCTCCTCCCCTCCCCCCTCTCCCTCCCTTTCCTCCCTCCCTCCCTCCTCCCCGTAACCACCACACTCATGTCCGTGTCTCTTAGTCTCTTTTTTATGTCCCACCTGTGTATGGAATCATGCTGTTCTCAGTTTTTTCTGATTTACATATTTCACTCCGTATAATGTTACCTAGATTCGTCCATTTTGTTGTAAATGGTCCAATGTCATCATTTCTTATGGCTGAGTAGTATTCCATGGTATATATCAGGGGTCCCCAACTTTTTACACAGGAGCCAGTTCACTGTCCCTCAGACTGCTGGAGGGCTGGACTAAAAAAAAAAAACTATGAACAAATCCCTATGCACACTGCACATATCTTATTTTAAAGTAAAAAAACAAAACAGGAACAAATACAATATTTAAAATAAAGAACAAGTAAATTTAAATCAACAAACTGACCAGTATTTCAATGGGAACTATGGGTGCAGATGCATCCTGTGCTCCTCTCACTGACCACCAATGAAAGAGGTGCCCCTCCGGAAGTGTGGAGGGGGCCGGATAAATGGCCTCAGGGAGCCGCATGTGGCCGTAGTTTGGGGACCCCTGAAATATATGTACCACATCTATTTTCAATGCTAGCTCAAATCCTACACTGATGTTTTACATGGATCTTCCTCCTTCTCCTTCTTCTGTGTATTCCTCCTTTTGTGTGTTTTTGCATATAGTGAAATATACATATTAAAACTTATCATTTTAACCTTTTTTAAGTATTTAATTTATTGTCATTAAGTACATTCCCACTGTTGTGCTGCCATCACCACTAACTTCATTATTGTCACAAACTGAAACTCTGTACCCATTAGACAATAGCTCCCTGTTCTTTTTTTCTCCACTCCCATGCTTAACACTATTCTGCTTTCTATCTCTATATAGTTTAGTGTTCTAGGTACCTCATATATGTGAATCATACAATCCTTGTGTCTGCCTTCTTTTCTAATTTATGTCACTTACTATAATGTTTTCAAGGTTCATATATATTGAAGCATGTATCTGAATTTCTTTTCCTATTAAGACTCAATAGTATTACATTGGATATGTATGCCATATTTATCCATTCATCTGTTGATGGAAAGTTGGGTTGCTTCCAACTTTGGTCATTGTGAATAATGTTGCTTTGGTGTAGAAATATCCATTTGTGTCTCTTGCTTTTAATTTTTCTTTGGAGGGAGTATAAACAAAGAAGTGGAATCACTGGATCATTTGTTAATTCTATATTTAATTTTTTGAGGAATCATCATACTGTTTTTCACACTGACTGACCAGTTCACCAGCAATGTTACATAGGTTCTAATTTCTTCATATCCTCTCCAATTTTTACCTTTTTAAAAAAATATGTATTAACCATTCAAATGGATGTGATGTGGTAAACAAAGGATTTTTTCTTAATAGAACAATTTAGAAATATTTTCATCCTCTTATTTTAAAATTATCTGTTTATGTTTTTATATTTCATTTTAGCCTTCTAGAGATTATTTAATATTTTTATGTTCATCTGAATCTATTAAAATATTTGGGAGTTAGATTTTTGCTTAAACTCACTTTTCAGGATGTCACATAAATTATAATAAATCCTTGATAAAAATTAGTTGGATATTCACTACATATCTGTATTTTCCATTGTAAATTAGTCTAATTTTGTTACTTGAAAATGTCAGGTCATATATTATAAAAATTGTGACAAAAATTTTAAAATCATTTAATTTCTATTAAATATTCTGATCCATCAATAGAAGCAATTTTAATTACTCTTATACCCAATTCTGATTGTTCTTTTAAATAACATGTATTTGTTTTTTTTAACCAATGTGGGAATAGTTATTTATTTATAGGTAATATTGAGTTTAGCTGCTTATTTTTTGTCAATACTACTATATACTGTTTGTATAATGAAGGCACTTTATGCACATTGATCAAACTGATTAAATTTAAAATAACTAATTTGCTTACCATTTTAAATATACAGTCTCTCTTAATAAATTTGGCTATTTTCCCTATGACTTCTATTCACATTCCCCACTATATTAAAAATTATAATAACTTTTTGAAATCCATAAAAAAGAGAATATAAATGGTTCATTAGACCTTGGTTGGCAGAAACTTAGTTTACTATTAAAATTGTGGACAACAACTAAGCACTTATCACAGAACTCTGCACTCACTTGCTCTTAGAAACATGAAAAATGTGGAAGATAATGCTTTCTCTACAGTCCATAGGCTAAGTGTTATGATGGTGCAGAGTAATCTCTCATTTTCAGCAATATATCAAAATCCACTTGCAATGAGATTTATGTGAATAAAATCCTAATCTATATACATTGTATATCTGTCATAAGAAAATTGGATAGCATAATGACACTTTTCTTAGAAGTTCTAAGTATTTCCAGGATGACATTAAGAAAATTAACAGTGTGTTCCCTGTAATATATATCAAAAGTGGATGCTTTAATTATAGAATATAACACCATAATTTTTATATTGACAAATGACTGACATGCCATTACAATTTCAATTTATGAGTAAATTGGAAGGAAGTTAAATCATCAGTTTGTCAAGTTTAAAAGTGCTCATATGTTTAGAATATATATATTATAAATATTTATAATAATAAATATATATATATAATTAAACTTAAAGTTAACATTTAGAGATTCTTGAGTTTAGGTATATGGTTTGCTAATTATATTTGGAACAAACTGTATATTTATTTATTTGACTAGGTTGTTTAGGTTGAACTGATGTTTGTAGTTGACTTAATGATATAATAGAATTACACTGTGCACTTGCAACTGCAAGGAAACTAGGTAGTGTTTCTGATTAGATTAATGTGGATGAAATTTAGAAAATTTAGTTGTATATGATTAGAAGCATGGGTTTAACATTTTTTTCTGTTGTTAAGTTGGTTTTTTATTGTTTTATTTCTTTCTTTCACATGATGTTTCAGCAATACTTGTAGAAAACAATTTTTTTCTCCATTAAAGTAACTTAGAAATTTTGTTGCAAATTAATTGATACATTTACATTTTTTTTTGAAATTTTCATTGATCTATGTGATTATGCTGTACTAATACCACATTTTCTTGATTACAATTGCTTTATTTTTCAATTGTGAAATCAAATAATATTAGTCTTCCAAAGTTATTCTTCTTTGAAAAATTATCTTAGCTATTCTGGGTCCACTGCTTTTATTGTAAGTTTTCTTTTTCTTTTTTACAAGGACAGAGAGAGAGTCAGAAAGAGGGATAGATAGGGACAGACAGACAGGAACGGAGAGAAGTGAGAAGCATCAATCATTAGTTTTTTGTTGTCGTTGTGACACCTTAGTTGTTCATTGATTGCTTTCTCACATGTGCCTTGACCGCGAGCCTTCAGCAGACTGGAGCAAACCCTTGCTGGAGCCAGCGACCTTGGGTCCAAGCTGGTGAGCTTTTGCTCAAGCCAGATGGGCCCCCGCGCTCAAGCTGGCGACCTCGGGGTCTCGAACCTGGGTCTTCTGCATCCCAGTCCTAAGCTCTATCCACTGTGCTGCCGTCTGGTCAGGCCGGGTCCACTGCTTTTATATGTTAGTTTTCAAATAGCGTGTATTTCTAAAAATATTTTCCCAAATTTTGAGTGTGATTGCAAAGAATTGCTAAGTAAATTTAAAGAGAACTATCATATAGTGATATATAAACATAGTATATATCTATAAATATTTAGTAATTTATTGATATTTTTGTTATACCAGCTATTTTATACACTTACTTAGATTTACCCCTCTAAATATTTCATATTTGGAGATGCTGTTACACTTGCTACAACATTTTTTGGTGCATATTAATTTCTAATTATTGTTTACTAATATAAAATAATTGATTATTTTTCTATAGTCCTTTAAATAGTATGTACCCATTTTCATTATCTTCCTAATATTTTCTACTGAAATTTTCTCTTTGACCCATACTATTTTTTATAAGTATATTGCTTACTTTCTACATTTTAGGAATTTTCTAGATATTTTTCTGATATTGATATTGACTTCAATTTTACTGTGGTCACAGATCATATTTCTAAGGATTTCAATTTGTTCATATTTATTGACACATCTTAAAGAAAGTGAAATCTGTCTTGAATATGTGTTCTGCTGCTGTTATTGGTGTGCTGTGTTGGTCCATAGTCTTCCTTCCTTCCTACTTTTCTTCCTTCCTTTCTTTCTTTCTTTCTTCCTTCCTTCCTTCCTTCCTTCCTTCCTTCCTTCCTTCCTTCCTTCCTTCCTTCCTCCCTTCCTTCTTTTCTTTCTTTCATTTCTTCTTTTTTTCTATTTTTTCTTTCTACAAAAACCACAATTCAGTTTTATCCAGAACAAATATAAAAAGAATATTTTGACCTTGCTTGAAAAAACTCAGGCATAGGTTTGAAATCTGTATCCAAACTGCACATACAATGAAAACATTATTTTGCTAATACAATTGACTTGCTGCTGCATTTGTCTGCTATTTGTTTAAGATTAACAACTATACACAGAACATTGCTACCTGTATTTGGAACAATCCTTAGTATCACAGTGTCGGGCACAAATTATACTTCTCTTCACACTGTTGGTTCTCTGTATACCTGGAGTTCCTCTTTGTTAGTAAAGTTGTTTTTGATATTGAAGGTCTTATGAATCTTCAGAAGTTTTCTCTTTGACCATATAGGTAACAGTCTTGCATGTAACATCAAGCAAACCTTTGATGTCTAAATAGTGTGCAGCCAGAATAAGTTCAAAAAGTGATCCTTGGTCAACTTCAAAAAATTCTTGATTCCTTACAAGGATATCATCATTTTGCTTTTCTTTGTTATCATCCTAAGGGGGAGGAGGGTCATCCCTGTGGTGGGTGTACTCCTGAATGATGTTTTTAAATATTTCTGCATTAACTTCTGGTTGAGAAACTGAGTCATCATTACCTTTATCATCCATTCCCAAATCTTCTAACATGGTATTTATTTATTTATTTATTTACTTATTTATAGAGAGACACAAAGAGAAAGAATAGAGACAGGGAGCAAACAGGGACAGACAGGAAGGGAAAAAGATGAGAAACATTAACTCACATTTGTGGCACTTTAGGTGTTCATTGACTTCTTTCTCATATGTGCCTTGATGGGGGCAAGGGTCTCCAGCTGAGCCAGTGACCCTTTTGCTCAAGGCAGCGACTGTGGGATCATGTCTATGATCCCATGCTCAAGCCAGGGACACCATACTCAAACCAGATGAACCTGTGCTCAAGCCGGCAACCTCAGGGTTTTGAACCTGGTTCCTCAGTGTCCCAGGCTGATGCACTATCCACTGCACTACCTACTGCCTGGTCAGGAATCTAACATGGTCTTGATATTCAGAGGTTATTTGGCAAATTCAGCATCAGCTTCAAATATCTCTTCATCAGAATTCTGCAACTAAATTGAAGGCATGGTGTTTGGTCTCACAGAGACAGGAGGCAGAAGCTAATGAGAGCAGGGCGGCATAGTAGACACAAGAGAGAAAGGTAGAGAACAGACCACCACATCCCCAAGTCTTCTTCATTCTTGCCCATTTACTGTCAACTCATTCTATTGATTACTGAAAGTTACCATCCACAACTGTAATTGTGAGTGTTTTCTAGTTATACCTTCAGTTCTATCAGTTTTTACTTGGTATGTTTTAAAGTTAAATATAGTATAATTTTGTTTCTTCTGTTTTCTTCTTTTAAATTATTATCCAAAATTCCTATTTAAGATTTTATCAATTTATTGAGATGACATTGGTTAATACAATTATATGTTTCAAGTGTATGATTTTATAAAATATCACCTGTGTATTGCATAGTATGTTCACCACAGTCTGCTCACTTCTGCTACCATATATTTGACCCTCTTTACCTTAAATTTTATTTCTATCAATAATTTATTACATTTTTAGATCACCTGTTTTAAAACTATATATAGCAAATGTACTTTTCAAACAACATATTTAACTTTTCTATTTATTTATTCATTTTAGAGAAAAGAGAGATAGAGAGAAAGAGAGAAAGGAAGGATAAATAGGAAGCATCAACTCTCATATGTGCCTTGACCAGGTTAGCTCAGGTTTTTGAACAGGCAACCTCATCGTTCCAGGTTGATACTTTATCCACTGTGCCACCAAAGGTCAGACTCAAACAGCATATTTTAATACACTGGAAATAAAGCTACTAAATGACTATTTTAGAGTAACTTCTATAGAATTCTAAAAGGTTACTTTTCAAGAAAAACACAACATCATAACTAGAGGAGAACATTTTGAGAGAGAAAAAATACTCCAAAACTACATTACTTTTACATTTACCATTTCAAACAGATTGGAATATATAATTTCAAATCCTATATAGATGAAAAGATTTTTTACTGAAGGAATAATGAGATCAAATGATAATTCTTACATTAACTCAAAATATGAATTTTTTTATGTTTTAGGGCAAAAAATCTTAATATAATATAAAATAAAATCATTGGTATATATATCTTTAATGAAGCATTTATATATTTCATAACATTCTGAATATATTTTGACATTAAAAAAGTCAGTAAATTAGAAATTGGTATAAAACATTTTGTTAATAATTTTCTTTCATATCATTAGTTAGTATCTTTTAATTGAATTACAAGCCTTTTTTATAACATACATATAATCTTTCTGCAAGAATCACAGTAGTTTTTATAATCAGTAAAGTAAGCAACATTTATGAGATCTACTCAGAAATTATTGTGATATAAATAAGAAACAAAATGCAATGGGATTTGATATCAAGTGGATTTATTCTGTTCTGTTAAAAAAGTTAAATGCATAATATAAATACTTAAGGATAGGAGTTAATTCACTTAATTAATAGTTTAAATTTAAACAGAGTAGTGGAGTTTTGGCAATTGCTAGAAAACTACCCTGAAACTGTCTCAAATAACCAAATTTTCTGTGGCACTAAAAGATAAATGATAATAATTTTTCTCATGTAATGCATGGGTTCTTTATTATAATAATTTGATAACATGTAATAAGTAGAATCAATGAAGCCACATAGTTACTGTGACTGACCTGATTTGCTATGTGACTCTTGAAAGTGCATTGAATTTTTACTAAAGTCATTTCAGATTCTGGTAATTTATTCTCTTTTATTGTCAGGATTTCTCTAATTTACAATTTTAGCAAAGAAAAATCCTTCATATATCTATTTATATATGTACATATAAATATATAGCAAATCTACATATATAATTATATTTATAATATTGAGTTTGAGATTGGTTATGAAGAAGTAAAAGACATGTTTTTAATGAAAAGGAAAAATGATCTTTCAGATTTTACATGCAACAAAACAGAGACAGTCACTGTGATGGCCAAAATACTTCAAAGAATACTTTATAATTTTTGCAGTATCTTTGGCACCCGTTAGCTCAGCAAATAAGGCATGGTCAATGGAAAACACTGAGTTTTGGTAAGTGGAACAAGGAAGATGGTCTGAAATGAGATAAGAAATGAAATACTGCTTAGGACTTACAATATAAAAACAATTGCTTATATTTTTATTGGAAAAGAATTATATGGATACATTTTTGATGTTTTGATTTGAAATGATCTCAGATTTACAAATTAGAAATTATGTTAAATCATGGTTCTAGGTTTTAAAGAAAAACATGGTATTAAATCAAAATTGTTTTTGTCTCTGAGATGTTTTTCTTCACTTCATTATGCTGCCCTTCTGACAAGTCAAGGGACTGAAAAAATACTTGTGTTAATATGAGAACTCAAATCTAAAGCAGTAGGATATATAGTACTTATACCAGATCTCACAGATATATAATATAATATGGCAGGAAATGACCCCAAATATAAGTTTTATGATATTCTGATTATCTTTGACTTTATAAATTAAGCAATTTGGAAATTGGCGTGAAATGCATTCTAAATTTTCTTCACATAATCTCTTACTGGTATAATATTAAATATTAGGTGTATGAAATATTGTAATTATCATTGTATCATTGTATGTTATAAAATGTGTATATTAGTTTTAATAGAGTAAATGTAAGGAACACAGAAATTTAAAGAAAGAAGAGGCAAAAGGATAATGTTGAAAATAAAATCATTATCAAAATCAGTTAGATGTATCATATTCAAAAATAAACAGAAAACAGTGAAAATTCTGTTAATGGGAAAAGTGGGATGTAGTGTCTATTTAGGGCAATAGATACCTAAGAATTGATTTATAATGTTTACTTTTATTTCCTGACAAATGTCAAGATGCTTATTTTCTATTCTTAAGAGAGTAAGGTGTGAACATTTTAATATTTAAGTTTGAAAAGTAGCTTTTTACCCTCAGTTAGTAGACTAATCATGTTAAAGTCTGATGAAAGAAAATACATATAAATTTATTTTTTTTGTGTGTGTATGTCTTTTAAGCTGGTTTGGGGGAATTATCGACTGATTAAAGGTAAAAGGAGCCTGAGCAGGCAGTACATAGTGGATAGAGCATCGGACTGAGACGTGGAGGACCCAGGTTCAAAACCCCAAGTCACCAGCTTGAGCGTGGACTCATTTGATTTGAGCAGGGCTCATCAGCTTGAGCCCAAGGTCGCTAGCTTGAGCAAGGGGTCATGTGGTCTTCTGTAGCCCCCCACCCCCCATCAAGGCACAAATAAAAAAGTAATCAATGAACAACTAAGGTGCCTCAACAAAGAATTGATACTTCTCATCTCTTTCCCTTCCTTCCTGTCTGTATGTCCCTATCTGTTCCTCACTCTATCTCTCTCTGTCTGTCACAAGAAAAGGTAAAAGGAAAAAATAAGAAACTTTAAAGAAAGTAGAAATTTTTTAAAACTAAGGAAGAAAAAAATCTTCTCCAATTAGGAAGCTATTTAGAATGAATATTAGCCCTAATCTTATACCTTTTAATTAATTAATTAAGAAAACCACTAAAATCAGAATAATCATTTGCAAAATTGAATTAGTGGTCATGTTATCAAATCCATCACATGGCATTTAGAATTTCATTTTTCAGAACGGATGATGCAGGTCCTATAGACTAAAATGAGCATTTCATTTACTTTGATCCAAGTAAGAGAAAAATTAGTTAACGTTTTAATTTAAATTACTTTCTTCTAGAAAAAATGTCAAATAAATATCATATGAAACTTCCACAGCAGAAGAATGTAGAGTCTCAGTGAATGTGGGCTTAACAGGTATCACAATTACCTCACTTATTGCCTGAACAAAGTAGACAATCAATAAACATTAATAACACAATTATATTCAAAAAAATAATAATGGTAACAGAGATTGCTTGAATTCTGAGATTAGGTAATTTGTATTTTCTAATTGCAAATTTGTTTATTGATTGTGAATTTTCACTCGCCTTAATATAATTAGTTTCTGTGGTAAAAATTCATTTCTTTGAAAATACCTCCACTGATTTCTCTGAAAACACTTTTAAAGGAAAGATAAAAATGTATAATAAGATGTTAATAGTGAGTAGGACATCTTTAGAAATCTTTGAATTCCTACAGCAGGCTCAAGTGTGGGGACTTTTAGGCAATTGTAATATAGATTACTTCTGATCAAGTCCTTATCAGCCTATCACCCAAACCTCAGCATTTTTGTTTCCTGAACCCCAATTGTTAATATTTACTCATCCCATTATAGCTTTAGTTCTCAACATTGGCTGTTCATTGTAATTAACTAGGATCTTTGAAAAAATACTGATGGTTGAACCTCATAACTAGAGAGGAGCCCAGGCATTAGGAATCTAACATTCTGTCAATAATTGTTAAATATAGCGAAAGGTAAGTACCAATGGTGTAAAAATCCAATTTTAACTCATTACCAGTGCAGAGTATTAATTAAGGTTTAAAATCTGTTTTTGTAAGGGTTCTATTATTTATCCAATACGAAGACAATAATTATTACTTTATTTAGTGGTTACACTATGAATTACTAGGGTGTTAGAATTAAAGATCCTATTGAAATAGGGAAACATGAACAGAGTAAAACTGATAGGCCAGGTACAGAAGGTCATCAGGGCAGAAAGCCCCAGGTGTCCTAACAGTGGACAACTCTGAGGTGGGGACCTGCCCTCAGCTTGGTTTTTCCTCTCCTAGAAGAACACTGGTCTTGTTGTTTGAGTTCCATGGCTTTTCATAACACTGGTTTTACAGTTTGGACCCTCCCCTGACCTTTCCTCCCCTGGCATGTCATTAGTTATATGACATGCCATTAGTTATATGACATGCCTCCTTAGAGAAGGAACTAGGGGGGCAGAGAATAGCCTTATAAGACTCCCATATAAGTCCTTGCACAACCACTCCCTTAAGCATTAAGTCCTTAAGACAGTGCAGTTCTGACCCACATCAAATAATCTTAGGAACAAAGCCTCAGGTCTGTTGACCACAGAGATAGGGTTTTGGTCAAACTAGAAATAGCATTGAGACCTCAGTTGTCCTTCAGGTCTGGGCCCAGAAAATCAGCAAAAGCAGATGAAGGGATGCCATGACTGACATCAGGATGAGATGTTAATACCTAATAACCTCAAGTCCTTTAGCACAAAGCCTGAAAGAACACATCTGGAAGGCAGATGAGTATTTTATTGCGATCCTCCCATGAGACCTCCAGATCAAAATCCTCAGGTGAAGGACCCATTGCATTCTTTCTTCCTCGTATCTGCACCCCTTCCCTGCCTCTCCTCTCCCTTTCTTCACTTGAGGCTGGTACCTCTGTTTCTTTTCTCCTAAGCTCCAAGGGCCCTTCTTTTGCCTCTGTAACTTGTTTCTTAAGAACATGCAGCCCAGCTGGCTCCCTCCTCCATGGCTTACTTCTACCTCTCTGACTTTCTAAATAAACTTTTATTTGTATGTGACTTTTGACTAAATTCTTTCTTGGCCTAAACTCAAGGATTGAGATCTAACATTCTGGTGCCATTTTGCTGTTAATGCTATTACTTATTTTTCTAATTCTTTAATACTTTGCTGCATATGCAATATATTTCACCAGGAAAATGCAAGAGTATAGTGCAGAAAACTGTTAAATAACAAGCTTGAAAAAGCTACTCTTAGAAGGCCCAGCTGATAAGTTTGCTCCTAGATAGGTGTCTGGGAACTAGACAAGTTACCAGTTCCTAAAACTGAAATAAAAAATTCCATAAATGATGAGTAGATCACTGGGCCCAAATTGTGCAAAAAAAAATGTGGTTTATGCAGAATAGGTACTATTTTTTAGGGAGTCTGGAATTTTGATACCTGACTAGTCATGCAAAAAAAGTACAATGAGCTTTCTTGATAGAACATTTCAAAAGTATTGTCATAATTTGATGGTGGAGTAATTAAGCATGTCCTATGTGACTCCATGGATGAGGAGTCTTTAGAAGCTGGTCTCTTCTGGACTTTTCTTCTATTTGCTTCTTTTAATAAATATTAGTCATCAATACAATTATATGGTGATTCTAGTATGCCTTTTTAGCAGACCACTAAATCTGCATTTTAGAAAGTTGGACTATGTATAACTAATTCTTTGTAATGGGGTTTAAGGAATATGGACAGATATTATTACAAATGATTTTCAGCTTTGCCTAAAAATCCAGTATAGATTTATTTACAGTTTCTCATTTTCAACTGAATTATTTCCACCTCTTTTATTTGACCTATCAGTTGTATATTCATTGCCACACAATTTTGCAGAAACTAATATAAATGTGTGCGTGTGTGTGTATATAATGAGATTTACATTTGGGAAAGCAACTTTATATCAACAGTGAGAAAAGTAGTTTACTATATCCACATATGAACCACCAGACATGTCAGCTTTGAATATGAACCCTTCATAGCTAATAAATAAATGTTAGTACCTGGTGAAGAAAAAAAAATAACAAAATGTGGAAGTATAATTCTCCATGTGCTTCTAAGACCAAGGCTAATAATGCATAAAGTTAAGAGAATCCTTTATGCTGATAACATGGGTCTGTTTCAAAGTGTTACTCAAGCCTGTGTCTGAATAGTGACAAGAAAGATGAGTCAAATATACTTG
This sequence comes from Rhynchonycteris naso, assembly GCA_037038555.1. Classification (NCBI taxonomy): domain Eukaryota; kingdom Metazoa; phylum Chordata; class Mammalia; order Chiroptera; family Emballonuridae; genus Rhynchonycteris; species Rhynchonycteris naso. The sequence continues at coordinate 264,722,870 of CM072998.1, forward strand.
TGAAATTAAAACACATTAGTATACACTTAAGAACAGTATAAGATTTTTTTTTTTTTTTTTTTTTACAGGGACAGAGAGAGAGTCAGAGAGAGAGGGATAGATAGGGACAGACAGACAGGAACGGAGAGAAATGAGAAGCATCAGTCATTAGTTTTTCGTTGCCCTTGCGACACCATAATTGTTCATTTATTGCTTTCTCACATATGCCTTGGCCGCGGGCCTTCAGCAGATCAAGCCACCCTTTGCTGGAGCCAGCGACCTTGGGTCCAAGCTGGTGAGCTTTTGCTCAAGCCAGATGGGCCCGCGCTCAAGCTGGTGACCTCGGGGTCTCAAACCTGGGTCTTCTGCATCCCAGTCCGATGCTCTATTCACTGCATCCGATGCTCTATTCACTGCACCACCACCTGGCCAGGCGAGCAGTATAAGATTTTAATAAACTTCACCAAATTATCAAAACCCTCCTAAAGATGTTTCTTTACAACACAAATAAACATATTTCTTAATAAATATCCTAACTTTTACCTCTTTCTTTAGGCATTTCCTAGTTAGTCATATAGACAGCTATTGATTCATATCTAAATGTTCAGTGTCTTCTAGGAGATGTAATCTATCTTTAAAACTTTATAGTACCCACTCTTACCTGACCAGGCGGTGGCGCAGTGGATAGAGCGTCGGACTGGGATGCGGAAGACCCAGGTTCGAGACCCCAAGCTCGCCAGCTTGAGTGCGGGCCCATCTGGCTTGAGCAGAAGCTCAACAGCTTGGACCCAAGGTCGCTGGCTCCAGCAAGGGGTGGCTTAGACCCGCGGTCAAGGCACATGTGAGAAAGCAATCAATGAACAACTAAGGTGTTGCTATGGCAACAACAACAAAAAATAACTTAAAACTTTATAGTACCCACCTTATATAATAAAGTATAAACTCTCTACACCTTCATTATTTTCCCCAAACTCTTATTCATGGTCTTATCTCCACACAATTGTCCATAGTGTAGTAAATGTATAATTCTATTATACAAGATTTTCATACAACTGCCCATATTATAGTAAATGTATAGTTCCATTATATGACTACTTCTATTTCACTATGAAATTACTATATCTCATTCTGAGCACTTATTTATTCTCAAAAGTATAGCTGAAATGTATCTTCCTCATTAAAATATATTATTTTCAGTTTATTAAAAATCCCAGTTTAAACTAGTTTAAGGAAAATCAAAGAAAGGAATAGATTATTTCTTGTAACCACAAAGAAATTAGAAATCTATCAAGGGATTAGCTTTCCCTTAAGCATGGCTGATTATCTTTCTTTGTCTTGGCTGTTACCTCTCCTAGACTGTTTCTGTTTTGGAAGAACTTTTTCTCTTTGAGACAGTAAGATTGACCACTCAATCTTCAGGTTGTCATGGTCATCATATCCAGGGGTTGCAGGGAAAGAAATCCTCACTCATTAGTCCAGGGTCTATTTGAATTCCTGCAAATAACATTAAATGGTTGGCTAGAGTGAGGTGCTCAACACTTTTGCGGAGAAAGCAGGATTGCATAATTAATAGCCCCACCAGAAATACAAGAAATCACAAAGAATTTAAAGAAAGTCCTCTGGAAGTTTCCCCATCACTGCACCAATCAATAAATCCAATTTTTTAGGTAACATGTTTATTCCTGATGATCTTTGGTGGATTAGGTTATAGCAAATGATATGAAAATTTAAAGCCTGAAAGAATTAAATGATTTAGAATCAAATATACCAATTGTCAGAGCATATTTGCTCCACAAGGGATTATTTAGGCAGTAGATCCTCTAGGTGAAGAAAAACATCAGAACTCAAAGGCAAAGTGGTATATTTTTCAATGCTTTATTGATGATTCATCTGTTTCTGATGGCCCCTTCCCTGGTCTCCTCAGTCTCAATTCTCAAGTCTGCTGAATTCTCAGTCTTGAAGTCTCAGTCTTCTGAATCCTGATGTTTCCCATTGTCTCAATTTTGATGTCTCTGGTCTCCTTTCTCCTCCTGCCTACCAGTGCCAGTGCTGGTAGATATGGGCTTAGGGACAATAGCGGCATGGGGCCAATATTGCAATTACTATTAAATCAGTGTGGTGATGTCAACCTGCTGAGCTAGCTAGCCTATACCCAAAAATGTAGTCTTCCAGGCTGCTGACCTAGAAACACCGGAATCAAGGCTAAGTCAGCTAACCCAAATATGCATGGGAACTGGTACTAGGGCACACAGCCCAGAGATTTAGGGAAGCTGGTGCTGTTTGCAGTTTTTTATGAGAACCAGAGCTCACATCCTGATCTTCACCATTAGGGTCCCACACCACTATTCAATGTAAAAGTCTTGCTTTGAACTGTAAAATATAGATCTGTAAAATTATAAAACTAGGATACTTCCTGCAGTTATGCTGTCTTTATTTTTGGTTGTAAAGATTCTAACCTTGGACTGAAATGATTTTATACCAATCTCACTGTTAGCTCCTTTTCTACCTTCTCTAGTTATTTGTGATTATAAGGCTTCTTATGTCCTTTATTTTGCTCTGAAATGTGAAACGCTGTTTTCCCCATTGGGTGGATCATTTTTATTTTCATTTTTTAAATTGTGGAAATCAGATACTATAAATAGCTATTTCTCCCAAAAATTCATATGCTAAATGAAGTCAAATCTTCAATATGATGGTATTTGGAGGTGGGCTCTTTGCATAGTAACTAGGTCAAGTAAGTGTAACCCTCATTAATAGAATTAGAGTTCTTATAAAGGAGGCCCCGTAAATCTAGCTTGCCCCTTCTGCAATGTAAGGACATGGAAAAGAGAGCCATTTCTGAATCAGAAAGTGGGTCCTCACCAGACATGGAATCTGCTATGCCTTGATCTTGGATTTCCAGATCTCCTGAACTGTAACAAATGGTTGTTTGTTATAGAAGCCTCAAAGAAATAAGACACCATATTTTCTTATAAGCAACATGCAATAACTCTTCCTGTTTAAAAGCAATGTTCCAATTTGCATTTCCTAAATTCCTTGCTTCAGAAATATAAATGCTTCTTTTTTCTCTCCTGTTGCAAAAGCATGATAGAATCAAGTCAGCTGTAGTCCCAACTCTATAAAATCACCTACTTGTCTCTGCTGTATCATTCACACAGTTTCAGGAGAGAAGATAAAACTTTTCCCCAGGACTCTATTATTCATAGTGTGTAAAATGTAAATGTCATAAGATATCAATATCCCATCATTAACTATTCAAATGCTGTCATTCTGCAAAGTGTAAATCCCTTTTGTAGTTACTACAGATCACATTAGAGTATCTTATCTTCAAACTTCTATGAAAATGTTAGTTGTAAATATTGTAATGAAAACAATATTATTAGCTAACCATTGTGTAAATTATATTGCACTAACAATTTATAGGCATCATTTTATCTAATCTCCATAATAAATTTATTTTAAACTCTATAATATTTGGTAATACCTATAAGGAAATTGAAGCTTGTAGAATGACTTTATATAATGATATATTAAGTATCTGGAGAAGATTCACAACCTAATTTGTCTCAATCTAGAATCTATGTTTTAAACACTAATCACTCATTTTTACAAGACTATTTATAACATGTTATTAAATATTTTATTTTACAATTTTGTTATTATATAAATATACTTTGCTTCTCCAAACAGATTGAAAAGTATTTGTTCACAGTAAGAATGCCAGAAACTGAGCTTTTTAAAATTCCCATACTCTCTAGAGAAGTGATAGAGTGTATGTGCATATGTGTGTGTGTGTGTGTGTGTGTCCATGTCTATATAGAATGAGAGAGAGAGAGCCTCACTCTTTTTTTTTTAACCTGTGGAACATTTGAAAACTAAAATTTTCTTTTAACTTTGTACACATAATTATTGGTTTCCTAGTCGTAAAATATTATGATTATATAAAAATACAGCTTTCAGTAAAGAATTAAATTGATCACTTAAAGTCCAGTAGATGGCAGTACATTATAATGTTTAAAAAGATTATGATGGTGTTATCAATTAGAGCAAAACTGTATCATTATTTTTGCAATTTATGTATTTGGGAAAAATAACATCATATTATTCAAATAATATTTTTAAAATTAGGTCTTTTAATAATCTATTGCTTGGTGACACACTACTTTAGAACTTTTTGTCTTAAAAGTCTTAAAACAACAACCATATCCTTTGCTCCCAAGTCTGCACTCTGGACAGTGCTCAGCTAGGTGGTTTTTATGGTACGTATTTCTGTGAATGTCATTTATGTATGTGGATTGATCTGGAGTTCTACTGAATGTTGTGTTCAGTGGAGATACTGAAATGTTTAAGCTTTTCCCTTTGATCTGCTCAGCAAGGTAGTCCACATATATACATGCACTTTAGGAATTATAAGAGTGAAAACTGGGTGTTGTTAAGGTTTAGGTTACTTTAATCAACCTCATTTGTTGATTAAAACAAGTCCTAGGTCCAGTATCTGGACTTAAGGGGCCTGCCTACAATAAAGTTTACTGAAATGATGTTTTTTTAGTAAACATTAAACTCTTAGGAATAAATGATATAAAATATATTCAAAGAAGAATAAAACATAATTACAGTATTAAGTACATTGGGCCCCAAATAAGTATATATGTATACTTATTTAGGACCCAACATACACACACACACACACACACACACACACACACACACACACACACTACCTTGAAACATCTGAATTGAAGACAAAAATATCCAGATTTGTGAAATATTTTTTATACTTTAAGAATATCTGAAGAACTATAAAGCAATAGAAAGTTTAGTATACATGTGAGAGGATATGATAGTCATGAAAAATTATGTACAACATTATGCAAATTAGGCCACTTTGTGGTTAAACCTATCAGACAGCAATGCTTAAGACTCTCAACCAAAGTTTTCTTCCACCAGTTCAATGCCAACACGAGTCCCCAGTCTGGGGTGTGGCAAAAGGGGAAAATTTATTCCCATAAATAGCTTTCAAAATGGGCAAAAGCAGGCTCCAGAGGAAATTGAAAGTACACTCTCCCAAGTCAAAAGAGAAGCCTGTTTATATAAAATGCCCACCCTAGTTCCTAAAGGGTCCATTTTTATGTAGATGAAGAATCTAAATTTACACAGTTTGATTGGTCCAAATTGTACTGTTCTGATTATTTGGAACTGTATGTTCTGATAGAATAGCTCTGATTGGCAAGTAAACATGGAAATGAGCATATAGCTGTAAAGTATGATTAGATAATGCAGTCTCAGCCCATTAGTCAAAAAATTAAAAAATTCCAGGAATTCCTTTATAAGAGTTAGCTTAGAAGGCAGGAAGGCAATGCTGGTTTGGTAGCCTGATCTGTGGCTTGTCCCTGAAATGTGGTGTGCCTAAGAGGTTCCCCGTAAGAAATGGCTGCTAGACTCTAATCACAAATTTAGCCACAATGAGTCCTTTGACAGATATATTTCTTCTGGGGGTCAACGGGACAAACTCCATCATATGATATGAATTAAGTAATAGATTTATTTATCTTTAAAAAATTACAGTCTTAATATACGGTAAGGAAAGAGAATTTATTCTTATTTTTTACAGAGGAGCTAGAGACCTGTGTTAAACTTACACTATGGATTTGTACTCAGGGGTGAGATATTGCTTCCTTTCTGCCATCTCATACAGCAAATAAAAAATATTATGAGGTGCTAGTTGTTATGGGTTCAAAGGTTAGCTGTTTACAGGGATGATTTCGCCAAGCCAGTTCACAAACCCTCTAAAGATATATTGAGTCATGTAAGAATTTCTGTAAGGCTCTTTATTTATTTGTTTGTTTATTTTCTGATTTGAGAGAGGACAAAGACTGTGAAAACATTCCTAGTTTGGGCACAACTCTTTCCACTAAGAAAAGAAGATAGGTAGTTCTGTCTCCAGGTGGCTTGTTATCCAGACAACTTAAAAGAGCTTCAATCACTTTTGAATAATCCTTATGAGAGGAATCTTTAAAGAAAGAAATAGAAAGAAAGAAGGAAGGAAGGAAGGAAGGAAGGAAGGAAGGAAGGAAGGAAGGAAGGAAGGAAGGAAGGAAGAAAGGAAAGAAGGAAAGAAGTAGATCAGATTTTTATTTTCTTTTATTCAGTAAGAGGAGGGGAGTCAGAGACAGACTCCTGCATTTGCCCCAACTAGGATCCACCAGCAAGACCACTAGGGGGCAATGCTCTGCCCATCTGGGGTGTTGCTCCCTTGCTTGGCAACCGAGCTATTTTAGTGCCTGAGGCAGAGGCCACAGGGCCATCCTCAGTGCCCTGGGCCAACTTGCTCCAATTAAGCCATAGCTATAGAAAGGAAAGAGGGAGAGAGAAGCAAGAGGGGAAGGGGCAGAGAAACAGATGGTCACTTCTCTTGTATGCCTTGACTGGGAATTGAACCTGAAACATCCACATGCTGGGCCAATGCTCTACCACTGAGCCAACCAGCCAAGACCCAAGTAAATCAGATTTAATAGAATGAACATTCTTCACCTTAAAATATATATTAATATTAGATCTTAAGATATTTTAATATTCACAAGTTCCTCTTCCTTAGTGTTTTCGAATACTTTATTTGCTGCCTCCCATGTAGCAACTAAGAAGTTGACACTCACTGATGTGAATGTGTGAAATAGTTGAGCAGAACTGTAAAATAAATAAATAAACAAATAAATAAGTAAATAAATAAAAATAACAAAACAAAAAACAAAACCCAGAATTAATAGTCAACTATTTTCTTTTATAAGTAAACCTGGGGAACTGTGACAGAAAAAACAATATTAAGAAATAAAAGAACCTGAGCCTTCTGAGGTATTGTCTTTCACAAGTATCAAAATCACAACAACAGTTAAAGACAAAATTTCTCACCTACTCAGAAACTGGAATGGATTAAGATATGAGAAACTCAGATAATAGAGCAATGTGACTGGAGGTTGCCTGGTTTCTGAGGAAGGGAAAAATGCAGCCTGTACCAAAATTTAAATAATTAGATAGAATATTTGGGAATTCAATAGAAAATGTCTCATATATACCTGGAATCCCAGATGTAAATAAACCATGCACAGTCTTTGTCATCAATCCTATCCCCCAAATCCTTACACCTGTGACCACCATTTTATTTATTTTTTTTACAATGTTTACTCTCTTAGATTCCACTTATCAGTGGTATTATACACTACTTTCCCCTGTCGTTATATAACTTGCCATAATATGCCTAATATTACTGTATTTCCCCATGTATAAGATGCACCTTAATTTGGGGGCCCAAAACTTGAAAAAATATGTATTACATAATGTTTTGGAATTCAAGACTTATTCATCATAAAATTCATTCAACTCCTCAAGTGGGAAATGCTAGTGAAAAAAACCCTACAACCACTGTATAAGGTGCATCTAGTTTTTAGACCCCCAATTTTTCATAAAAGGGTGCGTCTTATACATGGGAGAGTAATCAATGTTGTTGCTGCATAAAAGGTACCCTTTTTTTCTCGTGACTGAATGACATTCCTTTGTGTAAGGTACTACATGGTTTTTATCCATTTACCATTTAACTGGCCTTTGGGTTGTTTTTGTACTCTGGCTATGGTAAATAACTCCGGCACGTGTCTCTTATCTTCTTGATGTTAGCCATTCTAATAATAGGTGTGAGGTGATATCTCACTGTGGTTTTGATTTTTATTTCCATGATGATTTGTGATGTTGAGCATCTTTTCATGTATTTGGTGATCACATTGATTTTTTTAAAAAATGTCTAGCCTGACCAGTCAGTGGCACAGTGGATAGAACGTCGGACTGGGACCAAGGAGACCCAGGTTCGAAACCCCAAGGTCGCCAGCTTGAGCATGGGCTCATCTGGTTTGAGCAAGGCTTACCAGCTTGAGCCTAAGGTCACTGGCTTGAGCAAGTGGTCATTCAGTCTGCTGTATCCCCCATCCCCGTCAAGGCACATAGGAGAAAGCAATCACTGAACAACTAAAGTCCTGCAACAAAGAATTGATGCTTCTCATCTCTCTCTTTCTGTCTGTCTATCCCTATCTGTCCCTCTCTCTGTCAATGTCACAGAATAAATGTCTAGTTTTTCTGCTAATTTTTTAGTTAAATTGATTGTTTTTGAGATAGTTGTTTATATACATTGGATATTAATTCCTTATCTTATAAATGGTCTGTAATATTTTCTCCCATTTTGTAGGCTGCTATTTTATTTTGTACTTTGCAAAATATTTTCAGTTTGATGTCATGGCATTTGTTGGGTTTTTTTTTTTTATTGTTTGTGCTTTTGGAGTCATGTCCAAAACATCATAGCCAATAACAAATTTCATGTTTTGACATAGCAATGTTGGTCTTGAACTTTATAACCTCCAGTAGTACTATAAAAAATTAATAAATTATGGTATATCAACAAAATGACTCATCACACATATTTACTATGTTAATTATAAAATCTTTCTTACAAACAGAAAGATTTATCATTCATTTATAATTCATAAAATAAGAATGCACATTATTTATCATACTATGTAGACAATTACAAATTTGGAAAAATTTACACATATGTAGAATATAACATCTACTTATGAAAAAGTCTTAGTATAGTGGCTTTATGAATATTATATAAACATTATTGCTTCTATATAATTTTTATTTTCAGAAGCAATATTTTTATTTATGAAAGTATCTTTATGATATTTTCCGCTTTCCTTTGGCCCAAAATACACTTCTAAGAGTTGATTAAGCCTGTCAAAATTAAATTTATAACAAATATATGTACATATATACAATATTTTTATTAAAATAAACCTTGTATGTATTCAATGTGCTTGACTATACTTTGCTTAACTATAAGAAGGAAGATTTAGCATTTAAATATTTTTTAATTTTTATTTTATTTTTAATTTTTATTATTGATTTTAGATAGAGAGGAAAGAAGAGGGAGAGATAGGAACATCAATCTGTTCCTGTATATGCCCTGAATAGGGATCTTACCAGCACCCTCTCTGCTTCAGAAAAACACTCAAATCAACAAAGCTATCTGGCCAGGGCTCAATATTTTTCTTTCTTCTTCTTCTTCTTCTTCTTCTTATTATTATTATTATTATTATTATTAGTGAAGGAGAGAGAGAGATAGGAACAGACAAGGACAGAAAGAAAGAAAGGGAGAGAGATGAAAAGCACCAACTTGTAGTTGTAGCACTTCAGTGGTTCATTGATTGCTTTCTCATACATTCCTTGATTGCAGGTGAAGGTGGGGTTTCCACTGAGCGAGTGACCCCTTGCTCAAGCCAGACACTTTGGATTCAAGCCACTGACCTTGGGTTTTAAGCCAGTGACCTTTGGGCTTATGCCAATGACTTTGAGCTCAAGCCAGCAATCGTGAGGTCATGTCTATGATCTCAAGCTCAAGCCATGACCCCTCACTCAAGCTGTTGAGCCTGCAGTCAAGCCAGAGACCTTGGGGCTTTGAACATGGGTCCTCAGAGTCCCAGGAAAATACTCTATTGCCTGCACCACCACCTGGTCAGGCCTCAATATTCTTTTTATATTTACCTTATAAAGTATTGTGTGAGAATTACCCAAGTTTTAAATAACTGTAATGCTGGTGGCCAAGGCCAGGCAGGATTACATTGGATTCAGAGTGATGGTAGAAAACTTGTGAAGCTGGAAAGCGTGGGTCATTATCATTTAATAAAACCTCACAACAGCAGACAAGCACACAGGCAGGGAAAACCTCTTTTCCGGCACACAAACAGCAAAATGGCCTTTCACAGTGGCAGGCAGACAATCCGCACATCCGCAATCCCCCTGAGCACAAGCACCCAATGCCTTACATAGGCCATATACATGTGGTGCTGCCATGTGCTCATGCACTAATCAAATAAAGGGCTTGCAGCCGGTAAAGCAGCCAGCAAGCCTAACACAGCTGCCCCACATTCAACCCCTTTAGGGTTTCTCACTTCAAAATCTACATGGCAGGAAACAGAGGCAACAGCAAAAGTTACACAGTAATTACAAATTAGTCCTTCACAATGTCTCCCTGAGCACTCTGCCCAGGGTGGCACTTGGGAATCCACCTCTAACTCCCTACCCCATGGTAGGTAGGAGGGCCTGTATAGTCCAGGGCTGTATCCATGGAAACCATAATGTGTCTCTGGTGCAATTCTGCAACTGAATGAGAACCAGTGCAGGAGGGTCTCCATCAGAGTCTCTCATAGTACTGTCCACGAGTGACATGTCCATCCATCAAGGGAGCCAGTGCCCCCCCGCTGGTCACAGTCCAAGAATCAGTCCATGAAAGATAGATAGTCCAGCTGTCTGTGCAAATCACCAAGGTAAAGGTCTATGATAGGCAACTAGCCATACAGCTCTTTATTAACGGATCTCAGCACCTTTCCATAGTGTGCTCTCTATTGCCACAAGCCCTTCCAAACCCATCAACAAGCTCACAGGGCCTGGCGGGGTCAAACACATTCACAGTTCTTTTAGCTGCTGCTGCTGCTGTAATAAAAAGTACCTATTACCTTCTAGTGCCAACATCTGCTGCACATTAGAAAAGAAACAGTGGATTGCCGATTTCACATGGGGCCGCTGGCCCCCCTGCCCCTCCCTGTTGGACGAGTCTCTCACCCTTCAAACTGGGATAATGCATCTTGGGGATCCTGTAACTTAAACGCCAGCCATTTCCTGGCAGATGCCAGGGCCAACCACTTCCCCTGCTTTTTCAGTGGCTGAAACTTTTATTCTGACTCAAGCTGCTGCCAAAGCTCCAAGAAGACTTTATTAGGCTTGCTATATAATTCCTCTCTCTCTGACCTGGCCATAATAAAATCTACCCACATCTGTGTTCAGGTAACTTTTATAGGCCCATTTCTCTTGTTGGTTGGGAGGGCAGCACAGGCCACAGCCCTCACAGCCTTACGGTCCATCTCTGTTCCAGAGAGCATGATGCCATCCACCCCTATGTCCCACAGCCTCACCAAACAGGCTTCCAGGGTTCAGTGAGTTTCTGCCTAAATTTCACCCCCAACTCTATCAACTCTGCTCAGGTGTAGGCTCAGACCACACAGTGCTCCACTACCTGGGGAGGAGGCTGTGGGTGCCCCTGAGGGACTCCTGGCTGCTGGGTCTTTACTTTCTTGGTGACCACCAGATGGGCTGCGATTCTGCAGATGGCAGTTACAGCCTGAGTTCCGCCACCCCTGAAGAATCAGAAATGCCTGCTCCTGCCAACTCAGAGCCATTCTGCTGGCAGGAATGCAGCACCATCGTCCTCGCCTGCTTCAGCTCCTGTGGCTGCTGGCTATTGGCCTGAAGCTGACTCTCGAGCTCCTGAACCCGCAGTTGTTTCTCCAACAGTTGTCACTCCCAACATTCAGCTTCCAGGCAAAGTGCAACTTGTAAACCCATAACTCTTTGTCCAGAGACTGCTCTAGTTCCAGGTACCGTTGACACTCAGCCTGCACCTCACACTGCAACTCTCAGACCCGGTTGGCCTCCTTCTCCAGCTCTCATTACAGTTCACACCGTCGTTGGCACTCAGTATGCAGCTCATCCTGGAGCTTTCAACCTCGCTCAGCTTCTTGCACAGAGCTCTTGGTATCTTCTCACAAGATTGCAAGAAAACACCCAGCCCACGGTCCCCACCATGAGAGCCACCGGGAAAACCACTCCTCTATTACACCCCTTAACAGCGTCAGTGGCTCCATACCCATATGACCCAAATCCTTTTCACTACGCCATATGTAATGCCAGTGGCTGAGGCCAGGCAGGTTCACATTGGATTCGAGTAGACGGTAGAAAAATTACGAAGATGGAAAGGGTTTGGCCATTCCATTTAGTAAAGTCTCACAATGGCAAATAAGTACACAGGCAGGGGAAACTGCCTCTCAGGCAAGCAAACAGCAAAATGGTCCCTCACTGTGGTGGGCAGGCAATCCACGCATCTGCAACACCCCTGAGAACAAGCACCCATAGTCTTATATAAGCCATACACGTGTGGCACTACCTCGTGCTCACACACTAGTCAGGCAAAGGGCTTGCAGCCACTAAACCAGCGAGCACAGCTGCCCCACAATAACAATAAAAGATAATTTTAAAACCTTTATATATTTTGAAATTCACATGTAATATTTTTTTCAGGTTACTGTTTGCAGTTATCCGTGTAAAAATGTCTAGTTACTGGTCATTAAGCATGAAAGTAGGCAGGTAAATATTTGACCAGAAAAAGTCCACTTAATTTTAATAACACTAATTCTTAGATTATTAATTAAAAAAGTGAAATTTGGAAATATATAATTATCATGAAATTATATTTAATTAATTGTGAATTAGGCATTGGTGTGAGTAAAGAAAAGGAAGAACATGTCAGTAGTTAAGATGATAAATGTCTAGATGCATGAAAATGATTATTTTCTCCCTAATTTTCTCAAATTTAACAAGATTTTTTAAAGCATGCATAAGTAGCTACTTTACAAAAGAAAACAAAACACAACACACACAAAAAAGCAAAGTTTTTATTCCATCCCTACCAAGCAATCAAAAAATGCATGATGTGTGTATAAGCAGACTACTGCAGATTTTATAAACTAAATTCTTCATAAATGTTGAATTTGTGGAAGTCACAGAAGCAGTGTCAAAAATGAAAGTTGTTCAGAAAAAACAAGTAGGAGGAAAATTATAGGCAAACAAAAAATCCTGCTATCTGGGATGAAACAGGATTTTAACCTAAAATATCCAGAGAAGTTATACATATTGAAAAGATTCTGGGATGATTGCTTACCATTCTACTTTACTTTGCCAATAGAAACCCCAACAAAGATTGTTAAAAATATAGAATACAATTGTAGAAATGCTTGACACCTGAGTATATGGTATTTAATTACAAAGTGCACGTGCACAAATGACCTACTCATTCCCAAAATTGTAGGTGCCTATATATGTATAGGGTACATTATCAGAAAAGTATAAATTGAAAAAAACTCTGAAAATAATGTGCATTTTAATCCAGAATATAAATAAAATTTAAAAGTAGAGTCCACACACATAGCACAGATTATCCCTTTTGAAAGATTGAGAGTTTCACAGTGACCATCAGATTTAAGGCAGCCAAATGTAAGAACATCGTTAGATGAATGAGATAATTAAGACTGCTTGGAGCTTAGACGTGTGATTAAAAGTAATGGCTAGGACCCAAGTTGGTGGCGCCCTGGTTGCCCACAGGCTGCTCCTATGGACAAATGCCAGCTGTGGGGTGTGAGTGTGAAGTCCCCTCAGCACCTTTCCTGAGTGCCTGGCTGCTGAAAGCCAAAGCCAAAGCCTACGGGAAAACCCTAAAAGGGAAGCATTAGGGAAAACCTTGAATACAGAACTTCACATACGCTTGCTGGCCATTCACTCAAAACCAGGTAAGTTTCATGCCTTTGTGTTTATATTTGCCAAAAAAAAAAAAAAAAAAAAAAAAAAAACCCTGAGATACAACTAATGAATCGCCAAAGTAGTAATGAATAAAAGTGTTTGTGCACTGTAAAGCCAGTAACCACGACCACCATCACAGCCAATTGGCACGTGCAGGGTTGCATTTGATTCGGACAGTTGGTAATGAAACAATGGAGCCAAGAACTGGTGGGCCATTAGCTTTAATCCTAGCTTGCACCCCCGGCAGGCAAGAAATACAAACAGTGGGAAAACACTTCTCTTTCCATTCAGAGCTCCCAAAGCCACTGACTTATCCATGTTTTCTAGAATCACATGTTTGTACCTCACCAGCCTTATTCACCTCTGTTCTCCATCTCCTTCTCTCTGCACAAACTGGCTTCTCCTTCAGCACTCTGCCATCTTGGCTGCTTCTCCTCTCCTCCATGTGGCCTTTCTCTGCTCTCCTTCAGCATGGGCTCCTCTACCCCATTTCATAGTGTAGAAATCAAAACCTTTAATCCAATATACAAACAAGGAAGTCTCTGATACAAAGTCACTTATCTGAGGCATAATGGGACTCCTCATGAGAGTGCACCACCCCACATCATGCAACAGTCCAGGGTGTGGGGAAAAGCTTAGTTTTGAAAAGATCTTAGTATTAAAAGGGTGGGAAAGGTTTAATCTTAAAACTAAGCCTTAGGTTATAATGACCCTACCTGCTTACAGCCCGTCCCCCACACCCAATGCAAACTATAAGCAAGCAAACATATATATTATATTTACAAACTTATTTGACCAACATGCACACACCAAAAAGACTGTTTGCAAACTGAAAAGCGGTGAAACCAAAGTGGAATGAGGCTCAGGTGCATGTTGTTAGAAAGCAGCCAATGGAGTGAAAAGGCAGTGTCTGTTTTTTCTTCACTGTGATATTAAAACGTTCTTGGTTAATAGTTACCTGATGATATTAATTTTTTGAAACAGTAAAGTGTAAAGCCGAGGCCACCATCACAGCCGCCTGGCCAGTGCAGGTTCACATTTGATTCGAACAGCCGGTAATGAAACAATGGAGCCAAGAACTGGTGAGCCATCAGCTTTAATTCTAGCTTGCACCCGGCGGGCAAGCAAAAACACACACTGGGCTCCAAAACCCACACATTTAGTGCTCACAAAGCTACTGACTGATCCGAGTTTCCTAGAATCAAAGGTTTCTAGCTCACCAGACTTATTCACCTCTGTTCCCCATCTCCTCCTGCACAAACTCTTAACAAACTGGCTTCTCCCTCAGCACTGTGCCATCTTGGCTGCTTCTCCTCTCCACATGGCCTTAATCTGCTCTCCTCTCTTCTAATACTAACCTCAGGAACTCAGGAACCGAGATAGAGAGAAAGCTACTGGTCTCTCCCACTTTATACCATAGAATCAAAACCTTTAATCCAATTATACAAACAAGGAAGTCTCTGTATAATGGGATTCCTCAGGAGAGTGCACCACCCTACATCATCCAATCAGTCAAGGGTGTGGGGAAGAGCTTACTCTTAAACTAAGCCTTAGGCTATAACGACCCGGCCTGCCCACAGCCTGTTCCAGAACACACATTAATATCAACGAACTTCCATGTGGGCAGCGCCATCTTTAACAAAGTGAGCATAATATATTTTATCTGCCCAACATAAAGCATAAGTGAGAAATGACCCAGGTCAAGTTAGTCTTGCAAAATAAGCTAAATTAAGGGTTGTTTGTATGACCAAATCTGTTTTGTCTTCTCAGGGAGTTTTCAAAGCTGGTCTCTTTGTTTTTCATATGAACTTACTGACAGCACCAAGTGACAAACATGTAAAGCTCTTAGGATTAAAAAGGAAGCAGGGAACTATGAAGTTAGAGCATGTTTTCTTCGAGGTGGGGGTGGGGGTGAGGAATGGCCACAGCAGTAGGGCTGTTCACCAGCCTTATGAACCTAAGGATTTGAGTTAGAATAAAACATATTGAATCAACAATAATGATTATATCAAATTTTAAAAAATAAATTTTCTGAAATTATAAGAAGATAACTCTGCTAATTCAATCTTTTATTCATTTTTAATGTAAATTCTTGATATTATTATTTTGCTTATATATAATTTCCCTACCTCCTATCCCCAGATGTCACTTATATATGGCAGTTTTCAAAATAATAGTTCTGATAGAAGTTATAAAAAAGTGATGACTTTAAAAGTTTCCAAATCTGTAAATGAAATAGTAAATTTGGTCATATTAAGAATTAATTCTGTGATTTATTTCTGGCTACCACATTTTATTACTACTTATACTTTGAACAAATTTGCAGATGCTTTTCTTATTATGAGGATTATAGTAATGACACCCAGAGGTGAGGGTAACAGCTGCTATGGAATCTATATTGGTGAGAAATGGTTGCCATCACTTGACCAGATGGATATAAAAGAACAATCTGGATAAGCTTGGATATGTAACATTCAAAAGTACTGATAAGCCCCATTAAGCATCAAAAGTCCAAAGTATAGAAAATCTAAGTGTAAATAATAAAGGGATACAAAATAAACATTTGGATCATGCAGGAAGAAGCCAAGAGGTAAAAATAATGATCTATCCACCTTGGTTTTATAGTTTACTTAAAAAAAAACATGTTGGCCCTGGCTAGTTGGCCCAATGGATAGAGTGTTGGCCCAGCATGCAGACCTCTGGGGTTCAATCCCTGGTCAGGATACACAGGAGAAGCAACCATCTACTTCTTTTCCCCTTCCTCTCTTCTTCTCTCTTTTTTTACCTCTCGCAGCCTGTGGCTGGCAGCCAGTGCCAACCAACCCGGTGCTGAGGACAGCTCAGTTGGTCCAACATTGTCCCCAGGTATGGGGTGGCAGGTGGATCCTGGTCGAGGCACGTGCAAGAGTCTGTCTCTTTATCTCCCCCCCAACTTAAAATAAAAGTGTTAATTTTTTGCAGAACTTCTATTGCCCTTAGTATAAAGCCCAGTTTCCTTACCATGTCTTAAAAGTGTTTGCGTTATTTGGTTTCATGTATATTGTTATCTCTTATAATTGACCTGGCAGCCCACTCTCAGGCTCTTCTTAGTGTCTTTATTTCTCAAATATCAATGTATTTTATTATAAGATCTGTGCCTGGAGTCCCTCTATCATTATTGTATGTCCTTCTCCTTCCTCCCTAAGCATACTGTGCCACCTCTGTATAACAATAAAGTCAGTGTTCGAGTATGGTCTCTAGAATCAGACTCCTTAGGTGTCAATCCTGGGACAAGTTCTTAAAAATATTTTATGGTAAATTTTTCCCATTTAAAGAAATGATGTATTCAGCATGACTTTTAATAATTTATTTAGGATTAAATGAAATAAAGTGCATAAGGTACTTAGGCTAGTGACTGCCACAGAGTAAACAATTAGCAAGGGCTTACTATTCAGTATTGACCCTTTGTGAGTTCTTTTGATAGCAGGATCAATGCCTGTGGCCATTATCTCAATACTCAGCATGGGCCTGAAATAAAATAAGAAGTCAAATCAATGTTTACTATAAATATTTATTATAAAAAATATTAATGCCAATTCTTAATGGCATTGCTGCTGGCAGCTTAGCCACTGATGACTAAAATATAACTATGTGTTCTTAGTTTTTTTATTTTCTTTAATATTTCTCAACATTCAAATAATCTGCTAATTCCTGATGATTTCACCATATGCTGTCCCTTGAGTTCTTCTGTCCTTGTTTATACTAACACAGTCTAAGTTAGATCAGCAATGGGTCTCATTTGTTCTATTTCCCTAAATGAATTCCATATTGTCTCACTTCCAACCTATTTAAAAGAAAAAAATGCAAAACCTATGTTCCAGAGCAAAAGCTATTATGGAATATTAAATCTATAAATCCCAAACTATTTATCATTCATTTAATATCATCACTAACCTAGTCTAGCTGTTACTAGCTCTTCAATACTATCCTCTATTCCTTTGAATGAGACCCGCTGTTTCAGATTTTTTTCTATACACGACCCCAGATTTTTAGTCTTTTCTATTTGTTTTCTCTCCATAGTAAATTCTTAGAATTTTCTTTCTCTTTTGTCTATATATTTAAACTCTATCCAGCTTTCTAATGAATATGCAAAATGTGCATATTCCAAAAAGTATTTTATTATTAATTTTATCCTCATAATTGTATCTATTTATGTCTTTAAAGATTTTATTTATTCATTTTAGAGAGGAAAGAGAGAAGGGAGAGAGAAGTAGGGAACAGGAAACATCAACTCCCCTATGTGCCTTCATTAGGCAAACCCAGGGTTTCAAATGGCGACCTCAGTGTTCCAGGTTGACGATTTATTCACTGTGCCACCACAGGACAGGCTAATTTTCTCTCATAAAATATAGGAATGGCCTGGCCTGTGGTGGCGCAGTGGATAAAGCATCGACCTGGGAACACTGAGGTCGCCAGTTCAAAACCCTGCACTGGTCTGGTCAAGGCACATATGCTTCCAGCTCCTCCCCCATCTCTCTCTCTCTCTCTCTCTCTCTCTCTCTCTCTCTCTCTGTCTCCTCTCTAAAATAAATAAAATAAAAAGAAATTAAAAAAAGATACAGGAATGAAAATTTATATATATATAGACCTTTCTGTCTCCTTTGAAAATTCATTCATACTCACATATTCTCATTTTCCTCATCTATGTGTTTTTACAGTGACTCCCCACTATAATGCTCATAGTAGCAGTTGTTGAGTAAATACTAATCAAATTGCTATGTACATATATTCTTTCAATAATAGGGAACATATTTATATTAAGTATGCCTGAGATGATTTTATCCTAAGCTAGAGTTAACAAAATCATTAGTGTACGAAAACACAGAAATGTCAAAACATATTAAAATCCCTTTCCAGTTTTTTTATATTGGAAAAATATAGGAAGATAAGATAATTTATAAATACTTTATGAAGTTCAACTTTAAGCGAATCAAATTCTAGGTCAGACTGAACTTTTAACCCACACTAACTGCTGTTAACTCATTCCAAAGAAAATTAGTGGTTCATTATTGCCAATAAGCCATTATTTCAAAGCTAAGAGTTTCCTGTAATTTTGCACATATTGCTTTTGCTAAATATGTTGAAGGCCCTTAAAGACGGAGATGTATCGTGAATGATCATAAAATAAATGAGAATGTAATAACCTTTAATGACAAGAAAAGCTCATTATGCCCACAGTTTTGCATTGCCTTTTTATTCAGTTTTTAAAAAATTTCTTCTATTGCTTTGGTTTTTTAATATGCAATTTTATTTTTTATTCATTCTTATGCCATTTCTTCTTCTGTTTAGTTTCTTCTCCTTTGACCCATTATGTTAAGCAATTCTTGCAGAAGAATAATTTGTCATCACTGATATAATGAATTCAATTTTCTTTAAACTAGACCTGACCATGGCTTGCTATGTAGCAAAGGAAACTACCTGAAAGGCTAATAAGGGGAACAATGTGAGACGTGTGATTGGATTATTATAGCTTTAATTAGATCAGTCAAAATTCTTCATGAATACTGTTCAGAAAAATATTCTTTAGTAGAGGAAATTATATTCTTTTAAAAAATCCCTATTCAAGGACACAGTACTATTACTGCTAAATATAAAAGTAGAGAAGTACAAAAAACTGCAACCAATTGAGTTGAACTTTTTCTACCATATTTTAAAAAATTGCTGTTAAGTATGTTGCATCACTTCTCAATTATCCACTCTAATATCTTATTATATGTGTAGAATTACCTTCATTTGACTTATATTATACATATTTATATAAATAAGGAGAATAAAAATATATTGGTTATCTATATTTTGGGAAAAATATGTAATCTTGGTATATTATTTATTACTTTAATGCTCATTCTCATATTAGTTACCTTTAGAAGCCCTTCAAACACTCAGAGTGATTTAAACATGATTCCTTAATCCTAGAGTAAAAACTAATGTAAAACTATTGGTATCAAACTATTGAGAATCAAGCAAAAATCTGCTACTAGATTTTTTTAATTTAAAATTTAGTTGAAATAAAAAATACAGAAGCACTTGGATTAAAAATCAATGATTAGTATAGTATATGCATACCAATGTTTCTTGAATGAAAAATGAAACTGACAGGATCTCTGATTTCAATACCCAGAAATTTGCAATTTACAGCTCTTTTACTGGGCAAGTTTCATTTATTAACCAAATACTGCCACTTTCATAAGACAAATGGTGTTTGCTCTTTATTCTCTTGTATCATTTTATGTTATACTTACTGTTCAAGGCTTTTTGATTAATATGCCAGTTGGGGTTTATTTTAAGTAATGATACAATTTGCTTAATTTTCTTATTTTTCTTCTGCTTCATTGCAAGGTACAGTGAAGATATACAAGACTAAAAAAAAAAATGTGCCGAGCGTCAGTGATATGTGTAGTAATATTGAATAAAAGTAGCTTTAACTAGAGCCCCAAAGAAAGAAGCAAGTTAGAATAGTGCATTAAATTATTTAACCAAAAACTGATTAAATCTTTCTAAATATTACTAAAATAGTAATTCAGAAATGAATTCTGGAGCACACTGTGGTCAAGTTTTTGAAATACAATATAAGTATAAAAAAAATTCTCAAGAGATGGCAAGATGGAGATGGAGTAGATGGATATACCAACTTCCAACTCCCAGAACCAAAGTGAATTACAACTTAATTTTAAGAACCATCATCTGGAAAAACCAACTTTGAACTAAACTAAGAGGACTCTTCAATGAGGGAACACTGAAGAAGCCACAGAGACTGGTAGTAAAAGCAAAAACGTGGAAAGGGTTGCCCAGCTCCCCAGAGCAAACAGCAGCCCGGAGAGACTTGCGTGGAGGGAAGAAAGTTTAACGGAGTGGGGAGGGACTTGGGCCCCAGGAACAAAGCCAAAGCCTGCAGCCCCAGAGCATAGAATAGGCATGTAGACAGTATTTAGCTGCAAAACAAGGCAGGATACTCTTTGTGAGAAAGAGACAGTTGTCTCAGAACCAGCATTCTTCTTAAAGGGACAGCACAGAAAACCTCTCTCACAACCACTCACCAGTGGCTCCAGGAGAGAGGGAGAGAGGAGAGGACCGAAGTACCAGACTTTGGTGGATATAAAGGGTGAGATTAACAGCAATACTATAATAGTAGGGGATTTCAATACCCCACTAACATCACTGGATAGATCCTCAAGAAAGAAAATTAATAAAGAAACAGCAGACTTAAAGGGTACATTAGATCAACTCGATTAAATAGATATCTTCAGAACTTTTTACCCTAAAGCAGTAGAATATACATTCTTTTCAAGTGCTCATGGTACATTCTCTAGGATAGAGCACATGTTAGGACACAAAAGTGGTCTCAATAAATTTAAGAAGACTGAAATCATATCAAGCAGTTTCTCTGAACACAATGCCATGAAACTAGAAATTAACCACAAAAGAAAAACTGAAAAATACTCAAACACTTGGAAACTAAATAGCATGTTATTAAATAATGAATGGATTAACAATGAGATCAAAGAAGAAATAAAAAAGTTTCTAGAAACCAATGAAAATGAGCATACATCACCTCAAAATTTATGAGGCACAGCAAAAGCAGTACTGAGAGGGAAGTTCATTTTACTACATGCATACCATAAGAAGCTAGAAAAAGCTCAAATAAGCAATTTGACCCTGCATCTAAAAGAACTAGAAAAACAACAGCAAATAAAACCCAGGACCAGTAGAAGGAAGGAAATAATAAAGATCAGAGCAGAAATAAATGACATAGAGGCGAAGGAAACAATACAGAGGATCAATGAAACCAGGAGTGGGTCTTTGAAAAGGTAAACAAGATTGATGAACCTTTAACTAGACTCACCAAGAAAGAAAGAGAGAGGACTCAAATAAACAAAATTTGAAATGAGAGTGGAGAAATAACAACTGACACAACAGAAATACAAAGTATTGTAAGCCTGACCTGTGGTGGCGCAGTGGATAAAGCGTCGACCTGGGAACACTGAGGTCGCCAGTTCAAAACCCTGCACTGGTCTGGTCAAGGCACATATGGGAGTTGAGCTTCCAGCTCCTCCCCCCTTTCTCTCTCTCTCTCACTCTCTCTCTCTCACTCTGTGTCTCCTCTCTAAAATGAATAAAATAAAAATAAAAATAAATATTAAAAAAAAAAAAAGAAATACAAAGTATTGTAAGAAAATACTACGAAGAACTCTATGCCAAAAAATTAGACAACCTAGGTGAAATGGACAAATTTCTTGAATCATATAATCTTCCAAAAATCAATTTGGAAGAATCAGAACACCTAAACAAACCAATTACAACAAATGAGATAGAAACAGTTATCAAAAAAACTCTCAAAAAAGAAAAGTCCTGGGTCTGATGGCTTCACAAGTGAATTCTACCAAAAATTCAAGGAAGAACTAACTCCTATCCTCCTCAAGCTATTTCAGAAAATTCAAGAGGAAGGAAGACTTCCAACCTCCTTTTATGAGGCGAGCATAATTGTGACCATGAAACTGGGCAAAGACAACACAAAAAAAGAAAATTATAGCCCAATATCCCTGATGAATTTAGATGCTAAAATTCTCAACAAAATATTAGCCAACCGGATTCAGCAATTATGAAAAATATCATACACCATGATCAAGTGGGATTTATTCTGGAGAGGCAAGCCTGGTTCAATATTTGCAAATGAGTCAATGTGGGTCATCACATAAACAAAGGGAAGGACAAAAATTACATGATAATTTCAATAGATGCAGAAAAGGCATTTGATAAAATCGAGCACCCATTCATGCTCAAAACTCTCAGTAAAGTGGGAATACAGGGAACATTCCTTAACATGATAAAGGCCATCTATGACAAACCCACAGCCAACATCATACTAAATGGGCAAAAAGTAAAAGCAATCCCCTTAAGATCAGGAACCAGGCAGGGGTGCCCCCCTTCACCTCTCTTATTTAACATAGTTTTGGAAGTCCTAGCTACAGCAATCAGACAACAAGAAGAAATAAAAGGCATCCAAATTGGAAAAGAGGTAAAACTCTCATTATTTGCAGATGATATGATATTGTATACAGAAAACCCTAAAGTCTCAGTCAAAAAACTAATGGACTTGATAAATGAATTCAGCAAGGTGGCAGGATATAAAATTAATACTCAGAAATCAGAGGCATTTTTATATACCAACAATGAACTGTCAGCAAAAGAAATTAAGGAAACTATACCCTTCACTATTGCAACAAAAGAAATAAAGTACCTAGGAGTAAATTTAACCAAGGAGGTTAAGAACTTGTACTCGGAAAATTATAAAAAAATTGATAAAAGAAATCAAGGAAGATACAAACAAGTGGAAGCATATACCGTGCTCATGGTTAGGAAGAATGAACATCATTAAAATGTCTATATTAACCAAAGCAATTTATAAATTCAATGTAATACCAATTAAAATACCAATGATATACTTCAAAGATATAGAACACATATTCCAAAAATTAATATGGAACCAAAAAAGAACACAAATAGCCTCAGCAATCTTAAAAAGAAAAAATAAAGCCTGACCTGTGGTGACACAGTGGATAAAGTGTCGACCTGGGAACACTGAGGTCGCCAGTTAAAAACCCTGCACTGGTCTGGTCAAGGCACATGTGGGAGTTGATGCTTCCAGCTCCTCCCCCCTTTCTCTCTTTCTCTCTCTCTCTCTCACTCTGTGTCTCCTCTCTAAAATGAACAAAATAAAAATAAAATAAAATTTAAAAAAAGAAAAAAATAAAGCAGGAGGTATCACTCTTCCGGATATCAAGGTATACTACAAGGCCATTTTACTCAAGACAGCCTGGTAAGTGGCATAAGAACAGGCACACAGATCCATGGAACAGAGCAGAGAACCCAGAAATAAACCCACACCTTTATGGACAACTGATATTTGACAAAGGAGGAAAGAACATACAATGGAATAAAGACAGCCTCTTTAACAAATGGTGTTGGGAAAATTGGACATCTATGGGCAAAACAGTGAAACTAGACCATCAACTTACACCATTCACAAAAACAAACTCAAAATGGAGAAAAGACTGAAATGTAAGCGGTGAAACCATAAGCATCTTAGAAGAAAACATCGGCAGCAAGCTCTCCGACATCTGTAGCAGCAATATATTTGCCGATTTATCTCCACAGGCAAATGAAATAAAAGGCAAGATAAACAAATGGGACTATATCAAACTAAAAAGTTTTTGCACAGCGAAAGACAATAAGAACAGAATAAAAAAGCAAACCACACAATGGGAGAACATATTCGACAACACGTCTGATAAGGAGTTAATAATCCAAATTTATAAAGAACTTGTAAAACTCAACACCAGGAAAACAAACAATCCAATCAGAAAATGGACAAAAGAAATGAATAGACACTTCTCCAAAGAGGATATACAGATGGCCAATAGGCATATGAAAAAATGCTCAACATCACTAATCAATAGAGAAATTCAAATTAAAACCACAGTGAGATATCACCTCACACCATTCAGAATGGCGCTCATCAGCAAAACAACACAGAATAAGTGCTGGTGAGGATGTGGAGAAAAGGGAACCCTTCTGCACTGCTGGTGGGAATGCAGACTGGAGCAGCCTCTGTGAAAAACAGTATGCAGATTCCTCAAAAAATTTAATATTGAATTGCCTTTTGACCCAGCTATCCCACTTTTAGGAATATAACCCAAAAACACCATAGCGCTGTTTGAAAAGGAGAAATGCACCCCCATGTTTGTGGCAGCATTGTTCACATAACCGAAGATTTGGAAACAACCCAATTGTCCATCAGTGGATGAGTGGATTAAAAAGCTTTGGTACATATATACTATGGAATACTACTCAGCCATAAGAAATGATGACATTGGATCATTTACAACAACATGGATGGACCTTGATATCATTATACTGAGTGAAATAAGTAAATCAGAAAATACTAAGAGCTATATGATTCCATACATAGATGGGATATAAAAATGAGATTCAGAGACATGGACAAGAGTGTGTTGGCTACCGTGGGGTGGGAAGGGGGGAAGAACAGGGAGAGGGTAGGGAGAGTGGAGGGGCACAAATTAAACCAGATAGAAGGTGACAGAGACAATTTGACTTTGGGTGATGGGAATCAATATAATCAAATGACAAAATAACCTAGAGATGTTTTCTCTGAACATATGTACCCTGATTTATCAATGTCACCCCATTAAAAATTAATAAAAACAAAAAATAAATAAAAGGAAATTCTCAAAAGCATCTGGTGGGGGAGCATATTACATATTGGGAAAAATAATACAGATAATCACAGATTTCTTATTATAAACAATTAAAGGCAAAATAAACATCTTTAAAGCAATAAAAGTTGACGAGGAGAGAAAGAGAAAGAGAAGGTAGAGTTTTTATTCTGGAATACTATAGCTATTGAAAAAATATTCTTCAGAATTGAAAAAAAATGTATATTTTCAGATATAGAAAAGCTTAAAGAATTCATCAACAAGTAATCTGCAATTCAACATGTTAAAGAAAATTCTTTAGGATTCAATAAAATTACTTACAATTAAAATTCAAATTAAAAAATTAAAACAAGATATATGACTTATGTATGTAAATATAATAAATTAGTTTCTAATTTTGTGATTTTATTTATTTATTTATTTATTTAGCTAGCTAGACAGACAGGGACAAATAGACAAGAAGGAAGAGAGATGAGAAGCATCAATTTGTAGTTGGGGCCCCTTAGTTGTTCATTGATTGCTTTCTCATATGTGCCTTAACCAGGCAGCTCCACCTGAGTCAGTGGAACTTTGCTTAAGCCAGTGACCTTTGTCTCAAGCCAGCAACCTTTAGCTTCAAGCCAGAAACTTTTGGGCTCAATCCAGTTAATGAGCTTATGTCTATGATCCCATGCTAAAACCAGCGACTCTGTGCTCCAGCTAGTTCAAGCTAGATGGCCTATGCTCAAGCGAGTAACCTCAGAGTTTTGAACCTGCGTTATATATATTAGAAGACTCAATGTAGTAAAGATGTCAAAACACTTGAAATTGATCAATAGGGTTAATGTAATCTCTTAAAAATTTTTAGCAGGGCATTTTTGTTTGCTTGGGGTTTTTTTGTTATTGTTTTTTTGGCTAAAGATATGTTTATTCTAAAACCTTTGTAAAACAGTAGACACTCAATAATAGCTAAAAATTCTTGAAGAAAAAAGTGCAATGAAATGGGAGAAATAACCATATCTGAACAATTAACAGAGTTAATAAGATTATTAAAAGCTAGCAACCGAATCAGAATGGTAAGGTGGAGAGATAAACACAAAGACTAGCAGAAGTAGAAAATCTAGAAATAGACCACACAAGTAATTTTTGACTAAGGTTCAATATGGAGAAGATAGTGTTTTCAATAATTGGTGTTGGAGCACTTAATATAGGCACAAGAAAAAAATAAATAAAAAGGAATAGCTGGTAATCTGGACATTGTAAAAATCAAAAACTCCACAAAATATCCTGTGAAGAGTATGTGAAGACAAGCTTCACACTGGGAGAAAATATTTGCACATCACACTTATGAAAGCCTTGTATCTAGATCACAAAATTATTCTCAGAACTTAATAGTAATAAATATACTATTCAGTTTGAAAATGGGAAAAGTACATACACAGACAAATCACTGAAGAGGGCATGTAGATGACAAATAAGCACATGAAAAGATATTCAATGTAAGTAGCCATAAAAAAATGAAAAAATTACAATAAAATACCTTATGTTGATCAACATGCCTTGATTGAATGAATGAATGAATGAATGAATAAATGAATGAACAAACAAACAAATAAACACACACAGTGATAACACCAAATGCTGGTAACGAAGTAAATAATAGTCCCTTTGGAAAAGAACATGGACATGTCTTAAAAATATAAATCTGTGCTTGTAATTATACACCTGGACATTTATTCCTCAGAGATGAAAATTTATTTTCATACAAAAACCTGCACATGGATGTCATTTAAAATAATATGCCTCAAATAGAAACAATCTAAATAATTTTTATTGGGTGAAAAATAAAACAAATAATGGCACACAGTACCATAGACTATTATTCAGAATTAAAAAGCGACACTGTCTTGATATTGGCCACAACTTTGATGGTTCTCAAGGATATTGTGCTGAGTGCAGATATTAACATCATAAACTTACATATTGGACATGTCTGTTTATATAAAATTCATGAAATGATTAAAATATGGAACTGGGGAATATATTATTGATTGCCAGGTATTATGGAGATAGGGAGGAAAAGTGTAGTTGTGGTATTAAAGCAGTAATATATAAAGGATCTTGATGATGTAATTGTTCTCTATCTTGACTATCAGTGGTGGTAGTCAGACTTGAGGAGAAAGAAATAAAACACAATGACAAATACACACAAAAAAGTGTACGAAAAAACTTTTGAAATATTACTAAGATTGACGAATTTTATTAATATCAATTTCTGAGTTGTGATATTATTTTGCAAGATGTTATCTTTTGGAAAAATTAGGTGAAATGTGTATTTGATCTATTTTTATTGTTTCTCAGAAGCAGAACTGAAACTGCAAATATTTCTAAATTAAGAGCTTAAAAATAATAAATGGGCTAAATATTCTGACTAACAGTTAAAACAACAATAAAGAAGCAAGACCTATCCAAATGCTGTCCATATAAATCCCGCTTTAAATTAAATTATGCTAAAAGAAAAAGATATACTTTGCTAAAAGGATGTAAAAAAGATATATTATGCAACTGTAATCATCCAATAGAGGCTTAAAAACACACAATAAAGGGCAACATTAATGATAATGCATGTGTCACCTCATTAATAAAACAGTATCGAGCTGTGAATATAGTTAAAGGGTTTACAAACAGACAAAATCAAAACTGTCAGAAATAAAGGAGAAAATAAGGGAATCCAATTTATAGTTGGTAACTTTTAAAATTACCCATCATAAAATTTTTGTTCAATAAATGCACATATTTTGTGTATGCATTTAAATGAGTTTCACAAATGAATGCTGTCATTCAATCAAAATACAGCACATATCCTTTACCCAAGAAAATTCCTTCATGCTATCTTGTAGATCTTTAAACATCAACTCAGAAATCAACTAGTATTCTACATTTTACTATAAATTAAATAGTATTGTTCTAAAATTTATTAAGAATAGAATAACAGTAATTACTCTTTGTTGGACTTATTTTGTTCAGCATATTACTTTTGATATTTATTATTTTTATTATTGAGTGAAATTCTTCAATATAAATATAATAATACAGGTTGCTTATTCTTCCATCTTGTAAGCATAATTTGGGTTATTTGCAAAGGATTTAAGTGGCATAACAATATTGAAAAAGAAGAACAAAGTTTCAGAGTTTGAACACTTAAGAAAAAATTACCGTCATCAAAAGAGTGTTTATGGGCTTGGGATTTTAAAAGATATAAATGAGTTTAGTTTCAGAAATAGTTGCCCAAGAAGTTCAGTAGAGAAAAAAATCTCTTCAAGAAATGTTGCTAAAATAATAAATAGCCATACTGGAAAAGAAATGATTTGAAGTGGATAATTTTCTATACACAAATAGAAAGACATAAAGCTTCTAGAAGAAAATAAAGGAAAATATTTGCAATCTTGACAGAAATGAATATCAATAGGAAAATTGAAACACTAAGCATAAAAATTTGTTTATATAAACTCCTTCAAAATTAGTAATTTCTGCTCATTTAAAAATTGTGTTAAAAAACCATGCAAGCTACAGAATGAGAAACCAAATTGATAATACATATTTTTGACAAAGAGTTTGTATCTGAATATACACAATCTTTTACAAGTCAATTAAAAAAATCCAACTATTCAATAGAAAATTAAGAACATACTTGAAAAGACACATGAAAGAGGATATATGAAAGACCAGATAGCATACAGAATAGTGCTTCACAATATTAGTCATTCAGAAAATGAAAAGGACACAGTGACTTCCCACCTTGCACATACTGGAATAGTTTGACTATATCAAACCCATCCAGTTTTGGCAAGAATGAGGAACAATATTAACTCTGTAATATCTCTGATGGAAATATAAAATGATGTAACACTTTTGGGAAACTATTAGCTTTTTATAAAAGTAAGTATTCATTTACTTTGTGGCCTAAGAACAACTCAAAGCACATAAAATCATATATCCACAAAAAGCCTGTGCAAGAACATTCACTACAAGCTTTGCTCATATCAACAAAACATGGAAATAATCCTAATGACTATTAACAGAGAACAGGGCCACAAATAGAGGTACTTTTATGATATGGAATACTACTGAACAACAAAAAGAATCATTGATACATTAAACAACATGGATAAATCTCAAAAAGCATGAAAAAAGTGCAAAAGTAGCACCAACTGTATGATTGTATTTATATGAAGTTCTCAGAAGGAAACAAAACAATAAATTTATTATTATTTTAAGTAGAATAAAGGATTTTTCTGGTCATAGCTATTTCTGTATCATGATTATATTGTATTGACTGGGTTACATGAGTTTATGCAGTCAAAATCTATAAAACTACACACTTACGCTATGTCAATTTCACCATATTTAATTGTATTTAAATAAACTAGGAACAATATAACAAAGTGAAGTGAAGATAGAAGTGATGTTACTATATAAGAGAATGAGAGATGAAAATTTCACTAGAATACAGAGAAGAACAAATATAAATTGATCAAAGAAGACAACAAAATACAAAGATAAAATGGAAAAGAAATATGTATAATTGCAGTATTAATTACTAGAAAAATATATGTAACTTTGGCTCTCTGTTTTACTTTAGAGTAGTTATTATTTTTTTTTTTATGAAGTGAGAAGCGGGGAGGCATAGATACTCCCGCATGTGCCCAACGGGGATCCACCTGGCATGCCCACTAGGGAGCGATGCTCTGCCCATCTGGGGCCTTGCTTCACTGCAACCAGAGCTATTCTAGCGCCTGAGGTGGAGGCCATTCACCCATCCTTAGTGCCCAGACCAACTTTGCTCCAATGGAGCCTTGGTTGCAGGAGGGGAAGAAAGAGAAAGAGAAAGGAGAGGGGGAAAGGTGGAGAAGCAGCAGGTGGGCGCCTCTCCTGTGTGCCCTGGCCAGGAATCAAACTCAGGACTTCCACATGCCTGGCCGACCCTCTACAGCTGAGCCAACCAGCCAGGGCCTTAGTTATTTAATATTTTAGTTGGTCTTTTTACAATATCTAAATTTGGGGCTTGGTTGCATAAGAAGAAATAAAAATAATGCATGATTAAGAAGTTGGAAATAACAATATTGGATTTCTGTAACCTGGTATCTTAAGAAAATTGTTACTTTGTAAATTGTACAATCAAAATCTACTTTAGTGCCTACACCATGCTAGGATTGTGATGGAATTCATTTTGAACCAAAACATGCTACCTAATATAAAGCTTTTATGATGTTTTAAAGAAATCTACATATTCTTATATTTTGCTGAAAAACACATAACATTTTTTAAAAATTTTTATTTATTCATTTTAGAGAGGTGAGAGAGAGAATGAGGGAGGAGCAGGAAGCATCAACTCCCATATACGCCTTGACCAGGGGAACCAGAATTTGGAACCAGCGACCTCAGCATTCCAGGTTGACACTTTATCCACTGCACCACCACAGGTCAGGCCACATTTTGTTTATAACCTACCAGTTTTTATTGTTTTATAAATCAGAGTGGATCATAACAATGGGACTTCAGAAATGTATTATTCTGAAGGCAAAACCAATTAAATTACTCTTGAAACTGGAAGAAGTGAAAAACCGTAGATATTTATTTCTGTGCCTGTTGTTGCTCTTTAATTTTATGTTGCTTTTCAGATAAAATTATTATAATTGATGATGACTTTCTGCTTGTAAACAGTGAGATACAATTTGTTTTTAATCTTGCAAATTAAAAATAATATGAACTAAAAGTTAATTGTTGCCAACTGCAAAGGAAAATGAGCATTCATAGACTATTTGCAGATGATATGACAGTGTATAATGTGATTTTTTAAATACTCCTATTTGAATTAATAGTTACACAAATACAGGGAAATCAAGCAGTTAACAAGACTATGTATATATAATATAATTTTAGTTTACTAACGGTTCAGTGATTAAACAAATTACTTAAAATATATGCCGTGACATCTTTAGATTGTCTTTGAATATACCTTATTTTATTCAGGAGACACCATATAAACTTTTCTATTTGTTGAAATCTATGAAATATATATACTGTGTGTGTGTGTGTGTGTGTGTGTGTGTGTGTGTGTGTGTGTATGTGTGTGTGTCAAGGTCTTTGTGAAGCAAGGAGGTTGTATTGAGAAAAAAAGTATTTCATAAAATATATCAAAATTCAATGAAAAATTCTACAGCCTGATACTTGTTGTACAGAACTCTTCACTGATGTGAGGAAGATCTTCTTCCAAAAGATCCCAGCACTTTTAGGGAGAAGAAGACAGCCTCCAAATGGTGCTCCCCAAAATGGAAGAACTCAGTGAACGAATCCAGGATGGTTCTGTCAGTTCTCTCAAAAAAGGATAAAAAATACACCTTTAACAGACTCCACAAGGAGGATAGAATGAGTGTGACATGATGACCAGGCCCCAGGACAAAGTCCTAAAGCAGGGTACCAGACTAACTAGTTCTGGTTAGTGGGGAGACATTGTTAGAATACTCATGTTCATTTAAAGTCTGGCTTTCTTGGGCTGTTGTTGGTGCTGGACTGACCCTTTTTGAACTATGTAAGTAAGCAGTAGGACTTCCTGGAATCTTCAAGGAATGGTGTTCAAAAGCAAGAGATGTGGGATGAACCACTAACTAAAGGCAACTGGGGGAAAAAAATTAAATGTAAAAAATCAAACGCTTAATGTCTATTGGCCGAGTTAGTTGTAATTGTGTATCATGATCCAATACAACATATGAAAATTTCAAGAGTTTGGAAAAATTTTATTTTACCACAATACTTAATTATCTAATGTGTTTCAGATCCAATATGCCTATATTTTTGCAAAATGAGCCATCTAAGATATTATGCATCTGATTAGTAGTGGTTTTCTTTATTATGTGTTTCTCTAGAAGGTAGTTTTAATCTTTTTCAGGCTCTGAGTGAGACTTCTTTCTCACTCACCGTTCATTCTTATTTGTTGATGATGAATGCACCATACTTGTTCTATGTTCCTCAAGCTATCACAGCTCCTTCTGGAAAAGGAACATCATGCTCAAATAGCCTCCAGTCACCTTCAACACAGCCTTCCAGTCACTACAGAAAAAAATGT
The DNA here is from genome assembly GCA_037038555.1 of Rhynchonycteris naso. Classification (NCBI taxonomy): domain Eukaryota; kingdom Metazoa; phylum Chordata; class Mammalia; order Chiroptera; family Emballonuridae; genus Rhynchonycteris; species Rhynchonycteris naso. The sequence continues at coordinate 264,754,673 of CM072998.1, forward strand.
AAAGGACATTATCTCACATAAGAACACCGCATTCCAGACAGAGGCGAATTTAACAGCGTGTGCACTGGGTGTGCGCCCTGGGCCCCAACTTCTGAAAGGCTCCACAAAACCCCAACTTTTCACTTTTTCCTGATGTAAGGGACCCAATAATTTCTTCTGCACCCAGGGCCTCAACTGACCTTAATCTGCCTCTGATTGCAGACCACACATTGTATCATGAAGTGCCCAAGTGCCCAAAGTCCTCCTGGTGATGCTTAGAATAAATACATCACCCTCCTGCCATCCTTCTCTCCTCATTTTCCCCTCACAGTTTAAATGCTTCTGATCATGAGTTTTTCCCAGAACTGTTGTCCCTTTTAATTTCCCACATTTGCTCTGCCCTAATGTTCTCCCACATCCCTCTAGCTTTCAAATTGTGCTATTATGTAATTTCTTTCATGAATACATTATGTATTTCCCATATTTAAATAAACTGATCTCTCCTAAGGAGCATCTCTTCCCATGCACCAGAAAGTCAGAGCTCATTTTTCAGAAACCATATTAAAGGTAGGCCTAATAACTTCCTTGAATGCCAAAGTCATTTCTGGGATATAACAGTTTCACAGTGTCACAAGCAAGTTCGACATACAGTGCTCCTCTATACTTGTATCATTGGCCACCCTCCCTACTCAACACTGTCTCACTCACTTCCATGATGTTAACATTGAGTTTAACTACATAAACGTGTTGGTATGCTGATAATCCAATCATGATACTCATGTAGTTAATATTCTGAACATTCAGGGAAGTGGAGCTGGTAAGCAGGGAGAAAATGGGAATGGCATAAACAGATCTTTGGCATTATTAGATGGAACATTTGGTTCAGAACTATAGCTACAATTTACACAGTTTTGCTCCGTTTCCAAAACTGACACTGTCTTTGCTGGCTACTTCGTGTTTTTGATTGAAAAGAGTCACAGCTGATGACTGGGTTTTAAGACTCGGCTGTGCCCCTGTGATTTCATGGCATTCTCGAAATCCACCTATCTCTCATAGCTCAAAATTGTCCTTTGTGATTTTCAGAGAGCACCTTTTCCAAACCTCTTTGAAGTTTCTTGAAATTTATATACATAGATTAGATAAGGCTCTTGAATTACCTAATTTATAAAATTAAATCAAACACTTGTCCAAATAAAGAACATTTTAAACATCATTCCTACAATGAATGCATAAAAAAATGTTTGTTATGCTTGTTTAAATAAAGCATAAAAAAATGTTTGTTATGCTTGTTTAAATAAAGCAAACAAACATTTTGATTGTGTTTTCAGTACTATACTATGTTTATAGAACTAGGAACTGGGTTAGAAACTTTATAAAGTAAAAGGCAAATAGGATGTAGGTAGTACAAGAAAGAATTAAATATTTCAATAGTTAACTTCCTCTAAATATTGTAAACTAATGGATTCATATAAACATAAAAATTATGTTAAATATATTCAAATTATGCAAACTAAACACTAATTTTCTCATATATTTCTAAAAAATCTATATTCAACATTTTTCCCCTTGAATACGCCTTACAACTGAAACAATTTGAAACAAAATTGTGCAAAATCTCTGCATATGTTCTTAAAATATTTGCTGTTTGGTGTATTAGAATGTTGTAGAAAAGAATCAATTAACTCTAAGTATGGATAGTCCATGATCATTATGTTATTAACTTGGTTCACTAGCTAACGGAATTAAACCATTTACAGCAACCAAATGAACTTAAATACATCAAGAACATTTGCTTGATTAAGGATTATTTAATAACTGTGATGCTATTTGGAGACATCCATTTAGCTAATAATAATAAAGGCATAATTTTAATTATGATAATAACACTAGCATGTAGTAAATAAATTCAAACAATGGATTAGGATCCAAGCTATGCTAATACCTTTATCTCTATGTCCTAGGGCAAATAAACTTTTCTTTATCTCATTTCCTCCTGTGTAAATAAGACTCTCATTAGTAATATTTATTTTGTTTTTTATTTATGCCTTCTAAAAAAAGTCTTTCACACTTTAAAATCTTTAATTCTTTTGTGATATTTTAACTTAACTGTTTGATTATTTGCAATGTCTTTTGGTTTAAGTTTGAAAAGGGAATTGTAGATTTGTTTTTCAATGCCTGCTTTGTATTCCAAACACCTATAGAAAATTCGCCAATTTTTCAGGCAATTCTTTGATGATATACTTAATTTTCATAATCTTTTGAATAAAATTCTGTTCTTCTATTTACATACACCTACTCTGATCATTTTAATTTAAAATAGTTAAAAAGCTAATAAATTCTCCTTGTCTTTTATATATACATATTTCTGAATATTATACATTCATTTTATATATTATATATGTCAATATTATTTGTCAAGGTTACCTAAATACACTGCAGCATTTATTACTATAATTTTAATTTTATAAACTATTAAACAAAAATGAACATCTTAAAAATACTTAATCTTCTTAATCATGAAAAACAAAAGATTATTCATTTTATGCTCCCCATTTTATATATTTCTTAAAATTTATATATTTGTATTTTCTTAGAATTTTTTTTTTTACAGGGACAGAGAGAGAGTCAGAGAGAGGGATAGGTAGGGACAGACAGACAGGAACGGAGAGAGATGAGAAGCATCAATCATTAGTTTTTCGTTGCCGTTGCGACACCATAGTAGTTCATTGATTGCTTTCTCACATGTTCCTTGTCCGGGCCTTCAGCAGACCGAGCAACCCCTTGCTGGAACCAGCGACCTTAGATCTAAGCTGGCGAGCTTTTTGCTCAAGCCAGATAGGCCCACGCTCAAGCAGGCTAGCTCGGGGTCTCGAACCTGGTTCTTCCTCATTCCAGTCCGACGCTCTATCCACTGCGCCACCACCTGGTCAGGCTTTTCTTAGAATTTTATTACTTGTGGTTTTTTCCTTTCTATATTTTGGATCTGTGTGTGTGTGTGTGTGTGTGTGTGTGTGTGTGTGTGTGTGTGTATAATAAGGGCATCTACTGTTTTAATTGCTTTTTCTTAGGCACAAATCTATTGCTCTGGGTCTTCTCATTGTGTCTTTGAATTTGCAAATGATACACGTCAAACCATCATACCATGTCAAATATTACCAAACATCTGTGTCATTCAAGACACTTACTTTCACTCTTCCTAAGAATATATAATTATGTAATTTTATTTCTGTTTTTAGTTTGGATCATGATTTCTTTTATATCTTCAAATAAATAGTCACGTATCATCCATTGATTTTATTTAACTACCACATTTCTAGCAGTTTCATCACTGTTTCTTTCTTTTTCTTAACTCCATAGTCCAAACAAGCTATTGATACTTTTTATTCATGTTTCATCTGGAGATTGAACTTTTGGATGATCTCTTATATTGTGAAGCTGTTAGAGCCACCTGACTCAATTCCATCTCTTTTTGCACCCTGCTTTCTTAGTTACCTGTACAAATTGTGAGGTTTAACATAAGTAAAACAATTGACTCAATTCTTAGTCTAAACGTGGCAGTTAAAAAACAGAGAGTGAAAATGTTTACATGATTTGTTACTATAAACAGCTGTGCACAGCCTGGCAGAGCTTTGAGAAAAGGAGGACTTCTTCAAGACTAGATTTTCCAAGGAAAAGTCAGCCTGACTGATTCCAAGTTCATAGATGACAACTTGCTCTTTCCTGCTGAGCTCTTTTTTTTTCTATTTAGATTTGGCAGTCAAGATTTTAAATTTAAAAAATAATTTTTTTAAATTGTTTTTTATTCATCAGTTCTGCATAGAACAGGGTATTTTCCTTTCTTTAAAAAGTTGTTATTTTCTGCCTGACCTGTGGTGGTGCAGTGAGTAAAAGCGTCAGCCTTGAACACTGAGGTTGCTGGTTCAAAACCCAGGGCTTGCCTGGTCAAGGCACATATGGGAGTTGATGCTTTCTGTTCCTCCCCCACTTCTCTCTCTCTGTCTCCTTCTAAAATGAATAAATAAAATCTAAAAAAAAATAATAAAAAGTTGTTATTTTCCAACCCAGAAAACATTTCTTCAATTTTATTTCTATCATTTCTGCATTTTTTTCTTTCTTAAACATTTAGTATTTGCTTTTATATCACATGGCTTTAGCTTAACATTTTGCTTTGTGTTTTGAGATATTTCTCCCTTTGAATATCTTGGTCAAATAATTTAGATCCCAGCAGTGATTTACAATATGACATATTATAAGCTCATTTATTCATTCTTTGTTATTGTTATTATTATTAAGTGAGAGGTGGGGAGGTAGAGAGGCAAACTTTTACATGCACCCCAACCGGGATCCACCCAGCAAGCCCCCTACCACACAATGCTCTGCCCATCTGGAACATTACTTCGTTGCTCTACACCTGAGCTATTTTGGCACCTGAAGGGAGACCTTGATGCCATCCTCAGCATCTGGGGTCAGCTTGCTCAAATGAGCAGTGGCAGTGGCAAGTGGGGAAGAGATAAAGAAATAGAAGGGGGAGGGATGGAGAAGCAGATGGTTGATTCTTTTGTGTACCCTGACCAGGAATAGAACCAGAAACTTCCACATGCCAGGTGGATGCTTTACCACTGAGATAACTGACCAGGACCCATTAATACATTTTTATTTTTTTTAAATATTGGGTTTCCATTCAGAAAAATCTTTATTGTGTTATCTCAATTCTTAAAGGCATAATTATTATTTTATTTTATTAAAATCAATGTCCTTATTATATCAAAATTATTGTTTATAAAATGAACATATATCATAATCATAATTCTAATTAGTAAACATGATATGGATCATCTCAATTGTTATATTCATCTGTTTTCTGTTCTTTTTAAATATTCATTTTTCTATATGAAATGTAAATCAAATTTTTAAACCTAGGTTTAAATATGGTATTTTACAGGGATGGAATGGAATTAACAAATAGCATTACTGTAATGTTTTTGAAATTGATAATTCCTATTTAAATATAGAGAATTGTTTAGAGCAGGGGTAGTCAACCTTTTTATACCTACCGCCCACTTTAGTATCTCTGTTAGTAGTAAAATTTTATAACTGCCCGCCGGTTCCACAGTAATGGCGATTTATAAAGTAGGGAAGTAACTTTACTTTATAAAACTTACGAAGCAGAATTACAGCAAGTTAAAGCATATAATAATAATTACTTACCAAGTACTTTATGTCAGATTTTCACTGTTTGACAGAATAAATCTTTATAAAACAACTTACTATCGTTAAATTTATCTTTTTATTTATACTTTGCATACATAGAATACATTAGTTAATTGAATTATTAGTGGGATCCCTGAGGCTGATGCTGGGAAACTAAATATTGAATATCCGGTTCAATTATTGTGAGGAAGAAACAAAGGTATCCCCTTTCAGAAATATTCAGGCAGATTCTTTCTTTTGTCATAATATGATTAACAGCAATAAATTCTGATTCCACAAGATATGAGGTAGGGAAAGGTATCAATAAACTGAATATTATTTTCCACATCTTTGAATATAAGACCAGCATTTTTATATTTTGCCATAGGTTTTCATATCCACCACTGTCGAATTTATGTTTACTTTCTTCATCATATCTAATTTCTTACAGTTCTTCTTGGCAAGTTGTAAAAGCCTCTTCAATATTTGAGGTAAAAGGATTTTCTATCCAGTCATATATCTTCAGTTTCAAAATATCTTCAAATCGTTTTTCCATGTTCAATTTAAGTTTGTTGTGGTGGCTACTGAATCTGTCAATATCCTCTGGAGTTACATCATCTTTTATAGATAATAATTAAGGAAACTGATGAAATGATCTCTTCAATAGATTATGATGAAGTAGTTCAAGTTTGTCAATAAATAACAGCACAATGCTTTGGCAAACTATGAGTTTTATTAGCTCCTTGAAGCTGCAAATTGACATCATTAAATCTCTTGAAAATATCTGCCAAGTAAAAGGCATCATTTTTTACTGTTTTTTTTAGTTTTTTTTTTTACAGGGACAGAGAGAGGGATAGATAGGGACAGACAGACAGGAACGGAGAGAGGTGAGAAGCATCAATCATTAGTTTTTCATTGCCATCGCAACACCTTAGTTGTTCATTGATTGCTTTCTCACATGTGCCTTGACCGCGGGCCTTCAGCAGATGGAGCCACCCCTTGCTGGAGCCAGTGACCTTGGGTCCAAGCTGGAGAGCCTTTGCTCAAGCCAGATGAGCCCATGCTCAAGCTGGTTACCTTGGGGTCTCGAACCTGGGTCTTCTACATCCCAGTCCGACGCTCTATCCACTGAGCCACCGCCTGGTCAGGCTCTTTACTGTTTTTAACTGCTGACACAGATTGGTCTCATTATTACTTTCAAAAAATTGTATGACACTATCATATAAAGCTACAAATCTAGCCAAAGATGTACCCTTTGGCAGCCACCAAACTTCTGTGTGCAAAAGTAACTTAATAAAATCTTCATTATTGTCCTGGCAAAGCTGCTGAAACATTCTATCATTCTTTGCATTGGATTTGATCTTATTTACGGCTGAAATTATTAAAGTTAATGATGAATGAAGACTTGTACTTAGATGTTTTCCTACAAGATGTTGTCTGTACACCACAGAATGAATACATAAAACATTTGGCACTTCCTGCTTCAAATAAGCCACCTACTTCATGGTACTTCATCAGTAGCACATGCAACAATATTCAAAGGAATATTATTTTTTGTAAAATATGTTCTCACAGCATTAAATATAGATAATCCTTTTGTATCTGTGATGAGATTTATTGCGAATAGCATTTCTTCTCGTAATATATTGTTTTCATCAAAATAGTGTACATATGCCATCAATAAAACATTATTATCTGCAATGGTAGATTCATCCAATTGCATGGAAAATAAAGAGTTTTAGAGAATACTTATAAGTTTGTTTTCAACATTAACTGCCATTTCATCAATTCGTCGCTTTCCTGTGCTATCACTTAGGGGCAACATTTAAAAAATTTTAAAAACATTTTTAAAACTGTTGAGATAAATTATTTTATAGAGGGTATTATTACAGTTTCTCCAATATTATAGTTTTTATCACTTTTTGCAATTATTTGTGAAATATGATAAGTGGCAATTAATCCATCTTTGTTCATTGTATGTTGTTTCTTAAATGATGCAACGATAGTTGAATGATTTTGAAATTTTTTATATATTTCTGAAAATATTCAATAGGCTTGTCCTTGTCATTTGGATGTTTTGTAGAAAGATGTTCTTGCAATCGACTTGGCTACATTGCCTCATTGGATAATGTTTTATGGCACAATAAACACATTGGATGTTGTTTATTTGCAACAGATTCTATGAAATCCCTCTTCAGATACTCTGGCGAATAGCTGCGTGCGTATTTGTTTTTTGAGACATGAGCTCACAGTATTTTACGATATTTTTTTTCACAACAAATTATGGTATTACTTTATTCTGGACTCCACAGCAGAGGCTTCTCTGAACCCCTGAGACCAACTCATAGAACCCCTATGGTTTGATAGAACCCAGGTTAAGAACCAATGCACTAAAGGTATTTGCATTAAAACAGGATCTTTGTTTCCTAAGGATCAATCCCTTGCCACTTACAACTGCTGCATCTCCATGTTGGTGATAGTTCATGCTAAGGAGCTAATTTTAATGTCACAGAGCATTGGGATTTCTGAGAGCAAGCACGTGCTTACAGCTTCAAACAAAATATTGTGAAATATCAGGATTTCTTGGAGGAAGCCCGATATTTCACGATATTTTGTTTGAAGCTATAAGCACGTGCTTGCTCTCAGAAATCCAACTATGTATTGACTTTAGTTTCGATTACATGACGATTTAGGAATTGAGATGAAAATATGAGTTAATTGGTATCTCCACTGTCCGGCAGTTTCTGTCATAGAAAGAAGTGTAGAACCATGAAGTTCTTTGTCTACGTGGTAATAAAATGACAAACTGCTAGTTTTGGGTGACAATAGTGGTCATAAACTGCCTGCCAGATTGGACGGTGGGTGTGGACCCGGGGTCGGTACCTGGCTGCTTGTAGATGTGAGCCAGATGGTTGTGAAAGAGGTCAGGTGCGGACCCAATACAAATGCCCTGTAACAGAGTCTGACCACTGTCCTGATTGACTGGTCAGCAGTTAGTCGATAAGTATGTAATTGCGGCACCGTTTGGTTGCTCTGCTACCGCCCACCATGAAAGCTGGAACACCCACTGGTGGGCGGTAGGGACCAGGTTGACTACCACTGGTTTAAAGCTTGACCAGGTGGTGGCAGAGTGGGTAGAGTGTCAGACTGGGACACAAAGGACCCAGGTTCATAACCTCAAGGTTGCTTGCTTGAGCGTGGGTTCATCTGGTTTGAGCAAGGCTCACCAGCTTGAGCCCCAGGTCAAGGGGTCACTCACTCTGCTGTAGCCCCCTGGTCATGGCACATATGAGAAAGCAATTAATGAACAACTAAGGTGCCACAATGAGGAATTGATGCTTCTTATCTCTCTCCCTTTCCGTTTGTTGGTCCCTATCTATCCCTCACTCCTTTCTCTGCCTCACCCTGTCTCTGTCACAAAAAAAAAAAAAAAGAAGAATCTTTTAGTCTACTTTTACTTTTAGATATGTAAAGATTGGTTCAAAGTTTGCTTCAAAAAGTTTTTCACATTCCTTGTTAGGTTTATTTTTTACCATTTTATTTATTGTTACTATTACAAAAAAGGTTTCATTAATTATTATAACTGATTCTGGTGCACATTGTTAAAATATAGTTTTAAATATACTTTATACTCTGCTATAGTATTCACTTATATTTATTATTGATTCTCTTGAATTTCCTAGATATGCTATCAGAATATATGCATAAAAGAAATAATTTTATTTCTGCTTTTCAAGTTATTATGACTATAATAGACTTTTCATGCAAGATTGCCTTTGAGAAGTTCCCAGTGCTCACTGTCTAAAGATACTAATAGTGCTTCCATGAAGGTCTCCATTTGTCTAATTATTTTATTAATTATATGGATATTTTCTGATTATCACTTTAATGTGTGAGTGGAATCCATTATTTTGTCATATGAAATTAGAAAAATTCCAAAAATTCCTTTGATAATACCTATTTGCAAAGTTTTATATAAATATGTTACAGAATTAAGCCCTAATAGTATAAGATAATTTAGCATATTTATGTTTCACAAATGAGTATAGTGGTGGCGGATTATGTGCATGTTAGTGGACAGTAAATGTACAGAGTCCACTGCCATAAGGATTAACCATGATGTGATGGCCACCTCGTGTTGGGTTCTACACTGCAATATCTTGAATTTCAAAATCAGCATAAAAGAGTATAACCATTATTTTATGGAAGAAAAGTGATTAGCTTGGAAATAGTTTCTCGATAGTTCCAGTCTCCATATCTTCTTCATAGTGAATATGGCATATTGTCACAGAACTTGGCAGGAATTCAAATAGGCACAGCAGGAAGCTTTCCCTTTTAAAAACAGCTGTTCCAATACAAGAAAATTACAAGGGCCTGTTAATATTTAGTTATTTCAATGGCGAAGATCTGATCTGAAGAAAATTCCTTGTGCCTGTCATTTCTCAACCTACGTACTGCATATAAGGAAAAAAGCTGCAGGTAAACATGCATTCATTTTCTAAATAAAGACATATTATTCAATATTTTGGTTCACAGTTACTTAGCAATGTAAGAAATATCATTGCTCTCTAAGGCTTTAATAGAATAATTAAACATTGAATCAGAATAAATTATCTGTTATTTTTTCAGTGAGAATAATATTAAGTATCTATAGCTACTCTGATACAACTGAAAATGTAAAATTGATTACTCCAGGTAAGGCCACTAGTCTCATTACAGTATGTCAAGCCATGAAGTAAGCCATCAAACCGATGAATAGAAAAATTGTAAACATCATACTATGACTTAATACTAAATTTAAAAAAAATAAAAGTACTAAAAATCTAGATCAAACCGGTTAAAAATATGTATAATTTTATATAACAAAAGTGTTTAAGAATGATATATGTAAATACATTAGGAAATATCAGCAGGTTTTATTTAATTACAGTGTATTATTTCTATTTGCAAAAAAATGTATATCAAAGTATAAAACAAGTGTTAGGATAAAATAAATACAAATAATACTTATGACATTGAAATGAGTAATAACACTAACTGCTAATGACTAAATAGAAATCATCCACAATTTGGTAGGAAAAATTATACCAAATTACATGTATGTCACCACCAAGTTAACTCCAGAGTGTTTCATGTCACTTCCTAATTAATAAATACAACCTCCCCAGAGATAATCATTCTTCTTAATTTTCATACCATCGGTTACATCTACCATTACAAAAATTCATATAAATGGAATCACAAACTTATGTACTCTTATTTGTCACTTTTTTCATTCAGTACAATGCTCTAAAATCTGTCCATATTGATATGCATGCTTGTAGTTCATTCTTTTAATTCATTTATTTGATTCAGTACAAAGATTGATTCACTCAATACATTATATGACTATGCCATAATTTGTTTATTAAGAGACATTCAGACTGTTTTGAGTTTTAGGCTTTAATGAATATATCTTTAGTAAATATTTGTATTTAAATCTTTTGTGGACAAATGTATTCAAACGCCTTGAGTTTACAAGTTCAAAGGAGAATTTCTGAGAGATGAGATAGGTTAACGTATGAAGTGTTCAGGATTATCTGAAGTGTTACCAAATGGTTATACTACATTTTGTATTGTTATTTTAACTGAATTTTAATTGAATCAAATAAACTATATCATTTATTTTGGTATGTTGATGTGCCATCTTGTTGGGTTTTTTTCTGTTTGCCCAACTTGGTTTTAATTATCTATTCTACTTTATTTTTATTTTGTTTCATCACTTTCTAAATTGACTTTTTATTCCATGTTATTTCTAGAGTTGACTTGTTTGCTAAATTTTCTTTTAATTGTATTTTTTGTGGCTAGACTGGATATTAAAATGATTATTCTTAGAAATTAGAATTGCTTTATAGCTAGATTTATACTATTCTTCATAATTTACACTTCATAAATATAGAATATTACAAGAATAGAATTTTACTTTCTCTACTATCCTTTGGTTTTATTATATAAGATTTTATTTTTATATACTGAAATATCACACATCATAATGATGTTATATTTACTTTAAATACAGTATGTCTGTAAAATCATGGTGCACTTTTGACTGGTCACATGGTCAAAAGTGCACCATGACTTTATGGACACACTGTAGATACTGACATTTGAGCAAATTAAAAAGATAAATCCAGTCTATAGTTACTTGCAGATAAATATGCTCTAGTGTTCTTTACTGTTTACTATAGAGTAAGTTTTCTATCAGAAATTATTTTTACTAGTGTCTAGTTTTTATTTATCTAAAAATGGCTTTATTTCCTTCTCATTTACGAAGGCTACTTTTTCTAGGTGTAGAATCCTAGGGATGACTTTTTTCTTCTGTTTTTTTGTTTGTTTGTTTGTTTTACAGTGACAGAGAGAGTCAGAGAGAGGAATAGATAGGAACAGACAGACAGGAACGGAGAGAGGTGAGAAGCATCAATCATTAGTTTTTCGTTGCCATTGCAACACCTTAGTTGTTCATTGATTGCTTTCTCACATGTGCCTTGACCGCGGGCCTTCAGCAGACTGAGCAACCCCTTGCTGGAGCCAGCGACCTTGGGTCCAAGCTGGCGAGCTTTTTGCTCAAGCCAGATGGGCCCACACTCAAGCTGGCGAGCTCGAGGTCTCGAACCTGGGTCTTCCGCATCCCAGTCCTACGCTCTATCTACTGCACCACCACCTGGTCAGGCTTTTCTTCTGTTTTTATCTTTCACTTTTTTATTATCTTTCTATCTATCTATCTATCATCATCTATTTATCTATTTATTTATTTATATCTTCTCTTTTTTTTCAATCATTTATTTTTGCTTCATCATGTTGAGCCTATTTCAGTTCTCTGAGCTTCTGGTATCTGGATATGGATATTTTCCACTAAAAATATAAATTTTTTTAGCTGTTATATCTTTAAATATTTTTCTGCTCTTTGCTCTGTCTTGTTATTCTAAGACATACACATCAGATCATTTATATGTTTCTACATATTGCAAAAGGTCTGTTCACTAAATTTTAAAAATCTTATCATAAAGATTTATTTGAATTTTTCTGATTTATTTTCTCTCTGGATTTTATTAAGGATCTGGAATATACTACTTTTATTTTAACAGTGTTGAATTTTTTTCTTGCAAGTTTTTAATTTAGAGACAATTTTTCTTCTTTTCATGTCCTGATTTAGTAGTTTTTAGGGTTGGTTTTTAATATTTCTGTTCCTAAGTTATATTCTTGGTGTCTCTTTAGCATATCTTGATATTTAATAAAGTTTCTGCACTCTTTATGGCCCAGAATTCCAGCACTGTCTTATATTAAGTGCTTTTTTTTACTTTCATTGCTTTGTAAGCCTAATGTTTATGTGCTGTTTAATTCTCAGCCAAATAAACCATGTGAAACCTGTCCTCACCACCCTAAATTCTAGGCCCCTCTACTGATCTGGTCTTTTCTTTCTGGAATGCTATGTGTAATTTTCAGTTGCTTCACCAGATCCATCAGACTGTTGCCTCCTTCACTCAGTGCTCTGTGTTATACCTTGCTTTGGCACTGTCAGAAAATTTTAATGGGTAAACTGTGAACTTAGCATTCATCTCATATCTATTATTTTTCTCAGTTACTGGAAATTTTTTGGTTGCAGGGAACCACTTTGCCCTATTCATGCTTCCTCCAGAACATTCCAATTACCTGTCCCTGTGTGGATATAAAAGTCCCACCCCTCATCTCAGGAAAACAATTCTGAAATATCATTTCAGCTTTAAAAATTCTTCCTCTGAGATTTCCTGAGCATCAGCTCAACTTCTCCCATTATTCTTTCCTGCTTCCTTCCTGTCCTCCTATAGGTGTTATTTCTTTATAATTTTAATTTCCTTTTTTTCTTTTTTCCTCAGGAGAACTCTCTATTATACTTATCACATCTTATTCTCCTACAAAACACAACTGTGCCAAGCACTTACCTCAAAGAACTGTTGTAAAGAATGGTACATGTGAAGTGCATACACTATTTTAGCTGATAAAGTGCTCGTAATTAATACTTCTCCCAACTTTTATTGTATTTTTATTAACTGAAATGTAATTTATAGATTTTCTCTATGGACTATGTTTGTTTTTAAATGTAGAGAAACTCTGGCTATATCTTTGGCTATTTGTTATTTTATTTTACCATTTTAATTTTAGGTTTTAATTTGTGATTAGATTATAGTATTTTCAAAAAAAAATGGAAGCAGCCTGACCTGTGGTGGCGCAGTGGATAAAGCATCAACCTGGAATGGAATGCTGAGGTCGCCAGTTCGAAACCCTGGGCTTGTCCGGTCAAGGCACATATGGGAGTTGATGCTTCCTGCTCTTCCCCTTTCTCTCTCTCTGTTCCTCTCCCTTATCTCTAAAATGAATAAATAAAGTCTTAAAAATATTTAAAAAAAAAAAAAAGGAAACAAGTAAATAATATGGCAAGTATTAGTCTCAAGAAAGTAAAGCAATTCACTTGCACTGTGTATTAAATAAATAAATATTGTCATCATTAGTAAATTAATAATTATATGAAGAAAAATCAAATACCTGTATTAACATCAGAGGTTTACATTTTTTTTCCATTGAGATAAAGAGCTTTACCAATTGTATGAAACATCTCTCCTTGCTTAATGTTTTTATCATATCTATCCCATAGAATGTAGTCAATAAATGTGAATCTCTTTTCTTCTATCAGCCATGCAGTATGATTTTGCTGCTACTTAAAATATCCTTCTTGCTTATTTCCAACAAAGCTATTGTTGGTAGTCTTTGGGATTCCACTTGTCTCATTTTCTCCCCTAGAAAAATTGTAAACTTTCCCCACTTATTTTTATAGTCATACCTGAATTTTTTCACTTTATTCCTTCCTTTATAAACTTAATCTATAGAAACCTCAATTTCTTTCTCATTTAATTAAACAACCTCTCTCTGTATAGTATCTTCTATAAATGAAACTGAGGACTCTAGTTCTGCTGTAGTAAAAATTTATATTGTGACTATCTCTTGGCAGAAAATTTTGTCATCTTGTCAGCTGTGATTTGTTCGGTGAATGATAGTGCAGTGCTAATGAGATTAGGTTAAAATTTGTTCTAGCTCTTGACAGTCACTCTTTGCCACAGTCAAATACTACTCTACTAACACCAGTTAAATCAATAATAGGAATAAATGTTTTTGTTTATAAAGAAAATGTGGGAGAGAGCAGAACTTACTAAGTAAACCTATAATGCAAAAGGGAAGAAATGTGAAACTACAGAGTACACATTCTTAGTGAATGAATAAATTAGTTTACAGTTTCTTATGTTTCTGATCATTTTGCTCCTTTCATTATCACTCTTTTTGTTTCTTTTAAAAATAAAGTTGTTTGGGAGAGAAATAATTGTTTCTTTTTTTTAATATGCAAGGATTTTATTCAGTTTAAGTGTCTTAAATATTTTAATTAAAATCTTCGGGGTAATATAAAAATACAGTGACCTTTTCAGAGATAAGGGAAAACTTATGTAGATGGACTTTATCACTACTTTGGGGGAAAATGCAAGCAAAATGAGCTGTTTGTATTCAAAATTTGATATTTACAAAATAATTCACTCGTCTCTTTTAGGAGAAACTTGGGGGAAAAAGCCATTGGATGCTTTTTATATCAGGAAAGGGAAAGGGTCAAAAAGACATTTCTTGAGAAGTCAAAGCCAAAGGAGTTCAGGGACTCAGTTCTGTAATGAAAATCTTCAATAATCTATGAGTGGGCTATAGTTCAAAGATTCCAACAAGATTATTCTAGTAAATGTGTATATATTTATTTGTTAGTTTGGGTTGACCACCATTTATTTTATTTTATATTTTATTTTATTTTAGAGAGAGAGAGAGAGAGAGATGGAAAGGATTAGAAATGTAAAGCATCAACTTGTAGTTGCAACACTTTAGTAGTTCATTGAATGCTTCTCTTACGTGCCTTGATCAAAGGGAATCAGGCTGAGCCAGTGAACCTTTGTATATGCCAGTGACCTTGGGTTCCAAGCCAGTGACCTTTAGGGCTCAAACCAGTGATCATGGGATCACAGGTTTATATAGATGATCCCATGCTCAAGTTAATGACCCTGAGCTCAAGCCAGCAACCTCGGGGTTTGAACTTGAGACCTCAGCGTCCCAGGTTGATGCTCTATCCACTACACCACCGATGGTTTGGCTCTTTCATATTCTTGATAAAACCAGTATGGGACTATAGTGACATTGCAGCATTCTGCCTTCTTTGACACTTTCCCAGAACGAAAGTATAGTTAAATATATATTGCTGAGTATGAGAAATAAAAATAAATCTTACATAAGCCATTGGGGGTAATAATTATTTTTATTTTGATAAAAAACAATTAAATTAAAAAATTGAATGCACAGTTGGGAAAAATTTTACATGTGTATTTGTATGTGCAGTTACAACATAGATAAATATATAGAATGTTTCCAGTGCTAGAGACTCCCAACCAGAGTCTTCACAAGAGCATCTTTCTTCTGACCTTTACAATAGGTCACTTTAGTCTGTTTTTGAATTAAATATAATTAAAATTACAAATTCTTGTATGAATAATTTTCCTAAAATTTATGTCTATGAGATGCATCCAAGGTGCATGTCAGAAGTTAATTTTTCCTATTGTTCTGTAATATACCAGGATACTAATATATCAACATATATTAACCTATTATCGATGGGTAGTTGTTTCCAAATAGTGACTATTTCAAATAAAACCATTATAAATTTCTTCAATGCATTTTCTAGTGGGCATAATACTCATTTCTGATTCAAATAGGGAAATACTGAGTCATTGTACATAAATATACATAGCTTTAAAAAGATCAATCACTATTCAGGATCAATTACAACATTTTATACTTCCATCAGAAGAATAAGAGGATTTCTGCTGCTGCACTTCATCAATGACACTTGGCTTTAAATTTCTTAATTTTAGCCTTTCTGGTGTGTCTTTCTTTCTTATAGGATTTTATTTTGCTTTTCTCTGGGTTTTTTCTTTTCATTTGTTGGTGTCTATGTAATGTACAGTTAATTTTTGTATAATGAATACAACATTGCTAAGTTTACTTATTAGTTATAGTAACTTGTAAAACTTTACTTTCTAGCCAAACAATCATTACATATTATATTAGTTCTTTAATATTATCGTACCTATTCCTCTTTTTTAACCTATTTCTCTTATTGAATAAGCCAGGATGTTATACAAATAAATGTTAAGTGTAGAGATGGTTGATCTTATTTCTGTTCTTGACTTTCTGTTTTGAGGGAGTTTCTTGTAGTCTCACCAAGTGTATTGTACAATTAGGATATAACTAGTAACTGCAGAAGAATTTGAAGGCAATTGTGGCACTGAATTTGCTGTGGTTTCTTCTTCACTGGGCATTTTTTATTTTCAAATTTAAGTCATTTTGTTTGTATCAAACTCAACCTCTGTTTTTATTACATGAACTTTCATACTTGAATTTTCCAAATCTGAAAACTTAGATTAATAACAGTATCTACTTCACAGGTCTGTGTAAATATATATGAAGTAGTTAGAATAGTACCAAGTATATAACAAATTCCAAGCTAGTAATGATAAATAAAACTCTAAAAAGAATTGGAGAGGAATATGACAATAATTATAAATATTAAAAACATGTTTTATTCCTCTTACTCAGAAAAAAAGAATAATTTACATTAGATTTCAAAGAGAGTATGAGTGTAAAATAATTTTCTTCTATTCACACATATATATGTTGTCAGCATAGATCTGATTTTCTTGGTTAGATCCACAGAGAACTCTCTGGTTAATTTTAATAATTGATGCCACATCTTAAGGGATATATGCAGTTCTTTGGGAAACACTTTAACAGACAAAAAATGGATCTGTAATAGATTTGGGTAGGCATTTCATGGATTATTACAAAGTAGAACAAAGATGTGCCTATGTTATCTAAATAACACTACTTAAAAAAAGAATAAAAGAAGAGAAAAAGAAGAAAGAGAAGTGATTATTGTGTGGTTTTGTTCATGTGAACACAGAGTTAGAATCATGACATATTCAGTCCATTGCTTTTCCAATTCCCGAGACTGATACACAACTTTGCGGGAGTTTGTGATGATGATTTTGGTGGAGAGGAAATGATTTTTAATGAAACTAAATTGTCAGAATTATTTCATGTAATCAAGTTAGAAATCATACATTTAAAGTATTACAAAATCACAGCATAACATAGCCAATCACATTTTGTTTCTTTCTAAAAGTGATGCATCACTGTAACTTAAACATTAAAGAAGTAAATTTAAATCACTATGAAAACAATTTCCCACAATTGTGAGAGACAAGATTGAAAATCTTTCTATTAACTGATTAGAAAAACAATTAAAAATGAGCAAAGTACATAAGTAGACAAATTATGAAATATAAATTAAGAATACTAATAAATATATAACATCTATGTTCCACCTTGCTAGGAATTTTTAAAAAAGCAATCAATATATTTAGTTTCAAAATATTATATTTTTACCTATCAAATTATTAGGCCGTTTTTATGGTAATATTAAATTCTGATACATATGCTGAGAATACGGTGTCTTCTTAATTGATAAGAACACAAGTTGTCATAATCTTTCTCAGAATCAATTTGAAAATATGAATTAAAAAGTGAAATATAATCATATATATGATATATTTAATTTCTAGGACTTTATATATAATAAAATGATCAGAAGTCCAGGGAAAGTTTATGTAAAAAGGGTTATATAATAACATTATGTATAAGATTTCATAGGTGTAGTATTCATAATATTGAAAAATGAGAGCCAATTAAATGTATATACAAGAGAGGAATTAATAAAATTATGATATATTCACAAATTCCAACCTTATACAAAGTAATGTACACTTATTGTTTTTTGTTTTGTTTTGTTTTTCCAGAGTAAAACATTTTATTATTATTTAAAAATTTTTCTCTTTCAATTACAGTTTACATTCAATATTATTTTATATTAGTTTTAGGTGTATAGCATAGTGTTCAGACAATCATATACTTTATAAAATGACCCCCTTAATATATATATATATATATATATATATATATATATATATATATATATATAATTTTTATTTAATTTTTAAATTATATTTAAATTATTGTGTTAACATGGATTCAAGTGTCCCACTGAATACAACACCCTCCCCTCCTCCCCACAACTCCCACCGTCTTCCCTCTAGGACCTGCTGTCCTGCTATTTGTATTTCTGTGTTATTTATTTATGATTTCGCTAATCCCTTCACCTTCTCTGATCCCATCCCCTCATCCCCCTTCCCTCTGACTGCTGTCCCTCTGATCCCTGTGACCCCCACCTCTGCCTCTATTTCATTCTTCAGTTCATTTTGTTCATTGGATTCCACATATAAGTGAGATAATATGATATTTGTACACCTATTGTTTTTATTTGATTAGCATCACTTCCCCAGTTTTATTGTGTGAATATATACTTATTTATATCTGGAATCTCCCCTTGTCTAAGAGAAACTCTCATCTACTTAAATGTCTCTTTCTGTTAAACACAGCTTTATAAAGCAATGGGAAGGGACTTAATTTAGGCCAATAGAGTTCCTTATATATCTTGAACTGACACTATTGATAGGCAAAGCAAAAGAAAACACTTTCTTGGGAGTAGATAAATTGTATAAATAAAGACTGTAAAGTTTATGGGACCATTGACTCTATTCGGGACCAGCCTCATAATATTGAGGACCTAGGGTATTTTAAAAATGGAAGGCTCATTTTTCAACCTCAAGACAGCAACAGAAGATTATTAACCCAAACCCAGAGACTTTCTGAGCACAGAAACTTCTGCAACTGCACAGGTTTTGTGCCCATGAAACTGTTTGTTTCTAACATTTGGAGATAGACTCTACAATGGAAAAGAATATAAACAATCTACACAGAGAACTGGAGAGTCTTGGTGGTTCAGAGCCAATAGCTATGGATGGCCTAATTACAGAGTTCTGCTTTTGCAAATTATTTAAGCAAATAATTCATTTGCTTAAATAATTCGCATTTCTTTTTTTATCTGGGATAGTGTGAGTTGAATTTCTGTTAATTGCAACCTAAACTATCTCAATATCACTTGCTATCCTTTGTTTAGGAAGAGACTACACCAGGGGTGCTCAATACGTTGATCCTGATCTACTGGTTGATTGCGAAGGAAGTGTGGGAGATCACATGACATTAAAAAGACATTTGTCTTTTGATTGGCATACAGGGTAGGCAATCTGACGTCTGAACTTTTGACACTCTACGCATGCACGTTAAACTGCGCTAACTTGTTCAGTTACATTGCTGCGTAGTTAGCCTTCAATTTATTTAAACTAAATACAACAAAGGATATAAAAATGAGTGCCGTAGCTGGTCCGAGTAAGAAGCCTAAAACCTACCACTTTCATACAGAATGGTAGGGGATTTTTTTCACTATGTCATATTCTAAGTGCGTTTGCCTCATCTGTCTGTGTGCCATTGCTATTCCTAAGAAGGGAAATGTGGAGCGGTTTTCTGGGACTGTTCATAAAAACTATGATATTGACTTTCCTCCGAAAAGAGAGCTGAGAAGAAGAAAGGTGAAAGAAGAATACACAATATTAAACAGTAATAATAGTAACTTAAGTAATGATAATATAGAAGAAATAAATTTATATTTTGCATTTTTATTGTAGGTAGATCATTTTGACTTGGTCATCTTATAAGTAGCTCGCAAGCTGAAAAAGTGTGGGCACCCCTGGACTACACCAATCTGGGGAATCATTCATTATTTAATCTTCAGTAAAAAGAGTAAGTTACTATATTCATTCAACAAATGAGTGTTGAATCTTTTCTTTTTTGCCAGCTCTGTTCTAGGTTTGATAACAGAACAAATAAAATATTCTAGCTCTTCATGTTCTAGTAGGCAAAATTAGATTGTATGCAAAATAAATGAGTATGTAGTATGTTACATAATGATAAAAAAAGAAAACAAAACCTCGTTAAAAATTACTTTTTGAAAAATATTTAAAAGATCTAGGCAAATGAAACACACTGATACCAGGAAAGTACTAGGATCACATCATGCCTGGTATATACAGTGAACAATAAGGAAGGTCAGTGTAGATATATCAAGAACAAACAGGTAAAATTGGAGAACGAGAGGAAGAGAGAGAATGAATTATATTACAAGCCATAGTAAGTCATGGGAATGTTAGCGTTTTGATTAAGGCAGTTACAAAAGCTATCAATTTTGACATCACTTTTGCTATTGTTTATAAAAGACTGAACAACAGTAAAGACAGAATGTGTGAGGCAACAATGGATAATGATCAAATTCTGGACATATTTTCAAGTTAAAGGAATCAAGGTAAAGGTGACAACACAATTTTGGTTTATTGTGACACAAGGTGAAATATATACACATAGTAAGCAGTTTATATTTATTAGGCATGGTGTCAAATTTTCATATGCTTTTTTTATTATTTCATTTTATTTAAGATGTATTTAATGATTTGGTTAAGTGGAAATGTAACACAAATAAGCATAGGAGCATAAAGCAATGAGCATACTAAGGAAATACAAGTTGTTTAATATGACTCTACCGTAATTACAGTGTTTGAGATTAGTTTTTTTTTGTTTTTGTTTTTGTTTTTTTACAGGGACAGAGAGAGAAGGATAGATAGGGACAGACAGACAGGAATGGAGAGAGGTAAGAAGCATTAATCATTAGTTTTTCGTTGCCATTGCAACACCATAGTTGTTCATTGATTGCTTTCTCACATGTGCCTTGACTGCGGGCCTTCAGCAGACCAAGTAACTCCTTGTTGGATCCAGCGACCTTGGGTCCAAGCTGGAGAGCTTTTTGCTCACGCCAGATGGGCCTGCGCTCAAGCTGGCAAGCTCGGGGTCCCGAACCTCAGTCTTCTGCATCCCAATCCAATGCTCTATCCACTGTGCCACCTCCTGGTCAGGCAAGATTAGACTTTTGAGGTAGATACTAAAGCATGACAGTATTTGCATCATATACAAAGGAATATGAATTTTAATTAAAGGAAATATAGAAAGCAAAAAGGGAAAATGTTTCAGAAGGCAGGAGCTCAAATACTGAAAGCTGTGGAAAATTATCAAGTTACTTAAAAATAAGAATAAAATTAAACTAAAATTCTAGGGAGTCAATCTAGTATTTAGCACTTAAAACTATTTGGGTAAGATCCCAATGCTGTCACTTTTGTGTGACTTTCAAAATATATTTTTGTCTAACATGATAAGCAGAATATATGTGCTCTTCAAACTTTAAACATAATACTTAGAAATGTACAATGGAGAGAATGCATTTTATAGGAATGAAAACCTAGCAACTTGAATAAATCTCAGACTGATTCAGGCATGATTTTGTATTCTAGCTTCACTTTTTTAAAAAAAAATTAGCATAGCATTGAGTTTATGCAAAACATTGTCTCTATTTCCTCATCTTTAAACTGATAATTAAAATAATACTTTTCAAATAAAGTTGTTTTGTGGAAATTTTGACAGAAATGTATATGAAACACTTTTATTGTTACTGACACAAAAATTTTCAGTAAATATTATCAGTTGTATCAATAATATTATTATCGCCATCAATCACATGCTATCTCTTAGGCTATGTGATCTCTATTTTAAAAATGTCACTAATGTCACTACTAGTTTTCAAAGCAAACTTGAAGGATATTATTTTATAAATGAGGTGACTAGAATTAAGAAATAAATTGTAAGAGGTTTAATAGTTAGAAAGTGGAGGGACTGGATTTTGAATTGACTTATAAAAGTACTCCCTTGTAATATATTTTCTGCTATACTAGACTATATCCAAGGATTAGCTGAGATAGTCCTAATTAAGAAAAAAAAATTTCAATAAGCCTCCCCCCACCAAAGGTTGACATAAATCTTCAGATTTTGCTTAGTGAATGTTAATTCAGAAATAAATTCACATTGATCATTATTCAGGGGATGAAATTGAGTTAAATATTATGTATATAGGATTATTAATTTCTATGTTAAAATAAATTTTGTATAGATATACTATAATGAACATATTTTTCTTCAGCTAATAAAATTTGTTGAGTCTATTTTTTGTATAACATATGTAAGCAAAGTATAATTATTTTCATACTCAAGCTGTGCATTCTAGATCACAACCAACTGAACAAAGTCAGCTCTGTGACTCAGACTAATGCATTTTCTGTTTATTATGCAACAGCAGGAATAATAACTTTGAAACCCTCATAAAATCAATGCTTTCAATAACTATAAAACCAACATAAAATAAAAAGGAGCTCATTAAAATGTTCTATGTGAGCAGCACAATACCATATTTTTTCCCAATAAAATATCCTTTAGGACTAAATAATGCAATCTAGTCCTGATTTTTTTTTTCTAATTTTGAGAATAATCATCTAACAAATTGCCAAATGGCAGCAATAATAATGCACTTCACTAAAACCACCTTATGTCTTACCAAATCATACTGCAATTTTTATTTTTAATAAAATAAATGTATCCCAAGTTTTAAAATCTAAGGTGAATCACTAATCAATTAACAAATAATTTAGTCTCTTCTGAATAAACATACAGAGATTTCCCATTATTGTTAAACAACCATAATCCAAATGACTTTGGAAATTGTAGAACATTGCAGCTTCACAAATCTTATAATTTTATGTCCATTTGAAAAATTCTCACCATGTTCTATCAGATCTCCACAACTCTTCTAGTGTTTTCTCTTTTTCACTCCCACTGAAACTAGCTAATTTATTTCATAAAAGGCTTTCTGCAGCCTCCATCCAGCTATAGCTTTCTCCCAGCACCAATTCTTTTTATATAATCACTGCCAGTTCAAGCTTCCTGAATTAAATGATTTTGTCATACAATTGCCAATTTAAAATGTATTCACTACCTAAAAATGAAGCTGGCACTTTTGAATCTAGTATTACAACCAAAATATTCTTTATCCTGATGGTATCCTCCTTACTTTAAATTTATTTTTAAAAATCTAATATTAAAAACAACAAACTTTGTGATGGCTTTTTTTAAAAGATTTTTTTTCATTCTCAATTCTCATGTATTTTCTCATTCTCTTTCACCATTTATAAAAAAGACAAAAAATAATTTTTCTACTACTCTCGACCCATCACTTCACATTATGTCAGGCACAAGGTAAGTCTTCAAAAATATTTTGGGAATGCAACAACAAGTAGGACTAAGTAGTCTCTCTTACTTGTTCGTGGCTATATACCCTGTTCTCTAGCTCCACTCCCACTGTTTCCCTGAGCTCTCCAAAAGTAAGCAGGGTCCTTTGAGAACCATTAGAAAGTTAACACAGTAAAAAATAACAAATACTTGAAGGCTAAGAGCTAACAAAGCAGTGAAAATTATGGGCACTGAGTGAGGCACACATGAAAATCTGTAAATGTTAACTCCACTTATGGGGCCACTTTTTCCCAGAAAAAGGCAGAGTAGATGAGAAAGTAGATGAAGCTTTGACAGACTCTTTGGACCAAAAGGACACAATCAGAATAAAGGGCCTAGCATGTTTATGAAGACTCTCTCCTAAATTTAACTTTACTCTTGCTCCTTGGGTGTTCTTTTTGACTAGACTTCAACTTCGCTAAATAACAAAGATGATAATAGAAAATAATGCAAAAGATGAATAGGCAATTAATTCAAGGAAAATAACATAAACTGATAATTAAATATATTTTGTAAAAAGCTCAACATCATGAGAAACCAGAGAATTTTGCAAGACAAATGTAGGAACAATTAACATGTATATAATTGTCAACCATATTAAAGTCAGAAAATATGAACTCCTGTTGGATATGTAGCAAAAGACAGCTATTTATGGATTGCTGATTGAAAAATTTGGTAAAGCCTTTTGGAGATGTTTCTCAGTATCTAGTAAATATGAATATATGTAAAATATACTTTCTTACAGTTTCACTACAGCACATAAACACCCAATAATCTTTGGGTTTTACACATGTATCAGGAGACATGTATACCATTATTTGTCATAGAAAAGTTAAAAACTACCTTAATATCTATAATAGGAGAGTGGATAAATAAAACTTAATATACCCATAAGTAAATGGTAATCATTCATGGCCTAATAGTTACCATTAAAGAAAAACAAACTAGCTCAAAACTTGAGCATTTAAAACAGCAAGTATTTATTATATGAGGTTGAAATTGCAACATATGTAAAATCCATCCCCAAACTTAGTGACTTATGACCATACATTATGCATATGTAGGCCAGTGATTTAGGCTACTCTCACAGAGTGCTTCCTGTGACCTCATCTTGCCTTCCCCATCAGTCTGAAGTTGAATGCATACCAGATAGATGAAATTGATGATTTTGGTTGGGCTTTCTTGCTTTTCTAGGCCTCAACTGAAAAGAATATACTAACAATATTCAGAACTACATGGTTTTCTGTTCTCTAGCAGGCTACTTTTGCTTGTCACATAATATGGCACAATTCCAAGAGAATGAACTGAGTGGCCTAGGTTACCAATTATTACAAATTACTACCACCACATACTATTGCCAAGTATTTACAAAGTGGGGAGATAGACAACTCTTATTTTTTATTTAAACTAATTTTTTAATTTAACTATAATTAATATACAGTCTTGTATTGGCTAGATTAGTATCAGGTTTACAATAGTGTGATTCAAAATTTTTATATTTTACAATTTGATCACCCCATTAATTCTTATACAGTAATCTCTGTCATCATGTAAACTTATCACAATACTATTGACTATGCTCCCCCTTTCATTTTCACCTTCCCCTCCCATCCCTTTTGTGATCATCTCTTTGGTATCTCTTTCGATAAGTCTATTTTTTTCTTATTTTTTTTATTTTGTTTTTAGATTTCAATTTTAAGGGGAATCATATAGTATTTTTTCTCTCCCTAAATTATTTCACTTAGCATAGTACTCTCTAGATTTATCTATGTTGTCACAAATGGCAAGGTTTTACTCCTTTTTATTGCTGCATAATTAAAGGAGTTGCAAACACATTGCAAAGAGTTGTAGAACAGGGAATGGCATAATATTATTAGATTTCTAAACAGTATTTCAAATTTATCATGATATCTTATGCATTCATGAGTTGGCTTGTCAGCTGATGTAGGTTGGATTTAGTTAATTTTGGCTCTTCTTGTTCATGCAATATGAGGGTTAGCTAAGAGCCTTTCATTATGTATTTTTCATCCTCCGTTTGAGACCAAGTGAGCTATCTCAAGCTTTTCTTTTCTTTCTCTATTCTTTCTATATTTCTTTCTTTCTTTCTTTCTTTCTTTCTTTCTTTCTTTCTTTCTTTCTTTCTTTCTTTCTTTCTTTTCCTTCCTTCCCTCCTTCTTTCTTTCCTTCCTTCCTTCCTTCCTTCCTTCCTTCCTTCCTTCCTTCCTTCCTTTCTTCCTTCCTTCCTTCCTTCCTTCCTTCTTTCCTTCCTTCCTTCCTCACTCTTTCTTTCTTCCTTCCTTTCTTTCTTTCTTTCTTTCTTTCTTCTTTCATTCTTTATTTCTTCTTTCATTCTTTCTTTCTTCTTTCATTCTTTCTTCCTTCTTTCTGCCTGTCTTTCTCTCTTTCTGAATTATTTTCTTAAAATTTTTAATTGTAAACATTTTAGAGTGGTTTAAAGTTTATACAAAATTAAGGGGAAGGTACAGAGACTTTCATATGTCCTCCCACCCTGCTGCAATACATGCATAGGATTTCCTATTTTCCTATTATTAATATCCTCCACCAGGTTGGTATGGTTATTATAATAGGTGAACCTACACGAACACATTATAATTATCCAAAGTCTGTAGTTTATATTATAGCTGGCTCCTGGGTGGGACAGTCTATGGATTTGGACAAATGTATTATAATATGTATCCATTATTACAAAACCATACAAAGTATTCTCCCAGCTCTTAAAAACCTCTCTGTTCTGCCTATTCATTCTTTCCCCTGATTTTATATATATATATATATATATATATATATATATATATATATATATATATATATATATTAATGATAATGGCAAAGAGTGAATAAAAATGATGTGCAGTGTCTAGAGGACCTTGGAGAGTAGTGAATAAATTGTTACATAGTTCTTCACAGTGACTTCCATCTGTTTTATCTTTCCCTGGCCTCAAATTCGTGAATTAGTACACTGCTTGAGCCTTGATACCTCACTTTTTTCCACTCCAACACTAAAGCAGTGCTAAAGATAATAGAAAGATATCTTATACAATCCATACAATCTCAATTTTTATTTTATATAGAAGATGTGAAAAATAAGACTTACATACAAAAAAATAAATTACTTTTGAGTCTTTTAATGGACATGTAGCCCTTGTTCCCAATTAGATTCCCAGACGAAGTTTATGCAACATGACTCCTTTTAATATAACATGAATAAATATTTTTGCCAATCAATTACTTTTAAAATGAATTTTTTGCCTGACCAGGCAGTGGTGCAATGGATTGAGCAACGGCCTGTCGCTGACTTGAGCTAGCACTCATCTGTCTTGAGCACGGCTCACAAACTTGAGCGTGGGGTAGGTGGCGTGAGCATGAAATCATAGACATGACCCCATAGTTTCTGACTTGAGCCCAGAGGTCTCTGGCTTGGTCCAAGGTCACTGGCTTAAGCAAGGGGTCATCGGCTCAGCTGGAGCCCCCAGATCAATGCACATATGAGAAAGTAATCAGTGAACAACTAAGGTGCCACAGGAAGAATAGATGCTTCTTATTTCTCCCCCTTCCTGTCTGTCTGTCCCTGTCTTTCCCTCTTTCTCACTCTGTAATACTAAATAAACAAATAAACATAAAAATAGAAATGAAATTTTTGATAATTCAGTTAGATTCAGGATTGATAACTGAGTTTATGACAAGTGTTTATACACCTGATCTTAGAGTATTTCTAGATGGAAAACATATTAATATGTTTACATTGGTCATATTTGGCAGTACTGAAAATTCCCTTGACTTGGCTTGTCAGAGATGAACAGAATTTCTTGAAAATTTATTTCTTTTTATTTTGTTTGTAAAGAAGTTTAATTAGATAAAATAATATTTTGTTTGTTTTATGGATCTTTGAATGGTCAGTTGGGCTGCATAAAAGCAGAACTACTTTACTTTATTCAATGTCACCCACTCTTGTTTCCAGACAGAATAAAATTAATACTATTCAATTTTGTTATCATTTTTGAAGAGAGATAACTGAGTCTTTGATCTCCTCTTTTAGATACTTTACTCCCCCCCAAAATGATTATACTATAAATAACTAAGGCAATATTTTCTTATCATATTTTCACTCATTTGTTCCTACTATTGTGTGTTTTTAAAGATATGTGGCATTAAACACAAATATTAGAATCAGCAATAGAAGATGTCAGGGGTAGTAGCCACCAAAGTGTAGTTGAAGCCAAGTAATTTTAATGTTATTTTATTGTTCTGAGTTGCTTTGTCTTTCAATGTTGTGGAAATTGTATAATGAATAGTCTAGCATCCAACAAGGCAAAAATCTCAATTTCTTCTAAGAATATAGCAATTGACATGATGTGTCAATGTATGGAAACAAATTAACCTTTCTCTATCTAAGTTTCTCCATCTGTGAAATGAAGACTAAAACATTTGCCTCTAAGGTCACCAAAAAGTTTCACAGGTTAATGAGGTAATATTCTCAGGCTTTTTAAGACCTGAGATTGTCAAGATAAAGAAGAAATAATATAACCTAAAGTAGCAGGTAAAGTTTAAGGACATGCTTTTATGCAAATACATTTTTGACATATAATTATATATTTGTTTTCAAATCCCAAGTATTATAAATTATGTATTATATACATATATGCAGTGCAGGTGTTTATTACAAATGTTTATTTCAAACCAAGCATATAAATGTGAAAAATTTAATGAAAATTCATTATTTACCAAGTTATGTACAACAAAATTTTTGAAAAGTTTTGACAATTCATGATTAACTTTAAACATAAGTGTAAGATTTATTGAGATACTTTATATTTAATGTCTAGCAAATACATAGTACAAACCCAATAAAAGTCAGCAACACTACCTTTAGTATTTTATTTCTCACTTCCTATACATAACATTTCAACCCCTTCCGCAATTTCAGTAAGGTTCTGTGGATATTTAAAAATCTTATACCATAGACTTACAAGTTAGTTAGATCTTTCATATCACTTTAATCTATTTCATGAAATATTTGCCAAGCATTTGTTGTTTAATTCAAAAATAGCTCAAGTTTTTCCAGTGGAACTAACTCCATAAGATTAATAGAAATAGGTAACATTTAATTTATAATAATTATTACTTTGGCAGCTTTTATGAGTAGTTCAATAAGTTATTTGTGATGAATAGAGTCTTAGCTAAATGCCTATGAAAAAACATAATTCTACACAGTTTAGAACATATAAAATCAATCTCAAAAGTACTGCTTCAAATAAAAACCAAAATGAGATACCAACACACACCTATCAGAATGGCTCTCATCAACAAATCAACAAACAAGTGCTGATGAGGGTGTGGAGAAAAGGGAACCACCCTGCACTGCTGGTGGGAATGCAGACTTGTGCAGCCACTGTGGAAAACAGTATGGCATTTCCTCAAAAAATTAAAGATGGAACTGTCTTTTGACCCAGTTATCCCACTATTAAGAATATATCCTAAGAATCCCAAAACACTAATTCAAAAGAAGAAATGCACCCCCATGTTTACAGCAACATTGTTTACAACAGCCAAGATCTGTAAACAACCCAAGTGTCCAACACTGGACTAGTGGATAAAAAAGCTGTTGTACACATACATAATGGAATACTATGTGGCCATGAAAAAGAAGGAAATCTTATCTTTTGCAATGGCATGGATGGACTTGGGATTATTATGCTAAGTGAAATAAACCAGGCAAAGAAAGACAAATATCATATGATCTCACTTATATGTGGAATCTAATGAACACAGTGAACTGAGGAACAGAATAGAGGCAGAGGCAGGGTCACAGGGAGCAGAGGGACAACTGTCAGAGGGAAGGGGGATGAAGGGACAGGATCAAAGAAGGTGAAAGGATTAGTGAAATTATATATACATAACACATAGATAGAGATAACAAGACGGCAAGTCCCAGAGGAAAGTGGGGGAGGGAAGTAGGGGATGAGGGAGCAAAGGGGGTGAAATGGAGGCATGCTATTGGGGGAAAAGAGTATTATGAGTGGGACACTTGAATCCATGCTAACACATACATTTAAAAAATTAATAAAATTAAATTAAAATTAAGAAAATAAGTGCTGCATCAGAAGTACAAAGTGTTTTAATTGGCTTGGAAAATTATAATAAGTGCTCACTTTGGCCTTCACATATATGATTCATAATGATAGTGCAAGCATACCTTACTCATACATCCTGATACCCAACCTCACAGTGAATCAGATGATCATACTTTTTCTTAAATTTGATAAATTTTTTCTTTGTTCCCTATGGTTTATACGTTTATGAAGGCATTTTATATTAAAATCTATTTAGTACAAATCAGTGGTTCTTAACCTTTTTTGAGGTACCGAACCCTCCAGTTTCATATGTGCATTCACTGAACCCTTCTTTAGTGATAAATAAAATATGATTATTTTTCCCCAAATTCAAGACATAGGTATATGTTTTTTTACTGGTGCACAAAATGAGCCATGCATGAACATCACCTTGCTCAAAGAACAAAACCAACAAAGTGCATGAACTCACAACAAATTACTGTATTACTTTATTCTGGCCTCCACGGCAGAGGCTTCTTGGAACCCCTGAGACTGACTCATTGAACCCCTAGGGTTCGATAGAACCCAGGTTAAGAACCACTGGTATAAATCTATTCTGTTTATATGATTTTTCAGTGTGGAAAAACTATAGTAATTTGGTCAGCTTCATCTCCAGTTAATATATAATTATAAAGAAGACTTAAAAATATTTTTTAACCAGCATTAGCTGTTTATGAAATTTAGATTGGACATATTATTTTTTCTATAATCTGTTAGTTCATAGAATGATTCCAATAATAGCAATCAATCTCCTGAGAAATTTCATTCTCCACAATTTCAACATACTTGTGCTTGATTTTATTTAACTTAATTCTTGGCTAAATGTTATTCCTACTGCGTGAAGGGTTTATGCATGCCAGAAATACTGATTGTAATAATTTTATAATCCCTTATTTTTTTTTTTCTGCAAAGACATACAGTCATGTATTTTTCACAACACATTATGATACAACTAGTGAGCTAGATAGTCACCCTTTTATCTAATCCCAACCTTAGGTTATGGGCTAAGGGTTACTTGCACTAGGCTTTCTCATTTAATATGACCTTACTCAGCCAAAGAAGTGGTTAATTTATTTTCAGGGTAATTTTTTAAAAACATTTTTATGACTTCCCAAAGTTACTGAAAATTTAACAGACTAGTAAAACCTCATCGCAGTGCATGTGTTGAGTAGTTTGTATGAGTCAATCACTAGATGACATACTATTTTGCCAATTTTTAAGCAGGTGAACAACATTCTATGCCTTTTGGAGCATAAAACTTATCATATGCTATGAAACTAATAAAATTCTAGATTAGTTAGAATATTTAATGTTAAATATGCTATTACTATAGACTATTGCCTAGGAAAACTGAAAAAGCAAATACTAAATATGGATACAAACTAAGTTCATGTAGCATATGATAAATTAAAAAATTAAGGAAATAGCCTGACCTGTGGTGGCGCAGTGGATAAAGCGTCGACCTGGGAACACTGAGGTCGCCAGTTCAAAACCCTGCTCTGGTCTGGTCAAGGCACATATGGGAGTTGATGCTTCCAGCTCCTCCCCCCTTCCTCTCTTTCTCTATCTCTCTCTCTCACTCTGTGTCTCCTCTCTAAAATGAATAAATAAAAAAAAAATTTTTAAATGATTACTTTAAAAAAAAATTAAGGAAATGTGTAAAAAATATATTGTGTTATTTACTTTATATATTGTGTTTCTAATACTTTCCTCTCAGATTTGATAAAGTCATAAGGCCTTTATTGCTGATTCAATAAAATTATAATGCTGAATTTAAAAAAATTTATCATTGGAATCTTTATCACAAAGAAAACATTAACACTTAACCATATATATACATCAACATATTTGTATAATACATGAGACACTTCAAAGTATCTCAGCATTACCTTAACATATTTATATAATATAAATCTCAACACATATATTTTACAAATATATTACTGAGCATATCAAAACAGAGAATGTTCATTTCTATATGTTAGATGTTCTTGATTCATGGATTTAATTTAAGTTATTGATATAGTATTGAAACAGAGAGAGAGATGAAAATACTCTATTGTTCATGTTAAGAAAAATTCCATGATCATAATAATAGGTAATATTTAATAAGACTCTACTAAGAAATATAATACAATTCAAAATTATCTTAAATGTATTTGACTGTGTATAATTAAAAAATAAATTTAAAATGTCTAACTATAATTCAGAAGAATTAATTTGAAAACTTTATCAATTACTATGAAAGTGCTTTAGTGCTTTAATATTTAAAATCTACTTAATATAACATTAATATTTGCCTTTCTTAATGTGATATGAACTCTTTTAATATGATTAAACATATTCATAACACTAACACACAATAGATGAATAATGGTAGCCTTTGACACCAATAGAATCAGTGAGAAAAGTGGCAACCTAGCATGACACTACAAATTTGATCTGATTGGATTTCTTTTTCTTTTTTTGCTTTCATAGATTATTTCTCTCTTTACTCAAGGGAGTACAACAGATGCCACCAAGAATGTCAGTTAAAACACAGAATATTATACTTACCTGGTCACTGAATGTTCAGTCTTATTAAGCAGATCATCCATCTTCCATAAAAATAGCCATCCTTTAATTTTTTTTTAACTTGTCAATAGAGTTCTATGCATTTCAGGCTCAAGAAATATTCACAAATGATGCACTATTGAATTCCTTCTATTTCTTATATTAGCTTTTTCACTGAAAAATTGTTTAGCTGCTGTTATTATTTATTCAAAGGATTTGACACTTTATTATGTACATAGATTAGTATTTTTATGTAGCAGTTTCAATATAATTTTAAAATCTTGAAAATTAAAAAACATTAAAGAGTAACTTTGAACATGATATAGAACTGAGGTACAGTAAAAAAAAATATTAATTTTGGATGTAAAAGAATTGGAGAAGACCTCAGTCTTGATTATGATAGGAAGTGCACAAGTAAACACTAATTAAAATGATATGTGTGGAGTTTTTGTTTATTTGGTATTGTGTATCTGTCCAATAGTTTTTAAAAACATATTTTGTCAACATCATTATCTAATGCCTTAGTCCCTAATGTAATAATGAAAATTGTATTTAGAAGTCAAACACTCAGATATTATATATTCCATTAAAATAATGGTCTATCCTTTCTTCTTATAATCAATTTATTCCTTGTGCTTGCCTTATTGAGAAGTTTTATCCACAAAGGTCAATGTTCCCTTGCTATAGTGCTACAGTTTTGTACTATATTCTTGAGCTAGCACGACAAAAAAACAACAAGAGTAGAAGCACATTCTACAAAAATGTATATTATTACTCATGTTCATTGCCCTGTCTTTTTATTTCACAACAGAACGGAGTAACTCAGCTCAGTGAACCTTCAAATTCAAACACCATGAATACTTTTTGTTTCTTCCCAGGTCTCCCATACCTGTAAGTCTTAAGAGAGGTCTTATGTGAGAAAGGGAAAAAGTTTTTAAAGTTACAAACTGTGCATGGTTTATATAGTGTAGCTTCACAATTTTTAAAAGTATAGTCAAATCAAAACAACATACTTAAATTAATAATATAAATTTATAGCTATAAAATAGATTCCCCAGACTAATGGCACATTTGACTGTTACAGGCTTGTTTCAGTATATCTCTTGATGCCACTACCAACACCACAATGACAAAATAAATCCAAAATATACTGAAACAGTTATTTAAGGTGGAGCTACCAAGATTTTTCCTTTAAAGTAATGCTCTGATGAGCATTTGGTATCATGGGAATCATTATGCATAATATACTTATAATAAACTGTTGAGATGGTTTGAGAAAATTATCTTCTTAGCTTATAATTTTTCTTATCTGATTACAAAAATATTAATATAACATATACTGTTGCTCCTTGATGATGCTTGAAAAATTTAATAACAGATGGATTTTAGATCTCATTAAATAGATGTTAGAGTTATTTATTGTATGGATGATTTCTTATTAACCAAAAGACTCAAATAAATCGAATAGTGTAAAAACATTTATTTGAAATTTTGTCTCTCAATTAATCAAAGAATTAAACTATGCTCTATTTGTCATTCTGTTTTGTGTTATGAATGACAGAATGCATAATTTGTCACAATGATCTTATGACTTTGTATCATTAAACAGTGTAGAAATTTAGATCTATATCTATCTAGGAAAGTATTCCCATACTCATAATTTCATAATATGTTGAAAAATTTCTGGGTTTGATCAGAGGATATTTATTTCAATTTCAAACATCACCATTTTCACATTGTTTGAATCATTTAGTTTTCCTTAACCTCAGTTTCTTTGTATAAAATTAAAATGATGTTTACCAAATACTATGCACATAATTGTTTTAAGGCAAATACAGCAATGACACATTTTTATATAAAACATATTAAATTATTTATAGTTTTCTGTATATAATGGAGAAATTTATTTTAAAGCAAGTAATTATCCATTTATTTTAACATGACACATTCACAATACATTAAATATTGTAATTCCCCAATCAACATTAAAATTAAATAACCATATTTACTTAGCAAATCTCTTGGGTAGTATAAAATATCATAGTCCTATAATATAGATATTTTTATTTCCTTATTTTTCTCCATACCCAAATGATTTCTACTATAATTCTATTACTACATTTTTATATTTTTCAGAAAATATGTATGTTGGTCAAATAAATTTGTAAATAAGATATACAGTGTGTCTGTAAAGTCATGGTGCACTTTTGACTTTTGACTGGTCAAAAGTGCACCATAACTTTACAGACACACTATATATGTTTTCTCACTTATAGTTTACATTGTGTGGGAGGGACAGGCTATAAGCAGGCCCTGTCATTATAGACTGAGGCTTACTTTTAAGATGAATCATTTCCCCACACCCTTGACTGTTGCATAATAGGGGGTGGTGCACTCTTATGAGGAATCCCATTATACCTAAGAGAAGTGACTTTGTATCAGAGACTTTCTTATTTGTATATTGGATTGAAGATTTTAATTTCTATACTATAAATTGGGGCAGACTGGGAGCTTGCTCTCTCTAGTTTCCTGAAATTAGCATTAAAGAGGAGAGTGGAGAAAGGCCACATGGATGAGAGGAGAAGCAACCAAGATGGCAGAGTGCTGAGAGAGAAGCCAGTTTGTGCAGAGTTTGTGCAGAGAAAAGGAGATGGGGAACAGAAGAGAATAAGTCTGGTGAACTAGAAACCTTTGATTCTAGAAAACTTGAGTAACTCAGTAGCTTTGGGATCCCTGAATGGAAAGAGAAATGTTTTTCTACTGTGTGTATTTTTTGCAAGCTAGGATTAAAGCTAATGATCCACCAGTTCTTGGATCCATTGTTTCATTACTGTGTGTAAAGCCAGTAGCCACGGCCACCATTACAGCCGCCTGGCCCTTGCAGGTTTGCATTAAATTCGGACAGTCAGTAATGAAACAATAGAGCCAAGAACTGGTGGGTCATCATCTTTCATTCTAGCTTGTATCTGGCGAGCAAGTAAAAACAGACACTGGGCTCCAAAACCCACTCATTCAATGCTCACAAAGCTACTGACTTATTCAAGTTTTCTAGAATCAAAGGTTTCTAGCTCACCAGACTTATTCACCTCTGTTCCCCATCTCCTTTTCACTTCACAAACTCTGCACAAACTGGCTTCTTCCTCAGCGCTCTGCCAACTTGGCTGCTTCTCCTCTCCTACACGTGGCCTTCCTCTGCTCTCTTCCCGGCTTTCTGCCCTCCTCCTAGAACACAATCACTCTTCTCTCAAACAACATGATCTCTCTTCCTTTTAAAACCTTTTAGCGCGAAAGCCCTCCCCCAACACATATTAACATAATCATGCCCATTCCCAAGCAGGAAGAGCAACTAATATCATCACCTGGGCAACGGGCCTTGACTTAGGCAGCGCCATCTTTAACAAAGTGAGCATAATATATTTTATCTGCCCAACACCATGTGTCCGAATCAAATGCGAACCTGCATGGGCCAGGCGACTGTGATGGTGGCTGTGGCTACTGGCCTTACAATGTTCAACCATAAATGTAGGGAATCACCTCTCTGATCTTAGACCCTCTATCACTTTGATGAAGGAACTTTAGTTAAAAAGCCCTGAGTAGCTTGACCAGTCAATAGTACAGTGGATAGAGTGTCATACTGAAACATAAAGGACCAGGTTTCAAACTCCATAGTCGCTGGCTTGAGCATGGGCTCAACTGATTTGAGCACAGCTTACCAGCTTAAACACAAGGTCACTGGCTTGATTAAGGGGTCACTTGGAATGCTGAAGCAAACCCTCACCCCCCGACCCCCCTATCCCATCAAGGCACATATGAGAAGGCAATCAGTGAAGAACTAAGGTGCCACAACTAAGAATTGATGCTTCTCATCTCTCTGCCTTTCTGTCTGTCTGTCCCTATCTGTCCCTCACTCTGTCTCTCTCTCTCTCTGTCACCAAAATAAATAAATAAATAAATAAACAAACAAATAAAAGTAAATAAATAAATAAGAACCTGAGTATAAATGGTGATGTGAATGTAATCCCCTGTTGGGCAGATAAAATATGTTATGCTCATTTTGTTAAAGATGGCATTGCCCACAAGGAAGTTCATTGATATTAATGTGTGTGGGGGATGGGCTATAAGCAGGCAGGGGTATTATAGCCCAAGGCTTAGTTTTAAGAGTAAGCTTTTCCCCACACCCTCGACTGATTAGATGATGTAGGGTGGTGCACTCTCATGAGGACTCCTCCCATTATGCCTCAGATAAGTTACTTTTTATCAGAGACTTTCTTGTTTGTAGATTGGATTCAAGGTTTTGATTCTACACTATAAAGTGGGGCAGGCCATGAGCTTGCTCTCTCTTGGTTCCTGAGGTTAGCATTAGAGAGGAGAGCAGATTAAGGCCACGTGGAGG
Source organism: Rhynchonycteris naso (assembly GCA_037038555.1). Classification (NCBI taxonomy): domain Eukaryota; kingdom Metazoa; phylum Chordata; class Mammalia; order Chiroptera; family Emballonuridae; genus Rhynchonycteris; species Rhynchonycteris naso. Next base: position 264,791,189 of record CM072998.1, read on the forward strand.
AGGCCAGGAGTAGCAGCCAAGATGGCGGAGTGCTGAGGAAGAAGCCAGTTTGTGCAGAGTTTATTCAGGGAGAAGGAAGGAGATGGGAAACAGGGGTCCCCAAACTTTTTACACAGGGGGCCAGTTCCTCAGACCGTTGGAGGGCCGCCACATACAGTACTCCATATACTGACCACCAATAAAAGAGGTGACCCTTCCAGAAGTGTGGCGGGAGCCGGATAAATGGCCTCAGGTGGCCGCTATTTGGCCCACAGGCCATAGTTTGGGGACCTCTGTGCTAAAGCACCAGAAAAGCTAGCTGAATTTCAGTTACCTTGTTGGGTCCAAACACGGAGTTGTTGCTGACTAGCTTGCACTCTGCACAGTAGCTCTTGACATGCTTTCTTCCTGCTGTCCCCTGCTGGATATTTTGATGCAAATGTAGTATGGCTTGTATCAAAGTGCCACTTTATATTTGACTGTTTCATCGATGCAATTTTATCATTGCATATTAGACACACTGCAGAACCTGCTCTCTCCACAAAGGTGAAATCCTCTATCCATTTCTGATGAAAAGTATGATACTCCTCATCCTTTTTTCTTTTAGCCATCTTCTTTGTCAAAAGGGTTTCTGCAATTAGCTAGCTGACTACTTGAATAAAAAAAGGGAAGTTCACTTCCTGACCCCATAACAACCTGTGTATGTTACACATTTTCCAATAAAAATTTTGTGTTGTCTCGAAGGACAACTGTGATTGGCTCCAGTCACCTGCAACCATGAACCTGAGCGGTAGGAAATGAATGGATTGTAATACATGAGAATGTTTTGTATTTTTATTGCTATTATTTTTTTATTAAATATTTGTCTGCAAGCCAGATGCAGCTATCAAAAGAGCCACATCTGGCTCACAAGCCATAGATTCCCAACCCCTGACCTAAAGCTTAGTTTTAAGACTAAGCCTTTCCCAGCCTATTTAATGTTGGGTGATGCACTCTCATGAGGAATCCCATTATGCCTCAGATAAATGACTTTGTATCAGTGACTTCCTTATTTGTATATTAAATTAAAGGTTTTGATTTCTATACTATAAAATGGGAAAGACTGGGAGCTTTCTCTCTCAGTTCCTGAGATTAGCATTAGAGAGGAGAGCAGAGAAAGGCCATGAGGAAGAGAGGAGAAGCAGCCAAAATGGTGGAGTGCTGAAGGACAAGCAAGTTTGTGCAGAGTTTGTGTAAAGAGAAGGAGATGGAGAATAGAGGTGAATAAGGCTAATGAGGTAAAAACTGTTGAATCTAGGAAACTCGGATGAGTCAGTGGCTTTATAGCTCCTGAATGGAAAGGGAAGTGTTTTCTCACTGTGTATATTTCTTGCCTGCCGGGTGCAAACTAGGATTTAAGCTAATGGCCCACCAGTTCTTGGCTCCATTATTTCATATCATCTGTCTGAATCAAATGCTAACCTGCACGGGCTAGACGGCTGTGATGGTGGCTGTGGCTACTGGCTTTACATTATGCCTCATATTTTGATTTTTATTAACATTAATATATGAATGTACATTCATTAACTCTTTCTTGTTTTTTTTATTCTATTGTCATGAAACTTATAAAACTTCCACTTTATTCAATATCACTCTTTTCATAATGTGGGTCAAATAAGTTTGTAAATATGATATAGATGTTTGCTCGCTTATAGTTTGCATTGCTTGTGTGGGACAGGCTGTAAGGAGACAGATTCGGTATAGCCTAAGGCTTAGTTTTAAGACTAAACCTTTCCCACCCTAAGTGACTTTGTATGAGAGACTTGTTTGTATATTATATTAAAGGTTTTGACTTCTATACTATAAAAGAGAGCAGAAAAAAGGCCACATGGAGGAGAGGAGAAGCAGCCAAGATGGCAGAGTGCTGAGGGAGAAGCCAGTTTGTGCAGAGTTTATGCAGAGAGAAGGAGATGGGGAACAGAGGAGAATAAGTCTGGTGATCTAGAAACCTTTGACTCTAGGAAAGTAGGATGAGTCAGTGGCTTTGGGAGCCCTGAATGGAAAGGAAAGTATTTTCCCACTGTCTGTATTTCTTGCCCACTGAGTGCAATCTAGGATTAAAGCTAATGGCCCACCAGTTCTGGGCTCTGTTGTTTCATTACTGTCTGTCCTAATCAAATGTGAACCTGCATGGGCCAGGTGGCTGTGATGGTGACCGTGGCTACTGGCTTAACACATACATAGTATCAGTTGCTGTACTTTTATTCAAGTGTTTACTTCTATAATTCATCACTTAGCAGACACTGACATTGACAGATGTCAACTGTAATGGTTTTTACAACTGAAGCTTCTCTACACATGGCCTCTTTCTCTGTAAGATAAATCTAGAATTATTCAAAGGGTGGCACAAGAGATTCAAGAAGTAATAGAGGATAAACTGAATAGGTAAGCAGTTTTAAATATTAAGTTGCGTTAACTTTTCTTCCATTGAAGCCACAAAGCATGCCATATGGCTAACCCTGGAGGCCTTGTGTGCATGGATATAGGGAGGAATGAGTCATTGGGAGATAGTACTACAAAATCCAGCACATAAAATAATAGAAATACAATATTAAAGCCCAAACTTAAATTACTTATATTGTTATTTTTAATTTGGTCACATATTTTGTAATAGTGTGATTCTTTTAACAGTCATATATATATATATATATATATATATATATATATATATATATATATATATATATATATATATATATATATATATATATCCAGCTCTCCCTGTTTGAAACTTTCAGGCTACTCTTGGAAAATTTTGGAATTTTTCTTAACAGTTACATAAAATAGGTGACATTAACAAATGCAATTAGTCAATCAGTTGTCATTTTTTGTTAAATCCTGTTGCAGTATGGTTACAAGGCTCCCCACATTTTTTTTTTGCCAGAATTAAAGTATACATTTCTTATTTTAGTTTTATGCTTACAGTATAATACTCTGCATCAGTTATAACTTGTGTATATCCTTAAAATTATCAACTTAAATCACATCCAAACAAATAAAGAACATAAGGAAATGAATATTGAAATTAAAGTTATATAGCCTGACCAGACAGTGGCACAGTGGATAGAGCATCAGTCTGGGATGCAGAGGGCCTGCTTTGAAACCCCACAGTCGCCAACTTGACTATGGGCTCATCCAGCTTGAGCACGGGGTTGCTAGCTTGAGCATGGATTCATAGACATGATCCCATTATTGCTGGCTTGAGCCCAAAGGTCACTGACTTGAGGCCCAATATCACTGGCTTGAGCCCAAAGTTGCTGGTTTGAGCAAGGGGTCATTCGCTCAGCTATAGCTCCCCCATTAGTGCACATATGAGAAAGCCATCAATGAACAACTAAAACCACAATGAAGAATTGATGCTTCTCAACTTTCTCCCTTTCTGTAAGTCTGTTTCTCTCTCTCTGTCTCTCCCACTGTCCTTCTCACACACAAAAAAAAAGAAATTAAGGTTTTATATACAACTGTAATTTTTTCAATATGTAATTTAATTTTTGTTCCTAATGACAATGTATCAAGAAAGCTGTGTGCAAGAAGAGGAAGATGGTTTTCAATAACAAAGTAGCTTAATTAGACAATAGTAGCTTTCAGTATCTTTCTTCAATATTTACTTTGGTGTGGGGTGTTCTTGAAGAAATGGACTGTTAATCCCATGGAAGGATTAATTTGTGAAAGCTCAGTCACCCAAACACACATGATTAAACTCTACTATGAAAATCTCGTTTCATTGAAATATGAAGGTAAAATGTATAAATCATTGCTAAATCAGCAGCATATGTAATCAGTTTTTTTTCTATCCACATTTTAAATTAATTCTATTGATTCAATTCTAATACTGAAAGTCAGAAACATTGGGCCAAACTGAAAACAGGCTAGTGAGCTCCAAAAAAAAAGTTTATTTTAAAAATTCCAAAATGGATGTACCTTGGTAACATTATACGGAGTGAAATAAGTAAAGGAGAAAAAAAAAACTGAGAACAGCATGATTTCATACATAGGTGGGACATAAAAGTGAGACTATGAGACATGGACAAGAGAGTGGTGGTTACAAGGTGGAGGGAGGGTGGGGAGGGTGGGATAGGGAGAAGGGGAGGGGCACAGGGAAAACTAGATAGAAGTTGACAGAGGATAATTTGACTTTGGGTGATGGGTATGCTACACAATTGAATGATAAAATAATCTGGAGATGTTTTCATTGTACATATGTACCCTGATTTATTGGTGTCACCCCATTAAAATTAATAAAAATAAAAAATTCCAGGATGCAGGTGGGCTGAGACCAACAAAGGGTGTCAGCCCTGAGCTACAGAAGAGAGCATTAGATATAGGGTTGCTGATGGTATTTGTTGGCATGGGGTTGGGTGCACCTGCACATACTTAGAATAGCATATTTTGGTTTATGGCCTTGGTCACTGATCTGACAACGGCAAGAGGAGGGGTATTCAGCTGCAGAAACACTTCTCTGCAAGTTCTTCTTTGTAGCTCAGGCCTAATCAGTGTGGTTCTATCTTGTTGCCTTGGTAAATCTTAAAGAGCCCAGAAGTCAAGAATCTCACAGGAACAGCTGGGTCCTGGTGCCTCTAGTCCTGTGCCTAGGCTTTAACAAACAATGATTGTGATTTAAACTCCCCTAATTGTCAGGTGTCTCCCCAATGTAAACTTTTTCTGGCATTCCTGCAAAGGTAAACTTTTTGCTACATTTCAAAGTAAAGGCCAGGAAGCAATTAAGAGAGAGAATAGCAAGCAGATTAACTACAAGCTCACAGTAGGGGATGAGACTGATCTATTTTTTGCCCGTCCTCCTCCTCTTGGCCTGCACTATTTTCATGATGGCAGCTGAGTAGTCATTTTATCTATCAAATAAAACACTTTAAAAATGTAAAATCCTTATTACAAGTATATTGGAAATACTCTTATGATTAAATATTGTTCTGTAACATTAGGATATTGGTGGTTTTGATGTATTACAATAATACAATAATGCAATAACAACCTTATGATGTAGTGCTATAATATATCATCAAAGTGGTTCTCTCAGAAAATTAAGGAGAATGATGGTATTTGTAAGACTTTGGGTAAATAATTTATAACTTTCTGAACTATTTATATCAAGAGAAAGAAATGGAAAAGTAAGAAAAATACATGCATATTCATCAAAGATCTAAAAGGTATGGTATGATAAATCATAACTGAGTATAATATTTAGGGAAACAAATGTGAAAAGTAAAGGAAAACACTTTTGCTCAATAGTTTTTCTCATTAATAAGTTTTGGCAGAAATCTATGAGCAACATGATAAAAAATACATATTTGTGTTTATTTTGTGATAGGATTTTATAGATTGTGTGTATCTATCTAATATAATAATCAAATCTCTATATCATTAAATTATGTTGAAAAGAAATATAAACTGATTTATTTTCTTCATATATTTTGTTCTATTATTTAGCAATAACCTTATAACTTAGAAATTAAAATATATTTATTATCACACTTGTTCTATTATTATAATTATTGTTTATATAGTTTTATACCATTTAACTTTTTAAATGTACTAATTTTTTGGTACAGCTAGCACTCAACTTACGACCACAATTGGTTTTGACAGACTGGTTGTAACACGATTTGGTCATCAGTTGAGTAGGCTATATGTACAGTACTGTGAAATGATGTTATAAAAATCTTTAAGTCATATTTTATCATAATTTTCTTTCATTATTGTTACATATCATAATTTTCTTTGTTCATTTTATGACATTTGTATCATCTCTACACCATTTTGTTTCTTATTTTTACATTCATCAGGTTTATGTAAAACATTGCATTACCAGTACAACTGGTTTAATATTTGCAAAACATACAAAATTACAAAGTACAGGTGCATACAAAAACTGTTCCAGACGCGGAGCAGTCGTGGCTAGCGATTGTGGTCATAAAGTCAAATGGTAGTAAGTTTCATAGGTCGTAAGTCGATCAATACCTGTATAATTAAAATAATGTAAAACATTAACATTATGACAAGGGCAATTCAATAATTGTTAATTACTTATTTTATAGCAAAGTGTAAATATGAGAAAATGTGAACTCTGCTTTAGTGTGAAATGTTTAGATTAATAAATTATTCATAGTGATAAGTACATTTGAGAAAAGCTTTATAGCTCTTGTATGACAGACTTCTAAGTCAATCATGATAACTCATCCTTGGAAGAAGGTCACTGAGATCACAATTCTTCAATCTAGGCAAATAATATAGGCAAAGTATTTGTGGTCTACTGACAATAGCTTTAGAATTTAGACAAGGGGTAATGTAAAAGTTCAACTAAAAATTCACTGACTCTGATACTCTGATACTCACATTTTATAATGTATATCCCAATTCACAAATTATTTACTATTGTTTGATTAATGAAAACATTTCTATTGCCTGACTCTAGTAAAAGTCAGTGAAAATTTGTGTAAATATTAATAACTACTTATACTAATCAATGGAAACAGCTCAATATCATCATCTATCTCAACAACATAAGCAAAATATAAAATGTCACTTTGATTGATGTTCATATGTATTCTTAAAATGAGAGGTTATATGAGCTAATTATTGTCATTAATATTTTTATAAATTATTTATACTTTATATCTTTGATGTGGAATACATCTTACTATTACTCCTTATGTTTATTTTAATAAACTAAATGGTATTTCATTGTGTTCAACATCTGTACCATTCAGGAAATTTAATTGCATTTTTTTGTTACAATTTATATAATAATATAAAGTTTCCGCTTTTTGCCAGAATGTTCCCTTTATTTCCAAAAAAATCTTTTAGAAAAAATTCTGAGAATATGTATATAAATTTTAAATAATACAAGATTATAAACATTAGGGAATAATCTCTAAAGAAAAATATGAACACTTACATTTGAGCCTAAAAGAAAATAGAAACATATATAAATTGGAAATTTTCACTTGTAAACTAAAAGAGCATGGAATTCAACCATAGTGGATGGTTTCTGAACAAAAATCTTTGCAAGTCACTATCATAATGTGCAAATATGAAGATTTTAAGATACTTTAAATCTGATTTTTTTTATTTTTGTGTCGAAATTTATGTTCATTATTTCCCCTTATCAGTGTTACAAGCATGACACTGTTTTCTTGAAATAAAACAAAATCTACAAACAAAACAAACAAAGCCAAACAAAACAATAATGGAATTCTTTAGCACACTACCTTCCTGACTGCAAATTTAACCCTCTTCTCTATTTGAAAGTCACCTACAGTTTTCTGCACTTGGCCATTTATTCCATGTGATTCAACGGCTTTCACAAGTCCTCAATAATTTGCCAGTTGATAAACACAAAGCATCAGGTTTATCTCATTTGACCTCTCAATAGAAATGTCAGAGTTCTCCCGAGGCAAAATAATGTTCTGGTTATTATTATTATTTTTTTTGACAGAGACACTGAATCAGAGAGAAGGACAGATAGGAACAGACAGACAAGAGGGAGAGAGATAAGAAGCATCAATTCTTTGTTGCAGCTTCTTAGTTATTCATTGATTGCTCGATTGCTTTTTCATATGTGTATTTACTAAGTGGCATCACCAGAGCGAGTGACCCCTTACTCAAGCCAGCAACTTTGGGCTCAAGCCAGAGACCTTGGGCTTCAAGCCGGCAAACTTTGGACTAACTCTAGAGACCATGGGCTCATGTCTATGATTCCATGCACAAGCCAGCAACCCCATGCTTAAGCTGGTGAAGCCATACACAAGCTGTTGACCTCGGGGTTTTGAACCTGGGTCCTCCGCATCCCATTCCAAAGCTATATCCACTGCCCTACCACCTGGTGAATCAATAATGTTCTTATTTCCTTCCTATATCTCTGGTTTACTTCTGCCTCTCTTCTTTTTTAGGACAATTTCTAAGTTTAGCATTTATCATATATTTTACCATCTTCCCCATCGTTCTTAAAGATTCTTCACTTTAGCTAGTTGTTATGTGATTTTTCACACTGATAAGAACTCTGGCAGAGCTTCCCCTCCATTTCTTTGGCTACCAGGATCCTCAGGGCTCAACTCCATTGTAGTGTATTTATTTCCTGGAATGACCGAGGGAGAAGGTTCACAGAATCCTCTGGCTGGGTTGGGACAACAAGAGTCAGTCCTGTCCTTTGTTTAAGCTTTATATCTATGTAAAGCCAGTAGCCATGGCCACCATAAGAGCCACCTGGTCTGTGCAGGTTCGCATTTGATTTGGACAGACAGTAATGAAACCATGGAGCCAAAAACTGGTGGCCTTTAATCCTAGCTCACTCCCGGCAGGTGAGAAATACACACAGTGGGAAAACACTTCCCTTTCCATTCAGTGCTCCCAAAGCCACTGACTCATATGAGTATTCCTAGTATGAGGAATCAAATGCCTCACCAGCCTTATTCACCTTTGTTCCCCATCTCCTTCTGTCTGCACAAACTGCAAAAACTGGCTTCTCCTTCAGCACTCCGCCATCTTGGCTGCCTTTCCTCTGCCATCCTAATGGCAAGAACCACGCAAGAGAGCCCCTACTATGTCTTACCCTATAGTGTACAAATGAAAGCCTTTAAGCCAATATACAAATAAGGAAGTCTCTGTGTTGGTCAAATAAGTTGCATGATGTAGGGTGGTGCACTCTCATGAGGAATCCCACTTATGCCTCAGATAGGTGACTTTGTATCAGAGACTTCCCTGTTTGTAGATTGGATTGAAGGTTTGGATTTCTGCACTATAAAGTGGGGCAGACTGGGAGCTAGCTCTCTCGGTTCCTGAGGTTAGTATTAGAAAGGAGAGCAGATTAAGGACACGTGGAGGAGAGAAGCAGGAGGAGAGAAGCAGCTAAGATGGCAGAATGCTGAGGAAGAAGCCAGTTTGTGCAGAGTTTGTGTAGAGAGAAGGAGATGGGAAACAGAGGTGAATAAGTCTGGTGAGCTAGAAACCTTTTGATTCTAGGAAACTCGGATAAGTCAGTAGCTTTGTGAGCACTGAATGAGTGGGTTTTGGAGCCCATTGTGAGTTTTTGCTTACCCGCTGGGTGCAAGCTAGAATTAAAGCTGATGGCTCACCAGTTTTTGGCTCCATTGTTTCATTACCGTCTGTTCAAATAGAATGCAAAACTGCACTGGCCAGGCGGCTGTGATCCTGACCCTGGCTACTGGCTTTACACCAGACGTGTTCACCTCTTTTCCCCATCTCCTTCTCTCTGCACAAATTCTGCACAAAATGGCTTCTTCCTCAGCACTCTGCCATCTTGGCTGCTTCTCCTGGCCTCCACGTGGTCTTACGCTGCTCTCCTACAGCATGGGCTCCTCCTAGAACATAATCACTCTTCTCCCGAACAACGTCATCTCTCTTCCTTTTAAATTCTTTTGGCTTGAAAGTTCTCCCCCAACACATATTAACATAATCATGCACATCTGTAAAGCCAGTAGCCGGGGTCACCATCACAGCAGCCTGACCCATGCAGGTTCGCATTGGTTTCGAACAGTTGGTAATGAAACAATGGAGCCAAGAACTGGTGAGCCATCAGCTTTAATTCTAGCTTGCACCCGGCGGGCAAGCAAAAACACACACTGGGCTCCAAAACACACTCATTCAGTGCTCACAAAGCTACTGACTTATCCGAGTTTCCTAGCATCAAAGCTTTCCAGCTCACCAGACTTATTCACCTCTGTTTCCCATCTCCTCCTGCACAAACTCTTCACAAACTGGCTTCTCCCTCAGCACTCTGCCATCTTGGCTGCTTCTCCTGGCCTCCATGTGTCCTTACTCTGCTCTACTCTCTATACTAATCCCAGGAACCGAGAGAGAGAGATCAAGCTACTGGTCTCTCCCGCTTTATAGCATAGACTCAAAACCTTTAATCCAATTATACATACAAGAAAGTCTCTGATACAAAGCCACCCATCTGAGGCATAATGGGATTCCTCAAGAGTGCACCACCCTACATTATCCAATCAGTCAAGGGTGTGGGGAAGAGCTTACTCTTAAACTAAGCCTTAGGCTATAATGCCCCGGCCTGCTTACATTACAACTTTTCCCCTCACAGCCATCACAAGCATAAGGGCAAATAATATCACCTGGGTGACGGGCTTCCATGTGGGCAGCACCATCTTTAACAAAGTGAGCATAATATATTTTATCTGCCCAACACCATCCCAAGCAATCACCTGGACAATGGGCTTCCACGTGGGCAGTGCCATCTTTAACAAAGTGAGCATAATATATTTTATCTGCCCAACACTGACCTTGAACTAGAAATAAATAATTTCACAAAACATGAGTAATTTGCAATCAGATTCTGTTAGAAAATGAGACAGATAAAGAGTGGAGTAATTGGAGTCCTTTGGCATTCTCTGCTGGTATTAAGATTCTTAAGTATTCCATGTTTTGAGCAAATGAGTTAATAAAATTGTACTTTTTGAGTTTGCTCACTTTTATAGTTAAAACATGGAGCTGAGCAGCCTTGTGTGTGCCTGCCCTCAGAGTTGGGCAGTTGATTGCAAATTACGGATTACAGTCCTGCTTGGGAGGGGCCATTGTTTTGCTAATGTTTTCTGGAGGAGGGTTCTTTGTGGGCCCAAGCAGTTTTGCAGAGAGTGAGAAGGAGTGCAGAGGAGGAACCAGAGCTGAGGTGCTTTGCGAGCTCTGTTGAGACTATAGGGGTCCTTGAATACAGGAGGAACCAGAAATTCTCCTATTTGTGGAACCAGAGAATGCATCATATCTTTGGGAGCCCTGAATGTAAGGGAAATATTTTCCTTTTGTGTTTGCTAGTGAGTCGGTGTGAGACTTTAAATAAGGAATGATCAACCATTTTTTGGCTCCACTGTTCTTTATTGTCTGTCCGAATCCAATGAGAACCTGTATGGCCATGACGGCTGTGACCCCTGGCCATACACAATGTATGTGCAATCAAATTAGCACATTGTCTCTTCTAGTGAGAAGCACCAAGGGTATTTTTATTCTTCACTGTTGGGCAGATAAAATATAATATGCTCACTTTGTTAAAGATGGAGCTGCCCACATGGAAGCCCATCACCCAGGTGATATTATTTGCCCTTATGCTTGGGATGGGTGTGGGGAAAGGCTGTAATGTAAGCAGGCCAGGTCGTTATGGCCTAAGGCTTGGTTTTAAGAGTAAATTCTTCTCCACACCCTTGACTGATTGGATGATGTAGGGTGGTGCACTCTCCTGAAGAATCCCATTATACAGAGACTTCCTTGTTCGTATAATTGGATTAAAGGTTTTGATTCCACAGTATAAAGTGGAAGAGACCAGTAGCTTGATCTCTCTCTTTTGGTTCTTGGTTCCTGAGGTATTAGAGAGGAGAGCAGATTAAGGCCATGTGGAGGAGAAGTAGCCAAAATGGCAGAGTGCTGAGGAAGAAGCCAGTTTGTTAAGAGTTTGTGCAGGAGGAGATGGGAAACAGTGGTGAATAAGTCTGGTGAGCTAGAAACCTTTGATTCTAGGAAACTCGGATAAGTCAGTAGCTTTGTGAGCACTGAATGAGTGGGTTTTGGAGCCCAGTGTGTGTTTTTGCTTGCCCGCCAGGTGCAAGCTAGAATTAAAGCTGATGGCTCACAAGTTTTTGGCTCCATTGTTTCATTACCGACTGTTCGAATACAATGTGAACCTGCATGGGTCAGGCAGCTGTGATCCCGGCCTTGACTACTGGCTTTACATTCACCCTTTATCAGACACATTTACTGTATTTCTCACATGCACTATTTTTTTGATGCACATACTTCATTTCTGATCCTAATTTTGATACTTTTTTTTTGTATTTTTTCGAAGCTAGAAGCAGGGAAGGAGTCAGACAGACTCCCGCAAGTGCCCAACCGGGGTCCACCGGGCATGCCCACCGGAGACGATGCTCTGCCTGTTGGGCAGATAAAATATATTATGCTCACTTTGTTAAAGATGGCACTGCCCACATGGAAGTTCGTTGATATTAATGTGTGTTCTGGAACAGGCTGTGGGCAGGCCAGGTCATTATAGCCTAAGACTTAGTTAAAGAGTAAGCTCTTCTCCACACCCTTGACTGATTGGATGATGTAGGGTGGTGCACTCTCCTCAGGAATCCCATTATACAGAGACTTCCTTGTTTGTATAATTGGATTAAAGGTTTTGAGTCTATCCTATAAAGTGGGAGAGACCAGTATCTTGAGCTCTCTCTCTTGGTTCCGGAGGTTAGTATGAAAAAGAGAGCAGATTAAGGCCATGTGGAGAGGAGAAGCAGCCAAGATGGCAGAGTGCTGTGAGAGAGAAGCCAGTTTGTTAAGAATTTGTGCAGGAGGAGATGGGAAACAGAGGTGAATAAGTCTGGTGAGCTAGAAAACTTTGATTCTAGGAAACTCGGATAAGTCAGTAGCTTTGTGAGCACTGAATAAGTGGGTTTTGGAACCCAGTGTGTGTTTTTGCTTGCCCGCCAGGTGCAAGCTAGAATTAAAGCTGATGGCTCACCAGTTCTTGGCTCCTGTGTTTTATTACCGACTGTTCGAATCAAATGCGAACCGGCACAGGTCAGGCAGCTGTGATCCTGACCCTGACTACTGGCTTTACACTGCCCATCTGGGGTATTGCTTTATTGCAGATGGAGCCATTCTAGCGCTTGAGGTGAAGGCCATGGAGCCATCCTGTAAGGCCAGTATCCACGGCCACAATCACAGCCACCTGGACCGTGAAGGTTTGAATTTGATTCTGACAGATGATAATGAAACAATGGAGCCAAGAACTGGTGGGTTATTACCTTTAACCCTAGTTTGCACCTGGCAGGCAAGAAACACACACAGTGGGAAAACACTTTCCTTTCCATTCTGGGCTCCCAAAACCACTGACTTATCCAAGTTTCCCAGAATCAAAAGCTTCTAACCTCACCAGCCTTATTCACCTCTGTTCCCCATTTCCTTCTCTCTGCACAAACTGGCTTCTCCTTCAGTACTCTGCCATCTTGGCTGCTTTTCCTCTGCAATGCTAATAGCAGGAACTGAGAGAGAGTGAGCGCCTGCTCTGCTCCATTATAGTGTAGAAATTAAAACCTTTAAGCCAATATACAAATAAGGAAGCTTTGATACAAAGTCACTTATCTGAGGCATAAATGGAATTCCTCATAAGAGTGCACCACCCCACATCATGCAACAATCAAAGGTGTGGGGAAAAGCTTAGTTTTGAAAAGATCCTAGTATTAAAAGGACGGGGAAGGCTTAGTCTTAAAACCAAGCCTAGGTGATAATGACTTTGCTGGCTTAATACCCAATGCAAAGTATAAGCAAGCAAACATATATATCATATTTACACACTTATTTGACTGACACATCCTCAGCACCCAAGCCAAATTTGTTCCAATGGAGCCTTGGCTGTGGGAGGAGAAGAGAGAGATAGGGAGGGAGGAGAGTGAGAGGGGTGGATAAACAGATGGGAGCTTCTCCTGTGTGCCCTGACTAGGAATTGAACCTGGGACTTCCACACACTAGGCTGATGCTCTACCACTGGGCCATTCTGCCAGGGCTGATACTTCTAATAATAAACTGTCTGATCTTTACTCCTCATTTAATCTTGTAGACGAATGTTGGGCAGATAAAATATATTATGTTCACTTTGTTAAAGATGGTGCTGCCCACGGGCAAGTTTTAAGAGTAAGCTTTTCCCCACACCCTTGACTGATTGGATGATGTAGGGTGGTGCACTCTCATGAGAAATCCTCCCAGTATGTCTCAGATAAGTGACTTTGTATCAGAAACTTCCTTGTTTGTAGATTAGATTAAAGGTTTTGAATTTATGCTATAAAGTGGGTAAGACCAGGAGCTTGCTCTCTCTCTCTCTCGGTTCCTGAGGTTAGTATAAGAAAGCAGAGCAGATTAAGGCCACATGGAAGAGAGGAGAAGCAGCCAAGAGGGTGGAGTGCTAAGGAAGAAGCCAGTTTGTGCGGAGTTTGAGCAGGAAGAGATGGGGAACAGTGGTGAATAAGTCTGGTGAGCTAGAAGCCTTTGATTCTAGGAAACTTGAATAAGTCAGTAGCTTTGTGAGCACTGAATGACTGGGTTTTGGAGCCCAGCATGTGTTTTTGCTTGCCTGCCAGGTGCAAGCTAGAATTAAACCTGATGGCTTACCAGTTCTTGGCTCCGTTGTTTCATTGCTTGCCTGCCGGGTGCAAGCTAGAATTAATCCTGATGGCTTACCAGTTCTTGGCTTCATTGTTTCATTGCTTGCCTGCCAGGTGCAAGCTAGAATTAAAGTTGATGGCTTACCAGTTCTTGGCTCCGTTGTTTCATTACCGTCTGTTTGAATCTTATGCGAACCTGCATTGGCCAGGCAGCTGTGATGGTGTCCCTGGCTACTGGCATTATACTAGGAAACTCGAATAAGTCAGTAGCTTTGTGAACCCTGAATGAGTGGGTTTTGAAGCCCAGTGTGTGTTTTTGCTTGCCCGCCAGGTGCAAGCTAGAATTAAAGCTGATGGCTCTCCAGGTATTGGCTCTGTTGTTTCCTTATCGACTGTCCGAATCTAATGCGAACCAGCATGGGTCAGGCATCTGTGATGGTAGCCGCGGCTACTGGCTTTACAATGGCCAGCACCATTTTGGCCATGCAGGTTCTCAATGAATTCAAATAGATTCTAAAGAAATAGTGGAGCCAAAAAATGGTGGTCTGTTCCCTTTTTTTTTTTTTTTTTTGTGACAGAGACAGAGAAAGAGACAGAGAGAGGAACAGATAGAGACAGACAGACAGGAAGAGAGAGATAAGAAGCATCAATTCTTCATTGCAGCATCTAAATCAGGGGTGCTCAATATGTTGATCTCAAAGGAAGTGTGGGTAGATCACATGACATTAAAAAGACATTTGTCTTTTGATGGGCACACAGGGTAGCCAATCTGACGTCTGAACTTTTGACACCCTATGCATGCGCGTTAACCCACGTTAACTTGTTCAGTTACATTGCTGCTAGTTAGCCTTCAATTTATTTAAACTAAATACAACAAAGGGTATAAAAATGAGTGCTATAGCTGGTCCGAGTAAGAAGCCTAAAACCTACCACTTTCATACAGAATGGGAGAGGATTTTTTTCACTATGTCATATTCTAAGTGTATTTGCCTCATCTGTTTGTGTGTCATTGCTATTCCAAAGAAGGGAAATGTGGAGCAGCTTTTTTAGACTGTTCATAAAAACTATGACATTGACTTTCCTCTGAAAAGAGAGCTGAGAAGGAGAAAGGTGAAAGAAGAATACACAATATTAAATAGTAATAATAGTAACTTAACTAATGATAATATAGAAGAAATAAATTTATGGTTTGCATTTTTATTGTAGGTAGATCATTTTGACTTGGTCATCTTATAAGTAGGTCGCAAGCTGAAAAAGTGTAGGCACCCTGATCTAAATTGTTCATTGATTGCTTTCTCATATGTGCCTTGATAAAGGGCTACAGCGGACTGAGTGACCCTTTCTTTGCTCAAGCCAGCGATCTTGGGTTCAGGCTGTTGAGCTTTGCTCAAACCAGGTGAGCCTTCGCTCAAGCCAGCAACGTCGGGGTTTCAAACATGGGTCCTCTACATCCCAGTCCAATGCTCTATCCACTCTGCCACTGCCTGGTCAGGCTATGTGGGCCAATCTATTATTAAAATCTCACACCAGCTGATGAGCAAATAGACAGGGAAAACAATTCCCTTTCATTCAGGGCTCCCAAAGCCCTGACACATTCTCTGGCTCCACAATCAGGAGAATCTTCTCTGGTTCCTCCTATAATCAAAGGCCTTGCCAGTCTCAGCATAACACTCATGGCCCATCAGCTCTGGTTCCCCATCTGCACTCCTTCTCTGCAAACCTGGCTTCTTTCTGCCTCTTCTCCTCTGTGAAACAGGCTGGAAGCTATCAAAATCCCTCCTGCAGGAAATATTAGAAAAACAATGGCCCCTCCTAAGCAAGAATGAATCTGCAATTTGCAATCAACTGCCCTGCTCTGAGGGCAAGCACACATATGGCTGCCCAGTGCTACCTTTTAAAGATACAAGTGAGCAAACTCAAAAAATACAAATTTTACAAATTCATTTGCTCATAACCTTGACTAGAGGGCTCCACCAGAGCAAGTGACCTGTTGCTCACGCTAGCAACCTTTGGGCTCAAGCCAGTGAACATGGGGTCATGTCTATGATCTCACGCTCAAGCCAGCAGCCTCAGGGTTTTGAACCTGGTCCTCTAGATAGGCCGATGCTCTTTCCACTGCAACACCTCCAGGTCAGGAAAAACAGCATTTTTTTTTAACTAAAATAAAAAAAAAAATGTTTTAAGAAGTGAAACTGTTTGCAGTTTAACATTTTAAATATTATTTTGAGCTAAGCAGGGCAAACCAGTTACCTAAAGGTAATGCCATGTTTCCCCGAAAATAAGACAGTGTCTGTTGGGCAGATAAAATATATTATGCTCGCTTTGTTAAAGATGGCACTGCCCACGTGAAAACCCATCACCCAGGTGATATTAGTTGCCATTATGCTTGGGATGGGCATAATTATATTATTGTGGCGGGGGGGGGCAGGCTGTAAGTAGACAGGGTCATTATAGCCAAAGACTTAGTTTTAAGACTAAGCTTTTCCCCACACCCTTGACTGATTGGATGACATAGGGTGGTGTACTCTCATGAGAAATCCCATTATGCCTCAGATGAGTGATTTTGTATTAGAGACTTTCTTGTTTGTAGATTGGATTAAAGGTTTGGATTTCTACATTATAAAGTGGGGCAGACTGGGAGCTAGCTCTCTCTTGGTTCCTGAGGTTAGCATTAGAGAGGAGAGCAGATTAGGGCCATTAAGGCCATGTGGAAGAGAGGAGAAGCAGCCAAGATGGCGGAGTGCTGAGGAAGAAGCCAGTTTGTGCAGAGAGAAAAAGATGGGAAACAGAGGTTGTTGGGCAGATAAAATATATTATGCTCACTTTGTTAAAGATGGCGCTGCCATCATGGAAGTTCATTGATATTAATGTGTGTTCTGGGACAGGCTGTGGGCAGGCCGGGTCGTTATAGCCTAAGGCTTAGTTTTAAGAGTAAGCTTTTCTCCACACCCTTGACTGATTGGATGATATAGGGTGGTGCACTCCTGAGGAATCCCATTATGCCTCAGATGGGTGACTTTGTATCAGAGACTTTCTTGTTTGTAGATTGGATTAAGGGTTTGGATTTCTACACTATAAAGTGGGACAGACCAGTAGCTTGCTCTCTCAGTTCCTGCTATCACCATTGCAGGGGCCTCCCTGATCCCTTGCCCTCCATGGGAAAAGCTGGTTTTCTGCTTTTCCCTTGTCTTCTCTTGTGGCTTGCCTGTCCTGATGAGTCACCAATAAACAGAATAGCCTACCATCCTCTGACTCTGCCATTTTTTCACCGCCAGCCCTTATCCAATGGGAACCTGCATGTGAATCGCCACGATGGTGGCTCCTGGTCTTACAGAGGTGAATAAGTGTGGTGAGGTAGAAATCCTATGCAAACCTGCATGTGAATGGCCACAATGTCACTCCTGGCTTTACAGTGGCTCATATTAATTTTTGCTCCTAAAGACACATTAGGTCTTATTTTCAGGGGATGTCTTATTTTTCTATGAACAAGAATCCACATTTATTTTTGAACAAAAAAATCAACACTTATTAAAATACTGTAGTTATGTCATCACAAACATCAGCATAACTAGCCAAACTCTGAATTCCATCAAGAATTTCTTGTGACTCTATTCCATGTACAACAATCTATCATTTCCCCAGAAATAAGACACTGTCTTATATTAATTTTTGCTCCTAAAGATGCACTAGATCTTATTTTCATGGAGGTCTTATATTTCTAAGCTTGATAAAAATTGCACTAGGTCTTATTTTGGGGGGATGTCTTATTTTCGGGGAAACAGAGTGTTTATTGAGTTTTGATCAATTTCTATATTCATGAAACATCATATATATATATGTGTATATATATATATATATATATACATATATATATATGTAAAATTTTCATCTATATCAGAAAGCATACTTTTGCTCCAGCCTAGCTAACCCTTCTCCAAGCAATTGTTGTTCTGAAATCTATATTATAGATTAGTTTTACCTATTCTGTTGAGAAGTTAAGTGACAGTCTAATGGGAGTTCCCTTGTAAATAACCAACAGCTTTCCTCTTGTTGCTCTTAAAATTTTCCCTTTGTCTTTAACTTTGCCATTTTAATTATGACTTGTCTTGGTGTAGGCCTCTTTGAGTCTATCTTGTTTGGAACTCTTTGCTTTTTGGACTTGAATGTCTTTTTTCTTCACCAGGTGTAAAGCCAGTAGTCGCGGCCAAGGCCACTATCACAGCCACCTGGCCCGTGCAGATTCACATTAGATTTGGACAGTTGGTAATGTGTAAAGCTAGTAGTCAAGGCCACCATCACAGCAGCCCGACCCACGCAGGTTCACATTGGATTCGAACAGTCGGTAATGAAACACAGGAGCCACGAACTGGTGAGCCATCAGCTTTAATTCTAGCTTGCACCCGGCGGGCAAGCAAAAACACACACTGGGCTCCAAAACCCACACATTCAGTGCTCACAAAGCTACTGACTTATCCGAGTTTCCTAGAATCAAAGGTTTCTAGCTCACCAGACTTATTCACCTCTGTTCCCCATCTCCTCCCGTACACACTCTTAACAAACTGGCTTCTTCCTCAGCACTCTGCCATCTTGGCTGCTTCTCCTGGCCTTCACATGGCCTTACTCTGCTCTCCTCTCTAATACTAACCTCAGGAATCCAGGAACCGAGAGAGCGATCTAGCTACCAGTCCGCCCACTTAATAGCATAGATAATCCAAACCTTTAATTCAATTATACATACAAGAAAGTCTCTGATACAAAGCCACCCATCTGAGACATAATGGGATTTCTCAGGAGAGGGCACCACCCTACATCATCCAATCAGTCAAGGGTGTGGGGAAGAGCTTACTCTTAAACTAAACCTTAGGCTATAATGACCTGGCCTGCCTACATTACAGCTTTTCCCCCACAGCCATCTCAAGCATAAGGGCAAATAATATCACCTGGATGACGGGCTTCCATGTGGGCACCGCCATCTTTAACAAAGTGAGCATATTATATTTTATCTGCCAAACAGTAATGAAACAATAGAGCCAAGAACTGGTGAGCCATCAGCTTTAATCCTAGCTTGCACCCGGCGGGTAAGCAAAAACACAAACTGGGCTCCCAAACCCAGTCATTCAGTGCTCACAAAGCTACTGACTTATCCAAGTTTCCTAGAATCAAAGGTTTCTAGCTCACCAGACTTATTCACCTCTGTTCCCCATCTCCTCCAGCGCAAACTCTGCACAAATTGGCTTCTCCCTCAGCACTCAGCCATCATGGCTGCTTCTCCTGGCCTCCACAAGGCCTTAATCTGCTCTCCTTTCTAATACTAACCTCAGGAACCAAGAGAGAGCAAGTTCCCGGTCTGCCCCACTTTATAGCATAGATTCAAGACCTTTAATCCCCTCTACAAACAAGAAAGTCTCTGACACAAAGTCTCATCTGAGGCACAGTGGGATTCCTCATGAGAGTGCACCACCCTACATCATCCAATCAGTCAAGGGTATTGGGAAAAGCTTACTCTTAAAAGTAAGCCTTAGGCTATAACAACCGGGCCTGCCCACAGCCTGTCCCCGAACACACATTAATATCAACGAAACTCCATGTGGGCAGCACCATCTTTAACAAAGTGAGCATAATATTTTTATCTGCCCAACACCAGGTTAGGGAAATTTTTGGTCATTATTCCTTTAAATAGGTTCTGGATTTTTTGCTTTCATTATTTTAAAGAATGGAACAAAAAAATTGTTAGGTTTATAAGGAACTATAAAAATCCTCAAATAGCCAAAGTAACCCTAAGGAAAAAAAAACGAAGCTGGGGGCATTACAATACCTGCCTTCAAATTATGTTATAGAGCCATGATAATCAAAATAGCATGGTATTGGCAGAAAAAGAGACACTCAGACCAATGGAACAGAATAGAGAGCCCAGAAATAAAACCACATATATATGGTAAAATCATCTTTGATAAAGAAGTCAAAAACACCTAATGGAAAAAAGAAAGCCTCTTCAATAAATAGTGCTGGGAAAACTGAAGAGTCACGTTCAAAAGAATGAAACTCAACTACAGTTTGTCTCCTTGCACCAAAATTAATTTAAAATGGATTAAGACCTAAATATAAGACCTGAAACAATAAATTACATAGAAGAAAACATAGGTACTAAACTCATGGACCTTGATTACAAAGAGCATTTTATGAATTTGACTCCAAAGGCAGGGGAAGTGAAGGCAAAGATAAATGAATGGGATTACATCAGACTAAAAAGCTTTTGCACAGCAAAAGATACTGTCAACAAAACAAACAGCCAACTAAATGGGAGATGATATTTTCAAACAACAGCTCAGGTAAGGGCCTAATATCCAAAATATACAAAGAACTCTCAAAACTCAACAACAAAGAAGCAAACAATCAAATAAAAAATAGGAAGAGGATATGAACAGACACTTCTCCCAGCAAGAAATACAAATGGCCAACAGTTATATGAAAAGATGCTCATCTTTATTAGCTATTAGAGAAATGCACATTAAAACTACAATGAGATACCACATCACACCTGTTAGATGAACTATTATCAATAAGACAGGCAATAACAAGTGTTGGAGAGGCTGTGGAGAAAAAGGAACCCTCATTCACTGTTGGTGAGAATGTAAAGTAGTACAACCACTATGAAAGAAAGTATGGTGGTTCCTCCAAATATTGAGAATAGAACTACCATTCTTCTCCTTCTGGTACCACTATTATGCAGACGTTGTTGCTATTCATATTGTCCCAAAGGTCCTTTAAACTGTCCTTATTCATTTCATTTTTTTTTCTTTATGCTGCCTTTAATTGGATTTATTTTCTACCTTGTTTTCCAAATAGCTGATTAACTCTTCTGCTTCATTCAACCTACTGTTTTTTTCTTCCTGTGTATTCTTAATATTTGATATTGTAATCCTCATTTCTGACTGGTTCCTTTTTACGGTTTCTATGTCCTTTTATTTTTTTAATGTTTTTAATTTCTTGATCTTAGAGAGAGGGAGAGAGTAAAAGAGAGATAGAAACATTGATCTGTTCCTGTATGTGCCTTTACTGGGGATTGAATCAACAACCTCTGTGCTTCCAGATGATGCTCTAACCAATTTAGATATCCAACGAGAGCTCTATGTCCTTTTTTTAATGCTTGCTATCTTTTTGTTGAAGTTCTCACTTTGTTCCTTTAGCATTCACAAAACAATTACTTTAAATTCTATATCTGATAAAATTCTTATCTTGATTTCAGTTAGCTTTTTTTTTTTTTTTTCCTGGAGATTTCTCCTGTTCTGTCATTTGGGTCCTATTTCTTTTTTCTCACCATTTTGCCTGCCTCTTTGTGTTTGTTTTTATGTATTAGATTTTTGTATGATTCCCAGTTTTCATGAGGTGGACTTATGTGTTCTGTTGGGTCCGGTGGTGTAGTCTCATGTATCATCTGAGCTGGGTGTTCCAGGAATGTCTCTTATGTGTGTCATGCGGATTTTCCTGTTGTAATTGAGTCTTGATTGCCATTGGTCCTTTGTGTGTGTAATCAACCCTCAGGCTGAAGACTGTGAGGCTCTACCTCAACCAATGCATGTGATCTGCTGTGCAGGTGCTGACCACAGGAAGTAGAATTCAACTCAGCTGGGTTTGGGGCCTGATGAGCCCTCCCTTTGGATATGCTGCTTTTGAAGCTAATTGGAACCTGCCCTGATGTTGTCTGAAGCTGGCTGTTGGGCAGATAAAATATAATATGCTCACTTTGTTAAAGATGGCGCTGCCCACATGGAAGCCCGTCACCCAGGTGATATTATTTGCCCTTATGCTTAGGATGGGTGTGGGGGAAAGGCTGTCATGTAATCAGGCCAGGTCGTTATAGCTTAAGGCTTTGTTTTAAGAGTAAGCTCTTCTCCACATCCTTAACTGATTGGATGATGTAGGGTGGTGATGTAGGGAGGAATCCCATTATGCCTCAGATGGGTGACTTTTTATCAGAGACTTCCTTGTTTGTATAATTGGATTAAAGGTTTTGAGTCTGCTATAAAGTGGGAGAGAACAGTAGCTTGAGCTCTCTCTTGGTTCCTGAGTTCCTGAGGTTAGTATTAGAGAGCAGAGCAGATTAAGGCCATGTGGAGGAGAAGTAGCCAAGATGGCAGGGTGCTGAGGAAGAAGCCAGTTTGTGAAGAGTTTGTGCAGGAGGAGATGGGAAACAGAGGTGAATAAGTCTGGTGAGCTAGAAACCTTTGATTCTAGGAAACTCGGATAAGTCAGTAGCTTTGTGAGCACTGAATGTGTGGGTTTTGGAGCCCAGTGTGTGTTTTTGCTTGCCCGCCGGGTGCAAGCTAGAATTAAAGCTGATGGCTCACCAGTTCTTGGCTCCTGTGTTTCATTGCCGACTGTTCGAATCCAATGTGAACCTGCGTGGGTCGGGCTGCTGTGATGGTGACCCCGGCTACTGGCTTTACACTGGCCATTAGATATGTTGGTTTGGGACATATTGGGAGGGAACCTTATTCAGGCAAATATAAGATGCTAACCTGTGACTGCCCTTTAGCCACCGGTTTGGAGCTACAAGCAATTCAGATTATGGCAGCCTCTACTGGGCTTAGTTATACATGTGAAGGACCAAGCTGCACAACAAGGCCCACTTTTATCCATACCTGGCCCAAGGGCAGGTCAGTAAAAATCTTAAGGCATCCTGAGATCCTTTACTAACCGTCTTTAGCTGCTGGCAACCTTTTAGGCTCTGTAAGTGAAAGATCATCTGGTGGAGTTGGGTGGCTGGGGTAATTAGGTCTCCTTTGAGGGAAAAGTGCCCTTATGGTTTTAGGGAAAGTGGTGGGTGTGGCCTCCACCCCAGAGTCACAGATCTTAGTCTGTACTGTGTTATGCTGCAACCTTAGCAGGATGGAGACAATAGGAGTTGGGGCCTTGGAGCTTGGAGTGTGGGTCTGCCAGTAACTTGGAGGGTAGTTCTATTGAACCCCCTTTGACAATAATGAGAAAGTGGAGGGAATGGTTCCTGCCTCAAACTGTATAACTGAGACACTACTAACTCTCTGAATCTGTCCAGATGTCTACTCCCTATGCATGGTAGCTGACAGTTCAGCAGGGCCTAATCTTGCAATATGGGGAAATTTTGTTCTTCCAGTCTGGTGCCACATAGAGGGGAGTACTCTACTCAAGAATGATGGTGACCGGGGTACGGGAGAATGGTGCAGCACAGGGATTTTGGTAGCTGTCCCCTTGTGTCTCTCCTCAGAACCCACTAAGTTTAAGGGTTGCCTTATATGCAGTGTTATACAACCAAAACTATCACTAAGAAGAGTTAACATAGCCCCATACCAATACCAACCACAGAATTTATTATGTATTAAGAAGTTAGACAGGTCAATTATTGAAGTTGTTTGCTGAATATTATTTATGTAAACTAATTTTTATTTTCAGTGGAAAAGTAAAAAATGTTTTGTTCCTCACTAATAAAATAATCAATAATAATAAAAATGTGAATGGAGGGAGATGCTTTTTAGCAAATTTAATAAATATTTTAGTGGTCAGAACTAAAAGTGATCTTGTCATATCACTCTTACAGAATGGAGAAATTTTCACCATCATTTAAAAAATTCTCTCAGCTATTTTAATTATATCTATGGCAATGATTCAGCTATATCCTATATATGAAATGTATATAAAAGGGATTTTGAGTAATAGTGATAAAAGTACTATAAAAATGCCAGGTATTATATATTATTTTAATCTGGAGCAAATAAAGCTGTCTTCTATCTTAGTACATTTGGGAAATCATCAATTAATAATAATAAAAAGTCTAACAAACATTCCCATATCTCTTTATAATTTTATTTATTGACTGCAAATTTTAATAGCTCCATTAAGAATCTCCAGCAGTTAATATTTTATCCTTAAAACTGCTTGTGTAAGTTACAAAAGTGTTCTTCATTATCTAGGGGAGTAATTAAATAGTATAATCCCCAAAAATATATTTATCAGATTTATTATTTTATGTCCTCTTAATCTCATTTTCCCAATCACTTAATGAATCTGCATATTGTCTCCTGTAATGTGGAACAACTATAGAAGCCAGCTCTTACAGTACATTTTACAGTGAATGGCTATGTAGAAGATGACCCTGCACCAATACAAATGGCAGTTAACTGCAGAGCAAGGGTTAATTAGAGACAGGAGATTTTGGAATATGTTAGCCATGGGAAGGCACTGGCCTGGGTTACTTGAATGCAAGTACGCAGGATTCTTGGAGGAATGCCTCCAAGAACCAGATGTCCTTTATGATTGATAAGCTCTGGGACTCTGACTCTTCTTATGTCCTTGTTCATTAAAGAAACAATAGACCTGCAGGATTGGGGATGAAACGAATGGGGGAAAAGGCTTGTCTAACTTTCTAGTTTTATCTGCTGAGCTATGGCTTTTGGAACTCAATAAATATGCAGAGGTGTTGTTTCTCGCGGCTGATTCCGCATAAGAATTTCAACCTTCTGCCCATTTACTTCATCTGGTGTGTCTTTTGCCTTACGAGTTGAAACCATGAAGAAATTCGTAGCATGGCTACTCGATTTTCAGCCTAATTTTTACTATGTTATTATTTTTTATTTCTTCTTCTTCTTATTATTTTTATTTTACTTTAGGTGAGAGAAGGGAAGATAGGCAGTCTCCCACGTGCAGTCCAACCAGGATCCACTAGCAACCCCAGTCTGGGGCCAATGCTCAAGCACTAAGCCATTCCCAGGGCCTGAGACTGACGTTTTCAGACTAACAGAGCCATCCTCAATGTCCAGGGCCATGTTCACATCAGTTGAGCTGGCTGCAGGAGGGGAAGAGGGAGAGAAGGGAGAGAGGAGGGGGAGACAAAAGGGAGGAGGAGAGAGAGAAAAGGGAAAAGGTAGAAGAGCAGATGGTTGCTTCTCCTGTGTGCCATGGGCAGGAATCAAACCCTGGCATCCGTACACTGAGCTGACACTTTACCCATTGATCAACTGGTGGTGAGAACCTTACTATGTTATTCCATTGAAAGCTGTTGTTGGGAACACCAGGCTTGAAGGATATTGTCTTTGACATTACATAAGCTCAGCTTCAGATCAAAGTAGGCCATTTTATTTTATCACATTTTAAATTGATGTTCTCAGTCAGAGAGTCAAAGGAAAGTAGTATCTAATTTGTGTTACAACTGTATTTATTATTTATGCATTTTTCTCCCAAGATATTGGTTCCAGTACCCATACTACAGTTACTTTGAAAGGCAGTAGATAATTGAAGAATGTATTTTTTAGAATTCTCTTAGTGTGTGCGTGTGTGTATAGGGGGTATATGTATATACAAACACAGTTTCTTAAGTAGTGTGGTGTCTCTTTTTACAGATACTAGATATCAAAAAAATAAATTATCGAAGTGCTTCAAAGTTAAAAATGACTTCTTTATACATTCTATTATGAATCCTTTAGTTACTGTTTTGAGAATATTTCCTAAGGGATACTTGAAGTTAATGGATTGGACTGGATTTGTTCTGTATTCAACTGTGGTGATGGATATACACAAACCTGCACATGTAATAAAATACTATTGGACTAAATATTCACAGCCGCACACAAATCAGTATAAGTAAGACTGGGGAAATCTGAGTAAGATCACTATATTTAATGAAGCTCAAATCCTGTATCATATTGTACTATGCTGTTGTAAGAAGTTACCAACAGAAGAAAAATAAGGGGCATATATGATCACTCTATATTATATTTTTACAATTATATGTAAATCTATAATTATCAGTATAAAATTTTAAACTAAAGTTATTACACTGTGCTTATAAATTTTCTTTAATTTACGTTCAAGTAAAAGATGACTTGAAAAGAGAAACAATTCTTAAATTGCTATTACTCAGGTGCTTTCACCAGAATCTATCATATTTATATGATTGTTTAATATTATGAAATTATAATAAACCCTAATTAGGCAATAGTTCTCATGAAATCATTTGTTTCTCTTGCCATTTCACAAACTTTTACAAATTAATTACTACATGTCAGGCAGTGTGGTAGGGTAACCCAGTACTATGAACCTGGAAAATAACACATAGCCCAAGTCATGAGGGGTTTTAACAATCTGTATTTATCCCTGTTTAGATAGGTTGATCGGTTAATGTTGTTGTGTAGAGAAGAAGTTGCTGGTTTGATCCCTGATCAGGGAATACAAACAGGAACAGATTGAAGTTCCTGTTTCTCTCTCTACCTTCCTTTCTTGCTAAAATTAATTTTGAAAAAAAATTTTAAAGATCTGTGTTTAGAATGCTTAAAATATGTTTATATATTAAATGTAAGTAAAAGGAGAGGGGATAATTTTGCTTCAGATGATAGAGGAAGTCTTTACAATAATAAAAAACATAAATTGCAATAGATTAAAATAATTTTTTAAATTGTTGGAATGAATTGTTTAAAAGTATGCATATAATGTTATTTTCTTATGTTACCAGGGATATCTAAAAAATGAAGGATATTATCAGGCCAAATATTCCCGTAAACATTGGTGATTTAACAGACTTTCAGACAAAACACTCATGGTATTTGTTAGAAGAAGAGCCCTGTGCGCAGCATGCCTTTACAAGGGTGCACATAGTCTAAATAGGGGATTTATTAAATAAATATGTAATTTATATTTTTATGGGGCAGGATCATTGAGAAACAAGTAAACTATATTATTAATTGGACATAAGAAGATATTCTATAACAAAAATGTCTTCATGCAGGTGAAGGATTCATGCATCTCTTAGATCTTCACATTAACTTTGAACCCCAGAGCTCTCTGATAAGGTATTGTAATCTTTGATAAGGTTTTGTGAGATGAAATAATGTTCCTTTATTTAATCAGCACCTGGGTCATATGCTATTCTCTGGACTAACTATCCATTTTTTTAAATGTTCAAACCATACCTACTCTACTGGTCTGGTGTAAAACTCATAAAATGTATTCTGTTTCTGTTCAGTTTAAAATACTTTCTCAATTGTTCTGCCAGACCACATTAGTCCAGCTCCTGTCTTCTTCTTAATAAACACATTGTTGCCAGAGTGATATTTCCAGATACTCAAGTCAGTCTCTATAAAATACAAAATAAAATCTAAAGGTCTGTATGTGGGAATCTGCATATTCCTCATCACAGACAGAATAAAATCTGTCCCTGCAGTTTTCTGAAACATTCATTCTTTCGACCCTTATTAGTACTTTAACAATAAGGAACTGCTGATAGTCTTCAAAACAGTGTACTTTTCTTTGCCCTCTTGCCTCTATGTTATTCAATCTACCAGCAAAAGTCTCCAGTTGATTGCGTACTGAGCAAATTTATATTTGTTGCTTAAGTCTCAGCAAAATGTTGACTCCTCTAGGCAAACTCAGTTATTCTTTTCCTTATGTTTCCACTGCAGTTTTTAGAAATATCCATTAAACAATTCTTTTATTGTGTTTCAATTTTATTATTTCTTTTTCTTAGGAATGCAAACTTCATGAAAAAAATGCATAATAAATTTTTATCTTTAAATCTCCAACTCCTAGGATAGTGGCTCGTGTCGGGGGATAAACAATTATTTATACTTTTCCTCTCACCTTCTAAGTTCTTCTGGTTGGGCTAATAATCACCATTAATAGAGACAAATTAACGGGAAAAAATCAGTGTTTTAATACATGGGTACCGGGAATTCTCCTAGGCATGACAATTTCAAAGACAGGAAGGCAACATTGGGTATGTAAGGCATTTTAAAACAAAGGGAAAAGGCAGGGAGTGTGTGTGGGGACACAGGGTTTTAGATTTCAAAAGTGAGAACAGATGATTTAAAGATAGTGAAGAAGAAGAACACATACTTGGCAGGCAAACTATTGCTAGGCAACTCAAAAACAGTAGGATATAAGAGGCATGTGTCTAGCTAACAGGCACCTGCCAGGAGCCCTCTTGCATATCATACTTATTTCAAATTAAGCTCAGGCAAACTTCCTAAACCCTCCTTCTTGAAGCAGCTTTCTCTGTCTGAATATCTTGGGCAGGAAAAGGTAAGGAGGTCAATGGCTTCCTCTGAATCTTGTTTTTTTTTTTTTTTTTTTAATAAACAGTTTAAAATCAATATATAGAAAGGACGGCTTCAGGGTGGCAGAATTTCAGTTCCCTTCACTGGTCATAGGAGGTATTCCACATATACATTTAAAAAATGAATAGCCTGTGGATAAATCAAATTATATTTTTCCTAAGTAATGGTTATTAGTGAAAAGAAATAGAATTCCATGATTTTTAATTAGGAGTTGTATTTCACACTCCAATTCACTGATTCTGGAAGTCAAGTAATTCTGCTTAGTTATAAACCATGGTGAGTGTCAGTTTCTCTAAGATCTAAGTGTAGTGGGAGACTTACTAACCATTTGATACATTTTCAGCTAAGTTTTTTCATCATGAGCTTTTAAAATAAAGACTTTCTGATATGAAAAACTTTTATATATATAAATATTTATATATAAAATTATATATATATTTATATATAAATGTACACAAATATTTATAGCAGCATTATTCATAATATCCAAAAGTTACAAACAACACAGATGTCTTATCAACAGATGAGTGAAAAAACAAACTGGTATTTATCTACAATGGAATATTATTCAGCCTTAGAAGGGAATTCAAAATTGCTACATAATACAAGTTGGATGAATCACAGAAGTAGCATGCTAAGTGAGAGATGTCAGACACAAATATGTATATTGCATGATTTTTAAAAAAATTTGTTGTATTTACTGCAGTTACATTGTTTAATAAAATTATATAGATGATAAGTGTACTATTCTATAAGATATCATTTGTGTATTGTGCTGTTTGTTCACTTCCCGAAGTCCCTTTTGCCCTATTGGAAAACTGTCAGTCCCCTTTCACTCTGATAATCACCATACTGTTATCTGTGTCTATGAGGTTTTTTCTTTTGCTTATTATTTTTATCTTTTTTATCTATCCCCCTAACACCTCTTTCCTCTGGCAGCTGTTAGTCTGTATCCTGTATCTATGAGTGTGTTTCTATTTTGTGTTTGTTTATTTTGTTCATTAGATTCCACATATAAGTGAAATCTTGGTATTTGCTTTTCTCTGACTGGTTTATTTCACTTAGTGTAATATTCTTCAGTTCCATCCATGCTGTCCCAAAAGATAAGATTTTCTTTTATAAAAAATCTGAGTAGTATTCTATTATGTAAATGTACTGCAGATTTTCTATACACTCATCTATTGATGGGCACTATGACTGCATTCAAATCTAAGCTGTTGTAAATAACACTGTAATGAACATAAGGGTGCAGGTATTCTTTCAAGTCAGCATTTTGGGTTTCTTCAGATCTATTTTCAGAAGTGAAATTGCTGGGTCATAGGCAGTTCCTTTTTAAATTTTTTGAGGAAATCCATACTGTTCACCACAGTGGTGGAACCAATCTTCAATCTCACAATGGTCCCTTTTTTCCCACATCCTTGTCAAATCTTGTGTGTTTATTTATTGAGGATAGCCATTCTAACAGGTGTGAGTTGATATTTCACTGTGGTTTTAATTTGCATTTCTCTGTTGATTACTAATGTTGAGCATCTTTTCATGTCTATTGGCACCTACATGTCCTCTTTGGAGAAGTGTCTATTCAGGATCTTTGCCCATATTTTAAATGGGTTGTTTGTTCTTTTGGTGTTGAGTTGTATATGTTTTTTATAAATTTTGGATATTAACCTTTTAGTCACATGTATCATTGACAAATATTTTCTCCCATTCAGTGAATTGTCTCTTCATTTTGTTGATAGTTTCCTTTTCTGTGCAGAAATATTTTTTCTTGATGTGTAAGCCCCTTTATGTGTGAAGACAAATTTCTAGTATATGACCCAATATAACTTAGCAGAATTTTGTTTCCATTTTAGAAGTTGTAATAGTAAGTAGGAAGATAGGTGAAGGCAAAAATTAAAAAACTATTGCTTTTGGAATGTTAACCACAAATACATCATTTTCTTCACCATGTCCTTTGGAATCTTTGGAGGAAACAGTAGTTTATTCAACCTGAGTTATTTACATATCATTAACAATCATTAGCCATAATTATCACTTTCTAATTTACATTTTAGTTATTTATGTGTATAGGTAACTAAGTAATATATATTTAGTTGTGTTAAATATGAAAAGTTTTACCCTTTGTTTTTTTTTTTATTATTTTATTTTATAGGGACAGATAGAGAGAGCTAGAGAGAGGATAGACAGGGACAGACAGACAGAAGTGGAGAGAGGTGAGAAGCATCAATCATTAGTTTTTTGTTGTTGTTGTTGGCGTCACAACTCCTTAGTTGTTCATTGATTGCTTTCTATAATTTCTTTTTTTTTTTTTTTTTTTTCTTACAGGGACAGAGAGAGAGTCAGAAAGAGGGATAAATAGGAACAGACAGACAGGAAGAGAGAAAGGTGAGAAGCATCAATCATTAGTTTTTCGTTGCTGTCGCAACGCCTTAGTTGTTCATTGATTGCTTTCTCACATGTGCTTTGACCGCAGGCCTTCAGCAGATTGCGCGATCCCTTGCTGGAGCCAGCGACCTTGGGTCCAAGCTGATGAGCTTTTGCTCAAGTCAGATGGGCCCATGCTCAAGCTAGCGACTTCGGGGTCTCGAACCTGGGTCTTCACATCCCAGTCCAACTGCGCCACCGCCTGGTCAGGCTACCCTTTGTTTT
Organism: Rhynchonycteris naso; assembly: GCA_037038555.1. Lineage (NCBI taxonomy): Eukaryota > Metazoa > Chordata > Mammalia > Chiroptera > Emballonuridae > Rhynchonycteris > Rhynchonycteris naso. The sequence goes on from CM072998.1 coordinate 264,822,063, forward strand.
TAAAGTTCACAACATCTCACAAAGATAAAGAAAACATTGTGCTTGATATGAAATGGTCTCACTCTGTTACAGTCTAATGCATCCCATATCTTAAGTAAGGTCTATAAAACAAATTTGTTCTGAAGACATGTTCAATTAAGAGATTAACTGTCATTATTAAAAATGTTTCTCATTAAAGACTGATCACAAAGATATTTTGAAAGTTACATAGCTGAATTCACTTGTATCTGTTTCATTAATTTTTTACTGCTTGAAACTGGGAGAAACAAAACATACTTGTATTATAGCAGTACGTTTCTATCAATGAGTTAATTTTACTCTCTTTCATTTAAATAGAAAATTCTATGATGATGCTTAATGCAGTCAAATGAAAGTTTTAATAATTAACTGAATTTGTCTTATACTTAATTTTTATTGACATTAAAAAGTCTGCTTTCAGCCCTGGTTCAGTTATAAAATGTTGACATGGCTTGTAGATGTTGTGAGTTTGATTTCTGATCAGGGCACACAGAGAAGCAGCCATATGTTTTTCCACCCCTCCCCTGCCCCCTTCTCTCTCTCTCTCCTTCCTTCCTGCAGCCATGGCTTGATTGGTTCAAGTACATAGGCCCCAGGTACTGAGAATGGCTACATGGAGCCTCCACCTTGGGTGCTAAAAATAGCTCAGTTGTGAGCATGGCCACAGATGGGCAGAGCATTGGCCCAAATGGGGAATGCTGGGTGGATCCTGATCGGGGCACATTTGGGGGTCTGTCACTATTTCCCCTCTTCTCACTTGGAAAAGAAAAAAAAAGTATCTTTTCATTATAAATCTGCATGGTTTCAATGATAAATATTAAAGTATATCTTTTAGATTAAGAAGTAGTTGTAGCTTGACCTGTGGTGGTACAGTGGATGAAGCATTGAAGTGACACTGAGATCACTTGGGCTTGCCTGGTCAAAGCACATATGGGAGTTGAAGCTCTCTCCTCCTTCCCCTTCTCTCTTTCTTTCTCTCTATGTTTTCTCTCAAATGAATAAATAAAATCTTTTTAAAAAAAGAAGTAGTGCCTGACCAGGTGGTGGCACAGTGGATAGAGCATCAGACTGGGATGTGGAGGGCCCAGGTTCGAGACCCCGAGATAACCAGCTTGAGCGCAGGCTCATCTGGTTTGAGCAAAGCTCACCAGCTTGAGCCAAGGTCGTTGGCTCAAGCAAGGGGTCACTTGGTCTGCTGTAGCCCCCAGTCAAGGCACATGTGAGAAATCAATCAATAAACAACTAAGGAACCACAACAAAGAATTGATACTTCTCATCTCTCTCCCTTCCTGTCTGTCTGTCTCTCCCTCTGACTCTTCCGGTCTCTGCCACACACACACACACACACACACACAAAAAAAAAAAAAAAGAAATGTTGGGTAATATTGCTTGGCAATAAAACAAAAGACTCTAAGTTTGAAATATCCTATTGAAGTTTCAGGTAAATGCTTTTAAGAGCTAGAGAATTGTTTTTTATATTATATTTTATGGAGAGATCAGGTATACTTTTATAACACATGTTATGTTAACTATTTAAGTAAAAAGGAGGGGAAAGTGTATATAACAGTGAAGAAATCACGTCAAGACTGAAAAAAATAATAAGTAAACTTGAAATAAAAATTCCTAATATTCTATAAGGCTTGTTCTCCCACTGAAAGATAAAAACAAAAGTTAAGATATTAGCTGAATGCAGATACAATTCTGAAGCAGTATTTCCCGAGCTATAGGTGTCCTTCAGAATGGTACTCTTATAACTACTCAGCTGTAGAAGGAGAGTTACTGGCCACAAATTTAAAAAATTCCCCATAAAATATCACTTTGTAAAGATTTAATTAAATATTAGTATATAAATTAGCCATTACAACTGTTATTACTTCATAGAAAATTCAACCATTCTGCCTGAAAATATTAATAAAAACTAACAGTTCTAGAGGGCTAGTCATGCATCTGATGCTGTGAAAAAAAAATTTATATATATATATATATATATATATATATATATATATATATATATATAATCTATTTATTTCTCTGAGCATTTACACGCTCTTTTTATTGGATGTTCCACACTACTAAAATAATTATTTACAAAGCAATTTGATATTTTAATATTATTTAAGATATTTTTATCATTTGCCATTGAACAAAAAAGAGTACTTCAAAGTCCTTAATGTATAAGACACCTCATAATTTGCTGTTTGTTTATAATGCATTTATTTTATCCATTTATTTTTTCATAGAATATACTGTGCTTGAATAACTTTAGTTGAAATATGTAGAACTTTTTTAGATAAGGGCTTTTCTCTTATATTTTGCGCATTTTACAAATGAGGGGAGACCATAAACTTATGAATATGCTAATGTAAAATAGGGGTAAGTGTTCTAAAAGTAATACATTAAAACAGAATAAGGGGCACAAAACTGCCTTTCGATAGGGTGGTCAGGGAAGACCCACTCAATAACTGAAAATTGAATTGAGATTTGAAGGATAAGAGGAAACCTGCCCCATCGTAGTAGAGAAATTAATAGTGGTCCAAAAGTAAAAAAGCCTTGATGAAAAAAAGTTTTCTTTTGAAAGAATATAAAGCAGGTCTATGCTGAAACATAGAGAGCAAAGTCCTTAAATGGGTAAGTTGATACATTGTGTTGTGTCTATACCTTGGCATATTACTGAGCATAACAAAGAAACAGAGTATTGGGAAATACAGAAACTGGATGAATTTCCAGACAATTTTGCTGAGTAAAAAAAACAACAACAAAAAAAAAAAAAAAAAAAAAATTGGGCCCTGGCTAGTTGGCTCAGCAATAGAGCATTGGCCTGGCATATGGAAGTCCCAAGTTCGATTCCGAGTCAGGAGGAGTGCCCATCTGCTTCTCCACGCTTCTCCCTCTTCTTTCTCTCTATCTCTCTCTTCCCCTCCTGCAGCCAAGGCTCCGCTGGAGCAAAGTTGGCTTGGGCGCTAAGGATGACTCCATGGCCTCTGACTCAGGGGCTAGAATGGCTCCTGTTGCAAGGTAGCAATGCCCCAGATGGGCAGAGCATCACCCCCTACTGGACATGCTGGGTGGATCCTGGTTGGATACATGCAGGAATCTGTCTCTCTGCCTCCCTGCTTCTCACTTCAGAAAAAGACAAAAATAAATAAATTAATTAATTAATGAAATTATATTAAATGAAGTTACATACTGTGTGATTCTATTTATGTGACATTCTTGAAATTATAAAACTATGGAAATGGAGAACAGATTAGTTGTTGCCAGAATAGGTTCCATTATCCAGGGAAACATATATGTATATGAAATTATATGTGTAATAGAATATACATATAAAATGTATATAAATAATATATAAATATATTATGATGTATAATATATGTATACACATAGCATTTGTATATATCTTATATATAATTATATATATATAATCATATGTAGCTTGAGAGAGAAGGTGGGTGAGAGAATTAAAAGAACTATTTATTTTAAGGAATTGGCTCATGTAATTGTAAGACCTCAGAGGTCCAAAAATCATGCAGTTGTAAGGTTGGCAAGGTTAAAAGCAAAAATGAATGGATGTTGTGGTCCTGACTTTAAAACTGTAGGGTCACCCTGTAGTCTGGAAACTCAGGTCAGATTTATTTTCAGAGATATCTCAGGTTTTGCTCCTCAGAATTTCTTCTCTTTCTTTTTCTTTTTCTTTTTTCTGACAGAGAGGACAGTTAGGAACAGACAGACAGGAAGGGAGAGAGATGAGAAGCATCAGTTTTTCATCGAGGGTCTTTGTTGTGGTTCCTTAGTTGTTCACTGATTGCTTTCTCATATGTGTCTTGACTGGAGGGCTACAGCAGAGCAAGTGACCCCCCCACAAACTTTGCTCAAGCTGGTGAGCCCGCACTCAAGCCCATAACCTCAGGATTTTGAACCGGGTTCCTCCACGTCCCAGTCTGACGCACTATCCACTGTACCACTGCCTGGCCAAGCAGCTCTTCAGATTTTTAATCGATTAAATGAGTCCCATTCAAATTACTGAGAATAATCTTTGCTTGAAGTGGCTGTAGATATTAACCACTGTTACAAAATATCTTAAATAATAGTATTGTTGATTACCCAAGCTGACACATAGTACTAACCATTATACAAGGTTATAGTGCATGTGCTCAAACAGAAAACAATCTCCTATGATTACTATGCAATATTTTGACTCCTGTTAAAATCAATAATTTACATTTTATATTAAGATTATTAGTAGCAAGAATCATTAGTATTTGTAAGTCAAACTTTAAATATAGATTGTACATGGTTTTATTATTTATTTCTTTATAGATTTATTTATTATGAAGTGAGAAGCAGGGAAGCAGAGTGACAGACCCACATGCATCCCAACCAAGATTCTCCCAGCAAGCCCCCTCTGGTCGAGGGGGATGCTCTGCCCATCTCCGGCATTGCTCCGTTGCTCGGCAACTGAGCTATCTTAGCACTGAGGCGAGGCCATGGAGCTATCCTCAGAGCCCTGGGCTAACTTCTCGAACCAATTGAGCCATGGCTGAGGGAGAGGAAGAGGGAGAGAGAGATAAAGAGAGAGAAGGGGAGGATAGAGAAGGAGATGGTTACTTTTCCTTTGTGCCCTGACAGGAATTGAACCTGGAACATCTACCTGCCAGGTCAATGCTCTACCACTGAACCAACTGGCCAGGACCAGATTCTGTATGATTTTGAAGACTCTCTGATGTACAGATTTGAAAAAGCAAACACAGTAATTATATATTTATCACCTGCAATTTGCATAGAACCATGTACATTGCTATAGAAAAATACATGTCTTCCAAAAAGATACTACAAAGAGTTGCTTAAATAATCAACTTTCAGAGTGTACTTAATGTGTAGTTTAATTTGTAAAATTGAATCAAGATAAAAATATTAAAACAAAATTTTATAGAAGAGTCCTATGGTCCTGAAGGATAATCAAAGTGAATTTTAGACTTTCACAAAATTGAACTTCATAAGGCCTCCTGCTGTTAAGCAATAATAGACTAATTGTGGCTCCCAAGTAGAAAACCACAGGGAAGATAGCACATCTAAGAGAAACCTAAATCTGAAGTTAGAAACCAAATTCTTATTATAATTATTATCTTTCATTCAGTTAACATTTTTGTCACTTAATAAGACCATCTGGAATCTATAGTGACCTCAGATACAGCTTTTCCTTGTTGTTATTTGTATCCAGGGATGCTTCACAATTAAATTATATGGTTTAAAATTACTTTTACTATGCTATACATGATTTAATACTGACTATGTTCAGCATACAGATTGTGGTTATTTTTCCTTTTGACTTTTGAGGAGATAACTGATGAATTCTATATCGTATCTCTTATATAGGTGCTGCTTTTTGCATTTGGAATGTGATTACTTCCATGTACTTTCATATATTCTAACTAGTTTACATATTTAATTTAATTTTGTTTTATCTTTCCTTTATTTATAACACCATTATTCCATGATAAGCGGGGTCTGTTATTCAGTACTTTAAATATATAGCAAAGAACAAATACAATTCACCCAAATGGCAATTGTTCTTATCTTTATTATTAGTAACTGTGTTCCCAGTATTATGCTCAAATTAAATCCTATAAACAATAATCTTATAGTTTGCATGAAGACCATAAAGAAAAGAAAAAGAAAAATTAACAGTGAATAACGCAGGGGTGGGTAAAGTAGGTTTACAATTGTTAGTACATGAAACAGTTTATTTTCTTATGATTTATTAATTTTTATACTGTTTATTTATATTATAAAAGTAAGCCTACTTTCACCCACCCCTGTATTTAAAATTGGGTCTAGCATTTACATTTTCTTTTGTTTTAGGTGGTACATGATTAAAATGGACACCAATGCTTCTATTTTATTTTATTTTGCATATAAATATTCATAGCAGGTTTATTCAAAATTGCTCCACAATGTAAATAATCTAAAAGCCCATCGACAAGTAAATACATCTACTTGTCATGTAAACGAATACATTTTCATAAAGTAAACTAATACTCAGCAATATATAAAAACAATTGTTATTCCCAAGAGTGCAGATGAATCTTAAAACCATTTTACTGTGCAAAGGAAGCTAGACACAAATACTTTCAAAAGAGTAGGTGTGTGGATAATATTTAGAGTGGTCTAAAAGATAACTAAATATTAGCCATACAGATCATACAGATATGTTTTGAATCGACAGCGAAATAAATTTTAATATTCATTGTAAACTTTATATGGATATGGATGGTACTTAAATAAAAATTTTATTGCAATTTATAATTTAAAGGGTTATTCTTGTTATTTTTATTGATGTTTTTAATAATGGTTTTCAATATTATAAACTCTCACAACTATTTTTAAAAAGTATTGGGCTATTGACCATGAAGTTTTAGAAAACTTCAAGTGAGAGATTGAAGCAAACTATTTAGAATCTTACAAACATATTTAGGTTATTAACAAAGAGTTAATACTAGAACATTTTTACTTTATATCTTCTTGTTCTGATTTAGGACTATATCCACAATTTAAAGAGCATATAAAATTCTTGAAATATTTGGAAAAAAGTTTTATTACAATATTTTATTTTTTTAAAAATCTGTAAGCTTGCACATTAGAAATGTTCTGGAAGTTTGTTAACAGATACCCACAGAAATTGTATGATAAAAACCTCATTCAACTATTTTCTGGCCTGTTGATGATGAATATAGGCAAAATAATTGTATCTAAAATTTAAAGAAAGTTTTGATTCCGTAAGAAATGGCAGCTATGTCCTGGCCAGACAGCTCAGTTAATAAGAGCCTAGTCCCAAAGCACAAAGGTTACCAGTTAGATCCCTGGTCAGGGCACATACAGGAACAGATCCCTGGTCCTGTCCCTCTCTCTCTCTCTCACTAAAATCAATCAATAAATAAATAAATAAAAGAAATGGGAGCTACTCTATCATTTAACATTCTGCATTATTAAAACAAATGTGTAAGAATATAGTCTTACATAAAAAACAGATTCTTGATTTATTTTATTATTGCCTTACATAGATAATCTGATTGTTATTAAGATAATACTACCTTTAATAAAAAGCACGACCAAATAAAAGAACACTACCAAGCTTTAAAATAAGACAGAATGTTATTTTGCAATGTCTTAAGTAAAATTAAATAAATAATTGCAAGTGCATATTTGAAATACTCTGAAACTTATTTCCCACCATGCAAAACATTAGTTATACACTTCATCCAAAATTAATTAATTAATTAATATTTCAAATAATATTAAGAATATTGCTATATGCCAAAAACATTTAATAATCTCAACACAGAAAAGTGAACAAATATGACCACAAGTTAAAAATGAGCAGATAGAAAGTCAGTGTGGCTAAAGTTTAGAACCTATGTAAGTAATACAAAATGAGGTGGTTTCAGGCAAAGAGCAAATAATTGATAATCTTATTAACTGCAAAACCTTTGTAGGGCTTATGATACTGTTTTTAAAGTACCACTGTCTTTTTTGCATGAATAAATAAACAAGTAATATGGTCACTAACAAATAATAAAGCGTTATTGTTTCAGAGGTTCAAATTAAAGCTTAAAATATAAATAATGCTGAGGGGTCTAAGTTTTGAGGATTGGATATCATGTTTTACTGACAGGAATGAAAAGAGCATTGAGATAGTCACAAAAGAATATTTTATATCTTGTATAGAGTTTATTAAAACTAAAATAAATTAAAGATAGCTATTAGGTACTTAATAGTGTTTGTGCATATTGATTGGCTTCTCATTCTAAATCAAGGAGGACCATTTGTTACTGATAGCTATTTTGTTTTCATTGGTCTAGAAACTGCCATTTCTCTGTAGCAAATGATCTTATGTTTCCATAACACAGTAAGGAGCAAATACAGTCACTGAAGATTTAATCTTAAAAAGACATTCAAGAAACTCATGGGGATTCTTCTTTTAATTGGAAATTAAATTCTAACTGTCTCATTTACCAAAATGCACTGAGTTACCCTAGTCTACTGATGAGAGGTGAAACTTACACTGTTAAGAAAGCATGTTTTTCTATGACCTGTTGACTCAGTAGATAGAACTTTGGCCCAGAATGCAGACATCTTGGATTTGATGCCAGGTTAGGGCACATTTGAGAAGCAACCATCTGCTTCTTTTCCTCTTCCTCTCTCCTTACTTTCTTCTTTTCTTGCTGCCAGTTGCTTGGTTGTTCTGAGCAACAGCCTCAGGCACTGAGGATAGCTTGGTGGTTCCAAGCATCGACCCTAGACAGAAGTTGCTGAGTGGATTCTGGTCAGGATGCATGTGGAAGTCTGTCTCTATTTACCTTCCTCTCACTTAAAAAGAAAAGCATGTTTTAGTTTAAATATTTCAACATTTTTTTAATTGAATTTATTAGGGTGATAGTAGTGAACATAATTATACTGGTTTAAGGGGCCATATTTCTTTTTAATGTCTGAGAAAAACTTGGCCATTTAATACAAAGCTAAACAATCTTTTCTTCCTAAATTCAAACAAGTTAACGATCCAAAAAAAGTATCAGACTAGTAGAAATGAAACCCTGTTAAGTAATGCAAAGTCCTGTCTTTGTCTGTAATTAAATTTCAAAAAATATCAGAACATTGCTTTTCTGCACTTAAAATTGTCTTCTGTACTTTTCCCACCTCAAGTCAGTTCATGGGGGATTTCTAAGCTCTGGTCTTCTCAAAAAGGTCTACTTGGTATCATATGGCTACAGCCATATGAATTAGCTCCTAAAGCTGATGTAAGAAATTATGACACATTTAATGGCTTAAAGCAATACAAATTTATTCTGTTACAGTTCTGGAGTTCAGAAATCTAAAACCAGTATATTGAGAGGGCTGTGTCCTTTCTCGGGGCTCAGAGAAGAACCCATTTAAACACCTTTCTCAGCTTCTGTAGCTCATTTTCATTCCCTGGATCATGGACATTCGTCAAATCACTCCAACCTCTTAGTTCCATTATCACAACCTCTACTGACTGATTCGCCTGCCTCTCCCTTGTGAGGACCCCTGTGATTACATTTGGTCAGTTCAGATAATTCAGGATAATACCCTTCCCTAAAGGTCCATAATCACACCTTTGAAGCCACTTACACAATAAAAAATAACATATTTATAGGCTCCAGGGATTAAGATTTGGACATCTTTGGAAAGAACATTAATCAGCCTACCACACCAAACTACTCAGGACTGCCATTTGTTCTTCTGCAATTGAGCACAATCATTATGGGGTGGCTGAAAGTAGGGAGACTCTTTCTCAGGGATATAGTCTCTTCCTTTACCTCCGAATTCCAACTCCTTCCACTGATTATGTAAAATCTTCCCCTGTCTGGGGTTAGTAGAACTTGATTATTCTATTCCTTCAAACATACTGCCTTAAATTCAGCAATTTACATGTCTAGGGAATGAATTAATTTCTGTATTGTCTTTGGTGTCTTTTGTCAAAGCCAGTACATATAGGACATATCATCAATGTTCTCAATAGCGGACATTATTATGAAGTAATAATATACATAAAAATTTTCATATTGCTGTATAAAAATATCCACCTTGCATATCAGATTTGTATGTAGCAAAGAGAAGAAAAAAAATCCCTGCTAAAGGAATATGCTATATTTTAGAGACATTAGCTATTGTGACCTTGAAAAAAATTATGCTTTTTGTAAGGCAAACGTGAGCATCAGGCTTATAATAAAGTCTTAATTATAATAGGTCTCTAAGCAAATTTTTCACACATATCAAAATATCTCTTTAAAAAATTATCTCTATTCTAGTGTGTATGTGTGTGTGTTGTATAAAAATATTTATTGCGCTTTTAATATGCAGTTTCAGTTCCTTAATAATTAATGATCTTGAATTGTTTTTGTGTTTTTTATCTTTTCTTGTATCATGTTTCAATGTTTATTTGTTCACTTTGCTCATTTTTGTTTTTTTGTTTTTTACTTTATTATTGACTTATAAGAGTTCTTTATATATTCTGGAGACTTTTTTTTTTTCTTTTACAGGGACAGAGAGAGAGAGAGTCAGAGAGAGAAATAGATAGGGACAGACAGGAACGGAGAGAGATGAGAAGCATCAATCATTAGATTTTTGTTGCTGTTGCGACACCATAGTTGTTCCTTGATTGCTTTTTCACATGTGCCTTGACCATAGGCCTTCAGCAGACTGAGCCACCCCTTGCTGGAGCCAGCGACCTTGGGTCCAAGCTGGCGAGCTTTTGCTCAAGCCAGATGGGCCCACACTCAAGCTGGCGACCTTGGGGTCTCGAACCTAAGTTTTCCGCATCCCAGTCCGACGCTCCATCCACTGCGCCACCACCTGGTCAGGCAGACACATTTTTAATAATATGAAATTTGCAAATATGTTTTACTCTATACGTGGCTTTTCTTTTTCTAAGGCAAAGAGAAATCTTTCTTTCTTTCTTTCTTTCTTTCTTTCTTTCTTTCTTTCTTTCTTTCTTTCTTTCTTTCTTTCTTTCTTCCTTCCTTCCTTCCTTCCTTCCTTCCTTCCTTCCTTCCTTCCTTCCTTTCTTTGTGTGTGAGAGAGAGAGAGAGACAAAGACAGACAGGAAAGAAAAGAGATGAGAAGCATCAACTCATAGTTGCAGTACTTTAGTTGTTCATTGATTGCTTTCTTATACACGCATTAACTGGGGGGCTCCCACTGAGCCAGTGACCCCTTGTCAAACCAGCAACCTGGGGCTGAAGTCAGTGACCTTTAGCTTCAAGCCAGTGACCTTTGGAGTCAAGCCAGTAATCATGGGGTCATGTTGATGATCCCACACTCAATCCAATGACCCCACACTCAAGCAGATTGAGCCTGCGCTTGATCTTGGGTTTTAAACCTGGCTCCTCAGCATCCCAGGTTAATGATGAATTCACTGAACCCCTTCTAGTCAGGCAAGAAGAATAATTTTAATGATAAAAGCTTATTTTATTATAAGTTAATTCAATTATAAACTTATATACCTAATAACATCTGCAGTGAAATATACAAATCAAAAATTTAAAAATAAAAATAATTTTATATAATCTATTTTAGGTTTATATTTCTTTTCAGCAGATCAAAAAATAATAATATAAACAATTTGAAACATAATTATCATATATATATGCTATATTTTTTCTTGTTTATAAGACAAAATCGACTATAAATGCCTTTATTTTAATAAAATTGAGAAAGATAATTTGATAAAACTGAGGAGAAAAGTTTTATTCTTATGAATACATGTATTTTTTTTTCTATAGGAGCAAAAGAGTCTTATGTTACCAATAATATTCTGCCTTAATGAAATTAAGCTGCTATAATAAAACACCATAGACTAGGTGGCTTAAACACACAGATATTTATTTCTCACAGTTCTAGGGTCTGGGAATTCCAAGAACAAGGTACATGAATATCCTCTCCTGGGATGTGCAACATTAATGACTCAATGTATGTTGTACAAGCCCAGATTCATTGTTTAACTCAGAACAACACTGAAGGACATCCTAGAGCTCTTCATAGGGTAGTTAAAGCCTCCCTTTGCCTGATTTTGCTTTTTTCCCTTTTCCTTTGTTGGTCATGATCCCATGAGCACTGTCTTGTAAACTTTAGGCATGGTGATCTGTCTTGGAAGGAGAAGAAAATCTAAAAAAGCTATATACTGTATGATTTCACTTGTGACATTCCGGGTAAGGCAGAACTATGGGGACAGTAAAAAGATCAGTGGTTACCAGTGTTTGGGGGTAGTAGAAGAATGAATAGGCAATGCCCAGGGAAGTTTTAGGGCAATGAAGCTACTTTGTATGATACCATAATGATAAAGACATACATTTGTCCAAATCCATAGAATATACAGTACCAAGAATGAACAGTAGTGTAAACTGTGGACTTTGGGTGATTTGGTGTGTCAATGTGGGGTTATCACCTGTAACAAACATACTACTCTCATGGGTGGTTTTGATAACTGGGGAGACTAAGCATGCATTTGAGCAGTGAATATATGGGGAGTTTTTGTACCTTACTCTCAATTTTTCTGTGAACCTAAAGATGCTCTAAAAATAGACTTAAAAATTAAGTACACAAAATTATCTATTTTAGGTCTATAGCTTAATAGATTTTACAAATCTATATAGTCATGTAACCACTGCACAGTTTTAATACATTTCCATCACAATAAAAAGTTCCTCTGAGCTTCTTTGCATTCTATCCTCAGCTCCCATTTCTGAACCCTACTTTCTGTCTTCATACTCTTGTTTCTCTGTTTTCCAAATGTTATATAAATGAATCATATTACTAAGAGAGTCATTATAATGTACTTTTGTATACACCGTTCTTTTTGTTGTTTGTTTGCTTTTAGGCTGAGAGTTTTTAAATTGATATATTTACCACCATTTTTCTTTAGTCCTTTATTTCAGAATTTGGCAGAAGTTTCTGGAAGCTTCCAGTTTTGTATTCTTGTATAAAGCTGTGTTGAACAATCACATATAATTCTTTGTGTGAATATGTGTTTTTATTTATTTTTATTGGCTAAACACTGATAGGTAGAATGGCTGGGTGTTACAATGATTTTGTGTTTAACATTATCAGAAGCTGTTAAATTATTTTCCAAAGTGAATACACTATTTTTCATTCCAACAAACAAAATATAGAGTTCAGTTCTCCAAATCCTCTCACATACTTGGCATTCTCAAGATTTTTAATTGGAGACTTTTTAAAAAGAGTGTTTATTAGTGTCTTATTGTAGTTTTAAGGTGCAATTTTCCTTGTTGAAAATTATGAGTACCGTTTCTTGTGCTTACTCGACACTCATATTTCTTCTTTTGTAAAGTGCTTATTTTTCTACTCCATGTTAATGTTTGCTCACTTTTGAGTTGTGTTAACTTTTAATGTTTAATGTTTTCTGCAGGTCTAAGAGTATCTTTTGAATAGCAAAAGATTTGAGTTTTGATGAAATACAGGTTAACAATTATTTTTATATGGTTTGTGATTTTGTGAGTTATCTAAGAAATCTAACCAAAAGTTCACATAAATTTAAAATGATCTTTTATATTTTCTTTTGTAATTGAATTTATTGGGGTGACACTGGCTAACAATCACACAGGTTTCAGGTGCCCAATTATACAACATAACTGCTTTATGATTCAGCAATTCTGCTTGTAGGAATTTACCTAAAAAAACCCAAAACACTAATTCGAAAGAATATATGCACCCTTATGCCTCTTATGCTCATTTCAGTATTATTTACAATAGCTAAGTTTTGGAAGCAGCCCAAGTGCCCATCAGTAGAAGAATGGATAACGAATGCATAGTACAATTATACAATGGAATACTATGCAATCATAAATAAGAAGAAAATTGTATCTTTTGCAACAGCATAGATGGACCTAGAAATCATTATACTAAGTGAAATAAGCCAGTCAGAGAAAGAGAAATACCATATGATCTCTGTCATATGTGGAATCTAATGAACAAAATGAGATAACAAACAAAATTTATTTTCTTCTAAATATATTTGTATTGCTTATGGTTAGATTTCAAATCTATTATGAGTTAATTTTTATATGGTACCCATCTCTTTATTGCATATGGATATTCTAGTTTTCAGCCCCATTGGTTAAAAAACTATACTTGCTACACTGAGTCCTCTTGGTACCTTTGTCAAAAGTTATTTGACTATATATAATTTGTGGACTTGCTATTCTACTCCACTGATCTAATTTTTAAATTTCTTTTTATTTATTTATTTTAGAGAGGAGACAGAGAGAGAGAGAGAGAGAGAGAGAGAGAGAGAGAAAGAGGGGAGGAGCTAGAAGCATCAACTCCCATATGTGCCTTGACCAGACCAGTGCAGGGTTTTGAACTGGCGACCTCAGTGTTCCCAGGTCGACGCTTTATCTACTGCGCCACCACAGGTCAGGCCTGATCTAATTTTTAAACAGTATGTTAGCCAACACCACACAGTTATTTCTACGGTAAGTCTTGAAGTCAGGAAATGTATTTCATATTTATTTTTCTTTTTCAAAATTGTTTTTGGTAGGCTCAGTCACTTAAATTTCCATACAAATTTTAAAATAAATTTTCATTTATTACCAAAATAATTAAAATTATGTGAGCTTTTGATTTTAATTTAATCAATAGAATGACTTGATTACAACAATTTTGAATCTTACAATTCCTTTACATGATGTATCACTTCATCACTTTCATAAAACAATGCTATTTAGTTTTCAGTTTTAGGCCTTGTATTTATCTTGTTAAAATTATCCTCAAGTATTTTTTGTGTTTATATGCTAAAATATGTGTTATTAAAATTATTACAAATAGTATTAAATAAATTTAATTTTCAATTAATTAATGCTAACAAATTGATATTTTATGATCTTCCTAAGTTATTTGTTAGTTCTAGCCACTTTTTGGTAAAATTTTAAACCATTTTCTACATAAATAACTGTGGAAATGTGAATAAAGATAGTTTTACTTATTTTATAATGTGTGTGCATAGTAGTTTTTTCTTAAAGCAATGGTTTAGGTTCTTAGTGAAATGTAGGATTAGAGTAGTGAGAATGGTAGTTCTTGCGTTGGTTGTTACAATGTCTGCAGGTTCACTGATTATTATCCTGAAGTGTTTAATCTGCTTTAAATGATAACCCATGTACTTTCAAATAATTTTAGTTATTGTATTTTTATTTTTATAACATATACATTTTAAAAGTATCCTATTCTATTCCTCACTGTGTTTATTTTTCCGTTACCTCATCAAATATATGTATGTACAATGTGTTAACATCTTTACTTACTAATTCTATCTTCTATAGTTTCTATCCTTCTTGGCTCAAATTTTGTTGAGTAATTTAAATCCTCATTGGTGATATTTTTCTGCTTCTTTGCATGCCCACTAAATTGTGTTGAATTATTGCCAATATTATGGATTTAGCATTCTTGGGTGCTACAAAATGTTGTATTCTTTTAAATAAACAGTGCCAAAGTTTGTTCTAGAATGCAATTAAGTTCTTTGCAGATTGGATCTATCTTTTTGAGATGTGTTTAAGCTTTGTTTTGTTCTATCCAACAACTCATGTATTATGAAATCTCTCCACTCTGTGTAGAGTGATCATGACACATTTTCCATCTTTTTTTTTCTTTCTATTGCCTATATAGTGCTTTTGTGAGACATTGAAGCCCAATTCTATTTTTACCAGCCTCAGGATGTTTCTTCCCATCCACACCAGATCAATACACAACTAGATATTTTCTGTCCCTTTTTTTTCTTTCTCCTTCTTCTCTTCCTCCTCATTCTTGTGATTGTGGTCTTTTTTTTCTTCCTTCTCCTTCTTCCTTCTTTTTCCTTCTCCTGCATTTTATCTTTCTTTTTCTCTTCTGCTTTCTCTTCTCTCTCTCTCTCTCTCTCTCTCTCTCTTTCCTTTTCTGTCCTTTCATTCTCTCCCCATTCTTCTATCTGTACAACTTTTCTTATCCAGTATTATGATCTGTATGTTTTGCCTGGGCCTTCCCAAAATCTTTTATTTCCTCAGTCAGTTGCTCTTTGGCCTCAAAACTGACTTCAATATTTAGCAATGACAATGCTAAGATATATATTATATTATATTACTTCTCAATCAAATAAAAATGTCCTCTGTCATCTGTAGTTCAACATTTGAAAGCTGTTGTTTCATAAATGTCCTGTCCTTATTGTGTACAGCTGGAGAGCAATTTTCACGCCAGTAATCCTTCACTGAGGGAATGTGAAAGTTATAAAATTGAATAGACTTGTAATTAACCTGCTATGCTTAATTTTAAAAGCATTTTATAATAAGTGGCCTGACCTGTGGTGGCGCAGTGGATAAAGCATCGACCTGGGAACACTGAGGTCGCCAGTTCAAAACCCTGCACTGGTCTGGTCAAGGCACATATGGGAGTTGATGCTTCCAGCTCCTCCCCCCTTTCTCTCTTTCTCTCTCTCTCTCTCTCACTCTGTGTCTCCTCTCTAAAATGAATAAAATTAAAAAATAAAATAAATTAAAAGCATTTTATAATTTTAAAGCCAGTACAAATGTTTCTGAATTTTATCAAATATACAGACTCATATACCAGCTAAGTAATAATTTATCAAAAGTATGGCATCAATAATTATTTATCAAAAGTACAGCCAGGTAGCTCAGTCGGTTAGGGAACCATCTCTGTATGCCAAAGCTGCTTGTTCTATCCCCAGTCAGGGTATATACAAGAATCAACTAATGAATGCATAAATAAGCAAAATGAGAATATGATGTTGCTCTCTCTCTATTTCTCTTTCTCTCAAATCATCAATAGATAAAACATTTTTTAAAAGTACAACATCAGAATAGCCTGTCATCTCTTGCTCACACCCTTCAGCTTATTGAAAGTGACAATTTCACATGCAAAGTCTAATTACCAATCTGCAGAAATACACTTTAAACACTTTACTCACTGATATCATGTAAGTGTAAATTTACAAGTTTATAGTAAAAAAGCAGGTATTTGCCCATGCCACATATAAACAAAAAATCAGTTGCAACATTTTATATTGGATATAAGACTCCATTCAGTTCAGTTTACACTATCTACCTTTTCTATTGCCTATATAGTGCTAATGGGCCACAAGTATTCAAGGTCATTTCTAATTTCTAACTTTGAGTCCCAATTTCAGATACTGTGTTTATGTCTCCATAATCATAAAGACTTGTGGCTCTGGCGGGTTCTCTCAGCAGTAGAGCTTCTGCTTGCCATGTGAAAGTCCTGGATTCGATTTCTGGTCAAGGCACACAGGAGAAGCAGCTATTTGCTTCTCCACTCTCCCTATCTCTCACTCTCTCTACTCCTTTCCCTCATCCATGGCTCCAATGGTTAGAGCAGTGGTTCTTAATCTGGGTTCTATCAAACCCTAGAGGTTCGACGAGTCGGTCCCAGGGGTTGGGAGAAGCCTCTGCTGCGGAGGCCAGAATAAAGTAATACCGTCATTTGTTGTGAGTTCATGCACTTTGTTGGTTTTGTTCTTTGAGCAAGGTGATGTTCATGCACGGCTCATTTTGTGCACCAGTAAAAAAACATATACATATGTCGAGAATTTGGAAAAAAAAATCATTTTATTTATCACTAAAGAAGGGTTTGGTGAATGCGCATATGAAACTGGTGGGTTCGGTACCTCAAAAAAGGTTAAGAAGCAATGGGTTAGGGCAAAGTTGGCCCCAGGTGCTGAGGATGGCTCCATGGCCTTGGCCTCAGGTGCTAAAACAGCTCAGTTGCAGAGCAATGGAGCTGTGGCCCAGCTGAGCAGAGCATCACCTGGCAAGGGCTTGCGGGGTGGATCCTGGTCAGGTCACATATAGAAGTCTGTCTCTGTGTCCCTGCCTCTCACTTAATTTAAAAAAATCATAAAGATTTGTAGAAAGTTTTCATCCATATCTTTATTGTAGACTGATTTACATCTGCTTTTGTTATATATGACTGAATTTCTATAATCTATGATAAGAAAAGTAAGTAAGAATTTCAAGCTGTCTGTTTCAACTGCCTGTTTTTTATCTACTGGATTTCTAAATGAAATAGATGTGTTTAACACTTGCCTGTTATTTTCTTATCTTGCCATGCAGTCAAATTATTAATGGAAACCATGTTATAAGCATTTCAGTGAATATAAGTAAGAGAAATACTGAAAAGTTCTATTGTTTAATTCAAAGATTCCTAAACCTACTAAAGCATGAAAAAGTTTTGGTGATAGCACACCTAGTCATATTATACAAAAACATGCTATAAAGGATCAGTTTGGAAATGCTGATTAAATAAAAATTCCATAAAACTTGCTGGATTTGGATTAGATGCAAAAGGAGGGAAAATCAACAAAATTTAAACAGACTAAGAACAGAGCTGTCCTAAAATAAATCTCTATAATTTTAAAAAATGTATCTTTTTAAGTTTAAATTAAGACCATATTAGTATTTTTCAGAGGTTGTGGGGTAAGCAGTTGACTAGAATAGACAACATGATGGAACTTTTTGGGCAACAGTTGATCTTGTTTGTGGTGATGGTTACATAACTCTGTACATATCTGTCAGAATTTATAGAACTTTAAACTAACATGAGTAGATTTTATGGTTCATAAGTTATGAATGAATGAATAAATAAATATATAAATTAATATAATTCTGTTTTAGGGAAAGTAAACTCTGTTTGAATTGTAGGAGTAAAGGCATATAGCTATTTTAATCTCAGGCACACATAACCCCTAGCTTTATTCTCAGTGAACATGAAAAAGTACATTAGAATTTAGAGATTTCTTGCATATAAAGTAGCCTCAAGATACCAGGGAAGAATAGCAATTATTTTCAATATGTATAATATTACTTAGCTAAAAGAAACATGTAAATTTCTGTCTTTTTTCACCTTAAATATATAATCTCATATTTGGAAAACAGGTGGGGACAGATAAAAGCTAAATTATTAGTGTTTTATTTGTGTAATAGCATTAGAAGGAATGCTATTAGTTTAAATTAAAGCACAGCAAGGCACTTCTGCATAATTCAAGAAAACAATCTAACAAATAAGCTCCAGCCTTCTTATTACCACTTGCTAAATTTCCGGGCTGTTTGAAGACAACAAGAAAACAATTTGATAATGAAAGGAGATTATGAGAGGGCAGGGGTGAAAATCTAGGAAAACTCACTTTACAGAAAATAGATGGGTTGATTCAGCCAAACGTCTAATTCTCAGGATAAATCTTAATTGCTGTAATTATAGAATAAAATGTAAAACGTATTTTGTAAGATAAATTTAATGGTTTGAAGACAGGTTTTTCTGAACTGTCATTTCCATTTATGTTCTTTGTTAGTGCTTCAAGTAAGCAAAATAATTAACTACAGAAAGGTGATGTTTAGGTAATACAGACTATATATAGGCCAATTATAGAAATCCATGTTAGATCTACAGTTATGGTAATCATGCAGATACTAATTATTTATGCAGCAGGAAAGACATATTGTTCATTAAAATGTCCTTATTCCTGCAGGAGATGAGTTTTATTTCCTATGAGCTTCTAGAGTATATTGAATTGGTAAAAAAAAAAAACTGCATAGGAACATCTCCTCCTTCCTAAATTCCAACATGTACTATATAAAGCATTTAACTAATATTGAGAACTACCATTTATGTGATGTGTTTACATCTATTTCTTTAGTTCACACTACATTCAATTTACATATGACAAAATTGAGAATATTAAAATATTAATGAATTATCTAAGATCCAAATTTATTGAAAAATATAATAGTTTTTCAAACCCAAATTCATGTAAATTCAGAGCCTGTGGTCTATCATTTATTAACTTCTTAAATAAATATTTATTGAGTGCCATCCATGTTCCAGGCATTTTAAAATAGGAATAAAAAAAGACACAGTCTGTTCCCATTTAGAACCCATTATAGAGGAGAGAAAAACACTAAAAAAAAATGTTTATAAAATCATTTTGTTATTGCATTTGTGATTGCTGATATAAAGGAGAAGTGAATAGCTCTTTGGGAATGTATTACAGAGTAATATAACCTTGTGGGGCAGTATAAGGGATGGCCATTATCCAGAAAACCTGACATAAAAATAAATAAGATCATGATGTTCCAGAGTGTAACAACGAAAATTACAAACTAATTTAGGGAACTACTACGTTATTTGAAATGACTGTTTAACAATATGACGTTTTTATTTTTTAAAAACGCACAATAAACTTTATTGTATCACTCATCACAATGATAATTATTTTGGAAGTGCTTCCCCTAAAGTTTATTTCTAAGCTTGCTACCAATGTAATTTCAAGTCCTAATTAATAAATTTTCATATTCCATTTCACTGATTTAATAAATATAAAATAAGGAGCAAGACAGTTTAGTCCAAAGTCAACTCATCATTCAAGGTATAGGTGAAATGCCATCCTCTCTGTTATATCTTGCTTAACAGTTTCCACTAATGGCAGAATTCATCTTTTTTATTATATTGTTCCAGTGTGTCTTAGTCAGCTATTTCTAAAATAATGCTATTAAACAAATCACCCCACACTGTAACTTCTAACAATAAGTAATTCTCGTTCATGAATCTAATAGGCTTGCTTGGGATCCAGACTGTAGATTTGGTTTAGTTCTGCTTCAGCACTCATATTCTCTTTGGATCAGCAGAAATCTGAGACACCTTTCTCAGGGCAGATGATAGTACCACAAAGCATTTCTCAAAAGGACAGAATATTTATTATTACTTTGACTCAGACTAATTCTTTCCATTTTTCTTTGGCCAAAACAAACCATTGCCAAGAGCAATATCAATAGCACAAGGATAGATCGCCCATCCTATGTCACAAGGCAGAAGATACAGCAGTTTATTACGCATTTTGAATTAAATAGCTTCTCTAATTTGTGACTTTTGGGGAGGAATGTAATGATATCATTTAATAAACAAATCAACTCTTCTTAATGTAATCAAAATTTTTTTATTGTTAGTGTATGTGTGCCTTTCAAAATACAACTATAACATAAATGCATAAATATAATTTCTATTACCTTCTGAAAGTTCTCCTTTATATATTTTATCTTTATTTCATCTGAAATTGATTAATTGATTATAGATAATATAATTTCTTATTCTTCCCTGTAAGACTTGTCTCTATTTTTTTTCTTCACAGTTTTAACTTAGGCTGTGTTCTGGAACCTGCATCACCCTTTCTTTTATACTCTCTTCCTTCTTTGATTTCCCTTAAACCAGTCTGGGAGGTAGGATTAAGATAAGGAAAGAAGTAGAGTAAAGAACTCAGAGAGAAAAAGCAGTGTGTAAACAGAAGCAATTAGAGATTAAGTTGTTAGACTAAGTCAGGGTGGAAGTATGGCTGTTAAATGTCTAACTAAGCCATTTGCAATTTATCTGCAGAACAGTGAGGACATTGATAGAAAAAACTAATGACACAAAAAGGGAGAAATGTTAGGTGTGTGTGTGTGTGTGGATGAGTGTGTTGATTTTTAAAAGGGTTTCTTTATTGTGATTAAAAAATGGCATTAAATTTATCCTGTTAATCATTTTAATACACAGTTAAATAGATTTACATTGTTGTACAAAAGAGCTTTAGAAATTTTCATCTGGAAAAACTGAATCTCTATACTCATTAATCAGTAATTTCCTCTTCCTCCATTTTTTGGCAACAAACTTTCTACTTTCTGTTTCTGTAATTTTGACTACCATAGGCACTTTATACAGATGGTATCATACAGTATTTTCCCTTTTGTGACTAGTTATTTCACTAAGCATAATCCCTCATGGTTCATCCATGTTATGATTTTGTTATTTTAATACTTGTGAAGTGGAGCACAAGGTGCTGGATAGTTAGCCACATTTCAACAATATACCACCAGAGAAATTGAACTAATGAAGTTTATTATAAGTCCTAGAGGATATGCATAGCATTCCTAAGAGGTACATAGCGAAGTCAAGGCAGAATGGAAGTAGACAGAGAGAGGAAGGACTAGGGGCAATGCCCTTATTAGTGGTACATGGGTGGAATACTTTGGATTTCCTGAAATAGGGCCAGATTCCTGAAATAGGGCCAGATTGGTGAATTTAAACCATAACAGCAGAAACAACATGGTACTGAAATAAAAATAGACACATAGAATAATAAAACAGAATAAGGAATCTAGAAATAAACCCATACCTATGTGGTTAATTAATCCATGACAAAGGAAATAGAATATGCAATGGGGTAAAGACGGTCTCTTGAATAATTAGTGTTGGGAAAACTGGACCGCCACATGCAAAACAGTGAAGCTTCATCACTTCTTAGCACTGTATACAAGAATAAACTCAAAATGAATTAAAAACTAAAATGTAAGACTCGAAACCATAAACCGCTAGGAGAAAACATAAGCAATACATTCTCCGACATTTCTCTTAGCAATATTTTCTTTTTCTGAGTTATCTTCTCTGGCAAGGAAAACAAACAAACAAAGAAGATTAAAAAAATGGAACCACATCAAAACTAAAAAGTTTTTGCATCAACAAAACAAGACAACCTACTGAAAGGGAGAAGCTATTCACTAATGATACATATGATAAGGGGTTAATATCCAAAATATATTAAGAAATAATACAACTAAACACCAAACAATCCAATTAAAAAATAGGTAAGGGAACTTGATACACATTTCTCCAACAAGAACATATAGATGACCAATAGACATATAAAAGTCTCTCAACATCACTAATTACCAGAGAAATGCAGATTTAAACCACAGTGAGGTATCACTACACACCTGTCAAAATGCCTTTTTATCAATAAATCAGTGAACAAATACTGGTGAGAGTATGGAGAAAAGAGTGCTCTCTTATATTGTTAGTGGACTTGTAAATTGATGTAGCCACTATAGAAAGAAGATGGAGACTTCTCAAAAAATTAAAAATGGACCTACCATATGATCCAACAATTCCACTTCTGAGTATTTATCCAAAGAAACACAAATTGCTAATTTGAAAAGACATATGTTCTCCTATGCTCACTGCAGAAAAAATAAAATAATATACAACTATAACATTAAAGCATAGACACATCTTTTATTATTATCTAAAAGTTTCCTTTATATATTGTATCTTTATGTTAACTGAAATTTGTTATGTATTACACAAAGTAGGGCACTGTTTTTTCT
This sequence comes from Rhynchonycteris naso, assembly GCA_037038555.1. Taxonomy (NCBI): domain Eukaryota; kingdom Metazoa; phylum Chordata; class Mammalia; order Chiroptera; family Emballonuridae; genus Rhynchonycteris; species Rhynchonycteris naso. The sequence goes on from CM072998.1 coordinate 264,844,802, forward strand.
ACAGGTATCTAGTTGTTTAAGCACTACTGAGAAATTTATCCTTTACCCACTAATCTGAGTAAATAATGTGTTCATATATTAACTGGGTCTATTTTTCAGTTCTTTATTCAGTACCAATGTTCTATTTACTATTTCTATGTATTAATTAATAGATTTTAGTACTATTATTTTATTCTTATTTAAGAAAAATTTTAGAATTTCTTTGTCACTGTTTATCAAAAAATCACTGGAGAAAATAATGATTAAAATTATATTAATGCACACATCATTCTGGTAGAAATTAGTGTCTATTTTTCTTTCTATCTTAAACATGGTATATCTATTAGTTATTTTCTTAATTCCTTATGTGATCATAATTTATAATTATTTATTTTTATAATTATGTAATTATTGAATTTGTTATTAAGCATAACACATTTGGGTGCTAAGGTAAATAGTATATCATGCATTTTAATGTTAACAAAGAATGTTAATTTTATTATTTTCATTATGGAGCACAGAACTTGATCGATTATAATCCTTGTATCATATTCTACTCTTACAGTTTCTGCCTGATTTTTTTATTTTTGTTCTTATCTTATTTTTAATATTACTTTTAAAATAATGTAATTTATGTCCTTAGAAATCAATTGTTAGTTATGTTATATATAGTTAATATGCACTTGATACATCAAAATACCTATCTTATATTTAGATTGTTTTCACTTGTATCTCAGACCTTTCTGCTCTAGTCACTTTCTATCTGTTTAAAATAAATCCTGTAGAATTTCCTTAGTAAGATCTACTGATTGTAGTCTCTAATATATTTAACCTCAAATAGTATTTATTTCACACTTGTTCTTGAAATATATTTTTACTAAGTGTAAAATTCCAGGCTGGCATTTAACCTCTTTAGTATTTGGAAGATATTTCCTTTGGGATAAGAATACAGGATGCATTTACTCATGGTCAGACCACAGAGGTTAGACTTTTGAAGTTCCAACTTTATGGAAGATGGTTTCCTATAGACCTTTCAGCTAAAGTCATGTCTGGGCATTGTGTCTCCAAAGCAAAGCTCAAAATCTCAATATTAAGTTTTGCAACCATCTTCAGTGTTATAGCAACTCTGGTACACTGTTCACCTCTATTTTCAGTATTGTTCTCTCCTCCATGTGTTCCAGTTTTCATTTACTCTTAAGCCAGCTCTTTTATGTGTTTCACAAAATTACATAAAGTATTTTTGTCAGTATTTTGTGTTATTTTTCTAGGGGGAGAATGTCTTAAGATACCAGGCCAAGCATATTACTGAAAATAAAATTGTCTCAACACTGGTTGCAAGCAGCTGAAATTCTTTTACAATTTAGTAAATATTTTCTCTATTTTTGTTGCTAATTTAAATATTTATTTATGTATTTATAATGTGTTCTTAGACATTATTTCTGAGTTTCATTTGCTTTTTGAATATAACATGAAAGAATATACCTGGAATCTTTTCATTTACACAGTGGAACACTATTTGGCTATAAAAAAAGAAGGAACTCTCACCATTTGTAACAATATAAATGAACCTGTAGAGTATTATTCTAAGTGAAATAATCCAGTCAGGGAAAGACAGCTGCCATATGATTTTACTTATATGTGGAATCTACTGAACAAAATAAAAAAAACTAACACAATAGAAACAAACTCATAGATACTGAGAACAGACTGATAGGAGTTAAGGAGTGGGGGAGGGTATTTGGGGAACTGGGTGAGAAAGGTGAAAGGAATAAGCAAAAGAAAAAAATGCTCACAGACACAGACAATAGTATAGTGATTTTTAGAAGGAATGGGGAGTGGGAGGATTTAGAAGACGGTAAAGGTGGAGGTAAAAGAGATGGGAGAAGATTTGACTTGTGGTAGTGTGCAATTTAATTTAATTAACAAATGTCACAACAATAAATTCAATTAAGATTTTAAGCCAAAAAAACCAACCCCACAAAAAAACCCATAATTGGGACATTTTAATTATCACCTGCAATTTGTAAGCTTGTCAGGGCTTAGTCTGCACCAAAGGGCTAATTAAGCATATCTCACCCAACTCTAGCACGTAATTACCCTTTGTCTCTATTGGGCCTTCATTCTTTCTCTAATTTTTATAACTGGACTTCATTTTATATCCCAAGATGCTTTCTTCATGCTTTAGTTGAGAAAATTGGATCACTATGTTTATTCCTGTTTCCAGTTCTTGGATTTGCTAATTTGACCAGTACCCAAATCCCCATGGACTATAACTGACATCGGGCCACTTGGATCCTAGCCATGATTTTTAGAATTCTAAGGCACTTCAACTGGATGTCTGCTGTCTGCCTCTCACCTACCTGGCTCTCAGCCTGGAAGTAAGCATTTCTTGAAGTCTCTTTGTCCTGTGACTAATGAGTTCTGTGTCAAAAAAATTATTCAGAACACATTTCCAGCATTGCGTAGCCAAATTACTTAGGGAAACCTGTGACATCCTCATATTAATTTAGAATAATAGAGTATAAGAGAACTAAAGTGGAAAGTATAATTTAGAATCAAAGGAGAATAAGATAACTAGAGAGGAAATGAATTAATGAGAAACTCATAAGGAATAATGATTTATTATTAGCATGATTTTGAACCTATTAATTTAGTTGTTTGCCATTATAGAACGGTTTAAAATAGATCAAGTTTATTTAATAGGTTCTAAAATTATCAAGACTAAGTTCTCTAACTTGTTCAAAATCTTAAATCAGAAAGATAATGTTTAATTATTCAAACACTGTTTAATTCATTCTTTACAACATGGCATCATAAACAGTTTATCTCTTATTTTTTCTCAAACAAGGACACATCTCATAACAGAGACCACAATCATCAATGAAATCTGACCTTGGAAGACAGTTGAAAACTGCATTTGATAATTAATTGTACATAATTGATGCATAATTTAGGTTTTATGCTTTTCATTTTAAGTTATAAATGTGAATCACTCATTTTTGGTTCTATTGAATAGCAATTTACCATTCAAATGGAAATGATTGCATATTTTTTATATAAAAGTAGTTCAGTGAGAATAATTTGAAATCAACAGTAAATAAATACAGCATTAGCTTATCTCTCCAGTTCAGTGGCATAAAGATATTTTCCCATGCAAATTTTCTCAATGCTTAGACATCTTATTAAATTGCTGTATTTTTGAGTATGGTTTTATGGTATTAAAATATAATTTTATGAATAAAAGCTAGAAATCACTCTTGATTTCTATTTCTATCCCTATTTCCTATGCTCATTTATACATCAGAAGTGGGTTCTAACTCCAAAATATATCATGAATTATCTGTATTGTTCCATCTCTAATCTCTTTAGCCAAATTTAAACCAGTGTCAAATCACCCAGGAACTATTATTATGTTTTCCTAATGTTTCTCCTTTCATTTTTTTTTTTTTTTTTTTTTTTTTACTGAGAGAAAGATAGAGAGGGAGATAGGGAGGAAGAGAGTGAGGGAGTGAGGGAGGGGGAGGAAGGGAGAGAGATAAGAAGCACCAACTAGTTGCAGCGCTTCTCATATGGGCCTTGACAAGGGGTATCAGTGCAGCCCTTGGGCTCAAGTCAGCGACATTGAGCTTCAATCCAGTTACATTTGGGCTCCCACACTCAATCGATGATCTCACACTCAATCTGGTGACTCCGTCAGGCTGTTGGGCCTGCGCTCAAGCAAGTCACCTAGGGTTTTTGAACCTGGAACCTCAACATCTCAGGTCTACACTCTATCCATTGCGCCACCACAGGTCAGGTAGTTTACTTTAGTTTTCCCACACTTCCAATACTTAATCTCCTTGTCCACAAAGCAGCAATATGATTTTATTTATTTTTACATAAACACATTATGGCATTGACTTGTCTACAATCCCACTATAAATTTTATTGTACTTTGTATAAACTGGAAAAACTCTAACATAGTCTGTAATAACTTATTAGATCTCATCTGGCCTCTTTTTTTATTATTATTTTGCTATTTTCTTCCTAATTGATTATGTTGTCCCACACTGGCCATTTTATTTTCTTTCTCAGAAAAGGTTTTCTGGAAACCTGCATTGCTGGTCTCTCTCAGAATATATTGCCTTAAAAATATCCTGAACTTGAATTTTTTTTTAGTTTAAATTACCAAGCTTAAGGTATTATCTCTATCTATTGTTATTTTCTTTCCCAAATGAACTTACTACTTTCTACCAAATTATTTTATTTAAAATATAAAATGATTGTATCTATTAATTTGACCTTATTTACCTTCTGTCTCCTTTATAAAATTCTCAGCTTTATGAAATCAGGGGCTTTATCTCTTTGTTATCCTCTGTGTCCTTCACAATGAAAACGCTTGGCACATAATAGGTAACATTACTGAATAACTCAATGCATAGATTAATATAAGATATTATATTTTCAAAAGAAAACTAAAGTATGAAAATTTAACTGATTAGAAAACTGAGGATTAATAACTTGCCCCAGATCAAAAGAGAATTAAGAAGAAAATGAGAATGAATCTTTTGATACCTAGTTATGACTCTTCTGAGCGTAGCACACTAACGTCATAAGGATGAGACCTTATGAGCTAATTAAAACAGGAATGAGATACATCTTTCAGTTTTAATTTAGTTCCCACCAAGAGAACACCATTCTCCTCCAAAGTCTATATATTTCTTCTTAAATGCTATTACATCTGTATTATTATTTTTTTCTGTTTTGAATCATTTTTCTAGTAACTGAAATATACATAATTAAAATAGTTTACAATGAGAATTCCAAGATCAGCCATGGCTAGTAGCTTATATTGGGCTCTCATCTTATAGAAAGGACTAAATACACATAGCAAATATTTAAGCTCAGTAGAGAGCATCTGCCACTGGCAGAGTGGGACGGGGAAAGTCACCTTACATCCATTCTGTGTTTTCTTTTCTCCCCCTAAGGGAGGTTGTTGATAGTGCAGAGAAACAGATTTACAGCAGAAAACTGTATTCTGATCAAGTTAGGGAGTTTAAGGCTGCCAAGTAGTCTGACATATGAGAGGTAGCATCACAGGGAAGAGGGAATTCAGAAACATGAGTTCCAAATTCTGTGTGAAATTCCCGTCAAGGTGTTTACTGATCCCCAAAGTGGAAACACACAGGTCTGACCTGGTAGGAACCTCGCAGAAAGTGGCATTTGAGGGGTTAACATGCTGAGCACAAATTTAATAGTTACCTGATGCTAAAGAGGTAGAGGTTGAGTTCAGAGCCTGCAGGGTGGAGGCCTTGATCAATATCCCATTTATCAGGAAAGGACACATCTTAGAAGTAATGGATTAAGATAAAAGGTAATAAAGAAAGGATTAAGAAGAAAGGATTAAGATGAAATATGACAACCATAAAAAGCAAAAATCCAACCTTTGCAGAAAAAAATGACCTACCTATGTTCTCTCTGCATGGCATAAGAAAAATTCACCCTTGGGTGAGAAAGATAATATCTTCCAGAAGCTCAACCAGATTCAGACTCAGTATCTGATATGCAATCTAAAATTATGTAGCATACTAACAAATGGTCCAAATGATTAGCAAGAAAAATACAGACAATAGAAATACATTCAAAGAGGATTCAGCTATGGAAGTTTGACACATGGATATTAAAACAACTATGGTTTCTGTGTAAAAAAACAACAAAGGGATGCATAGGTAATTACAGCAGAAATCAGAATCCATAAAATGAGTCAATAGTTTATTCTTGAACTTAACAATTTGTTAGACCAATTTGATATCACATTAGGCACACATAGTTATAAAAAAGGAAGGAAATTAGTGAAGTGGAAAACCAATCAGTTGGAAGTATCTAGACTTGTGTAAATTATTAAAATATTAAGATGATACAGAGATGTATTAATATTTTTTTTTACAGAGACAGAGAGAGTGTCAGAGAGAGGGATAGATAGGGACAGACAGACAGGAACGGAGAGAGGTGAGAAGCATCAATCATTAGTTTTTTGTTGCCGTTGCGACACCAGAGTTGTTCATTGATTGCTTTCTCACATGTGCCTTGACCGTAGGCCTTCAGCAGACCGAGCAATTCCTTGCTGGAGCCAGCGACCTTGGGTCCAAGCTGGCGAGCTTTTGCTCAAACCAGATGAGCCTGCGCTCAAGCTGGCGACCTTGGGGTCTTGAACCTGGGTCTTTCGTATCCCAGTCCGACGCTGTGTCCACTGCGCCACCACCTGGTCAGGCAAGTTGTATTGATTTTTCATTTACTCCAGGGGTTTAGAAAGTATCCACAAGATGGGAAAATGGCAGAAGAAATGTAAAAGTTGTAGACAGTCCGTGTCCCTAGGACACACAGGAAATCTCTGGGTAGGAATCAGAAAAACTACTCGCTTTAAGTGATAGCAAATTTCCAGATGAATACTGACACCAGGCGCGTTGACATTCAAATTCTACTACATGTCTGCGCAGCTTAATACCTATTAAAGTTATTTTTTTCTCTTGTGTAAAATGGAAAAGATAATTCTATTTCCCAAAGAGATAGAACTGAAGGAAATGTTTTACAATATTGAACTATATTACAACCTACAATCAAGCCTTGGCAAACAGTAAGAAGTAAAAAGCTTGACCTGTGGTGGCACAGTGGATTAAATGTTGACTTGGAAAACTGAGGTCAGCAGCCCCACCCCCCATTTCTCTCTCTCCACTCTAAAATTAAATATATATATATATATATATATATATTCAACACATTTGTGTTTGTTTATTTTCCTTTCTCTCCTCCAAAGTAAGAATTTTAATTTTAGTCTGGGGATAATTGGTTTCCCAATAGTGCAATAAATGAATTAAAAAAATTATCTCATATTCCAGTAAAAAGCTTTCCCGTGCTTTATGTGAAGTACTTTGCAGTGGCCACCCATTTTTCCATCTTTTGTACCTCTTACGTAAACTAAATTAAGTTAATAAATAGCCATCTATTTGAGGCCAACTAACTGATTATCCTTAGAAATTATATCATGAAAAATCCTCCAGTGTTAGCTGAATACCATTCACAATTCACATTCAAAACAGATTAGTGTATTTGTTCTGCCTGTCTGAGCAAACAAATACAAAGCCAACTCTAAAACTGCTCAGATATAAGGGAAAATTAAACATTATTGGAAAAAAGTGTTAATATTCCTAGCAAGTGTTTGAGATAGAGCCAGCCAAATACACATGCAGAAAATTACTTGCATAAAACTCACAGACATTTTTATATAATGCAAGAAGAACACTCAAGATTTATACATTAAAAAATAAAACAAAATATAAAACGCAAATTAATTTTCTATTTTTTGAGGGCTTGAGTACAATAATTGGATCCTTCTAGTAAACTATTTTCAGTATTACTAAATATCTCATTGTAAATATATCAGGGCTTTTTTTGTTGTTGTTGTTTGTTTGTTGTTTTTAATTACTATAGTTCTTCAAACTCATCTCCCACCTTTCTGTTTTATACCAGCCTCTACCTTGAACCTCCTTTATTCAAATTGGATATTATTTCCGTGATGTCTTTTCTAATCACACTCTGTTTATATTCTCTTCTTTCAGATTCCTAATGTATTTATGGCTTTATTTTCTTTTGTTACTGTATTGTGATGGATTCCTATGTTAGAACAAACTATTGCCTTTCAAGAGAGCCATATTCTAAAATCTACCAACTGTACAAATATAACATGTTTAAATAGAATCTAGTCTTTTCTCTAAGTTAGATTTTTCTGTCTAATCATTTTGTGAATGTTTGCCATTTCATCATCCACTACAGATTTACCTTTTACCTATGGGCATTTTCAAATGTTAACAATATTGGTGTTTCTCATTGAGAATTTATGAATATATGAGGGCAAGAAGAGAATAACAGTGCAAGGTGAAGTGCTACTATCCGTAGTTAAGCTTATTCTTTATTTCAGTGAGTTGGTCCACTAAATAAACTTCAGGATTTTGCAATTCAAATACAACCTTCATTATTCATATAAATTGCTCCAGGCCATCGACCAATAGATTTTCTCATGGTTACTGGACATAGTAAATATTAAATTTGTCAGCTCCACAGTTCTACTCTGAGTTTTCTTATTCTAGAAAATTTACCTTTTTCTTTCAATATCTTTTTAGCTTTTAGGTAGTAAGGATTTATCTGAGAAGTTGTATGATTTGCTATAAAGAGAGGGAATGGAATGGACTGCTTAATGATTAAAGTGTTTCTAATAAAAATTTTTGAAACTAGATAGTAATGATGGTTGCACAATATATTTCTATTGTGAATATAATTAATGCCACTTATCTAAAATGGTTGGCCTAACCAGGTGGTGGCACAATGGATGGAGCATCAGACTGGGATGCAGAGGACCCAGGTTCAAGACCCCGAGGTCGCCAGCTTGAGCACGGTCCCATCTGGCTTGAGCAAAAGCTCACCAGCTTGGACCCAAGGTCGCTGGCTCCAGCAAGGGGTTACTCAGTCTGTTGAAGGCCCGCAGTCAAGGCACATGTGAGAAAGCAATCAATGAACAACTAAGGTGTTGCCACAAAAAACTGATGATTGATGCTTCTCATCTTTCTCCGTTCCTGTCTATTCCTTCTCTGACTCTCTCTCTGTCCCTGTAAAAAAATAAAAATTAAAAAATAAAATAAAATAAAATGGTTAACATAATAAGTTGAATGTTATGTATATATTACAATAAACATACAAAAATATACTTTCTGTGATATTTTGCCTGATCACGTTTAATCATCAAAATCAGCTTATATTTTCTGGAGCCATTACAATTAGGGTAATTTCTTACCATCACTATGTCTTTACTCCGACCTAAATTTTGTGAATAGAATAATTACATCTTTATTTCCCCTATGCAGACCCTGATAATTCTCAAGTATTGTGAAGCCTTCTTCAGCTATTTCATTTCTTTATTTTCTTTAAAATTTATGATTCCTAATTTTAAAATAGCCCCAAACTGTGCATCCCATTACATTTTTGCTCTCTTTGCTTATACCTGTTCCTTTGTTTCCTCAACAAAAATCTATGATCTCTGATTTATACTTATGAAAACTAACGTTATTAGGGATGTAAGCAAAAGTAGTAGAGTAGCAGTAACAGTAATTGTAAACTAATTCATGGAATCACCACAACATAGATACTCAGACAATTTTCTTACAGTATTTCTGATTTTATCCTCCCTATTTTTACAAGTAAGGCAAGTGAGGCTCATATATATATAATCTTCATGTTACTAACTGGGCTAATCAATGATGAACCTAAAATTTAAAACCAAATTTATCTGCTGTAAAACTGGTGCTTATTTCAAATTGTTTAATGGTCCCTAGAAAAACTTCTGAATGTATTAATCTCTGAGTAAGCACTAATTTATGCTTCTTAATTGATTGACCTCATATAAATTCTTTTGTGTTTTATCTTGTATTATTTAAATTTGTGAACAATGATGAAAACCTATTAACAATTGTTCTATATCACCTTTTGTTAAATTTCAGTAAATAAAATAAACCTGCCCAAGTCTTCTACATTGTTTCACAGAACATTTAGAATTTCTTCTTCTTTACACTGCTGACCAAATACAAGCCTCAGCTTCTTTTTTAAAACCATACTTTTGGCACTGGCTGGTTGGCTCAGTGGTAGAGTATCGGCCCTGCATGTGGATGGCCTGGTTGATTCCTGGTCAGGGCACACAGCAGAAGCTACCATCTGCTTCTCCCCCCATCAACACCCCTTTCTCTCTCTCTCTCTCTCTTTTCTCTTCCCACAGCCATGGCTCGATTGGTTCGAGCACATTGGCCCCCAGGGCTCTGAGAATGGCTCTGGGGAGCCTATACCTCAGGCTAAAAATAGCTCTATTGTGGACATGGCTCCAGATGGGTAGTGCATCAGGTCAGGCAGGGGTCACTGTTGGATCCCAGATTGGGGTACATGCAGAAATCTATCTCCCCTCCTCTCACTTTGACAAGAAGACCACAAATAAGAAAAAGATATAAACTATACTTTTATTTAATTATAGAGTACAATGTTGTCTTTCCAATGTGTTTGCATGATGGACTGGGCATTGTTTTTTCCCAGTTCATCTTCTGATTTAGCATCCTCCATTTTAAGCACCTATGCCTCTTCCCTCAATGAATTTGATTCATATATTTAAATTATCACATTAATGACATCACACTTCCAGTGTGAATGACTGGTGCCTTCCATGGTTTGCTGAAGGAAAGTCAGGTTCATGGTTGAAGAATTCCTTGTCTCAATGGCCACATGGGAAAACTATATATCCTTCTTTCCTCTGATATCATATATTTGCTTATTTACTCTGATGATATTCCCACTTCCATGGACCACTCTATGAAAAAGAATTAAAATGTTTGTGTAAAATTGGAGGTATCAATCAAATCCTCTTTTGTAAAAGGCTTAACCAAATAATTTTAAGTCAAATGTTCTTTATTTGGTGTTATTGCATAGCAAAGATAAATAATTCTTAGATTCAGTTTTATAATTTGTTTATATTCATCATCTTATGAAGAAGAAAGATAAAACTGTTACTTGTCAATTTTATTAAGCTGTTTAACCAAGGGAAGTCAGTGAGATTTTTTCAGATCTTGTACAACATTGTGTGATATTTTCACAATATTTTTGTAGTATTAATATTATTATAAATACTGGAGTTTATGTCAAACATTTTTTTGAAATCAAGCAATATGTTCAAAGTTTCTTTGAACCTTATAAATAAATTTAGTTAAACGCTCATAGTCTTTATTTAAGAGATTTATTATAAGATCTAATGCACAGTCTTTTCAATGGTGCAATAATTTTCTAGTTCATTGTTGCCATTTGAAAATGACATAAAAGCTTTGTTCACTTAAAATATTTTCTTGTTGCTTATTATTTATTATACATAATTTTTTTACTACAGCTTTTTAAAAAGACTTTATGAAATCCAGGTTACTGCATCAAGAAGTTCTATAAAAAGAAATCATGTTTTAACTGATAATGTTTTATAATACCAAGATAACAAAGACCTAGATACAGAGGCAAATAGGATAATAGATATATCGATATTTAAATTAATCACCTATTATGTATTTAGAATCTGTTCTAGGTATTTCAAATATATAAATGGATAAAACAGAGATCTATAAGCACTTATGGAGCTTAATTCTAGCAGATTAAAAATCCAAGAAGTTTTTTTTTTTTTTTTTCTTCAGGGACAGAGAGTCAGAGAGAGAGATAGACAGGCAGGAACAGAGAGAGATGAGAAGCATCAATCATTAGTTTTTTGTTGCCATTGCAACACCATAGTTGTTCATTGATTGCTTTCTCATATGTGCCTTGACCGCGGGCCTTCAGCAGACCAAGCAACCCCTTGCTGGAGCCAGCGACCTTGGGTCCAAGCTGATGAACTTTTGCTCAAGTCAGATGGGCCCGCGCTCAAGCTGGTGGCCTCGGGATCTTGAACCTGGGTCTTCCACATCCCAGCCCTACTCTCTATCCACTGCACCACCACCTGGTCAGGCAAAATCCAAGAAACTTAATAATGTTTTTATTCTTTTCTTTTCTTTTTTCTTTCTTTTTTTTTACAGAGACAGAGAGAGAGTCGGAGAGAGGGATAGGCAGGAATGGAGAGAAATGAGAAACATCAATCATTAGTTTTTTGTTGTGACACCTTAGTAAGTTGTTCATTGATTGCTTTCTCATATGTGCCTTGACTGCGGGCCTTCAGGAGACCGAGTAACCCCTTGCTTAAGCCAGTGACCTTGGGGCCAAGGTGGTGAGCTTGCTCAAACCAGATGGGCCCGCGCTCAAGCTAGCAACCTCGGGGTCTCGAACCTGCATCCTCTGCATCCTAGTCTGATGCTCTATCCACTGTGCCACTGCCTGGTCAGGCTAATTTCCTTATTCTTAAAAGTGTTCAGGGTTAGTGACAGTAAATTACTTAATATATAAAGCTAGAGGTTTACTTTCCATTATAATTTAAAATTTTCAGTATTCTTAATACTTTTCATTTTAATTTTCAATAAAAACTTGACTTATTATATAAGATAATTTTATATTTTATTTACTTCATATAATGTTATTACCACATATTAAGTCCAATCTCTATAAGCCTCACAGAAGTCTTTTCATTCTCAAAGTTTCTGATATCTGTTTAAAGTTGTATGCGTTATGTATAGCATGAGTATGCATACAGGTAGCAAGCCTTTCTCAGCATCTTCACATTCTTACTTTGGGTATTTATGGTAATGTAGATTTTTTAAAGCAATGTCAGAAAATAGTCACACTCCTTGCCATTGCGCAACATTTCAACTAGAAAGTGATTATAATGCAGCATTTGACAGATGATTGTCTAAGTCATTTCATGTTTGAGATAATTGACCTGTTGGATATGGTAAGTATACATTTTTCTTTGTTTTCTTAAGTACCTTTCCTAATTTTATTTTCAATTAGAGTATTTGAAAATACTATACATAATTCAGTGTCCTGCAGAAATTGCTTTACTAAAATCTAGTTAATTCTTAGGCATTCAGCTTTAATAGAAAGCCAATATGAGAATTTTGAATTGAAAAAATTTGTTTCTGGGTTTGTTACATATCTGTAGTGGAAGACATTAGCATTTAGATAAGAATCTGCATAATAAATTCCACTTTCAATTGTGACTGGAAGAAGTTTGTGCACTGGGATAAACATATTTACTTTCTTTCATCAGACAGAGAAAACTTACAATGAAATACATTTCCATTCAAGTGTTAGTTGCCAGGAAATGCAGCATTAACTCTTTGTTTAGTGATAGGAGCCACTAGAATTCAGATGACTATTTCATCTATGTCTTATTTTTTTAGTGTTTTATTTTATTTTATTTTATTTTAAAAAGAGTTCTAATTTACTACAATAAATTGCACATTTAAAAAATTCAAATTTATAAATTTTAATATATGTATATACTGGTTGAAACATCACCACAATTAATATAAAAACATCACCCCAAAACGTTTCCTCATACCCATTTGTCATCTCCCTCCTGCCACTCCCGGCACTACAAACACTGCACTTGCCAAACAACCACTGATCTACCTTATCCCTATCTAAGTTAGTTTGAATTTTCTATAATTGAATATTAAGAGTATCTTATACTATATAGTCTTTTTTGTCTGGACTCTTTTATTTAATATAATGACTCAAAGATTCATTCATGTTGTAGCATGTATCAATAATTAATGTCTTATTATTAATGAGTAAGGCTATACTGCAATGGTATACCACAGTTTGTTTTTCATTGGCCTGTTGATGAATATTTGTATTATTTCTGTTTTTGCCCTATTACAATAAAGCTACTACAAACATCCATATAAATGACTTTGCATGACATATGCTTTTATTGCTTTTGGTTTTATATCTTGCAGTGACATAAGTGCATCACATGGTAGGTTTTTGTTTAAATTTTAAGAAACTACCATTTTGTATATAAGTATGCTTGTACCATCTTTATTCTCACCAAAAGAAAGTTTCAATTACATTTCTCATCAATACTTGGTGTGATTAGTCTTTAATGTTAACCATTTAACTTAAAATATGGTATAACACTGTTTTTATTTTTATTTCATTAATGGCTAATGATATTTAATATTATTTCATGTGCATGTTTTCCAATTGTATATCTTTATTGGTGAAAGACCTGTTCAAATATTCTGCATATTTATTAAATGTCTTGTTTGTCTTGGTATTGATTTTGAGTCATTCATATGATGTGGATATAATAACTTAATTAGATATATTATTTGCAAGTATATTGATTCACTCTGTGGCTTTGTTTTAATTCTTTCACAGAACAGGAGTTTTAAATTATAATGGAATCCAATTTATTCATTTATGTTTTTATTAATTGCACATTTAAGCAATTAGTGCCTAATTTCAAACAGATGGGCAAGACTCTTTCCTGCTCTCTTGGCATATGGTGTTGGATCTCACAGGTCCCTCAAAGTCACTTCAATTATTTTTCTGTAGATGAATGCCAAATGTGATTGTTTGGGGGGAAATAATGGTGAGAGATGTTTTATTTGGTCATCTTGCTGACATCACTAAGGTAAATGATTTTGTAGGCACTACAGTTTGGGTAGTAAACAAACAGACATGCCTTTCAAGGAGCTTATATTCTAGAGGAAAAAGTGAATAAACAAATCAATATATAGTATCAGGAGGTAATACAGCTGATGAATATAAAAGAAAGAAGAATAAAAATAAAGAGAGATAGTATTACTCTGTTATGAAGAAGAACAGTGAAGGTTTATCTTTTAAAATATTATTTCAACCAGACTTGAAAGAAAAAAATGAGGGACTCCAGTGGTTATTAGGAGAAAAGACAGAGCACTAAGTACAAATACCAGAGGGCAATTGTTTTCTTATTATATTGTCATATAAAGTAGCCAAAAATTGACTGTCTTTGCCTACCTATTTTATCTGATTTAACCTTACATGTCAAGGAAGTGTGAGGAGGCCAGTCAATGTTAAAAAAAATAAGGCCATGAAATCAATCATTTAGTTCCTTTTTAAATCCTGAGACATGTATAAGAATTTACCTTGATTGAGTTGGGAAGCTATTAGAGGGTTTGGAGAAGAGGAATAAAATTATATAATTTGAATTTTAAAAGGGTCACTTAGACCACTCTATTGAATAGTTTTGGCAGAGAGGAAAAGTGAGAGTGAAATGTGGAAACACTAAAACCCTGACCATAGAACGAGTTTTGCAAGATTGCAAGATTTGCAGATGAATAAATGAAAAGAGTTGTGTAAAGCCATAATGTTAGTTCTGTAAAGGTCATAAATGTTCTCTGATGTCTAGATTCTGGAAAAGTCCTCAGGATGCTGCCTTAACAACCTCTGTAAAAGGCCAAGATAACTGAGCACATTCTTTTGCATTTTGTAAAATGCTTTGCAGAGCACTCTCTCCCTAGATTGTTCCAATGATAACCAAAAGTCTGTTCTGCTTCTGTAAAGCTGCTTTGGCTAGGTGCTCACCGCCCCCCCCCCCCACACCACTTCTCTTTTGCCTTTAAAAGCAAACACCTGAAATTCATTTGAGGTCACATATTATGGTAACTATATCCCCGTGCAGTCTCTGGCTTTAATATAAAGACTCCTTAATTTAGCTATTTAATTGTGTGGCAAAACATTTGTTTCCTTGCTGTACAGATATAACATTTGGAGGCCCCGGTGATATCATGTCCCCTGGACACATTTGGTTTTTGCCACACACGGGCAACTGGCTTCCTTGGCCTGACTGCCGCAAACAGAAAGCAAGCAGGGGAGGCGCTACCTGAGAGGTTCTCGGGGGCCCCCCTTTTTTTTCTGTCTGGCTGATAGTCAGCTGTGGACAATCAACATGTCCATCTACCCATTTGGAGTAATCTGGAAAGCCTCTGGAGGTGAGTAGAGAAAATTTGTAACTTGCTTGTAGCCATCCATCTTGCACCTATTGTGATCGAGGATCAGATGCGATCACACTCACACAATAGACTCTCGAGGGCCAAGACGTTGGAGGAGAGTTAATAGACTCTTAGGGAAGACATTAGTGCAGATTGAGTTAAGTCCTGCCTTGAGGTTCCCGAGACACCTTTGTGCTGTCTGTCCATGCTGAGATCTTATTCCTTGCTCTTATTGTTTTTGCACTGAAAACCCCTGAGTGAGTGGTGTGTGAATGACGATTTCTGGTACCTCCACCTGAGTTTCCAGTTTGTGGCTCCACGGTGAATAACCATGGAGTCCGAGTGGGCCCCAACTATGGTTCCATGGTGATCCTCATATGGCTTAAGGTGGTATCAGACACCCTCTGATCCAAATTGGGGCTGTATACTGACCCACCAATGCTAAGAGGTGCCTTAGTTCCCAGGAAGGATGCGACCAGGCCGACATATGAGTGGCTCCTTATCGGGCACCCCTTCCTTTATACATCAAACATTGTCTGAAAGTTCTCTGTTTTTTGGTCCTCCAGGGATTGACCTAATGGGGGACATTTTAGAGAGTTGGTCCAAACCTCAGTTCTTGATCCCATTCGTGATCTTTGGAAGCTTATTTGTACTAATATTGTTTGTAACAATAGGGGAAGGGCAAAGTAAGAGTCAAACTCCCCTTGAGTATATGCTTAAAATTTTCAAAATTAGATTTTCTAATAATTATAGTGTAAAATTAAGCAGGGGGAGACTTCAAACTCTTTGTGCATTAGAATAGCCCTCCCTTAGGGTAGGGTAGCCAACACAGGGCTCAGTAGATCCTAGAGATGTCAAAGCTGTATGGAATATAATAGCTAAGTCCCAGGGCTACCCAGACCTACATAGCTCAGTAGAGGGCCCTACTAGAAAATCCCCTGCCCTGGAAAAAGGCTGTGCCATCTGGGATGATCATCATGTTTTACTAGCAACAGCCCCCAAATCAAGAAAGAATGTCTCTGTCTTAGAGACTGTTGAGGAGAAATCTGAATGACCTCCTCCATACCCTCCTCCTACATTGGCTCCACTCACATCAGAGAGCCCAGAGCCACTGTAAAGGTGGAGTAGGAAGCAAGAAAAGAGAAAAAAAGCAGAATCCCTTTTACTATTGAGAGAAGCCGCACCAGCAGAAGAAAGGGAGAGGGAAGAGCCTTTTTCTTGTTTATGTCCCTTCCTCCTCTAGTGACTTACATAATTGGACGGCTCAGAATCCTCCTTTCTTGGAGAAGCCTCAGGCCCTAACAAGACTGTTAGAATCTGTATTGTATGCACATCACCCACTTGGACGATTGTCAGCAGCTTCTACTTACCTTGTTCACTACCGAAGAAAGAGAAAGAATCAAAACAGGCGAGAAAACCTGTTATGTTAAGAGGACAACTGAGACCACCTTGAGAAGGTGTTTCCAGTTACCCGGCCTATCTGCGACCCTAACACCACAGCAGGATGAGAAACTTTGAACACTTTTTACCAGTTTCTGTTATCTGGGATTAGAGGAGCTGCTAAGAAACCCATAAATTTGTCTAAGGTGTCAGAAGTTATTCAGGGTCCTCAGGAGACCCCCACAGCTTTCTTAGAGAAAATGCAGGAAGCTTACAGAGTCTATACACCTCTAGACTCAGAGGTGCCAGAAAGTGCTGGGGTAGTCAACATAGGCTTTGTATCACAGTCAGCTCCAGACATGAGAAGGAAGTTACAAAAATTAGAAGGCTTCCCAGGGATAGTAATTTCCCAACTGTTAGAAATAGCTCAGAAAGTAGAGATACCTTAGAGGAGAAAACAAACTAAGAATATAACTAAGGTAGTTGTAGCTGTTTTAAAACACCAGAATAGAAAGGAGAAAAGCCTAAATTAAGAAAAAAAAATCAGTGTGCCTATTACAAAGAAGACTGTCCAAAACTGAAAGGAAGTTTTACACAGTCTTAGATTTAAAGGATGCATTCTTCAATATTCCCTTGGCCCCTATAATTCAGCCTATTTTTACCTTTGAGTAGAGTGACCCAAAAGCAGGCATTTCAGGACAACTAACCTGGATTAGATTACCACAGGGTTTCAAGAATTCACCAACCCTTTTTGATGAGGCACCACATCAGGATCTGCTTACCTTCTGCCAGGAACATCCAGAGTGCACGCTGCTACAGTACGTAGATGATTTACTTATAGCTGCGGAAAAGGAGGCAAGCTGCTGGACAGCCACTGAGGGTCTTTAACAAATACTAAAGACTCTGAGGTCCTAGACTCTCTTCAAACTGCAAGGCCAGACCTCACTGATAAACCCTAGCTGGTGTAGAAGAACAGCTATTTATAGATGGTAGCAGTTTTGTCTTAGATGGGGTTCGACATGTGGGAGCAGCTGTAGTGACTCTTGATAAGGTCATCTGGGCCCAAGCCTTGCCCCACAGGACCTCAGCTCAGCGGGCAGAACTTATCTCTCTTACCCAGGTGTTAAGGTGGGACAAGGGAAAGAAGGTCAACATTTATACTGACAGTAGATATGGTTTTGCTACTGCACATGTTCATGCAGCAGTCTACAAAGAGAAGATTTCTGACATCTGCTAGTAAGGACATTAAAAAAAAAAAAAAGAAGAAATTTTAGCCTTGCTAGAAGCCATTTGGTTACCAAAGACTGCAGCCATTATCATTGCCCAAGGCAATAGAAAGGAAACTCACTAGAAGCAAGAGGAAATTGGGCAGCTGGTCAAGTAGCCAAAGAAGTAGCCCTAAAACCAGTAGAGCCTTTAGAAATTTTAGTAACTTTACCAGAACCTTTGTTGCCAGAGGCTCCTTTTTATAGCCAACTAGAAGAAGATTTTGCCAACAAGAAAGGAATATCTAAAATTAAGAGAGGAGAGTTAGAACTGCCAGATAAGTTGTAAAAAGAAATAGGGAAAGAGGAGCTTTCCCAGGAGAACATTAGAAGACAGATTTTACTGAAGTAAAGCCACCAGCACAGGGATATAAATACCTATTAGTTTTTATTGACACCTTTTCAGGATAGATAGAAGCTTTTCCTACTAGAAATGAGACCACAGTAACAGTTGTTAAGAAATTGCTATATGAAATTATTTCCAGAGTTAGCTTGTCCATTAATATTGGGTCTAATAACAAGCCTGCATTTGTATCCAAGATCTTACAGCTAGTAGGAAAGACACTCAATATTAATTGGAAATTACATTGTACTTACAAGCCTCAGAGTTTGGGACATGTCGAAAGAATGAACCGAACTCTGAAAGAAGTCCTGACTAAATTCATTTTAGAAACGGGTGAAAACTGGACCAACTTACTCCTCCTACTTCTGCTGAAAGCTAAATGCACCCCCTATTATGCTGGATTTGCCCCGTATAAAATTGTATTAGGCAGTGCAACACCCCTTCTCCCTAAGCTCCCTTGGAGACCCCCCGTTGATAGTGCAGATGGATCCCACCAACCCCTGTAAGTTTACCCTAAGAAGGACGACATGCCCTGCTCCAGCCACAACCAGATGCTGGCTGGTCTATTTATGAAAGAAACCTGAGGAACCTTGCCATAGGACTCCTTATAATTGAATTTGGAAAGTGGGGAGGCTAGAACCAGGGAAAAGCCAGAAGAAGTCATCTTAAGGTTTAATGCATGTGCCATTGTGGGTCATGCAGCAGGTGGTTGTAGGTCCCTTTACTACAGTGGTTCTTAACCTTTTTTGAGGTACCGAACCCACCAGTTTCATATGCGCATTCACCGAACCCTTCTTTAGTGATAAATAAAATATGATTTTTTTTCCAAATTCAAGACATAGGTATATGTTTTTTTTACTGGTGCTCAAAGAACAAAACCAACAAAGTGCATGAACTCACAACAAATTATGGTATTACTTTATTCTGGCCTCCGTGGCAGAGGCTTCTCCGAAACCCTGAGACCAACTCATTGAACCCCTAGGGTTCGATAAAACCCAGGTTAAGAACCACTGTTCAAGAATTATTAACATAGAATCAACAAGTTTCTCCTAATGCTGCATATAAGCCACCTTGTTGAAGGAAAAGTAAGTCTATGCCTGTTCCATCTTGTAAAACTATTTTCTCTATACAAATAAACTTGAGGCACAACATATATTAGAATATAGTATAGCTTATTCTGTTCTCTAAACCTGTTCTTTTTTTTCTTTGTACAAACCTCCTACAACTTGCACAAACCTTCTGCAACTTACATAAACCCTCAACTTTCATTTTTTTAAAATTATTTTTATTTCTTCATTTTAGAGAAGAGAGACAAAGAGAGAGAAAGAGACAAGGGGGAGGAACAGGAAGCATCGACTCCTATATGTGCCTTGACCTGGCAAGCCCAGGGTTTTGAACCAGCAACCTCAGCATTCCAGGTTGATGCTCAATCCACTGCACCACTACAGGTCAGGCGAACTTTTTTATCTATTCAGAAATAACTAGCTTTCATAACAACTTACTTTCTCCCTTTCTTTCAAAAGTATCTCTATACCTTAAACCTTTTATTATTAAAACTATACAATTCCTTTCTAATTAATTAGAATGCTTAATTAAAAAAAAAAACTTTAACCTTTAGTGACAATCAAGCTAACAATAAGCGATTTTTCTTCAAAATATACTCTTTGGCAGGTGTCCCTCCCTACATAGCCTATCGGACACATGACTAATATTTACAGGTTACTCTACAGGGGTAGCTATGAGTATACATATATTTTTCATTTACCTTGTAGCTTCTCTCTTACTAAAGCAGTGGTTCTTAAGCTGGGTTCTATCGAACCCTAGGGGTTCGATGAGTCTGTCCCAGGGGTTCGAAGAAGCCTCTGCCACAGAGGCCAGAATAAAGTAATACCGTAATTTGTTGTGAGTTCATGCACTTTGTTGGTTTTGTTCTTTGAGCAAGGTGATGTTCATGCACGGCTTATTTTGTGCAACAGTAAAAGAACATATACCTATGTCTTGAATTTGGAAAAAGAAAATCATATTTTATTTATCATTAAAGAAGGGTTCGGTGAATGAGCATATGAAACTGGTGGGTTCAGTACCTCAAAAAAGGTTAAGAACCACTGACCTAAGCATGTTAAAGAACAAAGAAAATACATATTAATATGGGGAAAGTGCAAGAGGACAAAGGGAATTGAAATGTGAAAGTTTGGTTTTATGTGATTTTAAGAAATCTCTTATGTATCTGCATAGTTATGTCAAGAAAGCATCAGGATATATGAGATTTCAGGATCTACCTACATTTGGAGTGGGTATGCAATAGATAGCATATATGTAGCATTTAAACTGATATAATTGATGAAATTACCTAGAAAGTAAAGATAAGTAAAGTATAACCACACCAACAACAGCAAACAATTTAGTCCTCTCGTTACTAGAAATAAAAAGAAAAAACAATGTCAGAACTGTAAGCATGACTTAGTGCTAAAACAGTCAGATCCTGACATAGGCTCTAAAAGTTAGGGGCAGATTATGTAACATCCACATGTAAATGTTAAGTGGATTCTTCAGAGTAGAGGTTGTTGGAAGGAGATTCCTGTATAAAGCCTGCTTATTCTAAGAAGGTTCCATCTGTGGAAGGGAAACTAGGAAAACTGTGCTCATGTTTCCTGAAATATAGCAAGATTATATACAATCTGCCTCATCATTTGATTGGGGAAAATTTACCCAGGAAAATAAAGATTTCTAACTTTTACCATATGGCACATTGAGGCTGATATAATACTTTCTGCTAGCTGCCCCGTTTTGAAGCCAAGAAATTATTAAGTGCCCACTACTATTAAAAACTATACGGTCCAGACAAAAATGAATGGAACCATCTCTGTGTGGGGACACTTGAACCATCAGTGCATGTGAATATTCGGCAGTGGAAAACTTTTGGGCCCTGGTCGGTTTGCTCAGTGGTAGACTGTTGACCTGGGGTATGGGTGTCATAGGTTCGATTCTGGTCAGGGCACACCGGAGAAGTGACCAGCTGCTTCTCCACCCTCCCCGCTCACTTCTCTTTGGAGGTCCTGTGCAAAAATGTTGATTTACTGACTACTGATAATGCTGTGAGTGTGCAGTTCTTTGTCCCAGACTTTGCAGTGTCATGTTTAAGGGCAACATCCATGAAACTATGGGAGGCTAACTTGTTACCTTCGAGGAGGGTGAAATCTCACACTCCTCCCAATTCTTGACAATATTGTCTCATCTTTAAATATATTCATTAGCTGTTCTTTCTGCTTGAGATGTCTTCTGTCATTTCACATCCTCTTAACCTAGAGATTTCTAGGTGGGCTTTCTTCAGACATGTTCCCTGTCAGCATCGTAACTTGGCTTTTTAATTTGTTTCCATACACCCCATATCTTTTTTTTCTTTTTAAGTAAGAGGAGGGGAGACAGTGAGACTGATTCGCACATGTATCTTGACCAGGATCCACCTGGCAACCCACATCTCGGGCTGATGCTTGAATCAACTGACCTATTTTTAGTGCCTGAGGCTGATGTGCTGGGACCAACTCTAGCTATCCTCAACACCAGGCTGATATTCAAACCAATCGAGCCACTGGCTGTGGGAAAGGAAGAGGGAGAGAAAGAGGAAGAGAAGCAGATGGTCACTTTTTATGTGTGCCCTGACCAAGAATCAAACCTAGGATATCCATACAACAGGGTCGATGCTTTATCCACTAAGAAAACTGGCCAGGGACACCCCATATCTTAATATCAGTTTACTTTTCCTTTTATTCCTATAAAGAAAATTTCTTATTGCTTTTTTCCATGGGTAATTTTTATTAAATTTGCTTATTCTTAATGTCTCTAGATCCACATCTATGTGGTTTAGCACATTGATGAAAAAATAGGTTTTCAATTAATTAGTTATTAATACTTCCTGACACACACCAACAATCTCTTCAATTTTTTCTCCTCATTCACTCGGGCCTTTTATCAACTAGTTATTACAAACACCCAAGTAACAGATTAAAGACTTAAGAGTATTTGAATAAATACTTTAGAGCTAATGGTGAATTTGACTTTTTGCTACAAGAAAAATTAGGTTCATTGTCATATTTATCTTGGCAAAGTAGAGTAACAAGAATAAAGTTACCACTCCTTTATATATTTATTATGATGGGAATTTAGTGCTCTGTTCACTTTATATCTGAAATCTGAAAGATTATCATTTCATCTCCTGAAAGTTGTCACCTGATTAATTATTGCATTTCACTGAGCAAGCACCAGAGTGTCATAGCTATATTTTACCATTAACTACAGGTTGTATGTGATATACTTATATATTTACATGACATAAATTTCCTTCATGGCCCTATATGCTGTGGATTATAAAGCTACTTTCACAGATAACCCTCCTCTATTAAGGAAATGTTGTATTCCCTATAAGACAGCATAGCACAGGATTTCCTTGTATTTGCTCTTTTATCAGTCTAGGATAACAGCTTAAATTTCACTGACGCTAGCTCTGTGCCACGGACATGTACACCCTCGGAGTTTACTGCCCAGTGCACCGGTTCTCGATTTTGGGGAGGGAAAATGCGTTTGCTTTCATTTCTAAAGTCAAATTGGACACAAAACAATACTAAAATACTTCCACTGCACAGATAAAACTTTTCTCTAGATATGAATAAGAATTCAATTAAAAAAACCCAATAAAATAATTAAAGACATAAAACAGAATAAATGCTGGGTACAGAATATGGCTTTTCACTGAGCGTATGGCCCTGATCCTTCCCTGTGGGATCCCTTGTGTTGTCTTGCTTTTAAAATGACTGTTTCCATAGCTAGCTTCCAGCCTGGATTCTTATAAAAGTGGTCAATTTTTTGCACCATCCAAGTCTCAAATGTTCAGTTTTTAACAACTCTAACTACAACACAAGACACACATCTCAGCTTTGCCAACTCAATTTGGTTCCATTCAGTGATTCTTTTTCAGCATCAGCTGAAGATGATGCCCGGTCCTTTGTTGCAATGACTGCAGTACACACACACACACACACACACACACACACTTCACCAAGAAAAAGCATATGTGAAAACTGTGTGTATGTATATGTACATGTAAGACATATATGTGTACATATTATTTCTATATATACATTTATTTGTAGGATATAGAAGAAAAAATTCCTCCGAAAAATGTTGTTAGCAGAGTTTCAATTTTGCTGTATGTACATGGCTTTTGAAAAAAATCACAGAGCAATTTTCCTTCTTAAAAGCACCACTCTATGTGATTTCTTACCTCTTGGTTCACTTATTTACCTCACATCATGGTCCCTTGGGCATTAAGGTGAAATCTCTACTTTCTAGATATGTAACACTTTTTTTTCCCTTCTAATTTCTGCAGTTCCCAGCAGGGTTTTAAAGATTGTAAGGCAAAATTGCTCAGTTGTAAGTACCATATCATTCTATCGCACCTACTGTCTCTACAAAAAAAAAAAAAAAAAAAAAAAAGAAGTTGCACCAGTCATTTGGTACAGGTGTATTAGGTGAACTTTGCAGTTCATCCCTTTCTCTCCTATCTCTTCATTCAGGATTAATAACCCTTTCCTTGTGAAGGTGATTATTGAGCTCTCTTCCAAGTACCACACTATCTTGTCTCAACCTTGATAAAAAAAAAAGTTATGTATAACATTTATCTTATATTTTAACACTCAATTTTCTTTCTATTTTAATTATCAAAGTGAATTGTCAATCTCTTGGGTCTGTGGAGTCAGAACAGCTGCCTGGCACCCTCTGTGGCCATGGATTAACTCTGAGGTTTGGGACAGTTTATCTTACCTTTTTCTTCCTCAGTTTTAACATTAATAAAATGATGACAATAAGGGCATCCATATCAAAATGTATTTATAAAGAAAAAATAGGATATTGTATATGAAAAACTGTAATTATCTGGGATAGAATTAACATTGAATAAAATGTTTAATTGTTTTATTATATATGGTATCGTACAAATATTTCATCTTCACAGATAAATACTCCATAGATATCCCTGATGACTCTAATGATGATTAAAGGTAGATAATCTCTAAGTGAGTTTACCAATCAAAGAGAGGCGTATGTTGTGCATATGAAGGCTTTAAAATAATAACAAGAACAGATTTGGTTACTTAGAGATTTTTTTAAATGAGTCATTGGTAGGATAAAGCTGTGGTTTGATGATTTTTGTACAATATCCTGTAATGAGGACTTTATCCCACTTTCATTTACTTCAAATAAGATACACTAATTGGTGGATTTCCCTTTGTGTACCAAAAGAAATTCTTTCATACTCATTGAACACATCTAATGTAGTTTTTGAAAATTAAAGTAGAAAAAATAAATATTTTAACTTCAAGACAGATATCCCAAATATTTATCCTAGGGAATTAAACCTTGCAAAATTAGATATCTTATCTTAGCAGTAGGCATTTGCAAATACTTTACATTCCACAAGAATCAATTCTCAATATATTAAAATTGTGTTAGATTTTAAAATTTTATTTATTTATTTTTTTTAGAAAGAGAAGAGAAGGGAGAAAAAAAGAGAAAAATCAGTTTGTATTTCCACTTATTTATGCATTTATTGGTTGAGTTTTGTATGTGCCTTGACTGGGAATCGAACCCATAGCCTTGGTGTTTTGGGAGGACACTAACCAACTGGACTACCTGAACAGGCATTGTGTTAGATCTTAAATTCTTTATTCTAAAAATTATAATTAGAGCAATAAGCCTATTGCAAATTTAAATGAATTTCTGCTAAATATTAAAATAATACAAATAGAGAATACCATTAGATTTTTTATATAAATATATACTTCTGACATTATGAAAGTCAAAATAAAAATATATAATTTTCTGATAAAAGGAATACAGATGAATCCTATTTTAAATTTAATGATTTATGTATATTACAAACTGAACATATCCTTATCATTGGATCACATTAAAGATTTCACTTATTTATTATAATAAATGATTAATAGTGCAAATTCATATAGTTAGCAATCACCCTATTTCATTAATATAACAACTATTTGGTATAATGTATATCCTTATCGCATTTGTACATGAGAAAACTAAGACTCCCTCAATTTGAAAAAGCCAGTAAGTATTGGAAGAGAAATTGAAACCCAGCTTTGTAGAAATGCAGAGTTCAAGTGTCTTCATAGGCTGCCTGGTCCCTTTGTCCCTATCATGCAGTAGAGCACAACTAAAACTGATGGAATTTAGTTATTTTAGTTTACAAAGAAAGTTTCAAACACAATACCCTACAATAACTTATTTGCTCTATTGAATATTGTTACAGAATATCCAAAGTATTTTGAAAATCCCCCAAACAAATTCAAGTAAACTAATCAACACAAGTTCACCTAGTACTTAGACATGAGGAATACTAGGATAATACATGTTTCTGATTTATCGATAGTTTTCAGTGTGATATATTTGGAATGAAGGACAGAGATAAATATATAAATGAAAAACATAAATTACTTATCCTTTTACCCAAGAATTTCAAGAGAAAAATTAATTGTAGACAAATGCATACAAATAATCAAATAAACATGGAAACAAAATATCAAGGACACCCAAAACTGAGATACCTTCTTCACAGTCACAAAACTATTTTAGAATTTTCTGCCTATTAATAAATCATAATTTCTGAGCACCTCTGCAAAAAAAAATAAATCCTGACAAACTAATTCAATTTTTAATAGATTTTCTATTCTGCAGAATGTCATAGTAATGACAAATACTAACACAAGTTAAGATGCATAAAGCAAAAGTTGTCAGACATAAAAGAAAAAATAGACATATCCTAAAGAATAATGTGATATTTTAACAAATCTTTCAATGTCTGTTAGCATAAACAAATAAAAAACAGTTGATTTATAAAATATTTAAACAAAACAATGTGACCAATCAGTTGACATATATAGACCACTTAACACAATATTTATTCTTTTAAAAATTTAGTTCAGCCTGACCTGTGGTGGCACAGTGGATAAAGTGTCGACCTGGGAACACTGAGGTCACCAGTTCAAAACCCTGCACTGGTTCGGTCAAGGCACATATGGGAGTTGATGCTTCCAGCTCCTCCCCCCTTTCTCTCTCTCTCTCTCTCTCTCTCTCTCTCACTCTGTGTCTTCTCTCTAAAAAAAATGAATAAAATAAAAATAAAATAAGATTATTATAAAAAAAATTAGTTCAAAGAAATTTTATTAAAAATGCCATATTTTGGACCACATGGCAAATTCTAGTAAATTTTGAATTACTGAACTAGTATGTATTATTTTCTCTGAGCCCAGGATATTTGGGTTATAAACAAGATAATTTAGAAATTAACGTATAAGTGGAATACTACTCAGGCATAAAACAAAAACAAAAAAATCCTACCTTTTGTGACAGCATTGATACACCTGGAGAGTATTATGCCAAGTGAAATAAGACTGTCAGAGAAAGTATCATATGATTTCACTTACATGTAGAAACAAATTAACAAAATATGCTAACAGACAAAACAGAAACAGACTTAGATATGGAGAACAGATTGACTGCTGTCAGAGGGCATGAGGCTTGGAGGGCTGGATGAAAAAGGTAAAGGGATTAAGCAAAGAACAAAATAAAAATTCACAGATACAGACATGATGAGATTACAAAAGGGAAGGAAAGTGGAGTGGGAGGAGGTACAACGGGGTAAAGGGGGGTAAATGGAGATGGAAGGAGACTTGACTTGGAGTGATAAACACACAATACAATATTATTAGATGATGTATTATTATATAAATGTACACCTGAAGCCTGTATAATTTTATTAACTGATATTATGCCAATAAATACAATTTAACAAATAAATAGATATAAACACATTAAGAAAAAGAAGTTCAAGTCATGCAGTTTAATCCTATTCAAGTCCCTGACTGATATTCTTATAGTCATGGCTAATTATATATATGGTGGATGTAAGATAGATATATAATTGAATCACCCTAAATAAATTCACAAACACCACATAGAAAAATATAATTAATAAAGTTAGTTACATTGCAAGCCTCATGGTCATAATTTTTACCATTTAGCACTGTCCAGTTAATAATTGTAAGCAACAATATAAATGAACATCGCTTTACCAAGACAAAAAGAACATAGAGACTATGATTGTTCTCTTGTAGGTTTGTCAAAATGAATACTTAATATCTTATATGTATTTTAATAGTAAATAAAAATAGTATAAGGATCTGAAATAGAAACACAAAAATAATTCTAGAGAAAATATATAAATATCAAGCACTAGAAATATGTAATAATTTCACCTGACCTGTGGTGGCGCAGTGGATAAAGCATCTACCTGAAATGCTGAGGTCACCGGTTCAAACCACTAGGCTTGCCTGGTCAAGGCACATATGGGAGTGGATGCTTCCTGCTCTTCCCCCCTTTTCTCTTTCTCTCCTCTCTAAAATGAATTAATAAAATCTTTAAAAAAATATGCAATAATTTCTGGTTTAAAATTTAAGGTTAAACAAGAATCTTTACGTCCTCTTTCTCTAACTCCCAATGATGTGAACACAATACTTGTTTTGTAAATTATATACTGTAGTATGCATGTTTCTCCCCATCCCAAATTCATATATTGAAATTCTAACCCTCAAATTTGATGGTGTCAGGAGGTAGGGCCTTTGAGAGGTGATTAAGTCATGAGTGCAGGATCCTCATGAGTGATAATTAGTGCCTTATAAAAGCGACCCCACAGAACTCCCTCTCACCTTCCATCATTTGTGAACACAGCATGAAGCCACAGCCTATGAACCAGGACAAGGGCCTTCACCAGAATGCATCTGAGCTCATGCTTTGATATTGGATGTTCAGCTTCCAGAACTGTGAGAATTGTTTGTTGTTTACATGCTATGCAGTCTCTGGTACCTTGTCAGTAAGAGTGCAATGTTCTGGTGTCACAAATATACCTAAGAAGTCAAAATGTCAAAACTCTAAATCTATAGGCCATTTTTTCTATGCCTGAGTCATTTTCCAACTTAAACTCATGTAGTTCTAGCTTGAAAACAGCAATTTTACTAAAATTAGTATCATCACGTTTTTATGAAACATTTGTATAATCTGACCATGTAATTAGCAGTTCACAAAACATGTGGCGTCAGTAGCTAGGAGCCAACTAAATAAATAATAATTAAGATTGGAAACTAAAAAAAGAGAAATAAAAATTAAAGGATTTTAAAAATGTAGAATAAGAATGCTGATAAATAAAAATAAACAAAAGATAAAAACAAGGTATGTTCTTAATGTTGAGAGTGGAATTTTAATTTGAACTTACTAATTTTGTAAAAGTAAAGTAGAAGTAAAATAATCTCTTCTGCTTAAAAAAACTAAAGTAACTTTCACATAATTATCTTGAAGATTGAAGCAAAAATATTAAAGGTTTTATTAATTTGATACTATTCTTAGTTTTCTGTTTTATATTACCAACATCGCAACGTATTTTTGATTCCAACTCAAATTTTCTATTTCAGACCATAAAAGTTTTCACAGACGTGCCTGGGAGCTTCTCAGGGTCATCAGAAGAAATATACATTAATCCTTAAAAGGTTTTGGAGGCTGCTTAAGCACAACTTATCCAACTGTATCACTAAAGGACCATTTACTATAGAATATCTCATCATATGGTATAGCTAAGTTAAATACTGTTCAAGAGCAGCACAACTCCAGATCCTATATATTAAGGCCAAATAAAGGGGCACAATATATTGATGAGCTTATAATTTTTCCCACTTCAGGGTGTGGCCAAATTAGATTTACAGTTATGAGTACATAAAACAGAGTTTATTCTTATATTAACATTTATTAATTATTATATTAACTTCAATCTAAACAACTCTAAATCTACTTTGACCTCAACCTGTATGTTAAAACATAAAAGTGCATACACTTAAAGGTATAATATGATGCTCTGATATATATCTACATTCTAAATTTTTTACCATAATTTAATTAATACATTCAACACCTCACATACCATTGTTTGTGTGTGTGTATGGCAAGAATGCTTAAGATCTACTCTCTAAGCAGATTTCAAGTATACGATATAGCATTATTAACGACAATCACCATGATGTATATTAGGTCCCCAGAATTTATCTTAACTAAAATGTATTATTCTTAAATAACATAGCCCATGCTATTTGTATCTTCTTTGAAAAAAGAGATATCTATTTATGGGTACTTTGCCCATTTTTAAAAATTGAATTTTATTTATTGATTTGTATGAGTCCATGCATATAAATATTTTATCTATTTTAAATATTAATCTCTTTTTAGATATATGTTTTGCAATTATTTCCTCCCATTCCATAGGTTGTCTTTTTTTTTTTTTACAGGGGCAGAGAGAGAGAGACAGAGAGAGGGATAGATAGGGGCAGACAGACAGGAACAGAGAGAGATGAGAAGCACCAATCATTAGCTTTTCGTTGCCGTTGTGATACCATAGTTGTTCATTGATTGCTTTCTCACATGTGCCCCCACCGCGGGCCCTCAGCAGACCGAGCAACCCCTTGCTGGAGCCAGCGACCTTGGGTCCACTCTGGTGAGCTTTTGCTCAAGCCAGATGGGCCCACGCTCAAGCTGGCAACCTCGGGGTCTCGAACCTGGGCCTTCCACATCTCAGTCCGACGCTCCATCCACTGTGCCACCACCTGGTCAGGCAGTTGTCTTTTCATTTTGTGAATTTTCTTTGATGTACAGCAAATTTTAGTTTTATATTGTCTCACTTGCTTATTTTTGCTCTTGTTGACTATAATTTTGCTTTTATACCTAAGAAATAATTTTCAAGATCAGTGATAAGCTGATATAGCTTAATTTTTCCCTGGATGTTCATGTTATTATTTATACTACTCTGCTCAAATATTATCTGTGACTTTTTTTCTCAGAACATGCACCCTGAATATTTTTATTTTTTTCTATTTTTTTCTGACTCATTTATTTATATCACAAACAGACATTCTTTTATTTGTCAACTATTCTGTATTTTTTCCTCTTCCACTAGAATGTAAGCTCCACAGAAGCAGAGATATTTATGGTTTGTTCTTCACAGTATTTTTTATGTTTAACAAGTGCCTTGAAAGTAATAACTGCTCAAGAAATTATTGAAACAAGTAATTGAAAAAGGAAAGAAAGAAGGAAGAAAAGGAGGGAAGCTGAAAGAAGAAAGAAGAAATTTCTCTAATGTAATCTGAATAAATGCTTTCTAAGCAAAAAATAGATATCATTGCGGAGAGAGCAAAAACATAAAACATATTCTAACTTACCCTTATAATTCTTAGGTTCATATTTTCTGTGTCTTTCATGCTGGGCGTCTTGTGGTTGTTTGTACTTTTGAAGCAACTAAGATTTCTGTAGTCTCTCTTTTTGATGAGAAAATTAACTTGTTACCTAAAAATATCTCTTATTCATTTTTCAGTGAACTCTCTATATATTAGGTAAATATAAGTATAAGATAATTTCATATGACCCAAGAAACTGCTCTGAAATAGTCAATTATATTTTTTGCTAATTTTTTGTTTACTGTTATGAAGACTAGTAATATTAAATATAAAAATCGTTGACAATGATTATTACTAAAAAAACATATTTCAGTGGCTTTAAATACTGAAATTTATCTACCGAAAAAGGAAAGTGTATTTCCATGATAAATATTGAGGCCCCACTGCTCCAGGGTTCTTATTCTCTGGCTACATCTGTGTTTCAATTTATCATCTAGTGTCAGAAGGATGCCCATATCTGTGACAAATTTAAAATTAAAATAATTACCCTGGGTAGATTTTCATTCATTTACATTTGAATGAAAAATATAAGAATGTGGACATTGATTAATTTATCTCTAAGGAGAGATAAATGTTACATCCTTCTAACACAACCTCATAAATATATATGGAGTGCCTAAAATAGGTGTTTTATTAGACATTGGAGAAGTATAATGGTGAATTATGCACAAAATAAGGAAAGTTTTTCTTAGTGTTAAGACAGTAGCCACCATCGTGGCCATTCACATGCACACTGGGCTCCAAAACCCACTCATTCAGTGCTCACAAAGCTACTGACTTATCCGAGTTTCCTAGAATCAAAGGCTTCTAGCTCACCAGTCTTGTTCACCTCTGTTCCCCATCTCCTTCTTCAGCACAAACTCTGCTCAAACTGGCTTCTCCCTCAGCACTATGCCATCTTGGCTGCTTCTCCTGGCCTCCTCCACGTGGCTTTTCTCTGCTCTCCTTTCTAATACTAAACTCAGGAACCAAGAAAGCAAGCTCCAGGTCTGCCCCACTTTATAGTATAGAAATTCGAACCTTTAATCCAATTTACAAACAAGGAAGGCTCTGATACAAAGTCACTTATCAGAGGCATAATGGGAGGATTCCTCATGAGAGTGCACCATCCCACATCATCCTATCAGTCAAGGGTGTGGGGAAAAGCTTACTCTTAAAACTTGCACCATCTTTAACAAAATGGACAGCACCATCTTTAACAAAATGAGCATAATATATTTTATCTGCCCAACACTTAGCATATTGCTGCTTTTAAAATTTAGTTCTCTGTGTCAAAATTCAATAATATTCACTATCAACACACACACATTTACTGCTGTCAACATTATATATCATCATTCTGTGGGAATTTCTTTCTTAATACTTTAAAGTTATTAAAATCTGATTGAATTACCAAGTAGCCTTAAACTTCTAGGAATATATCCTAAGAACACCATAGCACTGTTCGAAAAGAAGAAATGTGCCCCCATGTTCGTGGCAGCATTGTTCACAATAGCAAAGATCTGGAAACAGCCCAAGTGTCCGTCAGAGGACGAGTGGATTAAGAAGCTTTGGTACATATATACTATGGAATGCTACTCAGCCATAAGAAATGATGACATCGGATCATTTACAACAAAATGGATGGACCTTGATAACATTATACGGAGTGAAATAAGTAAAACAGAAAAAAACTGAGAACAGCATGATTTCATACATAGGTGGGACATAAAAGTGAGACTATGAGACATGGACAAGAGAGTGGTGGTTACGGGGTGAGAGGAGGGAGGAGAGGGTGGGAGAGGGGGGAGGGGAGCGGCACAAAAAAAACCAGATAGAAGGTGACAGAGGACAATTTGACTTTGGGTGACGGGTATGCAACATTTGAATGATAAGATAACCTTGAGATGTTTTCTTTGAACATATGTACCCTGATTTATTAATGTCACCCCATTAAAATTAATAAAAGAAAAACAAACAAACTTCTATTATTACTCCCTTTACAAACCAAGCTGTGTAAGGAAATCAAGCCCATATAGAAAGGTTAGAATAATAATAACATCTAGACAGCACATACTATGCTCCATCCATAGTTCTATCTTCTTAATATCTATTAACTCAGCCTTCTTTGAATAAAGTCATTTGTGTCTCAAAGAAAATATATGAGGCAATTATTATCACTATTATTTTTATTCTAGAGATGATGAAACTGGGGCCGAATAGCAGTAAATTAACTTGCCCAAGGTCGAACAACAAGCAAATGGCAGAGCAGATTGTTGAAGCCAGATAGTGTGGCTCCAAGATGTATTGCTTAAGAGACTTGAAAATGTGCACAGATAATGAGCAGCTAGAATGTTAAGTCAGAAAGATAAGAGACTTTGGTGTTAGGTACACCTTGATTTGAATCTCACTCAGGCACTTTCAAGCTGTGAACTTCCCAGCAAGTCAATTAAGCATGACAAGTTTCAATGTTCTCATATGTAAAAGAGTGATAATTGAGGGTTGTGGCGAGAATTAGAAATCACATTTAATGATCCAGTGTCTGACATAAATCAGGAAAGTATCCAGGGATATTTTTACTAGCAACTTTGCTTTTGGATACCTGAAGACCATTAGTATTTCTGTATTGTAATGACATTATTTCTCTTGGTCTTAGCCTGTGTTAAAGACAAGACAACAGGCCCAAGATACAGTGACTTATTGTAAGCCCATGTCACCCTACAGAGATTTAATTACAGTCTTGGCTCTTCCAGGATTGGAATTGTAAAGCAGTCAGTAAGGAACACCTGCTTACCTTCAGTTAGCAAATCTGCCCCATGGACTCCTCCCATTCCCTTTAAGGATAGCCACTCTGTAGTATCCAATCCACTTCTTGCTTAGTATAACTTCCTTATTCCTGTTCCTTTTTGCCTATAAATTCTCTTGCCTTATAAGGCCCTTTGGAGTTCCTTTTTATCTGATAGTTTGGATTCTGTCTGATGCATAAATGAGTGAATAAAGCCAATACAATATTTAAAATCCACTCAGTTGAAATTTTTTTAACACCTATCATTAAGAGCTTCTGTGTTGAGAGGAGAAAATTTGATGAACTTTAATTTCATGCAGATATTCAAAGGATATATAAATAATTTTGGAATTGTTTTCATATTTATCCCCAAGCCTTTTTCTTTATTTTTTAGAATAAGAACCATACAATGATATTCTTTGAGAATATTCTGGATAGTCATGTTTTTAATGATAGTGGTGACTGTTGGTCAAATAAATTTGTAAATATAATATATATGTTTGCTTGCTTATAGTTTGTATTGGGTGTGGGGGACGGGCTGTAAGCAGGCCAGGTTGTTATAGCCCAAGGCTTAGCTTTTCCCACCCTTTATGATGTAGGGTGGTGTACTCTCCTGAGGAATCCCATTATGCTTCAGATGAGTGGCTTTGTATCAGAGACCTTCTTGTTTGTAGACTGGATTAAAGTTTTGGATTTCTACACTATAAAGTGGGGCAGACTGGAAGCTTGCTCTCTTGGTTCCTGCTATCACCATTGCAGGGGCCTCCCTGATCCCTTGACCTCCTTCTGGGAAAAGCAGGTTTTCTGCATTTTCCTTGTCTTCTCTTGTGGCTTGCCTGTCTTGGTGAGAAACCAATAAACTGAATGGCCTACCATCCTCCAACTCCGCCATTTTTTCACCATCTGCTCGAATCCAATGGGAACCTGCATGTGAATGGCCACGATGGCAGCTCCTGGCCATACAGTGACTATGACAAAAATATTTATTAGTCTAACCACTCTACTATTTACATCTTAAGAGTATTTTATTAATTGACATTACCTTTTTTATTTGTCTTTAATTAGGGGAGATTTGTATTTTTTAATAATAGATTTATTTTTTACTTATCTTTAGCTATTTCCAAGATGAAAAACAAGTATGGCTTTTAAAATAATCAATGATGAATTTGAACACAAAGCTATTGTATTACCTATGAAAATGAATAAAGTGGAAAAGTATGAAGAATTTATTGATCATACCTTTAATTTTAAAGTTATGTTTTTAAACCTTGAGAAAACTGTACTTTTCTCTTTTTAGAATTTGTTTCCCACTGTGGGTAGCTCACTGGATCAAGCACCACTCTGGCACACAGGTTAATCCCCTGGTCAGGGCACATAAGAGAAGCATTTCAAGGAGTGCACAACTAAATGGAACAACTAAATGGAACAATGAGTTGATGCTTTGATCCCCTTTTCTCTCTCTCTTTCCCTCAAATCAATGGTAAAAAAATAAAGAAAATATTTAAATTGATGAAAAGGCACAGCAATTTTTTCAACATTTGTACAAATTTTTATTCTTGCCAAAATATAGGTCCTTGTCAGAAAATATTAGGAAATTATTGTAGTTTAAACAGATGAAAAAAAAAGTAAGAAATATTTGTTAACCACTCATAGTGTTTGAAGAAGTATACAGCTATGTAGGAACAGAGAAAAAAGGTAGGATATGATGTTGTAGTGATAGAAGTTTAGAACATGTTTTATGTCACATTGTCATTCCACATATTTTTCTTCATATTTAAAGGTTGTACTGATGGTATATGCTAGGAGAATTTCTCAACTTGGGCACTTAGCATGATGTAGTATGCAGCTTTTAGTTTATTGCATTCAGACTATTTTCCTCTACTTTATGTATGGCAGGATGAAACCAGCCAAAATATAATAAGTTTCTCCAGTACCTATCACACTATAATGTAGTTCTACATTGTTAAAGGAAAAAAACCTACTCATGATACTTGTTGAAGAACAGTAAGGTAGACTTTATTCAACACTGTGGCAGTAGATATAGGTATTACCTCAATGAAGTTTTGCAATAAGAGAGTGCTTGGGTTCAACTCTAAAAAAAAAAAACAAGGAAAGTGGCTATTTTTAACCAAGAAGCAGGGTGGGGAGGGTCTGTGGATGGAAAACTATTAAAATGAGACATTAGGGGTAGGGGAGGATTCTGGCTAAAAAAAAACCTAACAGCTTTCTCCCTCAAGGCAGGCCAGGGTGATCAAATATTACCTCAAGGATAATGCAATGAGAAGTTTGGTCAGATATTGAGTGTGATTAGACATTAAGGGTGGGCAACTAGAGCTAAGTGAAGTTAGCAGGATTCTGTCTAAAATCAGGTTCTTGAGAATATGCCCAATGATGGAGAATAGTTGCTCAAAGGATCTTGACTAGAATTGATCGAGCAAAAAATCTTTGCCACTCAAGTATTTCAAAAATTGAAGATTTCTTTTTTTTTAGGGAAACAAACAAACAACCCCTCCCCAATACCCTTATATTAACATGGGTAATAAAATACTTTAAAAATATTATATAACTTAAATTTCTTTTCAATGAATGTTATTAAGCATTACAATATTGTTTATTCATGGTTATATTTTTTCGTTTTTTACTAGTTAATTGTACTTACTAAAAAGTTTTCAAAAAGTTAGGATCAGCATTTCCTAAAGAGCCTATGTTAAATTTTATGACTATTTTACTGAGATATTTTTCCAAAACTTTGAACAATTTAGCCCCAAATAGGTAAAATTAGTAAAAAAAAATCTATTTGAACTTTTAGAATAAATCGAGAGCTTTAATCTTACATCCTACCCCATAGTCAAAAGAAAATTGACATGATATTACTATCTAACAAAATATGCTCTGAGCAATAAATAATAAATATTATTAAAGATAAAGAAGGATGTTATATAATGATAAAGAGGTTACTTATACAAGAAGATAGATAACCTAAATTATAACATCAACCACCTTGACCTAATGGACATTTATAGGATTTATAATCCATTATAATGAGGCTATACATTTTTTCAAGTGCTAATGGAATATTCTCCATTATACATTACATTGTGAGCTACAAAACAAACCTGAAGGAAAATCTTATTTTTCTTTAAGATTTTTATTTATTGATTTTATTTTATTTTTAGAAAGAAAAGAAAGAGAAATGAGGAGAGGAGGAATAGCAGGAAGCATCAACTTATAGTAGTTACTTCTTGTATGTGCTTTGATTGGGCAAGCCTGGGGTTTTGAACTGGTGACCTCAGCATTCCAGGTATATTCTTTATCCACACTACCACCACAGGTTAGGCACAAAGACATTATAAAATAGAAAAAACAAAATGTATGTTCTCAGATGATAATGTAATTAAACTAGAAATAAATAATGAAAAGATAGTTGGAAAATTAAAAAAAAAATTCTGGAAATTAACCACCACCTTTCTAAGTTATCTATGGGTCCAAGAGGAAAACACAAA
Source organism: Rhynchonycteris naso (assembly GCA_037038555.1). NCBI lineage: Eukaryota > Metazoa > Chordata > Mammalia > Chiroptera > Emballonuridae > Rhynchonycteris > Rhynchonycteris naso. Next base: position 264,881,832 of record CM072998.1, read on the forward strand.
AGAAATTAAAAAAATATATTTTGAGCCAAAAAATAAAAAATGCAACATGTCAAAGTTTGTAGAATTGCTAAAGCAGTTCTTGAGTGGGAATTATAGCATGAAATATGTATATTAGGGGAAAATATGTAATATCAATTAATTAAATTTCTACATTATAAAGCTAAAAAAAGGTGTTAACAAAACTATAACTTAACTCCTCATTACCAATAATCAAAATATGGAATAACTTTATTTGCTAGTTTTGTTAAGTCCCAACTCTAAACCTATATCAAACCACCCCTTCTCCCCAAAATACCTGTTACTTATATCTGCTTGAAGACTACAAGTTCTGATATACTGTATTTGAAGATAATCAATACATCTACTATCATAAATTGTTTGGTATTGTTCAGTAATGTTCTTATTAATTTCTTGCTACATTTGTATATTTGCAATGGTCATTCCAACTCCTGTCTAAAAAACAAAATAATGTAATACATCATTTTTATTTTAAGTATTTCTTAACATTTCTCTTCCTCAATAGCTTCCTTATCTCCCAGAATAAAACCTTTTTGGGAAAGGAGTAATATATAGTAATATCCTATTTAAATTCAGTTATCATACTGTTATCTCCAATTGCCAGCTTCCTGAAAGCAGATTGAAACATGGGAATATTTTTCTCAAGATGGACAGAAAAAGAACTCCCATTGTAAAAAGTTCTATGTACTTTGCTCGCTCATACACATATTTAATGACAATGAAAGCATCACTTGATTTCAAAATTTCAATTATTATAGAAGGGAAGTGGGATGTATCAGTAAAAGTTTAACATTATAGCATATGTTTTATTAGAAATGCTTAAGATACAAGTAAGTTTTTCTACTGCTGATGTAAGAAAAGCAAAGTTTGTGACTAAAAATAGGAATCTTTCATTTCTCCTCAGATTCACTTCTTTGTTACTTTTGGCCCTCTCATTTCCAAGCAGCCTCCTCTAGTCTCTGTATTTAGAGATGCAGCTGGCTGATATTTTGTGTCAATAGCCACATGAAGTAGCCCTGGGGTTTCTGGAAAACAGTGGATGGATTTTTTAAAAGTAGTCCCTAAGCTGTTTATCAGGGGGCAACCAAACTGTTTAAAAAATCAAAAATATTTTGAGATAGCAAAAAATGAATTAGACTTGGAGGCTGGACAGTTTTCCAAGAATGAATGGTAACAATCACATTAACACTTAGACATATTCACAGATTGATTATGTTTTATAGCTGTCACTCTATAAAAGTTCACATGCCAGGAAATCATGAACCTCATGCTAAAACATGCAGATTTTCTAAGACCAAGGCAAAGCTCTGGATTGTGTCTAATTTATCATTCTACCATCTGTTTCACATGGATTTATCACTAGTTACTGGCTCAGAGTAAGTATTCTTTTAAACCTCTATTCAGTCTGAACAGTGATATCTAAAGTTTTTATCCATAGAGCCTCTGTAGGACTTCTATGACTTAGCCAGCAACATCCTTAATACAAATTCAAAGCAAAAAGCGAAAAAAAAACAAAAAGGATTTATATCCAGCTGTGGCTGAATTGTAGCTTATCATTTTAACTATTCCTTCTACAGATCCAAGTATTGCAAAATGAACAGCTGCATGGGCAATGCTTCACTTTTCTTATTACCCATGCTCAGTTGAAAACTGCCAGAAAGGAAGTTTTTATCTTAAAGGGATGCCTGACTACAGAACTGAGGTTAATTTACTTGAATTGCAAATCATGCTTATAGCACTGGATCCCTAGTAGTCTGATAATAAGATCTAAATTATTGTTGATACTCCCAGAGGGTAGCATACTTAATGGTTTGAACAGCTATGAAGTTCTAGGATGCTATAATTAAATTATTTTTATATTTTCCTCTTTGATATTTTGCTTTGTAGTAGGGCAACATAAAACACCAGGTTTTCACTTGTCATAAACATTCTGTTTCAGTCTATCTGTATTTGTAATGTACTATATCCTTCATGTACGTATTACATTTAGGTTTCCATATTAACTCTGAGGATATAAACTTATAGTTGTTTCTAGGCTAAACACAATTGAAAAACAAAGCAAAATTGACACAAGAGAATTCTGAGTATATTTGATGGTAGACTTTCCATGAGACATATGGAGCTGTGAGAGTTTATTTTTGAGAAGAGACATCATTAGGCAAACTTACATGTAGAACAGCAAGACTGAATGAAGAAGGACAATTGAAGTTTGAGTAATAATAAAAGAAACAAGTACATTGCTTAAGCAAATTATAGGAAAATCAAAAGAGGGCATCATTTAGAACTTCAGAAATGGAGGTGAGGAGAAATATACTTATTGGTTCCTGTTGTACAGAATATAAAATACAGTTAAAGTATAGAAAAGCTTTGGCAGGCTCTTGTATAATAGATATATCTTGCACAGTTTGGAAAGATAGGACTATGCATATTAAGACAACCTATTATGTTTGTTACCTCAGAAAAGGCAGTGTCACTCCTTACAAGTTCCCTGTTTCATTGTTTGATCTACCAGTTTGTCAGCCAAGGTACCCAGGCAATGTCAGTTTACAGTTTACAGAAGGATATTACTGTTTCTGTGTTAGTTAAAATTATTTTTGTTGAGTGCAGAGATAGCTTATGCAAATTAGCAAATTTCTTAGATTTCTGGTTTTTCTTGAAAAATGTTCTACTAAGGAAAGAGCTACCATTGTGCTGAACTTCAATAAGACCTGAGAAAAGACATTTGAAAGTTCTCAGATCTTCTTTCTGTCTGATTTCCTTTATGACTCAGATATGTCTACATAGGTGAAATGCCAAAACTTAAAACAATGATGATAGAATATATTTGTAATAACACCCTAGGCCTTGCTTTCTTCCAGAAACTATACCACCTTTGAAATCATTTCAAGCACTGATTCTCTGATTATTGTCCCATTGATTTCTATAGTACCACCATGGCAAATATTTAACCTCATTGGAATTTCAGTTACAATGGCTCCATCTACTTTTAGGATCTACAGCTTTCTTTTTGTTTTTTCTTCTTTATAAAGTTCATATTTCAAGTCACATAATTATAAACACACCCTGGCAAATATCTTGAATTATTTTCTCTCTCTCACTTCCTCTCTTGTTCTTTCTCTCATCTTTCTCACTTTATTCACAGGATGAAACTCCAATCTTGGTTTCATTTTTTCTGCATTTTTCATGTATTCACCTTAAGAGTTGATTGTTGCTGAAGCAGATGTCACAGTTAAGGTACAGTGATTTAATTTTAAATTCATTATCTCAACAACATCGAATCTATGTTGGTTGCCTAAGCTGACTTCTCCTTTTTCCTCAAACTTTCAATTATGTATACTTGGCTAAAGACCTACCCTTATATCTCATTAAGAAACTGAAAGGTATCAGATGGATCCATCTGTATATTTCTAACTTTTTGCCACACCTGGCTAGGTACTTATCCTCTTCCTCACAGGTGCGTGGGAAGGGAAGGAATCCAAGTTCCCTCTCTACATCCACTCAAAACCCAGTACAAAATCTCTCTTTTTACAACACAATGCTGTCGTCCATCCTGAGCTGGTATAAATCACACACAAGTATAGAAATCATATTTACAAATCTCTGTATGCTTATCCCAAATTATAAAATGCCCTTTAAGTTTCCTAGTAAAAGGGGGTTTCCTACACAGTATGTCTCTGCAAGCCAGAAAATTTTCACATTTCTCTCTCTTCATTCTCTACAGAAAGGAGAGGAAAAGAAACCTGACTCTTCCTCCTAAAATATTAATTTTTGCATTTCTTTGGTACCTCACCACAATACATCTTTAGCCAATATCACTCATTATAGTTATACTTGCTATTCAGTTATTCATTTGTTGTTTTCTACTTGGAACTATGGAGAAAATCTCAAAAATAATATATCCAAAACAAGGAACCTAATTCCCACAGTAGAAAATGACACCACCAACATCCCTGACTGAGCTCTGAAATAAATTCTTTCTACTCCTTTTTATTCCACCTATGCTTTTTATAAAGTTCTGTTTCTTCTATCTCAAGATCTATTTTGTTTCTATATCTATTGATTTTCACTACCATTGACTTCAGCCCAAGTCACCATTATCTAGCATTCCTCCAAATTTATCTTCTTTCTTCCAAATTATTTCACAATTCTCCAATAGATTCTGACAGAACAATAGGAGTAATCTATTAAAACAATAACAACAGAACAAAATAAAAACTCTATAAACCTTCACCATTAAATCTGTGTCAATGGCTTCTTATTGATAAAATCCAAACTTTTTATCATGGATTTTAAGACCTTGCTTGCATGATCTGAAGCTCACATAATATTGGTCTCTTTTTACCTGGTACACTCCTGAGCCTAGGAGGTTTTCTTTTCTTTAAATATACCCAGACCATTTTGAATTTAGGACATTTGCATACTGTTTTTACTAATGCTATTATTTTTTCTCCAGGTCTTTACAAAGTTCTCTCAAGTTTTTCACCTTGCAATCTGTATCATTTCATCTATTTTTACCTACAAATAATATAAACTTTAGTCAAACTGGCCTATAAAAGAAAAAGAAAATGACTATGTGCTGTAAATCCAGATGGAATGCTAACTTCCGGTTAAGTTCAATAGCATCAGCAGTATTTCTCGATGATTCTCTAAGACTTACTTCTATGGGTGGCTTTGCTCTCAGACTGTTTACAAATGGCTACAGCATGTCCAGGCTTCATAACTACATACCGCATGATCATATATGAGGCACAGATCCTTCTGTGATGCTATATTAAGACCTGGGTATTTTTTAATATCCTCAGAAAAACGACTTTATTCTAAAAAACCAGAGTTTGCAATCTTTCCTGTACCAATGTCTACAAAACAGAACATATCAGGAACTGTCTTAATTACATCAGCTGCCTCATTCCTAGGTGCTGTTAGCATCCCTCAATATGTATGAGTTGTAGTTCTATGAAGTTAGTGTTATTCCAGGTATATAACTTCTAGAGCTCTTTATACAGCACAGTGCCTATAGCTAATAATACTATTTTGTATATTTGAAATTTGCTAAAGAGTAGATATTACATTACTTCTTTATAAATAATAATAATAGTAGCAAGAAATAATTTTGGGAGGTGATGGATATATCTGTGGCTTTGATTGTGGTAATGGTTTTTAGGGTGAATAATTAATCCCAAACTCGTCAAGTTTTATACACATTAAATGTATCAAACCTTTTACATGGCAATAATACTTCAAAAATGCTTTAAAAAGAAAAGAAATGGCCTAACCAGGTGCTGGCACAGTGGATAGAGTGTCAGTCTGGGACAGAGAGGACCCAGGTTTAAAACCCTGAGGTTGCTGGCTTGAGTGTGGGATCACCAGGTTTAACACAGAGTCCCTGGCTTGAGCATGGGACCATAGACATGACCCCATGGGAGCTGGATTGAGTCCAAAGATCATTGGCTTGAGCCCAAGGTCACTGGCTTGAGCAAGGAATCACTCACTCTGCTATAAGCCCCAGTCAAGGCACATATGAGAAAGCAATCAATGAGCACTAAGGTTTCATAATGAAGAATTGATGCTTCTCATCTCTCTCCGTTCCTGTCTCTTTCTCCCTGTCTTTCTTACTAAAAAAAAAAAAAGAAGAAGAAATGAACTCTAGTTACTTGCAGCAATATAACATCAGTGAAATAATAATGGCCTGAAGATCTACATGCAGCATCATTTAGTTCTAAAATTAAAAACAACTAAATACAAACACACACAAAATTTCATAATTTTTAGGAAATGAAGCAAAAGTATAATGAGCATGGAATTTAAGTTATCATTTACTTCAGGTTAGGAAATCAAGTGGTTGTGATTGTAAGCTGCATAATTAGATTAATAGTATTGTTCAGCTTTTGTCTTTTGTCTTGATTGCTAAAACTAAAACCATGGGAGTTTGTGACAATATTAAAAATACTAAATGACTTTTGAATTCAAAGCAAACTATGAATGGATCTGAGTGTCAGGAACATGGATATCATGATTATGTAATTAAACCATATGGTCCAAAGCAGAATATATTTTTTTTTAATTTGAAAACAATTTCTAATTTCTTTTAATTATAGCTTTTAAGATATGCATTTTTAAAAATATGTTCATTCTTAAATACAGAAAAGTGAATCACTGCCACTTATTAAAGATAATAATTAGTGATTAATATCATGAATTATTGACTATTTTATATAACAAACTTTTATACGAAAAAACAAACTATCCTTTCTTATTTGTGAAAAATAAAGGCTATATTCTATAAAATATTGATATAAAATAAAATAGATATATATTCATGAAATAATACCATATGGCTTTTTAAAAATTGAATCACATAGTATTTACCTCTATTAAAAAAAATAACACCAAAGCCTGAACTTGCTTCTCTGATCAACACAGTTATCTGAGAAAAATGTCTGGAAATTCTTGTATCTATTAAATAAGTAAATAAGCCTGACCAGTGGTGGCGCAGTGGATAAAGCGTCGGCCTGGGAACACTGAGATCTCCGGTTCAAGACCCAGGACTTGTCTGGTCAAGGCGCATATGGGAGTTGATACTTCCTGCTCCTCCCCCCTTTCTCTCTCTGCTCTTTAAAATGAATAAGTAGTAAATAAATAAATAAATAAAATTAAATAAATAAACCATCTGTACAATTATTTTAAAAGTTAAAACAGTTTTTAATTTCTTTTAAATTTTATTTTATTCATTTTAGAGAGGAGACACAGAGTGAGAGAGAGAGAGAAAGAGAGAAATGGGGGAGGAGCTGGAAGCATCAACTCCCATATGTGCCTTGACCAGACCAGTGCAGGGTTTTGAACTGGCGACCTCAGTGTTCCCAGGTCGACGCTTTATCCACTGCGCCACCACAGGTCAGGCGAAAGTTAAAACAGTTTTTAAAGAAAATATATTTTATTCTATTACAAAATGAACCTCTGAAAGAATTAATTGAAAAGTTGAATTTGTAAAATAAAGTAGGAAATCTTCAAAATCTGTTATTACATTTAGGGATAAGGAGTCTAAGGAGATTTACAGGTATAACTATTCCTAAAGGAATAAAAAGGATAGAACAGATTATCAACAAATATCCTAACTGTGCCTACAATGTCACTCATCTAGGTATGACCAGAGCTTGTATCCCTCTGTTTTGTATAGCTCAAGTTCTCTCTCACACTTATAAACTATTACATGAATAGACAGTCGTAATCATAATCATAATGAATAATGACAACTGTGACATTAGTGAAGCAGGAGGTTGAAAACTGCATTATTCTAAATATGAGAAAGAGAATTATACTTTAGGGGAGGGATTGCCATTGTTTATGACAATAAGTTGGAAAGCTACATGGAAATGGAAGGTGAAGTTCTGAGAATATTGACTGAAAAAAGACGTGAACAAAATGAGTTATCTTAATTGCTCTGTGTGAGGAATTTACACTTAGATAAGGAATGATAAAGCACAAAATAATTTGCTTGTGTGTGTGTGTGTATTTGTGTAGTGAGTGCGTAGATATAAGATTGAGAAGTAGGTAATATGTAAGGAGGCAAGATACAGTAGTAGAGAGCATTGATCAAATTTACTTCCCAGACCTGGTATGGCCACAGGTATTATGAGAGTAAAGAAACCTAATATGCAATATTAATTTGTTGTATTTCCTGTAATGCAATATCTGATTCTCTGAACTCTAACTCTAACACTTATAACTGTAGTGACTTGGGGTTTAAAATATAAGGCTGCAAGAAGACATTTCTGATGTCCATGCTGATGTAGAATCATTTTATCTGAAGGTTCAGTTTATGACCATCACCAAGGTGAACAGTATTTGCCACTGAGCTTTAGAGTTGCAATAAAGCTGCAGTTTTGAGGTAATTCAGGACATTACATAGACCAGCCTCTTTTTCTCAAACACATTAGAGGGAAGTGAGTTTAGAAAAGGGCAACACTGACATCTGGGTTACAGTGTTGTAACCACCATTGAACAGAAGGAGAATGACTTCATTATTTCAGGAATTCCTATTTGTATTGATACATAGTTAAACCAGAAAGTTCTATTATGTCATTTAGGATGCTTCCAAACACAACTTCATTCCACAGTATGTTATAATCCACATGATGTGAGCATTAAATTGCGAAGTCTTGTAGAGGAAACTTTCAGTCTGCAAATAGTAGTTCATAATGAGGGTGATGGGTAGGAACAGGCTAAGTGGGATTGAGTAGGAAAGCAATATTAAGAGGGGAGCTTGCTTTAAAATTTGAGATTCAGAAAACAACCAAAGATGAGAAAGCTTTTGAGTCATGTTCTACATGCAATAATCCATCTGTCAGATGATTTTTTATTCACTTAAAGGCCGGCATGTTCATTAACTCCACCACCTACTCAAATGCCCCCTCTGCAGTAAAATAAGGCAACTTGCCAAGGGCATTCCAGGCAGAGGACATCTGAAGAACACATTTGTATTCCAAAAGAGTGCACATAAAATCATGTCTTCTCAAATTCTGACTAATATACAGACATAAGCAACAACCCTTAAGATGAGAAAAATAAGTATTGTTGCTTGGTTCTAAAAAGTAAATCAGAAACTTTCTGCATCTGAAGACTGACAGGACATAATAATAATAATAAAAAAAGACAGCATAGTTAAGTTATCAAGTACAATACCAGAAATACCAGATTAGAATGAAATGTAGGAGTGTAGGACAGTGTTTAAGATAATAAACACATGAGGCTTTAATCAAAACTAGATAAACTAATTTTACTATTTCTATAGGGGAGTATCACTTTATGTTCTTTTTAAATTTGTTTATTTTTTATTGATTTGTTGGGGTGACATTAGTTAATAAAATAATGTAGGAGGTTTCAGGTGTGCAATCCTATAATACATTATCTGTATATTATATTGTGTTCACCACCCTAAACCTCTTTCTATCACCATTTATTCCCCCATTCCCCTCTCCTATCTTTCTCTTTTATTTACAGGAACAGAGAAAGAGAGAGTCAGAGAGAGGGATAGATAGGAACAGACAGACAGGAACAGAGAGAGATTAGAAGCATCAATCATCAGTTTTTTGTTGCAACACCTTAGTTGTTCATTGATTGCTTTCTCATATGTGCCTTGACCGCGGACCTTCAGCAGATCGAGCAACCCCTTGCTGGAGCCAGCGACCTTGGGTCCAAGCTGGCGAGCTTTTGCTCAAGCCAGATGGGCCCGCGCTCAAGTTGGCGACCTCAGGATCTTGAACCTGGGTTCTGCATCCCAGTCCGACACTCTATCCACTGTGCCACCGCCTGGTCAGGCTCTCTCTTTTTTTTTAATTAAGTGAGAGGTGGGGTGGCAAAGTGACAGACTCCTGCATACACATGGACTGGGATCCACCCAGCAAGCTCCCAACCAGGTGATGCTCAGGTCACTGCTCCATTGCTTGGCAACCAAGCTATTTTAGCACCTGAGGGAGGTTGTGGAGGCATCTTCAGTGCCTGGGGCCAACTTGCTCAAACCATTCAAACCATGGCTATGGAAGAAGATAGAGAAATGGGGGAAGGGTGGAGAAGTAGATGATCTTTTCTCCTGTGTGTCCTGACCGGGAATCAAACCCAAAACTTCCACATGCCAACCCTCTATTGCTGAGCAAACTGGTCAAGTCTCTCCTACTCTTCTACCCCATTTTCCCTCTGATAATCCCCACACTGTTGTCTGTGTCTATGAGGTTTTTTTTTTGGGGGGGGGGGTTATGCTTAATTCCTTCACCTTTTTTATTCAGGCCCAAAGTTTCTATTCTCTCTGATAGCTGTCAGTGTGTTTTTTGAATATGATTCTATTTTGTTTGCTAGTTTATTTTGTTCATTAGATTATACATATGACTGATTTAGTTCACTTAACATAATATTCTCCAGGTCCATTCATGTTTTTTGCAAAGGGCAAAATTTTCTTCTTTTTTTTACAGCTTATTATTCCATTGTGTAAATGAACCACAGATTTTTATTTTCCCAAGGACAGAGAGAGAGAGAGATAGATAGGAACAGACAGACAGGAACGGAGAGAGGTGAGAAGCATCAACCATTAGTTTCTCGTTTCCCTTGCGACACAATAGTTGTTCATTGATTGCTTTCTCACATGTGCCTTGACCACGGGCCTTCAGCAGACCGAGCGACCCCTTGCTGGAGCCAGCGACCTTGGGTCGAAGCTGATGAGCTTTTGCTCAAGCCAGATGGGCCTGCGCTAAAGCTGGCTACCTCGGGGTCTCGAACCTGGGTCTTCCGCATCCCCTTCCGACACTCTATCTACTGTGCCACTGCTTGGTCAGACCACCACAGATTTTTTTAACTACTCATCTAATGATGGACATTTGGATAGCTTTCAGATATTGAATATTATAAATAACACTGCAATGAACATTGGATGCATATAGGCCTTAAAAATTAGTGTGTTATATTTTTTCAGATATATTTCCAGAAGTGAAATCTCTGGGTCATAAGAAAGTTCCATTTTTTGTTTTTTGAGATAACTTTATACTGTTTCCACAGTGGTTGCACCAATCTGCATTTCCACCAAATATGCAAGAGGGTTTCCTTTTCTCCATATCTTCATCAACACTTGTTTGGTGATTCCTTAATGATAGCCATACTGATAGGAGTGAAGTAATATGTTTGGTCCCCTGATAACCCAACAATTATTAACTGCCTCATGACACAATTTTGAAGAAAAAGGTACAAATCCATATAAAAGAGCTTAGTATAAGGCATGACACATATTAAATGTTGACTCCTATAATTTTTAATATTATTCAAAATATTCCAAACATTCTAAATAACTAATTTAAGTACAAAGAAGCTTAAGATAGTTTTATGTCTCCTGTATATAGTTTTATGAATACTAACATATTTTATAAGTGTGAATGGTTTTTCAAATCAGGGTACATGCTAGATAGAAAAAACATATTTTGTTCCTGAAAAATATTATAAATGTGTAATATCATATCCTCTCAAACTCATCTCAGTTAGTTACACTATACTAGAAAATATTTAGTAAAACAAAAACCTCATAATAAGAACGGAGATGTTTAATTTTAATAGTATAAAAGGTATAATTACTTTACTGTATGATTTTTATGTTTGAATAAACAAATAGATTTTAACAAATAAAACTTTTTACTGTATTTTGAAGAATATAAATATTCTAAGGATCATTTCATCTCTATATTTTCCATTAAGAATTGTAAGTTTCAGTATATAGGTCCTTCACATCCTTTGTTAAGTTTATTCCTAAGTATTTTATTCTTCTTGTTTCAATTTCAAAAGGCATTGTTATCTTTTTCTGAAATTTTATTATTAGCATGTAGGAACACAATGATTTTTTTACATTGATTTTAGTATCCTGGAGTCTTTTGTAAATTAGTAAAGGAAATTGAAGAAGACACACAGAAATATTATGTGTTCATGGTCTGGAGAAATCAATGTATTTAAAATGGCTATATTACTTCCTGACCAGGCAGTGTCACAGTGGATAGAGCATTGGACTGGGATGCGGAGGACCCAGGTTTGAGACCCCGAGGTCGCCAGCTTGAGCACAGGTTCATCTGGTTTGAACAAGCTCACGAGCAGGAACCCAATGTCACTGGCTTGAGCAAGGGGTTACTTGGTCTGCTGAAGGCCCACAGTCAAGGCACATATGAGAAAGTAATCAAGGAACAACTAAGGTGTCGCAACTAAAAACTGATGATTGATGCTTCTCATCTCTCTCCATTTCTGTCTGTCTTTCCCTATTTATCCCTCTCTCTGACTCTCTCTCTATCTCTGTTAAAAAAAAATGGCTATATTACCCAAAGCAATATCCAAATTTAATGCAATCCCCATCAAAATCCCAATGGTACTTTTTAAAGAAATGAAACAAAAACTCTTCATATTTGTATGGAACCACACAAGACCACAAATAGCCAAAGCTGAGGTATTGCACTCCTGATTTCAAGTTAAACTATAAAGAGACAATAATCAAAACAGTGTGGTATTAGCAGAAAAATTCATACAGAGCAAGAAAACAGAACTGAGAGCCCAGAAAGAAACCCATATATATATATGGAAAATTAATTTTTAACAAAAAATCCAGAAACATACAATTGAGAAAAGAAAGCTTCTTCAATATATAGTCCTGGAAAAATTGTAAAGCCACATGCAAAAGATGCATAAAAGTGAACCCAAAATGAAACAAAGTCCTAAATAAAAACCCTGAAACAATGAATTACACAGAAGAAAACATAGGTACCAAACTTATGGCCTTGTTTATAGAGAGGATTTTATGAATTTTTTTTTTTTTTTTTACAGGGACAGAGAGAGAGTCAGAGAGAGGGACAGACAGACGGGAAAGGAGAGAGATGAGAAGTATCAATCAGTTTTTCGTTGCTGTTGGGACTCCTTAGTTGTTCATTGATTGCTTTCTCACATGTGCCTTGACAACGGCCTTCAGCAGACCGAGCCACTCCTTGCTGGGGCCAGCGACCTTGGGTCCAAGCTAGCGAGCTTTTGCTCAAGCCAGATGGGCCCGCGCTCAAACTGGCAAGCTCGGGGCCTCAAACCTGGGTCCTCCACATCCCAGTCCAATGCTCTATCCACTGCGCCACCGCCTGGTCAGGCGGATTTTATGAATTTGACATCAAAGGCAAGGAGAGTAAGCAAAAATGAATGAATGAATTATGTCAAATTAAACACATCTCTACAGAAAAAGAAACCATCAACAAACAAAAATGTATCCAACTGAATGGAAGATGATATTCTTTAACAACACTTCCCTCAAGAAGTTAATATTCAAAATGTAAAAAGCTCATTCAACTTAACAACAACAAATACAAACAAGTCAATTATATAATGTGCAGAGGACCTAAACAGACACTTTCCCAGTAAAACATACAAATAGCCAAGCTATATATGAAATGATTCTCAACTTCACTAACAGAGAAATGCAAATCAAAACCACATCACACCTGTCACAATAGCTATTATCAACAAGACAAGAAATAACAGGTATTGGTGAGGCTGTAGAGAAAAAGGACCCGACATACACTGCTTGAGGAAATGTAAATTGCTACAGCCACTATGGAAAGCAGCATGGAAATTCCTCAAAAAAATAAAAGTAGAGCAGCCACATGACCCAGCAGTCCTTATTCTGGGTATCTACATGAAAAAGTTTAAAAACATTTATTCATAGAGATACATGTACCTCTTTGTTTATTCCAGCATTATGCACAATGGCCAAGACATGAAAGCAACTGAAATGTCTGGATGACTGGACAAATAAGGTGTGTACATATATACAATGGAATAATACTCAGCCATAAGAAATGATGACATCCTGATGTTTGATACAACATGGACTGATCTTCAGATCATCATGCTCATCAAAATGTCAGACAGAAAAATCATATTATTTCACTCATGTGGGATATAAAATAGAAAGCATCAAACAAACAAAAACATACAGGCATAGGCAGAAGTACGGTCATTACTGCAGTGAAAGGGAGTGGTGGGTAGGTAAAATAAGGTAAATAGGGTCTAATACCCAAAGGAGACTTAACTTTGGGTAGGGGACACACAATGCAATCAATATACAGATAATGTATTATAGATTGCACTTGAAACCTATATAATCTTATTAAGCAATGTCAACCTAATAAATTTAACTAAAGTTTTTATAAGAATTGTAACATCTTAGGTTGGTTATTACAGTGTATTAGGAGATGGGCATAAACATTAAGATATTAAACAGAAACAAGCAGGCTGTATTTGCAACAATTTTATAATATTTTTTTGCCAGAAAGCTAGACCTCATTTATAACTTTTGATGCCTGTTGACCATAACTTAAGAATGAGTATTATATAAATTATGCTGGGTTTTAAATGTGTCCTAAATCATTCAGATCTGATCTGGCATTCTCACTAATTATCTAATACTAAGTAGAATATTATACTCATTAAATCATATTCACATCAATAAACTAACATTTTATTACACAAATTCTTCAGCTAATGTAAAATATTATTATTAGTCTATTAACAGAGAAATAGCCAAGTGGAGAAGTACAAAAGTTTCCCTAAATTAATGAGATATTAATTATTATATAGATCTTGGCTCTGTTTTGTTGCCATTAAATCTAGGTATCTCAACAATTTTCTCTTTATAACACATATAGAAAATGATATTTTTTGTATACAATATTGAGATAAAAAGATCAAGATGTTCTCAAGCCACAAGCTATTAGCACTAGGTAACCTGTTATCCCAGCTCAGTGCTACCAAATGGTGAGGATTTCAATACTCAGCCTTAATAATAAAATAGTGCAATATTTCTACAGCCACTAGAAACACTTCCAAGTATTTTGTAGGTTTGGTTTTTCTGATGATGTCAATAATATTAATAATTCTTTATTGTTATTCACAAATTTAATTCATTATTATATAGCATTTATAAATCACCTAAAGATATTTTAAGAACCCTTTAAATTGTTTTGCATATTCCTTAATTAGTAAACAAACTAGCAATATTTAAAAGCAAACACTATTGTCACCAACCATTCAGTTTTGTGAGCACAAATTTAAGAATGCATTTTGAATTACTCTCACCATTCATTTTTACTTGAATTAAAATGATTGATTGGACTTTTAAGACATATAAAATAGCACTTGTGGTCCATTAGATCAGTTTAATTATATTGCTAATTGAATTACTCCTTATTTTGGAGGAGGACACAATACACTAGAACCACCAAACAGAAAAAGAATAATTAAATATATAGCTGTATATGGCATAGTGGGTATTTGAAATAGAAAACATTATACGTCCTCACATCAAATGCATTTTTGCCCTAAGACAGACTTTTGGAAATCAATCACATTAAAACACATAAATCATACATTTGAGTCTCTGAACTTCAATAGAAGAAAAGTACAAAAATGTTTTCAGACCAATGTTTTATAAGATGGTGGATTATTAGGCTGTCAATTGGCTATGACACTATAAAATGTCAATTGATTATATAGATCCTAACTCTAAAGGAAAGATTTTCATAATAAATGAATGTTGTCTGTTTATATTTAGTCAGATAATATATTTATTTGAATAAACAGACTAAACTAATTAAATGAAATTTTACTGTCATTTACCTTTTATAAACCCATTCAAATATCTGATGCTTAAAAATAATTTCATTTAGGGGATATAAAACAGTCATTATTATACTAACTTATTCAAAAAGAGACTAGGTATTTACTTTTTAAGAAAGCTATATATTACAACTGGATCATAGAAAATAGCCAGTGTGTCCCTTTAAGAATATTTGATACATGTAGTTATTTATTAATGAAATTATTAAATTTAAAAATACGCTAGTATAAATATATGTATACAAGTCCATGATTCTACTTAGAAAAACCTTTGCTTAAAGTCATTTCTAATTAAAAAAAATTAAAAGACTTGATTAATTTGCTGTTATTGTTAAAGTAGTCACAAAGAGTCGTGCATTGAGACATTGTAAGATACAATGGCCTATTGTAGATACACCTTTCTAGATAAATCAAAATGATGTAAAATTTAAAAAAATAATATGAAATTCTAAAATTTATTTAGAGGCAGCTTAATTTTTTTTCTCTCTCTCTCTCTCTTTTTTCCTTCTTTGTATTAGAAAGTTCCTCTTATGGCCCTGGCTGGAATGCTTAGTGGATAGAGTATGGGCCTGGCGTATGGACATCCCAGGTGCTATTCCTGGTCAGGGCACAGAAGAGAAACAACCATCTGCTTCTCTTCCTCTCTCTCTCCCATTCTCTCTCATCCCCTCTCCCAGCCAGTAGCTGAACTGGTTTGAGTGTCTGCCCCCTGCACTAAGGATAGCTTGGGTAATTTGAGCATCAGCCCCAGACGGGGCTTACCAAGTGGATCCCGATTAGGGTGCATGTGTCCCCTCCTCTCACTTAAAAATAAATAACAAAAATGGAAAAGAAAAATAAATTCCTCTTAGAAAATATTAAAGTAAACCTACAGTATACATAAGAAAGAGTTAACATTTTACTTGCATAGAAAACAAAATTTAGCCTGTCATCTTTGGTTATCAGCTTCATTATATTTTCCATTATGTTTTCCATGCCACATGTCTATTTTTCTAAATATACCTGAGAAAAGCTATTAAATCAAAACAGTTAGCAAATATTCTTATTCACATTTCTGTAACAAAATTGTATCATTCATTCCTGTGCTGTGATGGTATATTATACCTTATTGTGAGTCATATTATGAAAGAGTATAGGAAAGATTTTGTGAATCTCTGAAGAAAAATTAAGGCACCTATTATCTACATTTTTATATGTTATTATACAAGATATGCAATTTTAAAAAAGTTCTTAATCTTTTAATCAAAATATACTTTTTAAAAAGCCAAGAATTTGAGTACTGGAGAAATCATAAATATAAGCTCAATCTGGATACTTAGAGAATGAAAAGATTTCCCAAAGCTACCCTATTTTGTGGAGATATTACTTTTACCAAATAAAACAGAGGAACAGTTGTCTACTGACAGTTATGTTCGCA
Source organism: Rhynchonycteris naso (assembly GCA_037038555.1). Lineage (NCBI taxonomy): Eukaryota > Metazoa > Chordata > Mammalia > Chiroptera > Emballonuridae > Rhynchonycteris > Rhynchonycteris naso. The sequence continues at coordinate 264,898,435 of CM072998.1, forward strand.
TGGCTCTAGTCAGCAGGAATGTTATGAGTCCCTGATGCCCATGAACATCATCAAAACATGTTTTCATTGAGAAGAGAGTGATTAGGGAACTATTTTGATAAAATAAGTCATTTTCTTATGGGAAGGCATCATGAGTTAGACATTTTTGCAATCTAGCTTATGTTTATTTTTCTTTTACATTAAGTCAAAGGAGATGAATATGGTTTGTTCTGTCACTCAGTGAATATGAATTCTATAAAGTTGCATAGCAAACATACTATAATAATTCAGATGGACAATTATTGTAGGAAGTTGATGTACCTATACACAGAACTGCAATCAAAGGCCTGGGATGTTTTTGTTTGTTCCTCTCCTTATTCATCCTCTGTGTTGGCTTCATACCCAAGTTAGCAGTTAAGAGGCTTTAGCAAATCAAGGCCTTAGTCTATCCAGATGAAGAAGTAAGACAATGACTTCATGGGGAATATGATAGAATCAAGAGAGCTTCCCGTCAAATTTCCCTTGTATATCATTGGCCAGGATGGAATGTGCCCATTTCTGCAATGATTCCTGACAAGATAAATAAGGTTAAGTTTATACTTGATATGAGAGTGATTGAGTTTTCAGTTTTACCCCAATATAAACTGTAATGAGGGGGGGTTTGTAGACATGAAGAGTTTAGGTTCTGCAAGGAAGAGAGAGGACAGTTTGCTAAGTAAGCAGATAACAGTTTCTATCACACAAGCTAAACAAAAGAGATTTAAAATATTTATATACATTAATTGCTATAAAGCATAATGACATGTCTCCAAATATATTTTACAATATTATTTATAAAACCAACATCAATTACTTACCATTAATAATTTAAAGTCTACATATCTGTGATAAAATCATCATATGGGTCAAGGAGATAGCTGTGTAAACAGGGTGTTTTGTTTACAGAGCTTTTTTTGGTACTCTTAATTTCTTTTAATTTATTAACTGAATAAAATTAATATTTATTTTCTCAAAATATTAGTCAAGTAATTATTTATGCAATCATTTGGCAAGCACTGATTGAACATTCTTTAAAGTATGTACAGTGGTATAAGGTGGAAAAAAAAAGCATTTCGTTTATTTATTTAATTAATTCATTTTAGAGAGGAGAGAGAGAGAGAGAGAGAAAGGGAGGAGGAGTAGGGAGCATCATCTCCCATATGTGCCTTGACCGGACAAGTGCAGGGTCTTGAACCAGAGACCTCAGTGTTCCAGGTCAACGCTTTATCCACTGCGCCACCACAGGTCAGGCAGCATTTAGTTTACAGAGTAACTATTGACAATAGGTGTCACAAAGCTGACAAGAATATTTTGAAAACCAGCCAGCATATTTATATTTGATGCAAAATGCAATGAGAATAGTAGAATAACCTTATTTTGGCAGAATATTGAAAACTAATAATGGTGTCTAGAAGCAACAATCAAGTAGTTTAAACAAACAATGCAAGGACTTGGGTAAGTTCCATAAGCATTACCTACTGTGGTGTACTAAGAAAACTACAGCAACTTTAATGAATGAACATTCATTTTCTCTAGGTACAAATATGTTCACTTTTCTTCTTTTAACAATAATTATATTTTTACTGACCATTTATTTTCTCTGATTTATTATTATATCTCTTATTCTCAAGCAAGTTTTCTCCACGTGTCAGTGGAGGTGGCTCTGGGGTTTTCGGGTTTTCTAACCTTTGCCATCAGTGCTTTTTTTCTAGAATGAAAAGGATGAAGTCTCTCTCCTCCAGCATCCATACCAATCTATAAAAATATTTTTTATTAGCTAACCTGTATTCTTACACCTATTACAAGGAAGATGAGACAAGTTGACATGGTAGGAAAAGGTGGTTTTTTTGTTTGTTTGTTTCATTAATTTTAGAGGAGAGAAAGAGAAAGAGATAAAGAGGGGAAGCAGGAAGCATCAACTCCCATATGTGCCTTGTCCAGCCAAGCCCAGGGTTTCAAACTGGCGACCTCAGTGTTTTACATCGATCCACTGTGCCACCACAGGTCAAGTAAGGGAAGACTGTTTTTTTTGTTGTTGTTGTTTTTTAAAGAAATGCCAGCCCGATCAGGTGGTGGTACAGTGGACAGAGTGTCAGTGGGATGCGGAGGACCCAGGTTCAAGCTGGGCTCATCTGGCTTGAGCAAAAGCTTGCCAGCTTGGACCCAAAGTTGCTGCCTTGAGCCCGTGGTCAAAAATAAAATTAAAAGAACATCTTTTTCATAGTTTAACTACAAAGGATAAAATAAGTTGCTATGAATGTTAATGTTTATATTATTGTAGGAATGGGAACAATAGAGATTTCATCACCAAATCTGGAAGATATAGATATATTATTCTTTTTTTGATAACCTTTACTCACTTAATTTAGGTGCTGGCAACTGGTAAAAAAATAAGGCTTGAGAGAATGAGTGAGCGTATTTATGAGAAAAAGGTAAACAAACAAATTATTGGAATGCTTGCTGTGTTAAACCTTATATTGGCAAAATTTTTAAATGCAAAATGTATAATGGCCTGCTCTTTATCTTCAAGAATTTGAACTCCATTGGGAGAGATATTATATATATATATATATATATATATATATATATATATATATATATATTGATAAACATATCATAGATAATAGTTACCACATGAAATATACCAGCTGAATTCTCTAGAAGTAAAGGCAAGATAATTAATTTCAGGTGGTCTGGGAGAGTTGAAAAAGAATCAGGGATAGCTTTTTAAATGATATTATATTTAATTAAATTGAGCTTTGATGATGGGTATGATATTCATTAAATGTTGGTGAAGAGACTGTATTAAAGAGGGGAATATATTCCACTATGGCTTAATATGATTTAAAACAATCAACAAATAATGACATTCTTTCATGTAACAGACATTATTGAGCCTGAACAATGTTATCCACACCTTTATCAGAACCAGGATTATAGAGATAAAGCAAACATTTGTCATTCAACCTACATTTCAGTGGAGAGGGTCAAATAAAAGAACAATAAAATAGAAGAAAAATACATATCAAGAAATGTACACACATTGCAATTTATTATCTGTGATCCTCCACTGGTACAGAATTAAGATTTAAATTAATATTTTCCTTGTAGTGTGGGCAATCAGTGCCGTAAGCAACAATGTACAAGCAACATGAGCGACCCAGTAACAGTTTATAATCAGAGACTAAATATATTTGGTTATATAAGTCCTGGAGAAAATCAAATTGCTAAAGAAATTTAACTGCACAATTCATCTTTCCTCCTTAAATTAGCACATTAAATATCATGCCAGGAGAATGGATAGAAATAGTTCTTAAAAGATGAATGTTAGCATCATACATCGTACATTTTTATTATACATATTATTGTCAATAAATACCCCTTGTGATTTCAAATAAATGATGTCATTAAACTAAATACACTATGTGAGGCTCTATAGTGACATATTAGGGTGAACTGTAATTTACAATTGCTTACCACATTTAGGAATACGTATGTTATTGTTGAAAGCTATATATATAGTTAGATTTATTGCATTAATATAACACATATGTCATATTGAATTTGCTAACACATTTAACCAGATAATGTGAAATATGTTCACAACAAATTCATCCATTAATTATGATATTTCTGAAAAAAATAGCAAAGTGAAATATTTTGTTGTCCTTTGAAACAAATTATTGTATTGCAATGTCAAATCAAGTCTTTACTTGAAAAGAGGCTAATAGGAATTTTGGAGATTATAGTAAATTGATTTTATGTAGTGTTTTCCCATTGGTATATATATATAAATTAGCACATTATATATATATATCATAATCAAGGTGTTATGTATGCATTCAGTATAAACTATTACAATAATATAGATCATTTCAATGTAATAAATCAGTTTATATAGCTAATTATTTTTAAATTTTCAAATAAGTTCTTTATAAAGTAACACAAATTTTATACTTGCTTTTTCTTCAACATTGTTATTTTCTGAGTGTGTTCAAATAAATGCTGGCAAGATTTATCAGAAACCAGCTGGGCTCCCTGGGCTTAGGGGAAACTCTCTTAGTGTTAATTGGCACTTTGTTTTTCATGGGACCACTGTGGCTAATTGATGTCCCTGGAGCTGTAAGGAGGGGAGAAATGAGGGGGAAAAATGATGTGCTTCCCCACTCTGATTCCTTAATTCGAGAAAATTGCTATAACAAACAAATAAAAAATGAATATAATCTGCAAACTTTCATTGCCCTTTATTCCCACTCGATTTTACATTCACTTCAATGACATGGATCCACTCACAAGGCTTTATACTCAAGAAAATTGATTCTGAACAAAATGTTTTCTCTTATAGAAAGATGACATTGACATCCTGCTATAAGTGCTGAGATAATTAATTCCTATTCTGAGAGACATTGCTATATTAGAGAAAATAATGTGTACTTATTCATTTTCAAGGTTACAGCTATCGTTTTAATAGGAACACAGCTTTAGTCTAAATTTTCTTATATATTTAAATATTTCACTACCTATCTATCTTTTGACTCAGAAAGTTAACTTGATCTTACAAGACACCCCCTCACATGATTCCAATCTTGATCTTAAAATTTACTCTAGAAACATGTATTGATTCATGTAGTTAATAATTTAGTGTTTCTTCTGGAAATACTGTCTTTGTTGTAATGGAGTAGTTTATTTCTGATTTAAGGAAAAAAATCCAGGCCAATATAATATGATTCGTTGGAGATATGGGAGTATGTGGAACATTTCTCTTGCTATTTCTGGTTCATTCCCTATTCTTCCCCCTTGTGGAGAGCTGGAAATATCCAGTCACTAGCTTCTTGTTGCGTTTGACTAATGATGAGCACTAGCAGGATATAAAAATAGGGAAGATAGAAATCAGGCTATTTATTCCCTTGACTCCTTCTCTTTACAGTAGTGTTATCAAAGATGACTCTTTCATACTCACTTAAGCTAGAGTTTCTACCACTGTTCTTTTTTTTTTTTTCCTGGCTCGGGAAATAGTTCTTTCTCTCAGCTCTTTAGTCATAAGAGAGACAATGATGTACCATTCATACTATCCCCAAGACCTGAATTGTTTCTCTGAGTTGCTTCACACCAATTAAGCATTGTTAAGTTATTTCCAAATTAATTTCTGCACACCATCTCTTTTTTTAACGGGCCTGAATGATACAGGGAACACTTATTTTATTTTATTCTTTTTGACCACTCTTGTTCTTAGTCTTCTGAATAACTGTAGTAACTCTAATAAATGTAACCTTTATTAGAGGGCTAACATGTATTTAAAATAACTACAGTTATTCAGAAGGATAAGATTTTTGCACAGTGCTTGGCAAATATTAAAATCTCAATGAAGTGTAGTTCCTATATGAGCCTTTTCTTAGACCAAATATTTTCGTACTCTTCTTATCTATGCTGAATATATTTACTGTTTTGAATAAATATAGTTTCTCCCTATACTACATCTAATTCATTTTCTTCAACTTAGATTGCAGCCTATAATGGTGACCAACACTGTATCAATTCTTCAAAATTGTATTTTGTTTTTGTCATTTTATTCTGTTATTTTGCTTTATTTGTACCACATTATTGAAGTATGATTGCCATGTAAAAAAGCTGTAAATATTTAATGTATATAGCTCAGTAAGTTGGAAACTAACCAGTGTTTGAACTTCAAGAAATCTATAAAATGCAAAAAAGTTTGATTAAAGCACTTTCTTCATTTATTATTTTATATATACTTTTTATTTACTTGTTAATTGGTTCAGCCTGTATGTAAAATTGTAGAGAGTGACACCGTGCGTCCTCTATAGATGTGTAGCTATTCTGAAGATTTTTTTTTGTTATATTTTTCACACTGTTTTATACTTTATCTAATCTACTTCCAATTTACTACTTTGAATTTTGATAACAGCCAGTCAACAATGTAGCCTCATCAATTTCCTGAGCTCCACACATCCCCACTATTTGTGGCATAATAAAAAGAGTTGTCTAAGATATTAAGCTTTCCCATTCTCAAAACACATTATTTCCACTTCTTGAGTTTTCTACCTCAATGCTGTTTCCAGTTTTAAATATTGGCATCACCATTCATCAGTCTCTCAAGTTACTCAACCTAAACTTTTCCTTTTGATTTATCACAAAATCCTATTGTTTTTAAATCTGAAATGCCTCCAAATAAATTGCTCTCTACTTTTCTATGTCAACTGTCATTCATTTCTTTTCTGTATAATTGCAATGATATCATTAATGTTCCTAGCATCCCCCAATACTAATACACCTCACTTTGAATTCCACAATTCTATCATATTAGCCTGAAAAAAACCCCATTAATCTGGTCCTATTTTAATTCATATAAAAACATTTTGGTTACATAATTGTTATTAAATGGAGTTCTAAATCTGTTACTTGATATTTAGGCCTTCAGATGCTGGTATTTTCAACCTCATCCCCTCTGCTGTGCTATGCCATCTCTTAAATCTTATGTTGTAAACTCACTAGCATTATTTTTATTTTTCTTTTAATATTTTTTTTGTAAGAGGGACTGAGAAAGGGACAGCTAGAGGCAGACAGGAAGGGAGAGAGATGAGAAACATCAATTATTCATTAAGCACCTTAGTTGTTCATTGATTGCTTTCTCACATGTGTCTTGACTGGGGGGCTACAGCAGACCAAGTGACCCCTTGCTCAAGCCAGCAACCTTGGGCTCAAACCAGTGACCTTGGGCTTCAAGTCAATGACTTTTGGGCTCAAGCCAGAGAACATGGGTCAAGTCTCTAATCCCATGCTCAAGGCAGCAACCCCATGCTCAAACTGGTGAGCCTGTGCTCAAGCCAGATGAGCCGGTACTAAAGCTAGCAAACTCGGGGATTTGAACCTGGGTCCTCTGTGTCCTAGGTCGAGTTCTATCCACTATGCCATTGCCTAATCAGGCTCACTAGCATTCTTAATGGTCTTATAATACCTTATAAGATATCAAAGTCTTCCTCATACTCAGAGTGCCCTTTTATGATTACTTATATCAAATTCCACCCATCTTTTAAAGCCCAAATTAAATTTTATTAGATCGATGGAACTTTTCCACTGTCTTTGTAGTAAAAGTTTTCAAAATCATAGTTTTTACAGTGTATATAGTACTTTAGAATAAACTAATTAATTAATGTAACAGTAGAGTAGTGGTCTACTTTTTTCTCCATTGTAAAATATATGACACTTTTTTATTATATTTAGTTGCTAACTGTGACAGTGGTGTGTGTGTGTGTGTGTGTGTGTGTGTGTGTGTGTGTGTGTGTTGCTTTCTGGGAGCTGGTAGTTAGAAAGAAGCCCTAAAGGTTTTCTTTTTCCATGATTTATTTCTTAAATTAAGTTTCCTGTTTTCTTTAGTAACCCTAATTGCTATTTGCCAATTGTTGTGAGTGCAGAGTAAAAGAGTTAATTAAATCAGTAGTTTGTGGTATGGTTTGATTTCTTCCAGGGGACATTTGGCAATATCTGGAGACATTTTTGGTGTCAGACAGGGTAGAGAGAGCTATTGTCATCCTGTGGGTAAAAGCCATGAATAATGCTAAACATTTTACAATGCACAACACAGCCCCACAGAGATCAAATGACCCAAAATATCAATAATGCCAAATTTGAGAAATTCAACCTTAAAGCTCATGCCTAATGTAGTATAAGTCCAATGTGTATTTATGGAATTGGATTAAAAGTAACCATTATATTCTACTTTTATATCAGAAACTAGCATCATCAAGAAATAATACATTCTTTCATAGATGAGATTTTTTTTTGCTAGTGAACATTATAAAAAAAAACACCATTTCATAGTTAAACTTTTTTTGTCTATGTAACCTCCCCCTCATTTAGTTTGAGTTTACTTTTTGAGATTTTATATTCACATCTATCCACAGAAACACGTATATCTATTGGACCATTTGTTCTTTTAGGTTGTGGTTTTAGAGCAACCATCAAAACGTTAGAATCCTTAAAGTAAAGATTTGTTGATCACAAACTGTAGCAATTTTAAAAATGATAGTGGTATCTTCTTGAGTGTTATCAATCAGTTAACCAACTGTGTTAATTTGCAATTTCTTTAATATATCCAATTAATAATACAATTGAGTAATCTATCACATAACAATTTTTCATCTTTCTCACTCAAGTATGACATCATAGAGTCACTGAAATTAATATTAAAATGGCATGTGTAGCACAATATTTATTACATCTCCAAGGCTTTAATATAAAAGTTTTTTGTTTATAATCAAAAATAACTTTTCTTACTTTATCATATAAAATTTAATTAAATTTGCAAATAAACTCTTGTCTTATTCCCTTTTACTCTCACAAGCAATTCACAAAAGAATCTTTTGAATTACTAAAATGAGTTCAGCATTTTAATATCTTGTTCAGTTTTGCATACCATCTACAACAATGATATTGGAAAATGACTTCTTAAAATTTTCTACTTATTGATGTATTTAAAACCAAAAAAAATTAAATATATATTACTAATTTGCAAGAACTATAATTTTTTAAATGTGGCTAGAAATCAGACAAAAAGAAAAATGTGTACTATTTTTATAGGGTGGACATGAAGGGAAGGGACCTCAATTTGTCCACAGATCTTGAATGAGTAGGGACTGTCAGAAACTTTAATTGCCTGAGGTACAAGGGTTTAAGAAAAAATGTGCTTACTTTAAATAAAATGAGAAAGTAGGGGAAAGAAGAGCTTTTGTGCATATAATGGTAACTGTCACTCAAGCTAACCTATGGTCCAGGCTTGAAGAAGACTAGACAGAAGAGGTTAGAGAAGTGTAGTTCTTCACTTAAATCTCTGTAAATTGCTGAGGACCCAAAGCCACACAGTTTTTTAGGTTACAGGGAGGGAGGGTAAATGGTGATCTCCCAATGGATACCTTAAAGCATATTAGAGAATAAAAAGGATAGAGTGACCTATGTATAAAAGTGGACTAAACACTAATTATGGTTGAGGAAAAAGCTGTTTAGTTCACCAGTACAGGAACTAAAACCTAGACAGGAAGAGGGAAAGTTGTTAAATCACCACTGATATCCAGCTTTGAATTTTATTGTAAAGTTGAATAGAATATAAATGCATAAGTTTAGAGAAGATCTAATAAATATTTGGGTAATGTCAAATATTAACATTTAAATTTATATTTTAACATTTAAAAAAAATTTTTTTTTTATTTATTCATTTTAGAGAGGAGACACACAGACAGAGAGAGAGAGAGAGAGAGAGAGAGAGAGAGAGAAAGGGGGGAGGAGCTAGAAGCATCAACTCCCATATGTGCCTTGACCAGACCAGTGCAGGGGTTTGAACTGGCGACCTGAGTGTTCCCAGGTCGACACTTTATCCACTGCGCCACCACAGGTCAGGCTATTTTAACATTTTTAATAACACAATCTTTGTGTTGGAATGGGAATCTATTACCTAATTATGAAATTATACATTTGACAGTCCCTAAATTAAAAATCAAATTTGTTTGTACTTCAATTTGTTAGAATAGTTGCACATAATTTTATGTTGCACAACTATTTTAAATGACAGTATTTTTTAATTTTTTTTCTGTTGCTTGCATGTAGAAATACAATTGATTTTCTAAATTGACCTCATAATTCCAGTCATTGCTTCTCATAGTCTAACTGCAGTCACACATGGTGCAATGGAAAAAAAGCAAAGAAATATCATATCTCCACAACTCACATGTAAAAATACACATATGTCTGATGAATCTTCATTATGTACCCAGCACTGTGCTAATGCCCTGATTTTATTCTCATACGCCAGGAACCGCAGTGGTATCCTTGTTACTGTCTTTGTTTTTCAAAATTTGCCTGCTCTGCGGGCTCATACGAATGTCTGTAAGTTATATATAAACCCTCAATTGGTTATGATTATCTCTTTCACTTTTATTTGGGTAGCTATCCTGTATGAATATAGCCTGATCTTTCACAAAAATATTACATACACTTTTTTTATCACTGTAGATTAATATCATAAATTCATTTATATATTTATTAATTCCTTCAGTAGATATTGACTGAGTGGCTATTCTGTGTCAGACACTGTTCTGGCCAAAAGACCAGATGAAAAAAACAAAAATCAATCCTGCTCTTATGAATCTTAATTTTAGAGAGAAAAGAAAGATAACATTCATTTTCAAAGTCTCATTGAATCATTGTAGCAACTCAACATATTTTATGCATTTTCAGACTTCTGGCCCATTCCACACTGCTCATATCAATGAGTCCTGACTTTTCTCTGTTGACCTATCCTATAGCTACCTGAACCCCTTTTTGGATAGTTAGCCATTGAGTATGCTATTTTCCACCTCTGTAAGTAAGACTTGAGCTATTAAACTCCTCACATAACAGTTTTCCATATTTGTTTTCTTTAATAAACTGTGAAATGAGCTGGTTCATTTTTCACTTTCACATATTCAGACGTAAAATAAGGATGTATTCTTCTGACAGCATTTGTTCATTTTTCTATATGAGAGAATGAACTGTTTCATTACTTTTCATTAGCAGCCTATTTATATAATGAGTGGTGAAAGAAATAATGTTAAAAACAATTGAACTTGTAGGAGAATTTGGGGTTTATAGAGTACAATTAATCAAATATGTGATGACACTGTCCTAGAAAAGTACTGAAGAGTCTTTAAAATGTTTTGCATTTTCTTCTAAAGAAGATTGTCTATGCAGCAAAAGTAAATTTCAATTTCTAATTAGTTAGTTTGAATAAAAGTTAATTCCTAAAAACAAAGTATTCTTAAACAACTTGTAATCTTACCCACAGAGCATCCTAGAGTTCCTTAAAATATTTGTGGTTACTACTCAGTAATCAATATATCTTTTTCATGGAATTTGAGGTAATTCCTGATGTTTAACAAAATATCCTCATATTAGAAAAGAACTTCATTATATCTTCTTGTATTTTTATTAACTCTAAAATATTTACCTGTAGCTTTACAGTTTGTATTTACAAATTATTAGGAAACTTGAGTTTTTGGCTTTTCCAATCAATCTTGTTAAATAGTAGGCTGGAAGATATAATAGGAAACTGAATAATGCCTGAATATTGCAGGTTGAAATCTTCTCTCTGATGGAGACATCAAGGCAAATTAGGTTCTTTGATTATCTAGCACTACTTACAATATTTTCTTTTTAAAATACTGCACTCTCTATCTGCATGGTGTTATCAAAGCCTGCTCCTTTAGTTCGCCTAAAAAATTCCTACTGGACCTATAAGAATAAATTTCAATACTGAAGCCAACATAATTAATCTATCTAGCATAAATTTCCCTTTGCATTAGAAAAAAGATGTTTCATTGTGCTATAAAACAGGTTCAGTCCTATCCAAGAACATGCAGTGTCTCTCCATTTATTTAGTTCTTCAAGTTTATCAGAGTTTTGAAGTTTTTTTTCATATAGATATTATACACGTTTTGTTAAATTTATACCCAATATTTCATTTATGGAGTGCTAATGCAAATAGCACTGTGCTTTGATATCAAATTCTAAGTTTAATTTCTGGTATATAGGACAGCAGTTGACTTTTGTATATTAACTTTGTATCTTGCACCTGCCTAAAATCATTTGTAAATTTCAGGATCTTTGAAATTGATTCTTTCAGATTTTCTACATAGACAATCATTATGTGCCAGCAGAAACAGTTTCATTTTCTCATCACAATCTGTATAGATTATATTTGTGGCTGTTTTTTCTTTCTTTCTTTTTTTGTCTTAGTTTATTATGTAGAACTTCAAGTACAATTTTGAAAAGAAGTAATGAGAACAGGACATCATTGCTTTGTTCCTGATCCAAGTGGGATAGCTTTCAGTCTCTCATGATTAAGTACAGTGGTGGGATTCAAATAATTTTACAACCAGGTCTCTGTCTCTGACCTGCATGGCTAGTAATTGTCCAGGTTCTGAGTGAGAAATAACGGTACAGAATAAAGAAATAAACTCAGAGAGAAAAAGGATGGTTCGGGAGGTCTCTTTGCAATGCCAAGATAGCTTGCAAAAAGCGAGTCTCCACTTCAAATCGCTTTATTAATAGGGCAGAGCAAAGTTATTAGCAAATCAAAAATATCTCAGATACAAAGTCACATTTCCAAGACAACTCAAGAATTCTCCTAAGTGCAGAAAGCCCTCTACCCTGCATAGCTGAAATCAACTAACATTCCCACCCCTTAGCTGAAATCAACCAAAGCAGAACAAACAAAGGGTAAGAAGAAGGGCATGTAAATTGTTTCTAGCAACTTAAGCAAGCAAGTGAAGTAGGGGCATGAGACAAGTACAAATACTCAGCTTCATAGCAAATCTGGAGGTGTGGGGGAAGAACTTAGCCTTTGACTAAGCCTTAAATGCTAGGGTTTTGCCAGTTTGCAGTCTCCCACAGTTCTCTGTCCTAATGATCATTTTAAGTATTAAAAAAAGGATATACTGAAATATAGTTTATTATTTCATGCATTTAATACTTAAATAAGAACAATAAAAGATATACACAACACTAGATTATAAAAAAGAGTTTTAAAATATGAATGAGACAACTAAACAGTGGTGCAGCGGATGGAGCATCTGACTGGGAAGCGGAGGACCCAGGTTTGAAACCATGAGGTTGCCAGCTTGAGCACGGGCTCATCCGATTTGAACAAGGCTCACCAGCTTGAGCCCAAGTTTGCTGGCTTGAGCAAGGGGACTGCTATAGGCTTCTCCCCACCCCCCGCAGCAAGGCACATATGAGAAAGCAATCAATGAACAACTAGGGTACCTCAATGAAGAATTAATGCTTCTCATCTCTCTCACTTTCTGTCTGACCCTATCTTTTGCTCTCTCTGACTCTCTGTCTCTCTGTCACAAAAATAAATAAATAAATAAAAATAATTTTAATGAAAAAATATTAAATAATACCTGACATAAAATAATAAAACTGTTATTTAAGAGATTTCCATTGACAGCTTGTCACCCCTTGGTTGTTTGGCACTTTTTCTCTTTATGTTATATATTTTTTTACTGAAGTAACAAGTGTGAGCAAATTAAAATTTAATATTTTATCAAAGGTATAATGACTTTTATGAGATGAATAAATAAATATTACAGTCATAGTTCAGTTAAGTTTTTTTCACCAATGGATGGAATTAACATTACTACAGGTGCTTAGAATACGCTGTTGCACAGATGAACGTTAAAAAAGAGTAAGGAATGTAATTTTGTGATTTACACATTGGGCAGCTTCCCAGGCACCCACCTTGGAGCGAACCCTGATTATAAGTGATATTTTTTTCTTAATTTTTTTTAGTGAGAGAAGAGGCAGAAAGACTGACTCCTGCATGCACCCTGACCAGGATACACCTAGCAAGACCACTAGGGGGCGGTGCTCTTCCCATATCAGACTGTTTCTCTGTTGTTCTGTTGCTCAGCAATCAGAGCCATTTGTTTAGCGCCTGAGGGGGAGGCCAGGGAACCATCCTCAGTGCCTGAGGCCAACTTGCTTAAACCAATCAAACCATGGCTGTGGTTAGAGCAGTGGTTCTTAACCTGAGTTCTTTCGAACCCTAGGGGTTCAATGAGTTGGTCTCAGGGGTTCTGAGAAGCCTCTGCAGCAGAGGCCAGAATAAAGTAATACCGTAATTTGTTGTGAGTTTATGCACTTTGTTGGTTTTGTTCTTTGAGCAAGGTGATGTTCATGCACGGCTCATTTTGTGCACCAGTAAATAAACATATACCTATGTCTTGAATTTGGAAAAAGAATCATATTTTATTTATCACTAAAGAAGGGTTCGGTGAATGGGCATATCAAACTGGTGGGTTTGGTACCACAAAAAAGGCTGAGAACCACTGAGTTAGAGGAAGAGAGAGAAAGGGGAGGGGTGGAGAAGAGGATGGTCGCTTCTCCTGTATGTCATGACTGGGAAGAGAACCTGGGACTTTCACACACTGAGCTGATGCTCCACCACTGAGCCAACTAGCCAGGGCCACAAGTGACATTTTAACAATCGGTTTTCCAAACTCAACAAAAAATTAGGTATTGGTTCTGCCAAACTGGTGTGAACAGACTGAATCCCACCACTGATTGAGTATAATGTTAATTTTATGTGGTTTTTTTTTTTTGGTCGTTGTTGGTTGTCCTTACCAATTTGAGGAAGATCCTTTCAATTTAGGTTACTGAGATTTTTCATCATAAAGAATGTTGGATTTGCTGAAATGCATTTTCTATATCTATTAATATGATCATGGTACTCTTTTTCTTTTTTAACCTATAGAGGTGATAGATTACATTAATCGATTTTTGAATTTTGAACTAGTGTTGCATACCTGTAATAAATTCCACTAGAAAGTGTTACATAATTCTTTTTATACATTACTAAATTGATTTGCTATTATTTTGTTCCAGACTTTCACATCTATAATATATTAATGAGAGATATTGGTCTTTTCATGTTGACTTTGATATTAAATTAGGGTAATGCTGACCTCATAGAATAAGCTAGGAATGCTTCTATTCTCAGGTAAAAAATGTCATAGAAAATTGGTTTAAGCCCTGGCTGGTTGGCTCAGTGGTAGAGCATCAGCCCGGTGTGTGGATGCCCCGAGTTCAATTCCTGGTCAGGGCACACAGAAGAAGCCTCCATCTGCTTCTCTACTCCTCCCCCTCTTCTTTCTCTCTATCTCTCTCTTCTTCTGCAGCCAAGGCTCCACGGGAGCAAAGTTGGCCCAGGTACTGAGGATGGCTTGATGGCATCTGCATCAGGTGCTTGAATGCCTCCAGTTGCAACAGAGCAACGGCCCAGATGGGCAGAGTGTCACCCCCAGTGGGCTTGCAGGGTGAATCCTGGTCAGGTGCATGCAGGAGTTTGTCTCTCTGCCTCCTGCTTCTCACTTCAGAAAAATACAAAACAAAACAAAATAAAAAAAACCCAAAACTGGTTTAAATTCTTTCTTAAATGTTAGGTAGAATTCACTGGAAAACACATTTGGGACTGGTGTTTTCTCTTTTGTAAGGTGATTACTTATTGGTTCTATTTCTTTAATAGATGTAGGCCTATTCAGAGTGTCTATTTCTTTTTTACTCTTACTGAATGTATTGGGGTGATACTGGTTAACAAAACTATACAGATTTCAGGTACACAATTCTGCAACACATTATCTATATGACTCTATTGTGCGTTCACCACCCCAAGTCAAGTTTCTGTCCACTTATCTCTCCATACCCTTCTCTTCCCCCCACTGTTGTCCATGTTCCTTTTCTCTTTTTTTTTCCTTTTTTGCTCAATCTCTTCACCCCCACCCAGCCCTTCAACCTGCCCCCCCACAGCTATCAGCCTGCTCTCCATTTCTCTCTATGAGTCTATCTCCACTTTCTTAGTTTATTTTGTTCATTAGATTCTACATAAAAGTGAAATCATATGGTACTTGGCCTTTCTCTGTCTTATTATACTTAGCATAATATTCTCCAGGTTCATACATGCTGTTGCAAAGGTTAAGAGTTCCTTCTTTTTTAATCTTTCCATTGATTTGAGAGAGGAAGAGAAAGAGAGAGTAAGAGAGAGTGAAATGAAGAGAGAAGCATCAACTCATTACACTTAGTTGCTCCATTAAGTTGTGTATTCATTGATTTATTCTCCTGCCCTGATTGAAGATTGAACCCATAATTTAGGAATGTGGGGATGATGCTTTATTCATTGAGCCACCCAGTGGATATTTCCTTTCACCCAGATATGATTTTATTCTTTTTTACAGCTAAGTATTATTCCATTGTATAAAAATACCTGTTTTATTCACCTATCTACTGATGGACACTTGGGCTACTTTTTTTTATTTTTCTTTATTAAATTTACTGGGGTGACAACAGTAATAAAATTATATAGGTTTCAAGAGTACAGTTCAATGACACATCATTTATATATTGTGTTGCATGCCCAACACTCATAGTCAAATCTTCTTCTGACTTCCTTTACCCTTTACTATCTACCCAGTTGGCTCTGGAAACCACCATACTATATTTTCTGTGTCTATGAGTTTTTGTTTGTTTGTTTATTTGTTCATTTATTGTTTTCAGTTTTATATCTCCCATATGAGTGGAATCATTTGTTTCTTAACTTTTTCTGTCTGACTTATTTCATTTAACATGATATTCTCAAGATCTATCCATGTTGTCACAAATGGCAGTATTTCATCTTTTCTTTTGCCTGAGAAGAAGATGTACATTTTTTATTTGAGTTTTGGTAAATTGTGTCCTTCAAGGAATTGGGCCATTAATCTAGTTATCAAATTTGTGGACATAGAGTTATTCAAAATGTTTTTTTTTATTATGTGCATAGGATCTGCAGTAATGTCCCTTCTTTCCTTTCTAATATGAATAATTTTTGTCCTCTCTTTTTTTTTTCTAGATATTCTGGCTGGAGGCTTACAGATTTTATTGCTCTCTTCAAGGAACCAGCTCTTGATTTTATTGATTTTTTTTTCTATTGACTTTATATTTTCAATTATATTGCTTTCTGCTATAATTATTACTTTTCTTCTACTTATTTTTAATAATTTTTTTTCTAATTTGCTAAAGGGAAACTTAGATTATTGAGTTTAGATTTCTCTTTTTTTCTAATATGTACATTCAATGTTATAGATTTCTCTTTAAGACTCATTTTTACTACACCCCATACATTTTGATAAGTTGTGTTTTCATTCTTATTTATTTTCAAATTTGTCTTGTAATTTTGTATTTGATCCATATGTTCTTAGATGTGTGTTGCTTAATATACAAGTATTATGTAATTTTACAGTTATATTTTTGTTTTGGATTTCTAGTTTAATTTCAATGTGGTCTAAAAGCAGACAAAGTTGTCAGTTATATCCAGTTGATTGATGGTATTGCTAAGTTCAACTATTTCCCTACTGATTTTCTGCCTGCAGAATTTTTCAATTTTTGATAGAGAACTCCAGATATAACAGCAAATTCATCTCTTTCTCCTTGCTTTTCTACCAGTTTTTGCCTCATAAAGTTTGCTACTCTGTTGTTACAGATTTTTATGTCTTCTTGAAGAATTGACCCCTTTATCATAATGTTTAGATTTTTCGTACGCCCGATAACATATCTTACTATAAAATGTAATATGTCTAAAATTGCTATAGCTATTTCTGATTTATTTTTTTAGTGTTAGCATGGTGTATTTTTCTCGATCATTTACTTTCAATTTATATATGTCTACATATTTAAAGTAGGTTTCTTATAGACAACATACAGTTGGGTAGTATTTTTAAAATCTATTCTGGTAATCTTTTTTTTTATTTATTGTGTTTACATAGATTCTAGTGTCTCACCGAATGCATCACCCTCCCCCTTATTCTCCTCAACATCTCTCTTGGCCCTCTCCCCCTTATTCTCCTCAACATCTCTCTTGGCCCCCTCCCCCTTATTCTCCTCAACATCTCTCTTGGCCCCCTCCCCCTTATTCTCCTCAACATCTCTCTTGGCCCCCTCCCCCTTATTCTCCTCAACATCTCTCTTGGCCCCCTCCCCCTTATTCTCCTCAACATCTCTCTTGGCCCCCTCCCCCTTATTCTCCTCAACATCTCTCTTGACTCCCTCCCAGCAGCTCTCTCCCCACTTCCCTTCAGGTCTAATTCCATTCCTCAGTTCACATTGTTCCTTGGATTCCTCAAATGAGTGAGGTCATATGATATTTTTCTTTCTCTGCCTGGCTCATTTCACTTAACATAATAGTTTCCAGGTCCATCCATGTTGTTGCAAAGGTAAGATTTCCTTTGTTTTCATGGCCCCATTGTATTTTATCGTATATATGTACCACTGCTTTTTAATCCACTCATCAACTGACAGACACGTGGGTTGTTTCCAGATCTTTGCTATTGTGAACATGTTGCCATAAACATGGGGGTGCATTTCTTTTTTTGAGTCAGTGATATGGTGTTCTTGGTATATTTTCCTAAAAGTGGGATGGCTGGGTCAAAAGGCAGTTCCATTTTTAGCTTTTTGAGGAATCTCCATACTGTTTTCCATAGTGGCTGCACCAGTCTGCATTCCCACCAGCAGTGCAGGAGGGTTTCCTTTTCTCCACATCTTCGCCAGCACCTATCATGTGTTGTTTTGTTAATGAGCACCATTCTGACAAGTGTGAGGTGGTATGTTGTTGTGGTTTTAATTTGCATTTCTCTAACAATTAGTGATGTTGAACATTTTTTCATCTCTCTATTGGCCATCTGTATGTCCTCTTTGATCATCTCTTTTTATGCTTCATTTAGGCCATTGACATTCAAAGTGATTATTGAAATAGTTGAATTAATATCTATCATAGCTATTACTGTTTTCTATATTCCTTGTTCTTTGTTTCAAATTTGTCTTCAACTCTTTTTTCTTTTTTTATGGTTTTAATTAAACATTTTATATGATGCCATATATATATATATATATATATATATATATATATATATGTATATTATGTTTCTTATTTTAAAATTTTAGTGATTCCCCTTGAGTCTGTAATATGCACTTACCACTAGTGCAAGTCTATTTAAAATAATACTATCTGCTACATTATTTGTATTATTTTGAACAAATGGTTTTCTAATGAAATCAAGTAAGAATTAAAAAATAAAAGCTTTTATTTTACTTTACTTATTCCTTCTTTAGTGCTTTTCTTTTCCTTACATAGATTGGAGTATCAGGCCATTTTCATTCTCTAAAGAATTTCTTTTAATATTTCTTGCCAAGCAGGTCTACTGTCAACAAATCTCCCCAATTTTGTTTGTCTGAGAAAGTCTTTATATCTCCTTCACTTTTGAAGGATAATTTTGCAGGGCACAGAATCCTAGGTTGGCATTTTGTTTTCTCTCAATATCAAATATTTCACTCCACTCTATTCTGGGGTGCCTAATTTCTGAGGATACATTAGATCTCACACTAATTTTCATTTTTCTGTAGGTAAGTTGTGCCCCACAAAGTTTCTTTCAGAATTTTTTTCTTTACCTTTTATTTTCAGTTTATTTAAATATGATATGTCTCAGTAGAGTTTATTTATTTATATTTTTGGCAATTATTTTCTGAAGGCATCCCCTGTGCTTTCTGGATCTGTGGTTTGTTGTATTACATTAATTTAGGAAAATTCTGTCATTATTATTTCAGATATTTATTTTTTTATTTACTTTTTTGCTCATTTTTCTCCTTTTAGTACTTCTTCTAGGCATATGTTACACCCTTTGCTTTTGTCTCACAGCCCTGGACTTCACTTTTCTATTTTTTCAGTCTTATTTTCTTTGCTTTTTAGTTTTGATAGTTTCTTGAACTCAGAGATTCTTTCTTCAGCTGTGCCCAGCTTACTAAGACCATCAAAGTCAACATTCACCTCTGTTTCAGTGTATTTGTTTTAATTCTTACAATAGGCATAAGCAATGTACTGGGTAAAGGAACGCTATTAACAGACCTTTAGTATTGTAGTGGTGATGTGTGAGGAGAAGTGGCCTGTAGCTTGCTGTAGTTTTTTTTAGTGAGCCCTTGTCTGTGTTCTATGAACTCCACAAGGGTGTCTCAGTTTTTTATCCCCTTTCTTTATATGAAAGAGGATAACTAGAGTGGGCTGCAACTGGATATTTTATTTCCCTCAATCAGTTAGGCTCTGATAATATGCCAGCAGTCTAGTTTCTAGTTAACAGATTTCTCTTGAGGAGAGGACTCTTTAAAAACAGATTTTTCACTCCTGGCCCCCGCCAGGAGCACGAGGGGATTTTTCTCCTCTATATTGTGAGAATCTGGCTGCACTTCTGGAAGTAAACCGCACAGTTGAGGCAGTCTCTCTGTGCCTGAGACCTTCTGAAGTTTTTCTCTCTCGGAGCTGTCTACACAGATTTGCAGAAATTCTTCAATTACAGTTCAATATTTCCTACCCTTTTCCCGGTCTCATGGAGGTTTCCTGATCTCTATAGAGGTTTTTACTTGTGTCTCCGCTCCGTAAGGTAAGCGGTGATTCCCTTTATTCACCTGTCTTCTCTCTGTTCTTGGGGCAGTTTTGCCTGTGGGTGCTATAAGAGTTGTTGATTTCTCAGACTGTTCAACTGTAATGCTGGTGATTGAGGCCAGGCAGGTTCACATTGGGTTTTGGCAGATGATACAGGAACTGCGGAGCCAGAAAGCATTGGGCCATAACCATTCATTGGAGTCTCACAAAGGCAAGCAAGTGAATAAACAAGAAGGAAAAGAGCTAATAAACAAAAGAAAGCCTTGTTTCGCAGTGAAGGGCAAGGGGGCAGGAAAACCGCACCTCAGTGGTGGGAGAGCGATCTGGGAGAATCGCTACTGAGGGAAAACACCCATAGCCTTACATAGACCACAGCATGTAGTGCTGCCACATGTTCACACGCTAATTAGTCAAAGCGCTTGCAGCTGGTAAACCAGCGAGCAGGCCTAACATAGATGTTTTCCCTACATCAGCTTTTTACTGGTTTGAACAGAACAGTAATTTCCAAGCTTCTTACATGTGGAATGGAAACTGGAAGTTCTTTGACACACTTTATTCACTTCTGAAAATTGTGTGTGTTATGTACTTTAAACCCTCCCTGAACTGAAGGCTTCACTATGTAGCTTACCTGTCATGCTTGTTAACCCTCTGTCAATGCAGTATTGGGTTTCACGTTTTAAATTTTTCTCAGATCTCCTTATGGAAATTTGGCTCTTTGATACTCCGCAGAATTTTTTATACTGACTGAGTACCAACAAAAGAAACATCTCTATTGCTAACTAAAATGTTGCACCCTGGTTGGCCAAGTCTATTATCATATTTATTCATTTGAATATTATACAGGGAAATCATGAATTTTATTTTTATTACCATGGGCATACAATAGAAATTTTATCAGGTAGGGACAAATAAGTATGAAAATAAACCTGCTTTAAAAAAGTAAAGTAAGCTAAATTAACCATTAAATAAAATCCATACAGAAATTAAAACCTTTCAAACAACTACTTAGTTTAAGGCTCATTGAATACTGTTTTCTTCTGTGTGCAGATTAATTTTATTGACAATATCAACAGCATGTTTCATTTCTAGTATGCTTAGATTTATAGTGTTCTAGGCATTTGATATGATTAATTTACTTACCTGGATAATTTTAATTAGTTAACTATACTATAGTCAATACCAAAATGATATAAGTAGGGCAGCATTGCAAACAAAATATTAAAGCAATTAAATTTTATTATTCCTGGATAAAAAATTACACAATATTTTATTTCAGTTAGTTTGTGACTTGCACAGGCAGACTTAA
Organism: Rhynchonycteris naso; assembly: GCA_037038555.1. Lineage (NCBI taxonomy): Eukaryota > Metazoa > Chordata > Mammalia > Chiroptera > Emballonuridae > Rhynchonycteris > Rhynchonycteris naso. The sequence continues at coordinate 264,919,767 of CM072998.1, forward strand.
TTGAAGAATAGAGTGCTTTTCTAGCACACTCATTAAGTGTGACAGCGATCAGTTGAACTGAGGATGCTCATTTTTTTTCGGTAACAACTATGTAGTCTGCTTCATCTGGTTAACTACATTAGTATTGCTGTGAAATTGGCCATGTTTGTAAGTATGTAAAAAAAATTGAAGCATAAATACAAATTGAAAGAATAAGCTTAATTTTTCTGATTGCAAATAAGAATTTTTGAAACCATGACCATCTACATACTTTAAAGAACTTGCAATTAGTAATAATCTTACCTTTGTCAAATATATGAATTATTTTAAAAGCTAATTAAACATCCTTCCAGGAATGCCTTTCTTGAGACCTGGGAACCATCTCTTGGAAATAGATAGAAACCCTATCATCCAATTTGTGGGAGGGTAGGAACATAACTCAGTGGACGCCTCCCTCCAAGACAGAGAACTACCTCTTGTCATAAATGTATAGAAAATATTTTTTCCTTTGGTATAAAATTAATAATAGACACAAATCGTCACTGTAATTACCAAGTAAATTTAGAATAAGTTTTGACAAAAGGTGTTGCCATCTTACCTGAGAACTAGTTATTGCTTATCTTGAGAATGTATAACATGCCCTGGTGATATAGCTCAGTTGGTTAGAACATCATTCTGAAGCACAGAGTTTGCTGGTTCTCCTGGTCAGGGTATGTACAGGAACGGATAGATCTATGTTACTGTCTTTCGCATGCTCTCCTTTCTCTCTAAAATCAATAACGTAAACATTAAAAAACAAATGTGAATGTGTAATGTATTGGATTGTATCTACTTGGCTGTATAGAAGGGTAAGATTCCTGTCTTTAAAATCTCTTAGCAGAAGATTCCTGTCTTTAAAATCTCTTAGCAACCTGACTAGGTGGTGGCGCAATGGATAGAGTGTCGGACTGGGATGTGGAGGACCCAGGTTCGAGACCCCAAGGTTGCCAGCTTGAGCGCAAGCTCATCTGGTTTTATCAAGGCTCACCAGCTAGAGCCCAAGGTCGCTGGCTTGAGCAAGGGATTACTCGGTCTGCTGTAGCCCCCATGGTCAAGGCACAGAGAAATCAATCAATGAACAACTAAGGAACTACAACGAAGAATTGATGTTTCTCATCTCTCTCTCTTCCTGTCTGTCTGTCCCTATCTGTCCCTCTCTCTGACTGTCTCTGTCTCTCCCACACGCACACACAAAATAAAATAAAATCTCTTATCAGATTACTTGTGATGCACTTCACAATCTGGTTTAATGCTTATTAAATAATAAAATTGTTTCATTCTATTTTATGCTAGTGAAGAGGTTTTCTAATGACAGATTTGGTTTTTATTATATTTCTGAACAAATGAAAGTACTATTACATATTTTTAGCATTTGCAATAAAAAGAAGTGGAGCATATTAGCAAAAAGCCCTTAAATAAATAAAAAAATAAAAATTGGCATTTTAAAAACAATGGTACTATTAAGATACCAAGATATATATAACTACTTATTTCATGTTTTGAAGTACTAAAATTTCAAAGAATCAAACTTGCAGAAATACAAATTTTAAAAATAACTTCAAACACAGCCTGTGACTGATTTCAGATTTTCTGTTCTCAATATATGAAGCTGCATTGATTTTTTGGGAAAAAGTTCTTGATATTGAGCTCATAATTTGAGTACTTTCCAATATAAATTATTTTCTTTATAAAACACAGCTTACATTTTTAAATGTACTACTTTATTAAGGATGAAAAGACATAGACATTCTGCCATAGTTTTAGATTAATATTTGAATTTCTCATACAATTATACATTAGTATTTGGGGATTCTATTTATATCAAAGATTATGTAATATGAAGGTGTTAATTACTGAAGACTTATATAAAATATATATTTCTGATATATATATATATCAGAATATATTTTTGTAGCAGTTACATATATAGGATATAGTTATTTAGACTTAAAATATCATTTAGCAAACACTGAATTCCTAATATATACTGAGCAGAGAAAAGTGCATTATCTTTGATTATTTTAATGTTGGATTTTTTTTACTTATATCATAGATATTATCTTGTATTAAAATTATCCTTAAAATACATATTAATGATTGTCATATATCCCCTTTTGTTATAATTAATTCTGGTATGGAACATATTTCTAATTCTTTCACTAACATTACAATAGTCAGACTTGAATATATATTGGCATAATAAATATTGCAGAACTAAAAAGAAATGGGAAATTTCTTTATTGTGTATTCCTAGGTAGACTATTACACTTCTATGATTCAGCTCCTTTGCCTGTGAAATGAGGATACTAAAACTACCTACCTCAATGTTTTTAGAACATTAAATGAGATAATATTCATAATTTATGGGCATAATCCCTGGAAATATAAGTGTTCATTAAATGTCCTGAGTTTTGTTTGTTACAAATAGGGAATCTGGATTAAATAACAGTGGTCTAACTATAATCATGGAGGATCACATTCTGAGTATGTAGATGCATGAAGAAATTATTATTACATAACAATACGTGAAATAATAGTAAGATATACATATTAGTGTTTAAAAATATAGGAAAGAGATTCCACCAAATTAGAAAAGTATGGGAAAGCTTTTAGATGGAGGTAACATCTTTTGGGTCTTAGAAGATGAACAGAAGCCCAGTAAGAAAGTCTGAGGTGATAAACAAAACATTGTCAACATAAAGAAAAAAATCAGTAAAAAATTACATTGTTAAGGAGAACCGTAAGTAATACTGCAGAATAAAGTGAGTAAAATATATTTATCAGAAAAATATATTTAATCATCCCATACACAGAGAAACAAACTTATCCTGACTACACAGCTAATAATATCCAGCCTGAGCTCTAGTTGCAAGTTAATTAACATCATATCCATCCTTCCTCATTTTATTGTCTGCTGCTGCCTGGGCATGTTATAGGACCAGTGGGAGAGAGGAAAATAAGGAGTCATTCTATTTCAGGGTCATGTCTACTTATTTAGAGGACATACCTCTAGAACAATAAATATGATGTTTATTGTCCACCAAATTATTTCATTTGTCTCTGTGAAGTTGTCCTAGACAAATATCTGGTTGTGGTTAGACATCTGTATGGCATGGGGTGTCATTGAATTTGTGTATAAAAACTCTCTTACATACATAGCCTCTGACTCTATATACTCACCTGACCCTACTGAATCAGTTTCATTACCAGCCCGAACAACAGCCTTAATTGATATATATCATTGAAATAACCTACCTCCCATCTCCAACTCCACTTAATTACAAAAAAAAAATGTTAGGAGATATCTGGGGGAGGTGGTGATGGCAATGAAATACCTGGTTTCAGACTGTGAGGCTGGAGTGGGAACGTCACTGTGGCGTGTGACAGTGCAGACACTACGTTTACTTAATGTTACAGAAAACGAAGTACTGAGAAAGAAGCAGATTTGTTTCCTGTGTTTGTGTTAAGAGAAATATATTTTTGCAATAGGAGCTAAATGGCAAACTTCTATAGTAGAGGAAGAAATATTAGTATTACATTTGAGTTACAAGTTCAAAATGAATTAAAAAAGAAAAACTCCAGCTTTCAAGATGTTGTGTGTTAAAGCAGTCTTTTAGCTACTACCTGGCCCCTGGGAATAAGGAGTCCAATTTAGAAGGAGATGGGTAAGAGGTATTTACAGGGGAGAGCAAAAGTGGGTTTACAGTTGTGAGTATGTGAAACAGTTTATTCTAGTGTTATTGATGTATTATTTTCCATACGAACAACTTTAAACATAACTTTGCCCTGTATCATAGCAACTGAAGGGAAATTAATATTAAATATCAAAAAGTAAAGTCAACTTTAGGTAAATCCCTAGCTGTAAATTTTATACATTTTATATAATAGAGGATAATATTTAATAGAAAGTGCATAATATTCTAATATAGCAAAATACTGCCCTGGGAAATGGCACTTCATGTTAAGTAGATATCCAGTTTAAGGACTTATTAAAGAGACCCTCAATAGTCTGACAAAAAGAGAGAAGGAATGCCAAGAGTAAAAAGAAAAAGCTTTGTGGATGGTACTGGGAAGACAAAGGAGAAGGGGTATAGGAGAGACCTTTGTCATTCATTCATTTGTTCATTTATCTTTACATTTAATGAATAAGTTTGGTAGTCTCAATAATATCATTCTTATGAATAGCATTCTGTGCTGGTAGTGCTTGCAAGAAAAACTAGTGGAGTATGACTAAATGTTGAATTATAATGTAGAAAACACACTAACTAAACAAAATTGCATATTTATGACATCCTTTAAAGACAAGAGAAAACAGGGGAAAGATAAATTATAAATATGTAAATGTTATTGGGGCAATCGTTTTATTTATCGGATTGTATTCTTGTCCCCTTAATATTGTCTCAATGTTGAAATACATGGAAATAAGCAATAATTTTTGGAGCATTATTCTACTCAAACTTATTCTACAGAGAAACTCAAAATTTAGATATTCTTACATTGTTTTCTTTTTAATAAACACATTTTAGCCTGACCTGTGGTGGTGCAGTTGATAAAGCATCATCAACCTATAATGTTGAGGTTACCAATTCAAAACCCTGGGCTTGCCTGGTCAAGGCACATATGGGAGTTGATGCTCCCTGCTTCTTTCCCCTCTACTTTCTTTCTGTCTCTCTCTCTCTCTCTCCTTTCTCTATAAAAATGAATAAATAAAATCTAAAAATAAACACATTTGAGTGTCATTGATATTTCAAAAGAGAAAACTGAGTATACAAATAGAAATATCACTTTTGTTTGTGACAGAGACCGAGAAAGTCAGAGAGAGGGACAGATAAGGACAGAGAGACAGGAAGGGAGAGAGATGAGAAGCATCAATTCTTTGTTGCAGCACCTTAGTTGTTCATTGATTACTTTCTCATATGTGCCTTGACCTGGGGACCTGGGTGGGGGCGCTACAGCATACTGACTGACCCCTTGCTCAAGCCAGTGACCTTGGGCTCTAGCTGGTGAGCCTTGCTCAAACCACATGAGCCCGCGCTCAATCTGGCCACCTTGAACCTGGGTCCTCCGCTTCCCAGTCTGATGCTCTATCCACTGTGCCACCGCCTAGTCAGGCAAAATACTAAATATCATTCTGATAATTCTCCCCCCAGCATATTATTATGAAATTATTGAACCTACTACAAAGTTAAAAGAAATTTAGACCCATGTAACACCACCCAAATTTTATAATTAATATTTTGCTATTTGTTATAATTACTTGCCCTTCAATTCATTCATAAATTCATCCTAGTTCTTATGCATTTCATTAGTATATGTTCCCCAAAATATTTCATAATGATTATTATCAATCTATAATTAATGAAAAAATTTTAGAAGTAGAGTCAACCAGTTATTCTCATACACAATTAGCCCTTTGTAGTAATTATTTTTCTTAATGGTTTGTAGTTTGAGGCATTTATTCAAGTATTTTGTGTGTGTGTGTGTGTGTGTGTGTGTGTGTGTGTGTGTGTGTCTGTGCATCATCATGCACTAGGGGCTCATATACTCCGAGGAGATAGCCACTAACAAAACTGAAAGACTTCCTGGTTTATCTGACTTCTCTTATTTTTACACATTATTACAATATTCATTGAACCAGAATGGTGTTTTAAAACACAAATGGTAAAGTAGTGGAGATTTCAAGCATAAGAGTAAAGAGGTTACTTTTTTATTGTGAAGAGGACACTATGAAAAAAGCAGCCTGATAAGTTTCCATGATTTTAAATATATAATCTTAAACTGAATATATATGTTTATGTTGGGGAGTGTGAATAGTGTTTGTATACTTGGTGTTGTGAGATAAAAATCCTATGCACAAAAATTTCAATTTTTTTTGCCTTTTAGAGGTCCATTTTATACTGCTTCACTGATGGTGTGATTTATTATGAGAGAAAATGAACTGCACACAAGAGAAAATACAAAGACTGTATAAAGACATTATAGATATCTTTATTTGGATGCTTTCAACATAGTGATTTTACTGAATTATTTTAATTCAGTTTGCATTCAATATCATTTTGTTTTGGTTTAATGTGTACAGCATAGTAGTTCAACAGAATTTGATATTTTACACAAAGACATGACCACTCTTTGAAAGAAATAGATATGCTCTATGTGGGAGAAAATTTTAATAAATACAACACACTAAAGATAAATATCCCATGGTATATTAGTTTGGAAATTGTTTCCCTCATGAAGTAATTTATGCTATAATTTAACAACTACTTTTAAGATTACTTAAGAGACGTATTTCTATACCATAATAATAAATCAACAGACATCCTACAAGTTTTCCAAAAATTAATATAGATGCAATATGAAGAATAAATTATTAAAAGCAAAAACTTGAAAGCAAGGACATAATTTTAGAAGCAATAATTCAAACATATAAACATAACTATCTGTACTAGAACATAATAGTAAGAATAGAAAGAAGGAATAAATGTGAAATTGAAAGGGGAAAATGTTGAGTCAGGACTTAATAAAAGTAACTATAGAGAACAAAAGAGCAGTAAGCCAGTAATTTTCCTTGTTCAACCAATATACCTAGGCAAATATTGTTTGCAAAAGTAAAACTGATTAAACAGGAATATTATGAAAATATCTTAACCACAATTTATGTTCCCACCAAAATTTTATTTATTTATTTTTTAGGAATAAAGTATTTTTCCTTATTTTTTTTTCATTTGGTTGAATTTGAAAATTGAGTGATATTAGGATATACATATCCAAATTCATAAAGATGAAAAATAGTAAGAAAGATGTCAAAGAAACTTCATGGAAATAAACTCAAAAGTAAAATAGAAGAAAACTCTTCACCATATGAGTCTTCATTAAAATATTGATTTTGCATCTCACCCCCAAAAGTCAACGAAATTTTGCATCTTATATTTTCCCCAAAGGAAAGGCTGAGTTGAGAACTTAAATATATGTCACTTATTTGGGAAGATCCCAATTAAAATAAGCAAAAAAGCAATCAGCATGAAGGAGGCAAAGCCATTAAAATTGTGTGTTTATAATAGAACACACAAACATAGGCAATGGAGGCTGCTGAAATTTTTAGGACCTTTGAGAAGCTTATAAAATGTTTCCTGGAAGGGTCTCATGAAGCGTAGAAAGTGGAAGCATATTATTATGTCCACAAGGTTGGCATGTCTGTGCCAAGAAGATTCTTAGGGTGTCAAATTAAATGTGATAGCAAAATGGAAAACAGGAGGGGCATGAATTTTGAGATAGGGTGCTATGTGGACAAGTGAGTTTGAACCCACATGAAGCTATCACCTATGGCTACAACTAAAATAGAAAATAAAATTGATAATAGCTAATCTAACAGGTGTAAGGTGGTATCTCATTGTAGTTTTGATTTGCATTTCTCGAATAGTTAGTGATGATGAACATTTTTTCATATATCTGTTGGCCGTTTGTATTTCTTCCTGGGAGAAGTGACGAGGCTGTGGAGAAAAAGGAACCCTCATTCACTGTTGGTGGGAATGTAAATTAGTGCAACCATTATGGAAGAAAGTATTGTGGTTCCTCAAAAAATAAAGAATAGAACTACCATATGACCCAGCAATCCCTCTACTGGGTATATACCCACAAAACTTGAAAACACAGGTACATAAAGACACATGCACCCCCATGTTCATCACAGCATTGTTCATGGTGGCCAGGACATGGAAACAGCCAAAATACCCTTCAATAAAGGATTGAATAAAGAAGATGTGGTACACACACACACACAATGGAATACTACTAAGCCACAAGAAATGATGACATAGTATCATTTATGACAACATGGATGGAACTTGATAACATTATACTGAGTGAAATAAGTAAATCAGAGAAAGCTAAGAACTGTATGATTCCATACATAGGTGGGACACAAAGTTGAGACTCATGGACATAGACGGGGTGCAGTGGTTACCAGGGGAAAGAGAGGGGTAGGAAGGAAGAGAAATTGGGGGTAAGGGAGGGGCTTAAAGAGAAACAAATACAGTGTGTCCCGAAAGTCATGGTGCACTTTTGACCGATCGACCAGTCAAAAGTGCACCATGACTTTACAGGACACACTGTATAGGATGACAGAAGATGATTTGACTTTGGGTGATGGGTATACAACATAATCGACTGTCCAAACGATGTAGAGATGTTTTCTCTAAATCTATGTACTCTGATTGACCAATGTCACCCTGTTAAATTTAATTGTCTAAATAAAAAATAATAAAATAAAAAAAATTAGTATGTGGAGTTCCTCTTAAATGTCAGTCACAGGCTATGCAACTCAGATACCTGTAATTTAGACTTTGAATGTGAACCTAAACATGGAAAGCATTAAATACAGTGTGAAATACAAAGGAGTGGTAAAGACAATGAAAGCAACAATGTGCTGTTTCCAAAAACAGCAGGAGTCAGATAAGTATAGTGTCTAGTCCTGGTGGTTTTCATGGGGGCAGCTAAGCAGCCATGCACATACGAGGTTAGTCTTACTGCTAATTCTAAACTGCTTTGTTCCTTTTGTTCATTTTCAATTTCTGGATATCTTGTGAGCTAACCAATATTCTTTAATACATTTATGCTTTGCTTAAGTTAACCAGAATCAATATCTATTGACTGCAACCAAGAAAGCTGACCAATCAAAAAGCAATCTTTTCTAAGAGAAGGGGTGTAAAAAGTACATATACAGTGAAGAGCAAAACAATTTCAATTGTGAGTTTGAAAAACAGTTTATTCTTTTGTTATTATTTATTATATTCTTTTCCATATAAACCTACATCTACGTGTGTGTGTGTGTGTGTGTGTGTGTGTGTGTGTGTGTGTATTACAATATTAAAGTTAAAGAAATTACCTGACCTATGGTGGCTCAGTAGATAGCCACCTGGAACGCTGAGGTTGCCGGTTCAAAACCCTGGGCTTGCCTGGTCAAGGCACATAGGAGAAGCAGCTACTACGAGCTGATGCCTCCTGCTCTTATCCCCCACACCCTTTTCTCTTCCTCTCTCTCTCCTCTTTCTTGAATAAATAAATAAATAAATAAAACATTTAAAAGCAAAAGTTAAAAGAAATGGACTCTGCCATGAACTCCTCATTGTGTCCCACTATTCTCTTTCTCTTTCTCTGCTAGTCTTATAACCTTAGTTATTATCTGGATAAAGGAGCTCCAAAATAAAATATATTTAAAGATTCTGATGATTTATCTTTTAAGGTACAGTTCTCTTTATTTTATAGTAACATAAGTTTAGCTCATCTAAAGACTGTTTTACAGCTCCCCTAGCCACTCAATAGAAATGCCCAGGTAACTAAATTCTGATTAATACTATGTGAAGGTAAGAGCTATATGTACATTCTAGGTCATATTTGTGAAGTGAAGGCTTATTTCTTCTTTTTCCTTTCTAGCAAACAGAAATAAAGGAATAGCATTAAATAATCTTTGACCATACAAGTGAGGAGAACGTCCTACCAATATGTGAAGAGCTATAGAGAAGGAGCTTCTCTTCTATAATTTCAAAACTACCCTATCGTGTGTGTGTGTGTGTGTGTGTGTGTGTGTGTGTAAAAACACAAGACCTATTCACTTAACAAATGTTTAACTCCATAATATGGTATCATTAATCATAGGTGCAATGCTATTCAGCAGATTTCCAGAACATAACCGTCTTGCACAGGTGAAGGTTTATACCTCTTGAATAACAATTCCATAGCCCCAAGCAAGCACTATTGTATTTCCTGCTTCTATGTGTTTTACTGTTTTTTATACCTCATATAAGAGGTATCATGCAGTATTTGTCCTTCTGTGACTGGATTATTTTACTTAGTCCTAAGGTTTCATTTATGTGGTTGCATATGGCAGAAATTTATTTTAACAACTGCAAAATATTCCATTATAAAGATTACTATATTTTCCTTAGTCATTCATCTGTCCATGAATATTTAGGTTGTTTTTATAACCATATTTTGGCTATTTATGAATAGTGCTATAATGAACATAGGGGAGCAAATCTCTTCAAAATCTTGATTTCACTTCTCTTGGATAAATACTCAGGAGTGAGATTGCTAGTTTATACAGTATTTATATATTTAAGTGTATGAGGAATTTCCATACTGTTTTCTATTACTGGCTGCGCCAACTAACTTTTCCACCATTATGTAGTGTTCCAATTTCTCTCCTCTTCCAGAACTTAATCTTTTTTTTTTTTTTTAATAGCCATTCTAACAGGTGTGAAGTGATATCTCACTCTGGTTTCATTGTTATTTCTCTTATGATTTGTGGTGTTGATCATGTTTTCACAAACCTTCAGGCCATTTGTATGTCTTCTTTTTAAAAAAAATTATTGAAAATGTATCATCTATTTTTAATCTTTTTAAAGAATAACTGACAAAGGCAATTATATATATATATATATATATATATATATATATATATATATATATATATGTTTACACAATGTGATTGTTTGATATAAATATACATTATAGCATGATTATCAATATAATACAATCATCAAACAATGTAGTTAATTTTTTGTTTTTGCCCCAAGAATATTTAAGATCTACTCTCAACAACTTTCAAGTATACTATACTATATAATTAACTAGAATTACCATACTAAACATTAAATCCTCAAAACTTACCTTTCTTTTAACAGTATTTAAGCTCTTACCTGCATTGCCTTCTTTTTTTTTTTACCCCCGGTGACAACCATTTTATTCTCTATTTCTAGGAAATTGGCCCCCCTTAGTTTTAGATTCCACATATAAGTGGTATCATAGAGTATTACTGTTTCTCTGTTTTCTGTCTGCTTTATTTAACTTACCATAATGCCCTCCAGACTTACTGATGTCACAAATCCAAGGATTTTCTTATTTTTTTATGGTTGAATAATAAATTAGATAAATATGAATAATTACCTATATATTACATTTTCTTTATCCATTCATACATCAAGAGACATTTAGGTTGTTTTCATTTCTTGGCTATTATAAAATATTCTATGCCTGACCAGGTGGTGGTGCAGTGGATAGAGTGTCGGACTGGGATGTGGAAGACCCAGGTTTGAGACCCCAAGGTCGCCAGCTTGAGCGTGGGCTCATCTGGTTTGAGCAAAGCTCATCAGCTTGTACCCAAGGTCTCTGGCTCGAGCAAGGGGTTACTCGGTCTGCTGAGGGCCTGCGGTCAAGGCACATATGAGAAAGCAATCAATGAACAATTAAGGTGTCTCAACAAAAAACTGATGATGGATGCATTTCATCTCTCTCCGTTTCTGTTTGTCTGTCCCTATCTATCCCTCTCTCTGACTCTCTCTGTCTCTGTAAAAAAAAAAAAAAAAAAAAAAAAAATTCTACCATGAACATGGGAGTGCAGACATCTCTTTAAAATACTGATTCAATTTTTTCAAATACATACCTGAGAGGAGGATTGCAGGCTCACATTGTATTCAATTTTTAAAGGTTTGAGGAACCACCATATTATTTTCTATAGCACTGTCTCATTTTATATTCCCATCAATAGTGTATAAGGGTTCCTTGTCTCCACCTCCTTGCCAACATTTATCTGTCTATCTGTCTATCTATCTATCTATCTATCTATCTATCTATCATCTTTCTATCTATCATCTATCATCTATCTATCTATCTATCATCTATCATCTATCTATCATCTATCAATCTATCTACTATCTATCTTCATCATCATCATCATCATCATCATCTATCTATATCTATCAGTCATTCTAACCATGTGAGGTGATATCACATTGTGGTTCTGATGAGTTTTCCTGATTATTAGTGATGTTGAGTACCTTCTCATATACGTATTGGCCATCTGTACGTATTCCTTGGAAACTGTCTATTCAGCACCTTTGCTTATTATTTAAATGAATAATTTGTTTTTCTGCTGATGATTTGAGTTCTATGAGTTATTTATGTACTTGAGATATTAATCTCTTATTAAATATATGATTTGAAAATATTCTCTTCCATTCTCTAGGTTGCAATTTTAATTTATTGTTTCCTTTGCTGTACAGAAACATTTTTAATTTGATGTAGTTCCATTTGTTTATTTTAGCTCTTGGTGGTGCTTTGGTATCATCTAAGAAATCATTGCCAGGACCACTGTCAAAAATCTTTTTTTCTTGTAGGATATTTTCAAATTCAAGCCTTATATTTAAGTCTTTGATACATTACAAATTAATTGTTGTGAATGGTATAAGATAGGGGTTCATTTTTATTATTTTTTATAGACATATCTAGCTTGCCAAGCCACATTTATTGAAGAAACTGTTCTTTTCATATATTGTGTATTCTAGCCTGACCTGTGGTGGTGCAGTGGATAAAGAGTCGACCTGGGAACACTGAGGTCGCCAGTTCAAAACCCTGCACTGGTCTGGTCAAGGCACATATGGGAGTTGATGCTTCCAGCTCCTCCCCCCTTTCTCTCTTCCTTTCTCTCTCTCTCTCTCACTCTGTATCTCCTCTCTAAAATGAATAAATAAAAAGAAATTTAAAAAAAAATTGAAGACATATATTGTGTATTCTAGAAATGATTATCAAAAGATAGTTCATATATGTCCTCTTTGGAGAAATTTTTATTCATTTCTTTTGCCCATTTTTTGATTGGATTGTTTGTCTTCCTGGTGTTGAGTTTTATAAGTTCTTTATAAATTTTGGTTATTAACCCCTTATCAGACGTGCTGTCGAATATGTTCTCCCATTGCGTGGTTTGTCTTTTTATTCTGTTCGTATTGTCGTTAGCTGTGAAAAAACTTTTTAGTTTGATATAGTCCCATTTGTTTATCTTGCCTTTTATTTCATTTGCCTGTAGAGATAAATCAGCAAATATATTGCTGCTACAGATGTCGGAGAGCTTGCTGCCTATATTTTCTTCTAAGATGCTTATGGTTTCACAGCTTACGTTTAAGTCTTTTATCCATTTTGAGTTTGTTTTGTGAATGGTGTAAGTTGATGGTCTAGTTGTTTTGCAGGTAGATGTCCAATTTTCCCAACACCATTTGTTAAAGAGGCTGTCTTTACTCCATTGTATGTTCTTTCCTCCTTTGTCAAATATCAGTTGTCCATAAAACGGTGGGTTTATTTCTGGGTTCTCTGTTCTGTTCCATTGATCTATGTGCCTGTTCTTATGCCAGTACCAGGCTGTCTTGAGTATAATGGCCTTGTAGAGGACATACAGATGGCCAATAGGCATATGAAAAAATGCTCAACATCACTAATCATTAGAGAAATGCAAATTAAAACCACAATAAGATATCACCTCACACCAGTCAGAATGGCGCTCATCTGCAAAACAACACAGAACAAGTGCTGGCGAGGATGTGAAGAATAGGGAACCCTCCTGCACTGCTGGTGGGAATGCAGACTGGTGTAGCCACTGTGGAAAACAGTATGGAGATTCCTCAAAAAATTAAAAATCGAATGTGGTTACAGGGTGGGGGGAGAGAGTAGGGGGTGGGATAGGGAGGAGGGGAGGGGCACAGGGAAAACCAGAATGAAGGTGACAGAGGACAATTTGACTTTGGGTGATGGGTATGCAACATAATTGAATGATAAGATAACCTGGAGATGTTTTCTTTGAACATATGTACCCTGATTTATTGGTGTCACCCCACTGAAATTAATAAAAAAACAAAAGGAAAAAAAAAGATAGTCCATATAGAAGTGTGTTTTTCTAAGCTCTCTACTTTGTTCTAGTGGTCTATGTACATTTTTGTGTGGTAATACCATACTGTTTTGACTTTATAACGTTGTAATATAGCTTGCAACCAGAAAGTGTGATACTTCCAGATTTGTTATTCTTTCTCACGCTATTTTTTGGCTCTTTGGGTTCTTTTGAGGTTTCATCCAAGTTTCAAGATAATTTATCTCTTTTGGTGAAAAAATGCCATTGAAATTTTTCTTGGGATTGCATTGATTTATAGCTTGTTTTAGATAAGATGGACATATTCATAATATTAATTTATTAAATCTAAGAATGCAGGATATTTCATTAATGTCTTATAGTTCTCAGTGTATAAATCTTGAATAAATTTATTCCTAATTACTTTATTGTTTTTGATGAAATTTTATATGGGTTTGCTCTCTTAATTTATTTTTCAGATAGTTTGTTGTTAGCATATAGAAATGCAACTGATTTCTGTATATTGATTTGGAACCTTGCAACTTTTTTGAATTTACATATTCTAACCAATTTTGGTAGAGTGTTTAGAGTTTTGTATATATAAGATCATGTCATTTGCAATAAGCATAATTTTACCTTTTTGTTTCTGATTTGGCTGCCTTATCTTTCCTTGCCCATTTGCTATGGCTAAGATTTTCAGTACTAAAATGAATAGAAATGTCAGCAGTTGGCATTCTTGTCTTGTTTCTGATCTTAGAGAAAGAAGCTTTTAACTTTTTACCATTGAGTATGATGTTAGCTATGGGCTTGTCATATGTGCCCTTTATTATGCTGAAGCACATTCTTTCTATATCTAATTTTTTGAGTGACTTTATCATGATATAATATTAAATTTTTTCAAGTGTTATTTCTGCATTTACTGAGATAATCATATAATTTTTATACTTATTCTGTTAATGTGGTGTATTACAATTACTGAATTGCATATATTGGGACATCCTTGAATAACAAGGATGAATCCCACTTGATCACAGTGCATAATCCTTTAATGTGTTCTTGAATTCGGTTTGTTTGCATTTTGTTGAGAATTTTTGCATTTATGTTCATCAGTGATATTGCCCTATAGATTTCTTTTCAGTTAGGATCCTTGTCTGGTTTTGATTTAGGGTCATACTGGCATTTTCAAATGAATTGGAAAGTTTCTTTATCTTCATTTTTTTTTTAAGTTTCAGAAGGACTTATATTTATACTTTTAAATGTTTGGCAGAATTTACATGTGAAGCCAGCTGGTCCTAAACTTTTATTTGTTGGAAGATTTTTGATAACTGATTCAATCTCCTTGCTCATTACTATTGTGTTCAGATTTTCTATTTCTTTATGATTCAGTGCTGATAAATTGTGTTTTCACAAGTCTATTCATTTATTTTACATTATCTAATTTGTAAGTATATAATAATTGTTCATAGTCTTATGGTACTTTGTATTTCTGTGGAATGAGTTGTAATATTGTCTTTTGTTTATTATTTTATTAATTTGGGTCATTTTTTTTTTTTTTTTTTTTTTTTTTAGTTAGGCTAGCTAAAGTTTTTTTTAATTTTGTTTATCTTTCCCAATATCCATCTCTGGTTTCATTTATCATCTCTGTTTTTCTGGTCTGTTATCCTATGCTAAATCCTTTTTCAGTTCAAGTGTCCATGTGTTTATTTCCAGAGCAAGAGAATATACATGAAAAGTGAGTAACACTTCAAAGCAAGATTTATTTTAAATATAGGAATTTCTTTCTCTTTTTCTCTCAATCTCTTCTCCTGGCAGAGTTGTAATATGGACAGAATAACCAGAGCATCAGCCGTGTTCTTAAATGAGACTTGGGAAATGGAGGCCATAAATAGAGGAGCAAAATCATACAAGGATTCTGATGATTACAAAACCACTATTACACTGGATTGACTAAATTCTGGAGCCTTTATTTATGTGGGGGCAAAAGTAATTTCTGTCTTAACCTGTTTTGTGAGGGCTTGCTTACTATTAACTAAGAGAAACCTGATCCTAATCAATGTGTAGTCCCAAAAATAAGCTTCATACATATTAATAATTAAAAGAATGGGGTTGTGGTATAAAAAGACAGGGAGTATACAGAGATATTATTAACCTATTAAATAGACTAAATGGTGCTATAATTAAAGGAGAAAAGGAATTTAAGGTGTGAAGTCATTGCAAATTCCATAGTAGGTGCCATAGAAAACCTAAAATTGAGAATTTGTATTTCTTATAAGTGTGCAGTTTAGTACAATGTAATGTCTAGAATATAAAAACTGAAGTAGATACTTCACATTCTTCACAAAGGTAGGATAACTTGACAATAACTAAAGGAGTTAGATTTATCACACAAACACTTTAAATAATATAGAATATATACACACAACATATTTTCAAGTAAGATAGATTTTAAAGTGACAGGTGAAAACGTTTGAAATTTCTGGATACGATGAAAATGATTAAACAGCCAGTTCACAGAGAAGATTAAATACTAACATAAAAACTTAAAATAAGTGGACCATGGTTTAATTGGTTTCATGTAAAGTTTAAGAGTGTGGGCTTCAGGGGTGCCCTGTCTCTGAAAGCTTATAGTATAAGCTTGTAGTGTCAGATTCCTCCCTTCTTGCTATCTCCATTTGGATAGTCATTATGATCTTTTTTTCTTAAAACTTGTCTTGTATGATTTCTTAAATGAAGTGAATCATTACTCAACCAGTTGTACAACACACCACTCTCATCCTTAGTATATGCACTATAGTTTTACTGGCTTTTCTTTTGGTTTTTAGCAGCCCAAATACAGTCTTACTTCTTAAGGCCATATATAATATGATTAAGAATGCAGTACTTTAAGCCAATTTGAACCTGGACTTTGTCACTTATTAGCTATTTGGTAGTAAATGTTAATTAACATCTCTAATCATTCAGACCTTCAAATGTAAAAAGATTAAAATATCCCTCATCAATTTGTTTCAGAGGTTAGCAAAGGTGAGTTTCTGTAACTTCAGTGTGCAACAGAATTATGGTGGGGATGGAGCGTCATAAAAACACAGATTGCTGCCTGACAAGGTAGGTGGTGGTGCAGTGGATAGAGCATCAGCCTGGGATGCTGAGGACCCAGGTTCTGCCATCTTGAGTGCAGGCTCACCAGCTTGACCATGGGGTCGCTGGCTTTAGCGTGGGGTCATAGATATGATCCTATGGTTGCTGGCCTAAGCCCAAAGGTTGATGGCTTGAGTCCAAGGTTGCTGGTTTGAGTCCAGGGTCACTGGCTTGAGCAAGGAGTCACTTGCTCTGCTGAACTCCCTGGTCAAGTACATATGAGAAAGCAATCAATGAACAAATAAGATCCCGCAGTGGAGAATTAATGTTTCTCATCTCCCTTCCTGTTCTGTGTCTCTCTTTTACTCTCTTGATAAAAACAAACAAAAACACAAAAACCCCACAGATTGCTATTCTCAACACATGAAGTTTCTAATTTTGGATTGGAGCAGAAGTGTTTGCATTTCTAACACAATCTGAGGTGATATTAATACTAATATGTCTATTTATATATGTTTAAATATATATATTACTTTATATATTTAAATATAAATATATATATTTACATAAAATTTATATTATATACAAATATATCATTAAATATGTAATTTTTATATCTATATATTTGTGTACTATATACTTAAATTAACTTGACTCTTTGACCACTGTATCTTTCCCTGTCAATGTTTAAGTTCCATGATGAGTAAGATCATGTCGGCATTTGTTTATAATTGAAAGCTAAGAGTTAGATACTCTTGTTTGTGATTCTCCTATAATACCCTTTCGTTAAACTGATGCAAAATTTATATTTAGATGAATTGATTTGTAGTCAATAGGTGGTGGCCAGATATCTGAAGACAAACAAAGAAAGTTGAAACTTCAAAGGATTCAGGACGGGTTTCATATCATTATTTCAATGTGATAGTCTAGGATAGAATATTTAAGTTTTAACATTTTATCTCACAAATAATTATTTGCTAAGTAAACTCCAATATTTGACTTTTTCAAAGGCTCAACATATGTTCCAAAGATATAAGTGTTTAGAGAACTTTGTTCCTCTCAACACTAATTTTGGGATTCCTAATGCAACTAAAAGAATTTCTACAGCACAGAAAGCTTATGCATGAGAATTTAACTTTTAAAGAGCACTATATTATATGATTGTCAAACCCTTTTTATGAGGTAAAAATGAGCTTTTATAGAAAAGGTTTTGTTCAATATAATTAAGAATATATGATTTGACTGCTCTTCCATCCGTCTTTCCCACCTTCCTTACAGTGTCACAAATACAATTGATTTTGTATATTTGATTTATAAACAGAAGAATTATTATGCTTTCACTATATCTCAAAATTTTTATTTTTACTTTCTAATATTTTCTAAGTCTACAATTGTATTTTCTGTTTTCTTAAAAGAGTTTTATTCATATGAAGTTCATACAATTACTGTATTTTCCAAACGTATTAAGGACTCTTGCTATTGTTGATCCATTTTCAAAAACAATGTTAAATTATACTAGGTTTAATAGTAATAAATTTCATAAAAATTGCCTTTTTGTAAATTAATTTAATCTATGAAGTTTTATATTGGCCACTAAGTTGTTGACTTAAGGTAGAGATCCCATACTATTTCTTTTTTTAAATTTAAACTTTTATTATTTCCATTTTATGTATTTATTTTTGTTTTGAGATCAATAGAGAACACAGAGACACACTTACATGTTGCATTTTAGTGGGGATTTTCTCTTACAATAAAGACACATTATTTTAGTAATATAAATAATGTATTTTGAGCAATAAATACCTGTGCACTAATGAGTTAAATTTCAATGAGAATACTAGAAGCAGGTTCTAGTTCCCCATGGATCACAATATAAGGAGCCAGAGGAGACTGAGAATAATTGCTTAAAATTAATAACATCCCTACATAGTTATATTGATATTTCTACAATGCAGCCTGGATCAAAATGAAGTCTTCCTATTAGAGAGGCAGTGGAAAGATTTTTGATCCCAAATTTGAGAAAAGTGTATTTTCCCACAAAGTTCTTTTTATTTTGTTGGATCTTCAGTGAATTGTTTCAACAAGATCAATATATATTAAAAATACAAACTTCTGATTACAATTCTAACATTAAAGATCATGAGCCACATCCTGAGAACTAACTAACTAACTAACTAAATAAATAAAGCAAGCAGAGCAAACTTAAAATCAAAGAATTGTCTTAGCCTCTTCAGAGAACTGAGTTTATGGGGCAAACTGCCATTTTAGGATCTGGAGAGAGAGATTAATCTATAGTCACTGCCATGGAGCCACCCTGACCTGAAACAGAAGCCCTTGCTGTCTAAAACAACAAAAGAACTGAAATAGTTATTTCCTTACATGTTGTTGGAAGCTAATGTAGACAAAACAAACCCCACTGTAATCACATCAAACATCAACAAAATATCGACATTTTTTAAGACCCAAATATGACCAAACATTCACCCATGCTAAAATGAGTGACTGATCAATTACACTTCTAGCCTCAATCTAGCCTTCCATTCTACTAAATGAGATTTAAGATACCCAAACATTGAATTTCTGCTTTTGACAGCATCCAATCCAGAACAAAGCCTTTTTCTTAAATCTTCCACAAAGTAACCTAGCACAAACCTAATATATACTGAGTGCTTTTAAAATACCTGTATTAAGATTCCCTGTGCTTTCCAATAGTGTGTAAAGCCCAACTTGTTCAACTGCAGGTGTCTTTCAGGTAGTTTTTGCTTTAAGGCACTGGCAGTTATGCATCCACAAACATTACTAAAACTCATAAAACAATACACTTAAAAAAGTTGAATTTTAACAAAGTTCTAATGGCTTTTAAAAATGAATTGAAGTCATGCCCTTTGAATAAATAGCTAAGGACTTTAGGAAAAATATTTTTTGAGTGCTTAGTTAACTTCTTAAAATAAAGAGCCTAATTGAGTTTTGATTTCCCTTAAGTTGGTCTGTTAGAGTTCCTCCAATTTGACCTTATGCTCCCTGCTGAACCAGTGATAATAATGTAAAATATTATTATCTGAATGTAATCTGTCTTCCACTCTTCCATTATTCTTTGGTTATTCATTTGCTCCTTATTCATTTACATAATTTTGACTTGTTCAATACCAGTTGCCAAAATATCACAAACACAACATATGAAAAATATTTGTTTATTTCTTACCTTGCTAACACAACACAGTTCGGGAGTGTCTCAGAAGAAAAATGTTGGGCAAATAAGTTTGTAAAATGTGATTTTTATGTTTGTTCACTTTATTAAAAATGACACTGCCCAAGTAAAATTGTTAATTACCTTTTTGCTTGGGAAGGACAATTGTTATGCTAATGTTTGTTGGAGGAAGGGTCTTTGTGGGCCCAGGTAGAAGAAGAAGGAGAAGGAGAAGGAGAAGGAGAAGGAGAAGGAGAAAGATGCCAAGATGGTAGGAAAAGAGAAAGCAGCCAGTTTATGCAGAGGGTAGGAAGTCATTTTTGCAGGTTGAGAGCAAAGAGAAAGAAGAAGAAAGCCAATATATCAGGGTGCTTAGGAGAAGCCAGTTTGTGCAAAGAGGAGAAGGGAGAAGGTGTGCAGATGGAGAACCAGAGGTGACTGAGCTGGGCCTTTAATTCTAGGAAAACCAGATGTATCAGTAGCTTTGTGAGCTCTGAATGAGTGGGCTTTTGACTGTGTGTCTTTACTCAGCTGCCAGGTGCAAGACTAGAATAAAGAAATGGCCCACCAGTATTTGGCTTCGCTGTTTTTTACCGTCTGTCCAAATCTAATGAGAACTTGCAAGTGCCTGGAGGTGATGGCCATGACTACTACAGAAAAGCACAAGGTCAGAATTTATTGGGAATTTTAAGTTGATTTTAGGACTGATTATTTTATTAGATATATTCTCACCTAGACTTAACTGCCCACTTCCTAGTGTCTATTAAACTTCATAAAATATATATACTTGATTTTCTACTGTATACAAATTGAAAGGCTGGTCTTTTAATTCAGAGATTCATGTTATAACTGTTTCCCATTGTGTATACAGCAAGGTGAAGATTTTGAAACATAAATACAAAGGGCAGATAATATTTGCTGATGCTTTTTATTAAAGGGTTGATGCATTATTTAGCAAATTCATGTAATAAAATATTAAGTTATTTTCCCAGACAATACTGTCCTAGAATATGGAAGTTATGTTGAAGAAGACAGAACAATGAGGTCATGATTGATGTAGCTAGCAAGCTATTATGAAAGGGATTGGGGTAAATAGCTTCAGTTCACAAAGTCCAAACTGGGTTGGGGAAATGGCAGTATGTATGTGGTTTCTGTCCTCAGGTTAAAATTGGCATATTCCCCCCTAACATTCGTCTCTGTCTTTTCTCACCTCTGAGCTTACTGAAAACCAGTTAACATCTCTTACAGTGATATTTTACTTAGGACAATGAACAGCCTAAAATGACTCCTTGCTGCTAATTAAAAAAAAAAACCACACACCATAAACAAAAATATATTCTGTGTTATTTGTGGTTCATATCAGAAACTAATAGTGACTTAGATACTTTAAAGCCTATTCCCTAGTGACTAATTTCTGTGCTCTTTTCCCTGCACGTTTCCTACTTTTCTTATATCCCTTCTAAATATTTTATAATTTGTTCCTTACTTCTTATTTCTATGTACTCTTTCTCTTTGTTTGCACATTCAAGGTGCACATTTTCATAAATGAATAAAATTTTATATCTGTCCTGGGAAAAACTTGGAGAATGTCTCCAAACATAGCCTAGCATACAGGTTTTTTCACATATCCTGGATGAGAAAAGCAGCCTTAACCAATAAAAACAAACAAACAAAGACTTTCTTTTTAATTTACACGCCCTCAAAAACAGATTATAAAATGATTTTCATTTTGTTGTCCCCAAGAAATGCTGTTTAGGAGTTTTCTATTCAAACTTCAGTGTAGTGTAAAAGCTAACAGCATTACCTAACCTGAAAGCTCATTAGAAATGCAGAATCTTGGGCTCCAGCCAGACCTACAGAACAGGATTCGATATAATTTACTATCCTTCCAGAGTGATTATATGCACATTAAAGTTTAGGAAGCACTAGGTTACGTTATCTGCACATCTCTGATGGAACCTACCTAACAGTATTAGTACTGAGTTGGAATTAAATCCTCTTAATGAATTAGTCATTGGTTACCGTCACCATAGCTTCTGTCTATGCTCCTGACAGCTTCTCAAAATATGGTGTCCACCAGGAACTTTGTTTCTTTAAAGTTAGCAAAGATTGTTTCCTTATGTCTTATGTTTTAAGGAGAGGAAGGGACATGAGCACTTCCACTAAGGTGGGCTTTATAAATTTCAAGGTTATATTCTTCTGCAGAAAAAATTCTTAATTTGATTGACACAAACTCAAAATATACTAGAAATCCCTAAGCTATTTGAATTTTAATAATCATTAAAGTAAAGCATAAAATGCAGTGAAAACTCTGTAAGAGCTTCTGTCAGGAAAGGTCTATCATAAGAAAGGAGATTTTGACTGAAATCTAAAAAGATGAGTAAGAATTACCCATATAAAATGGAGTGTGGGAAGCAAAAGAGAATATCAGACATAAAGAAATAGTGACTGCAGCTCACTATGGTCAGGAAAAAAGATTATTGGATCATAGATATTGGGAAGAACATTTGGTAAAATCTGATAAACCTGATACAATCTGATAAATGATGATTATCTCTTAAACTAATGTCAATTTCTTTCTTTCTTTTTTTTTTTTTTTTTTTACCAAGAGAAAACAATTGAAGGAGTCTCTTAGATTAGGATGCTATTGTATCTGATCAGAATAATTACCATTTGGGGAGAAGGGTTGGAGTATTTGAATACGAGAGGAAATAAAGTAAAGCCCACTAATTACAGAATTATTTAGACAGTAGAATCATTGTGACTTAGTGTTTGGAAAATATAAAAAGAGATTGTTTTTGAAAAAATAGCCCTTGGTTTTATTGATCTTTTCTATTCTTCTGATCTCTATTTCATTTATATTCACTCTGATCTTTATTTCCTCTGTCTGTTAATTTTGAGCTTCCTTTATTTTTTTTCTTAGTTTCTTGAGGTAAAAAGTTAAGTTGTTTATTTTTTATTTTCTTAATATATATGCATTTATTGTTTCTCTCTCAAAATTGCTTGGAAAGCATCTGATAGGTTTGGGTGTTTCTGTTTTCATCATTTATTCAGTATATATTTTAAAAATTTGCTATACATTTTTTTCTTGATCCGTTTGTTGTTTAGGAGTATGTCATTTAATTTCTACATTGTAGTTTTACCAGCTTTCCTCTTATTTTTGCTAGTTTCATACCATTGTGATTGGAAAATATATTTGATTTTATTTCAGTCTGCTTTTATTTGCTAAGACTTGTTTTGTGCATTATCATATGATATATCCTGGAAATGTTTTATATGCACTTGAGAAGAATGTGTATTCTGCTGCTGTATGGTGGAATGTTCTGTAAATGTCTGTTAGATCTATTTGCTCTAAATTGTGATTCAAGTTCAACGTTTCTTTGTTGATTTTCTGTCTGAATGATCTACCTGTTCTGAAAGTGGGGTATTGAAGTTCATTGCTCTTATTGTATTGTTGCCTATTTCTCCTTTCACATATGTTACTAAGGCTTAATAAATTTTGGGGTTCTGATGTTGGATGATATTATATCTTTCTTGATGAATGGATCCTTTCATTGTTATTTAACAACCTTCTTGTCCTTTGTTACTGATTTTGGCTTAACGTTTATTTGTCTGCTATAAGTATGGCTACCTTCTTTTGTTTCCTTTTTTTGCATGAAACATCATATTCTATCTGTTCACTTTGAGCATGTGTGTGTCCTTATATTTAAAGTGAATCTGTTGTAGGCAGCATATAGTTGAGTCTTGATTTTCCACCCATCCAACCCAGTTTACGCCTTTTGATTGTTAAAATAAATCTAATTTATATTTTCAGTAATTAATGCATGTAAAAACTTACTAATTTTATTTTGTCAATTGCTTTCTGGTTATTTTCTATTCCCATTGTTGCTTTTTCTTTCTCCACATTTGCCTACCTTTCTTTTCTAATTGGCAATTTTCTACAGTGGGAAAGGAAGGTCTGTTTCTCCATGTTTTACTTTTTGAATTTGCTATAGGTCTTTGCTTTGTGGTCACTATGATGATTATATACAATATCTTCTAGATATAACCGTCAATTTTAAACTGGTTGTCACTTAACCTTAATTGCCTGAAGACAATTGCCTGAAGACACTGACTTAACCTTCATTCCTTTCACCCCTTTATATTTTTGATGTCACAGTTCACCTCTTTTTGCATTTTATATTCATTAACAAATTATAGTCGCTGTAGTTATTTTAATACCATTCTTATTAAACTTTATACTCTAGTTAAGTGGTTAACAAATCATCCTATTACATATTTAGTTTTCTAAATCTGTACATTTACCTCTACCAGTGTGTTCTACACAGTCATATATTTATATGTCACTGATGTGTGTCTTTTCATTTCAACCTGAAGTATTCCTCTCAGAATTTATTGCAAGGCAGGCTCCCTTAGTATTTGTCTAGAAGATTCCTTATAGTGCCTTTTTATCTAAAAGATAATTTTGCCAGATAGAGTAATCTTGGCTGGTAATTTTTATTTATTAATACTTTGAATATATTATTCTACCATCTTCTTACCTGTAGATTTTCTGCAGAAAAAAAATTTACTTTTTCCCCTGCCGATGGCTGCCTTTAGAACTCACCTTTTCTGTTTTTTTGTTTGTTTGCTTGTTTTTTAATCTTTGTCATGTTATGGGGTATCTTGGAGAAGAACTTTTTGCATTAAGATTTTAAGGTTACCTAGTTTTTTGAAATTAGATGTCCAGGTCTCTTTCCAGATTTGGGAAGTCTTCAGCTATTATTATTATTATATTTTAATAAACATTCAGTTCTCCTCTTCCTCTATTTTCCTTATGGAACCCTGATTATTCTAATACTTGTACATTTGATTAAATTTCATAGATCATATAGGTTCTCTTTGCTCTTTTTTATTATTTTTCTTTCTTTTCCTTCTATTGTACTATTTCAAACTTTCTGTTCTCTGCATTATTTATTTTGTCTTTCATTTGTTCCAATCTACTGTTGATACTATTTCATTTTTTATTTCATTGATGGAATTTTTCTCCAGAATTTCTGTTTGGTTCTTTTTAAATTATTTTTTTTCTTTGTTGAATTTTGTATTTTATATGTTTTTTTTCTGACTCATTTAATAGTCTTTGTATTATAGTCTTTGTGTTTTATGGTTTTAAATGGTTTCTGTTTTCTCCATAGTTTCTTGATTAACTTACTCTTTTTACTCAATATTATATTTAAAACATTACTGTTGAAAATCATGGAGGTAAACATATTCTGATTATTACATTTTTTATGCATGATTATATTATATATATTAGTGAGAATAATCAAATTACTTTCATCTTTTTTTATTACAAACCATAATGCATCTAACATACTTTATGGTTCAAGGCATATTTGAATGTAATAGATACTTTCAAGTTGCTATTTATGGTGTCTAAAATCTAGACATATCATGTGCTGTACTAAACAAAATAAATGGGAACACTGAAAATTATTAAATAAAATTAAAAACTATTTATTCAAAACATTTGATATCACTTGAAGTTTTAAACCTAACATTATTCAGGTGGGGAGAATAATTAGGAAAAAATCAAATTTTAAAGAAAGGAAATATGGGTAACTAATTTGAGCAGATAGGAGACACCAGTATAAAGTTGACCTAGGATTTACTTCAATATCTTGATCATTCTTTATCTATTATTTGATTATTTGAATTAATAGGTATTTTATTTCTATCTTTAAATGATGATGAAATTGAAATACTTGAGTAAATTTCTTATTCTATTACATATTTCCTGACAGCTTTGGTTAGTAATGTTATTTATAATGAGAGACTTATTCATTTAATTTTATTTTATAAAAATTGCCGATGTCATTTTTACTCTAAATTGTAGAGCTAAATATTTCTTTTGTACAACTATCAATTTCATGGAATTTAGGTCCTAAAAGTATCTTTAAGAAAAGTTATAAAAATTTCATTTGGGCCCTGGCCAGTGGCTCAGTGGATGGAATATTGACCTGGCATATGAATATCTCGGGTTGATTACTGGTCAGGGCATGTAGGAGAAGCAACATTCTGTTTCTACCCTCCTTCTTTTCCTCCTTTTGTCCATCTTCCCCTTCTGAAGCCAATGTCTCAATGGTTTTGAGCATGGCTTTGAGTTCTGAGGATAGCTCTGTTGGGGAGCATTAGCCTCAGGTGCTAAAAATAGCTTGGTACTCAAGCATCGGCCCAAGATGGGGTTGCCTGGTGGATCCCTGTTGGGTCCCATTTGGGAGTCTGCCTCACTATCTCTCCTCCTCTCACCTAAATAAAAAATAAAAATAAAACTATATTTGCTGACTTATTTTATATTAAAAGCTATACCATTATTCTATTGTTAGTTAATTCTTTATCCACAGTTGTTTTCCTTGAGAATAATTTTTGGACTAGATATAAAAAAAATTATGTAGTGCTAATGATTAACATTATTATTATTATTATTTTACCATTACAACTATTGTAGTCTATTTTCATAATGCCCTAAACTATCTTTCTCATTTTAGGAATCCTGTAATTTTATGAGGAAAATAAGTTCTGTGGTTTACCATTTTTTTATTCCCATAGAATACATTGTGTCATTTCAACCTTTCAGCATAATCTTACAATTTTGATTTTTAAAAAATTCCTTCTTTGAATGTTATTTAACTTGAAATGTGTTTACATCTCTTCCTTTGTTCTTGTTCCATAGCTATTCTTTTTTGTGTCTGCTTGTCAATGGACTTTTTTCAACCTCGCCCACACATCACCCTTTTTCCTCTTTGAGCAGTATTTATGCATGTTTATGTTATTTTCTCTTTGGTTTTCATTTATTTGAATAATTTACTTTTTATTCTCATTCCACTTCTGTTTATGCATATTTCATCTTTTTCTGTTATTTCATATATTTCCTAAGACAGTGTATATCTACTTTGATGTCATTATTTCTTTAATTTTTGTGCTTTTATGGCCATGGGGCTAGATTTCTTTTGTCAAAATTTGCCTTATTTGAATATTGATTTCTGATGAATGTTCTTATGTGACATTTATTTTTTTATTTTATTCCTTTTTGGTTATAATAGTCTCGAATAGCTTTTATTCTCATTCTTTTTGGATTGTCAGTTATTTCTGAAATAAGTGTTCTTGTTGTAGAAGTGTTATGTGGAGGAGGGATCAAACAGTACTCTGTGCATCAGGGATGCTTTCCAGTTCTGTGTAGATTTCCTGTGTTTTGAACATAATTTCAGAATGGCTTACATTTCTTAGGTAGTTACAGGATATTTGGCAGAAGGCAAGGAGAAAAAGATAAATTATCATGATAAAATTCAATTTTCTAAATCTTACATGAACTCACTTAAAGGCAAAGACATTTATATTAATTAAGGTATCACTATTATCTCTAACAAATATACTCCAAAATGTATAACAGATAAAATTTTATTGTATTTTATTATTCTCTTACAATAGTTTGAAATAGTTGATTTGTGGGGTGATCGTTTCAAATATCAAAAACATGGCTCTTAAAATCTCTTGTCTTCACCATCTTCAAAGTATAACTTCAATTTCATCATGCTTTCTCTAACACACTGCAATGGGGAGAACATATTATACAAAATTCTAACCTAGAGAGTGTTACTTGCTGAGCAGTGAAGTTATAAATATTCATTTCCATTTTAATTCAAAATGTGATGTTAATTGGTAGGTGATTCTTCTAAGCAATTATTCAGAATCTGGATTCCTTCCATTGTATGACTCTTCCATCTTTAAAATGTGTTTTGCTATGGCACTGCAATTAGGAACAGTCTGATTATTATGCCTTATGGCAGAGTAAATAAAGAATAGCATTTGGCAGGTTTTGTACTGGTTAGGCCTAACAGTATTCTTTATTACTTATATACATATTCCATTAGTTAGAACTAAATACCTATTAATACATAATTATAAAAAATCTATAAAAGTTATTCTACTCATACTCCCAAGACAAATAAGTGTTTTGTTTTTGTTTTTTGTATTTTTCCGAAGTGAGAAGCAGAGATGGCAGACAGACTCCCCCATGTACCCAAACAGGATCTACCTGGCATGCCCACCAGGGGGCGATGCTCTGCCCATCTGGGGCATTGCTCCATTGCAGCAGGAGCCATTCTAGCACCTGAGGCAGAGGCCATGGAGCCGTCCTCAGTGTCTGGGCCAACTTTGCTCCAATGGAGACTTGACTGCGGCAAAGGAAGAAAGAGATAGAGAGAAAGGAGAGGGGGAAGGATGGAGAAGCAGATGGGCAATTCTCCTGTGTGCCATGACTGGGAATTGAACCCGGGACTTCCACATGCCAGACCGACACTCTACCTCTGAGTCAACTGGCTAGGACAAATAAGTGGGTTATTTTGTTTGGGGGGTTTATTTTTTTTGGTGTTATTGTTTTGTGAATAGTTGGCCATTCTCTACCACAAACATTAATCACCTAGGCAAGTTTCCTAGTGATAGTTTATGTCTTTCATTAAGTATAGACATCATTCTCCACCACTTTAAATTGGTAGTAACACAGTAAAGCCATCTGTGACTCACTTTACCTGGACATATTGTACCAACATTTAAAAGATTTGGGAAATGGGGAAGAGAAAAACAATGTTAATGAATGTTTTAAAAGTTACACTAATTCCTTTCTCTTCTCTGCCCACTTTTGTATGTGGGCAAATAACATGCTGTCTCATTCAAAAGCCATTCAAAACTCTCCTTTCCTGAAAAAACAAAATAAAACAAACAAACAAAAACACAGAAGAACTCTTCTTTCCTGCAATGCAATAGTTTTCTAGTTGTATGATCACTTCTTCCCCATATTCAGTATCTTTGCATATATCTTAGGGCACTGTATATGTGATTGATTAAGAGACTTACTAGTTTAGTTAAAAAGCAGATGCTTACCAGTATTGTTATAAGAGTTAGTGTTACCGGACATTTCTTTCTTTCTCCAATAAGTTGTTTATTATTAGATAAATTATAACTTTAAGATGACACCTAATAATTATATTCCACTGGCCTGCCTTTTTAGGTATATTTTGGAATTTAAAATTTTTATTTCACTGCTAAGAAGCCTACACTTGTTTTTGCTTCTTAGTTTCTGCAAAGTGAAATTTACCCACAAAGATTTAAATCAAGACTTAATATAATCAAAATTAATCTTTATCATATTTGACTGATTATATTTTATTATATTTACTGATTATACTTTGATATGTATATATCAAAATCCTAATATTGTAGAGCTTGTTCTGATAAAACTTTCAGAATGAGACCATAGATGAGAAATAACTTTATTTCTTATACTGTACTTTGGAAGAACAGGATATAGCCTTGCTTACAGTACCACTAGACATTAAGCTGCATGAAATTTCCCAAAGGACTAGGAATGAACAGACAGAGCCAGAGACAGCCCTGAGAAAGAATCCCAAATTACACAATTATTTGTTAGACCAAGGGCAGAGTTAAATGTGATAAAAGACAAGCTCATCGACTATGAATGTAGACCAGATAAAACTGAGAATAAAATTGAAATTCTCTCACAAATTGTTACTACTTGGTTGCTCTGGAAACATAAATAAGAGCAGAATAATAGCTGTAGAAAATTTAATATGACTGAGACTATTTTTGTTACTTTTCTAAATGGAGGTACAAAATTCATTACTTGAGTTACAGAAAATAATTAATGGTTATATTGTTTCGCGTCTAGAATTGTGAAGGACATACGTGTGCATTTTCATAAGAGGGTATCTTCTGGTTGTCTGTCATGTTAACCAACTTGTGGACTGAGCTCAGCCCATATACCATTCTTTCTGGACCTTGGCACACTGTAATTAGTACAGTGACCTCTAGAAAAATAGGAAGTAGGAGTCCAGCTGAGCTTCATTATGTCAGGATCCTGGCTTTATTCCAATCCTTGAGTTTTCTATATGTCTCATGATCTCTCCAGTCTTCTTGCAAAAATTTGTTCTTCACTTAAAATAGCTTCAATTAAGGTATTTTACTTTCCAAGAACTGAAATATTTCAACCTTGCACCCTCTCTGATGAAGTCTTTGGAGATCTACTATGATTTTTGTTCCTACCTCGACTCTTTGTTCTGTCCCATTTTGTTCATTGTTCTCCATGCATCAGCTCTCTTCTTTAAGAGATTCAAAATCAATGTCTGGAATGTAAAATTGGAAAAAGTATGCATCACTATTGACTTCTACTTCCAAGTACAATGGAATTGCTTGCATTTCAAGATTCTCCCCATTTAAGATTTATAATGGCTGGATATCAACATAGTTCTTTGATAGCAGCAAACAAACAAAAATTGATTACACGGGTTTGAGTCAAGATACTAGAGAAAAGGATAATTTGATATTATGCAAACAATTTCATCTTTTTTCTTGCAAAAATATTGGTACTGAGAGAAAGAAATGAATCACCAGAAAAACAAAAGGATAGATATGGTATGAATAAAAATAATTATAAATGCTATTCATATAACCTAATGTCAAACAATATCAGAGATACAGGAGAAAAAATGAATGTTTATGCATTAATGGTAGGAGTACAAAAACAATATAGGGATACATACTGAAATAAAATTCTCAACTATGTACAAAAAGCACCCAGCTGTGTGTAAAATTTTCAGATAAATATAACTGTTCATTTCAGCATTATTTATAATCATTAATCTAATAAACAATCTAAGAGACAATGGTCTAGATAATCTGTACTAAAATAGACATTATAAACTCTGTATTGATTGATAAAATAATGAGATGCTTAATAGAATACCACTTATATAATCACACAAACATATATACAAAAATATTATATACCTTTACAGAAATACAATTATCTTGGTGAAATAACTACAATTACTGGTTACTAATGATCTTTAACATGTATCTCTTCATATATTTTAGTCGTCTAGTAACTTTTTGTTTATATCTTACCCTTTTATCTATTAGTTTATTTTTCTTATGACTTTTAGGGGATTTTACTAAAGTCAGTTTATACATACCTTTATTCATCTTTGAATCTATTTTGTCTGTACATTGTATAAATAGGTTTTATAAAGGGCTCTCTGTTCATTTCACTTTCAAGATCACTATTATATATTTATATGTCTATATATAAATCTGAATGGAAAATTTAGAAGTAAATACTTCAAAAGAGAGATATCTATTCCTCCTCTTTAAAAACTGAATCCCAATTTTTAGCTTATTTCAGTAATATAATAAATTATTACATTTCCAGCCTCTTTTGGAATTAGATTTAGGCACATGACTAAGCTCTAACCTAAGATTTAGCACCATGTCTTAGTCACTTAAAGACATTCAAGGGGAAGGGATTGACCTAGGAGTTTTTTAGTTTGGACTTTACCCTTTTCTTCTTGCAATGTTGCAGTGTAAAACTTTGACATCTTAGAGTTCTATCAACTAACCTGACTCATGAATTTACCTTGATGATGAATAAGGAGTAATGATATTGTTGCCCAATTGAAAGACTGATGAAATCATTTATAAATACAAACATTAAAGTTGCCATTGCAGGTAGTACTAAAGCAGTAACTGCTGGCTTTTATTTTCATACCCCACTACAAAGTCTAAAAACAATATTGATCTATCTTTACTAGTTAGCAAAACAAACCTTTAACTGAAATGCTCAATGTAGCATGGCACAGCACAGATATGAAAAAGTTGCTATTTTTTTTTAATTTAAGAGAAAATATTCCAAGTTATATAGTAAGTAAAACCATAAAGTTTTACTTACTGGAAATACACATACAAAAATACTGTAATTCCAGTGTCAAGAATACTGTTTCACAACTCAATGGACTAATACTAACCAAATTTCTTAATGGCATTCACAGTCCACTTCAAATTGTGAGGATGGCTTTATAAATAGTGATACATTTTCTTTTCTCTCTTTGTCTAGAAACCTCACTGACCAGTAAACTATATAACACTATTCTGTATCAAAACCCACAGTACTTTACAGCACAAAGAGTGAACATTAGTGAGTACAAACTATATATATATATATATATATATATATATATATATATAGAGAGAGAGAGAGAGAGAGAGAGAGAGAGAGAGAGAAAGAGAGAGAGAGAGAGAGAGAGAGAGTCAGGGTAGTCTCAGATTAGAAAGCAGAATATAATAAAATAATTGTATTATAAGTGTTTAAAACAACTTTATTACAGGGCATGGTGTATGCGAGATGGGAGATGCTGACCTAAGTGACTTTGAAAATAAGTAGATTCTATAAGATGACATGTAAAAGCAGTTACACATAAGCATTTTTACTCTAGTTGATAAAATGATTTCCCATATGAATATGGATTAACAATCTGATTCTGATATAAGTATTCACAAAATTGGATGATTAAGTCAATGAATAGTGAATATGTAAGGGTCATATTTCTCAACGTTGAAATAAAAATCTGTAGATAAGTAAGGGAAAGACAAGATAGTGACTTGTGACAATAGATTAGAGTTAGAGGTAGGAGTATATCTCATATTTAACTTAACAAAGATGGTGATTAATTATGGAAATATCTATAGATATGTATATGTACAAAGGTTAATATACACACATTTATTTTCTTGTTCTATTGGCTGATGAGGCTTAGAAGCAACAGTACCCAATAGCAATTGCACACCTAGAACTCAGAGCTTAGTTTCTAAAACCATGTTTTAATAAAAGGAGCCAGGCCTACTAGGAAGCATAAGTAATTCTAGGAATAGGGCAGGAAATACATAATATAAAATTAAAACATCTTGTAGTACCAAAAATTAAGAAAATGCTCAATCATGGGAGTATATTAAAGGACACACTAGCCAACTAAAAAAGCTCCCAATATCCAAAGATGAAACAATTTAGTCAATTAAAAGTAGCATTAAAATGTATTTCTAACTATGAAACTGAGCTAATTTGAATGAAATTAATGATTGAATAGGTACCTGAGGTAGAAGAAACAAAATTTTCATACAGAAGAATTTCAAATTATTTTCATACAGAATTTCAAATTATTTATGTAACTGTTTCTTCTTCAAAGAATTAGAGCATAATTTCCCATTTCCATACAAAAGAAAATTAACAATATTTCAGCACTGATTAATTAATTCTAATATATGTACTATTCTACTGTTAGATTTTAATAGAAGGACCTGGTGTAGGATATATGTCAAGTTCCTGTATTCTCTCCTTAATTGTTCTATAATTCTAAAAGTTCTTCAACATAAATTATATATATATGTATGTATATGTTTATAGGTAACAATCATAAAAACTCAAAGGGAACTCTTATTTTTATAATATGTCCTTCACATCCACCAAGACATTTCTGTAGGAAACTAATACTAGTCTTCCTGAGAAATAGCTATTGTAAATTTCTCAGGCAATTACAATTTCACAAGTGACCACTTATTAATTATTAATTGTTAACAGTAAATACTGGAAGATAATTCAAATGCTAAGTCTCTTGGTAATGTCTCTATATTGGATAGGTCATATCAGCAGGAGGAGTGATGAAGGTGATGAGAGTTATCTGTAGTTAACTGCCTAAATAATCCTCAATCCAGTCAAAACTGCACAGAATTGTGCAGAAAGCCAAGATATTTTAGGCTCTACCAGGCATTATTTCTCCAACAAAGTTGTTATAATGACTATAGTAGAAAAAAACACATAAATCTCTATCTTCATTGTCTGATAACCACACTAACTTGATCAGATCAGTGGGAAATGTAATAGGCCAGCAAAATCCAAAAGCTCTTAGAAATAAAAACCTCAAACATAAAGATTTTCTTCTTTTGTCTCTGACAAAGTCCCTACCAATTTTATGTCTAAGAACAATAACCACCCCAGCTCCATCACTGTAATTTCATTTTCAAAAGAAGGGGCAGGGGATATAGGGTGTGGTCTGTTGTTGATATTGATACTACAATCTAAAATGGTATAGTCCTAGGAAAAAATCTCACTCAGATCTTAATTCTACTCAGTAATGTTGCTCAATATGTATTATTTTCTTCCAGATCTGTGCTTTAAGGAATAATCATCCTTCCACTATCTTGTCTCTTTACTGTTTGTCTCTTTCTTTATAATATTCTCCTGTCTTCTAGGGCCAGAGTCAGACTTAACTGTTCAATCCTTTCCTACTTTTCTCTGAATGTTCCTCATTGAGCAAAAGATATACACCTATAACGGATTCAGATGACAGAGTTTCCAGACTTGCATTTTAAAGTAATATGTTTAACGTTTGAGGAAATAAAACAAGAATCCTGTTAGTGATATATAAAGAAATAGATTTAGAATACATATAACTGACTTACTTCTACAAATATTAACAAAATGACAACTAAAAATTCAATAAAACTCAAATAGCAATTTTATATCAGATTATAGTCAAAAGTTATCAGTTTGTGAAAAAATACACAGTTTCATTAGTCATCAAGGAAATACACATTAAAACGTAATTAGCTACCTCTAAATGCATGCGAAAATGTCAAAAACCAAAGAGTGACAATAACAAATGACAATAGGAAGTGGAGCAGTGGGAACTCTCTTGCAATATTGATGGGAGTATAATTTATTTTTATAAAATGTGCTTACAAAAGCTTTGGCAGTGTTTTTTATTGGTAAACACTTAACATAAAATGGGACTCATCAATTTTTCTTCTAAATATATAGCCAAAAAGTTTGTATGCATATGCAAATATTATGTTCCAGAATGTTCATAGCACATTTCTAAAATCCAAAACTTGGAAACAATTCAAATAATCACGAACAATAGAATAAATTAATTAATAATTGAAATCTCATACAGTGTAATACTACTCAGCAATAAGATATAAGAACTATAGGTTCAAACAGCAACTTCGATTTATCTCAGAAATAATATTGTACAAAAGAAGCCAGAAAGGTACATAAGGAAGATTTAATTTGTATAACATAAATGAGCCAACATATATGATGTTATGAATTACTGCTTTTGGAATGAGAGAAGGAGTAGTAATGGGTGACCAGAAGGATGGAGGCTTTTACAAAACTGATAATATTTTAGTTTGTGACCTGAATAGAGGTGAATCAAATATATTTGCTTTGTGGTAATTAACAGAACACATGATTATATGCCTTGTGCATTTCTGTGTATTCATATTAAATCTTAATAAAAATTTTATAGCATGAATTATGTTTATTGAAAAATATGTGCAAATAAGACTACAAGATATATGAAAAGTAAAGGGTACCATTTCCCCAAACTTACTACTTATCAACTTGATTTTTGTGTATAAAAGAAGTATGATCAGGATTCTAGAATTAAAGTTTTTATCTATATATATCTACCTCATATTTTTAAAGGAGAGTATAATATTCAGTTATCCAAGTGGTTGTTTTTATATTTTTTTCTATTACACTTGTGAAAGAAGTGTTTTTGCATTTGCAATTTGAACAGAGGTAAAATTAAATAAATTCAAAATATATTAATCAACTAGTGTTAATTTAATATATATTGCTAAAAATGGCATAGAAATATTTTTCCTTTATCCTGTACATACTCTCCTTCTTCCACTTTAAGTATCTCTGCAATCTGTCAAGAGTTAATAAATAAAAGGCAAGAATATATCACTATGATACTGATGTATTTCATGGATTAGAGAAAAAAAAAAGAAATCAATGGTGGAAAAGACTCTTCCCTGTAACACAGCATCAAGAATATACCCCACTTTCAAAAATAGATAAATCAAGCAGACAGAAAATCAAGAAGCAAATGGACTTGAACCATATTTTTAACTAAATGAGCCCAACTGACATATACAATACATTCCATCTAAAAGTAGAGAATTCGTACACAGTCTTCAGGTCCACTGGGAACATTTTTCAGTCTAGTTCATATAATAGGTCATAAAACAAGTCCTATAAAATTTAAGAAGTTTGAAATTATACCAAGTACCTTTTCTAACTACAGTGGTATGAAAAAGAAATCAATGACAAGAAGAATAGTTGAAGATTCACAAATATGTGAAATGAACAGATTCTTGAACAACCAGTAAGTCAAAAGAAGAACTCAAAAGAATCAACCACTGCTTCTCCAGGATTCAGTTTGTTTTCAACCAATTTAGAACAACTAAACATTTATACACTTGTAACCCAAATTCCGCCTTCCCCATGCCCTGGCCCAGGGTCAGAGTATCTGATACACTAGTAAAAAAGCACACCTGGGTCCTGGCTTACTCCTTCCTCCACACCAGCTAATGGAACAGCCCTAAAGCCCACAACCTTGTTGATTTTCACAGTCCCTCTCCTCACAAAGCTGTTCATCACTTTCATGAAATCATTCCTTTCCTGAAGGCCTTGTTGTGTCCCAGTCAAATGTGTTTTCTTCATTGCAACCCTGAATTCCAGGTCTTCCTTCCCAGGCTTTTCCAATTTCCTGCTCTGCTAAAGCAAAGCAGCAATCCCAGAACTACCCTACCTCCCATTCTTTAGACAATGTATCTCTACCTCATCCTTTTCTTTCATTCATTGTCCACTACCTCTCTCTTTGAGGATCCCATCATTTTTGTTCTTTAAATGGTTTCAAATCCTCACTATTTAAAAATACCTTCTTATCTTGAAAGAGTCATTTCACCTGGCCCCAGCCCCAGATCTTCTGTGATATGGAAGTAGTCCTGCATGTCCAGGCACCAGCCAAGAGACATACCTATTCATTCTTCTGGAGGCAGGACTTCTGTTCTTGGTCCAATTTTAGATCTGGAGACAGCTCTGTAGTATGGCTATAGTTCCTCTGAGCCAAAGTCTGGGAGTAGTCCTCCCCATGCCTCTGCATGACCCACCAGGAGACACACTTGTCCAGGCCTTTGAAGACGGGCCCACTGATTTCTGTCTCATGAAGGATGTTAGTTATGACCTATACCAATTCTAGCCCCTCTCATATGCAGTCCGGGCATGTTCATATTTGCTTATAGAATAAGACACACTTGTCCATGTTCTTGGATGTAGGCCAACAAATTTTACTCCCAACTGTGAAATCTGAAACGGCCATGTGACTGTTTCAGCCCTGCTCAACTGTGTTCTGGACCCAGTCTTACGCATCCTGGGACCAACCCAATGACAGCAGGAGCTCTCCCTTGGACCTAGCAACAGCCATACACATTATACATCTGGAAACAAGCCATGCCAACTAAAATGGACACTTATCCCAGTGCAACCTTAGAGACAAAGGTTCTTGAAGCTGTTCTGTCTATACAAGGATCAGGCATAATTCATGTCTGCCCAAGCCACTAGAAATAGGCTCACCATCCATGAATCCTGTTATGGACCCAGGTAACTTGACCTGGCCACAACTTTGCTCAACTGCAATCCAGGAGGCAATCCTGTCACCCCAGAGACTTGACAGAAAAAGGATCTAACATGGAACAAACCAATTCTCAAATACTGGAAGAGATGCTCTCTCCTTCAAATGCACTGACATGGTTGCAAAGCTAGATGCATCACAAAGATCAGACAAACATGACATCCCTAAGAGAAAATAATAAAGCTCTATTAATTGATCCAAAAGAAATGAAGATCTATAAATAGCCTGAAAGAGAATTTAAAATAATCAGTCATCTTTAAGAAGTTCAGTAAATTGAAGAGAAAACTCACACACACACACACACACACACACACACACACACACACACACACTAAAAAGAAAACAATGCATGAACCAAATGAGAACTTTAAAAAAGAAAGAAAAATTATAAAAAAGAAACAAGCAGACATCTAGAGCTGAAGAATAAAGTGACAGAAATGGAAGCTTCAATAGAGAGCTTCAATAGTAGACTCAGTTATGTAGGGGAAAATATCAGTTCACTTGAAGATGTTTCATTTAAAATTAGTCAATTAGGGAAATACAAAAAAATCAATAAAAAATAGGGAGGAAGTATATAGCAGTATTGTCTTAAAAGAGATTAAAACTATATATGATAATTCACCCCAACTATCCTCTGTAAGCCAATTTCTTTCCTTTTTCAACTAGCCATCATAACTTCAATTTTTTTAGTTTAAGCCTTTATTAATATATTACTCATAAATTATTTAAATTAATCTTTTGTAGTTTAAAGGTCACATACATGATATATACATAGTTCTCCATTTTGCTTTATTCCCCCTCAATCTGAAGGTTTTGAGGTTTGTTGATATTGGTATAGTAGCTTAACTTCATTTTATCATGCATTTAGTATTTTATGATGTAAATGTACCACAGCTTATTTGTGAGTTCGCCACCTGATGAAACTTATTTTTTTTTTCTTGCTACAATTTTTCTTGTGCTTGTCTCTGTCCCTTGTGCGTGTTTCTGAGAAATCTCCAGAGTACTTCCCTAGAAATGGGACTCCCAAGTCATAATACATGGTAATTATGAAAAAAAATGTAGTTTAGTAAAATTTCTAAATGTATATAAAAATTTTCATCTCACCACTATACCATGTGGTTTAGAAATTACATATAATTACCAAGATTAATCAGTGTTAGAATATCTAATATTTTGTAGTCTAATGAGTATAAAATGATATTTTCTCATTTTAATTTGCATTATCTACATCATTGTGGTAATTGAGAATATTTTTCTGTTTTATAGTCCTTATGGTTTTCTGCTGCTATCTTCCAGGTTCAAACTCTACCATTTTTCTAACTATTCTGATTGGTCTTTTTCATTTTAGAATATATATATATGTGTGTGTGTTTGTGTGTGTGTGTGTTCATGTGTATGGTGTGTGTGTGTTCATGTGTATGCATATGTATGTATATATATATATGAATACAATATGAAGAGAATGGAAATTTTATATATATATGAATATTAATAGGATAGAAATTATATGACTAGAATAGAATAAATGAATAGCATATAAATAGAATGACTAGAATAGAATTTAATATGAACATGAATATGATAGAAGCTATATATTTATATATATCAGAAAATATATATGAAATATCTTCTTTCCTGACATATTAATTTTGTATTTAGTTTCTTTTGCTATACAACATTTTAATTTAAATGTGATTTTATTTTTCTAATTTCTTCTTTTTCCAGTTAGATTTTTTTTTTTTGGTATAATTTATGTAGACTTTTCAGAATTCACTGTGATCAAAATCTTTCCAGGTTTGGTTTTAAATACTCTATGGAGTCATATTTAGATGAAGCAATCTGTTTTAAAGTAAGGTTGCAATACCTCAGAATGAAAGTGATGGGGTGGGGAGAAAGAAAGTGGCAAATATAGGTGGGGATAAAGTATTTGACAAGGAGGAACAAGTAGGGGATTCTAGAGAGTCATTTTTGTTGGTGATCTAGAATGTAATTATCAGTAATTTGCTGTCCTCAAATTCTAAAAGGAGCTAAGTGCACATATGGGTACTTAATCATGTTGTAATACACATTTTTGTTTCAGCTCACATATGAACTCATAATACAGATATAGCTGAGATAGTACTTTAAAAAGATTGTCTCAGCAGATTAGTGTGTATATTATCAAAGATGAATTTTCTGAAGCGATTGAACCTCAACCTGGCCACATTTGAAAATAATTGAACTTTATGTTTCTATTCAGTCAATTTCCAATTTCTACTTTTCCTTGAGATATTAGTCTTTAGTTTGTATGAATGGAATCAAGAAATAAGCTTCCATCTTTCAACAATTTTGGCTAAAACAGGACTCTCATATAGTACACATGTTAAGAAAATATCATAACCGTTCTTTGTCATATGTACTTACAGAACTCAGATATCATTTTTATTTCTCAAAAAATATAAAAGAAAATTATAAAATATTTACATATTGGTAATCATAGCTTTATGACATAGACTTTAAGTATGAAATTCCTAACAAGGAAAGGCTAACCAGCAAAGATATAAAAGGATGTTTAAACTCACTAGTAAACAAAAGTCAAAGCAGTGGTGGGATTCAGCTAGTTTGCACCAGTTTGGCAGAACCCATATTTATTTTCTTGTTGAATTCAGCAAACCAGTTGTTAAAATGGCACTTATAATCAAGGTTTTCTCAAAAGTGGGCACCTGGGCAGCTGCTCAATGTGGAAATCACAAATTTGCATTCCTTACTCTTTTTTAATGTTTATCTGTGTAACAGCTTATTCTAAGTGTCCATAGTAATGTTTATTCTGTCCATAGGTGAAAAAAAATTGTAAGTGAGGATGCCAGTCAAGAAGCAATATGGAAATACCTTAAATAACAGTTTTATTGTTTATTGTCAGGTATTATTTAATATTTTTACATTAATATTTTAACTGTTTTATAACAGTCTAGTTTTGTGTACCTCTATTATTATTCTTATTTAAGTATTAAATGCATGAAATAATAAACTATGTTTTAGTATATCATTTTTTTATACTTAAAATGGTCATTAGGGCCAAGAGCCAGTTGTTAAATTATTTAAATCACACCACTGAGTTAAAGGAATAATTATGTTTTTTCCTGAAACTATCACATTGGCCAAAATGAAAATGTGAAGTAATTAATGTATCAAAGATATCAGAAAAAGGCCTGACCAGGTGGTGGTGCAGTGATTAGAGTGTTGGACTGGGTCATAGAGGACCAAATGAGTGTGGGCACACTAGCTTGAGTGCAGTGTCGCTGGCTTGAGTGTGGGATCATAGATATGACCCCATGGTCACTGGTTTGAAGCCCAAGGTCTCTGGCTTGAACTCAAGGTTGCTGTTGCTATCTGTCCCTCTCTCTGACTCAGTCTTTGTCAATATATATATGAAAGGAATACAGGAATTCTTATGTACTGCTCAAAGAAGTATAAATTAATAGTTATTCATGAGACCATCTAAATACTTTGTGAACTCCATGTCAAAGAAAATAATCTTCTAAGTATATAAAAGCAGACAAATACTTCCATATATTTTTTAATACTTGCACGTTTTCTTAAGGAAACAGGCATAGGTTTCATATGCTCCTAGCAGAGTCCTTATGAGTTTAAAATTGAGGACAAATTACTCATCTATATTTAAGAGGAAAAATAAGTAAAATGTTGTGAATAAACACAATAGAATTCTGTGGATTAGTCATAACCAATGACCTAGATATATATTTAGAGACAATAATAGATCTTACCAAAATTGCATTGATTAGAAAAGGAGCAGATAATATCTTCACATATGCAAATTAAAACAAATACATAATTACATTATGTTTTCAAGAATAGGAATGAGAGTATGAAGAAAATTATAAAACAACATATGTTAACAGAGGGATTTTAATGAAACTGTTAATTGTATTTTTCAGCATCTGTTCTGAACTTTCTCATTTGAGACTCCCAAGTTTTACCTGAGCCCAAAACATCAACAGCATTTCTTTGCAAATGTGTGTGCTTATGTAACTAAGTGTTGCTTGTAGTACTTATGTAACTAAATTAACAAACTTGTGTAGAAAGTCAAGTTTTACCCAATAGAAACCGATTCACTTAGGACGAGATCCTTCCTATACTTACGCCATTACTTTTTTTAGAGACTTGCAAATGATCGTGTCAGGGGGAGGAAGTACTTGGGCCATGGTGCTGCCATGAGGAAGGAAGTGATTATTTTGTCTCTTTGTATCCAAGGAATCAGGGTTTGGGGGTTGAAGAGGGAAAGGAATGACCATGAACAGCGTGATGATGATAACTTAGACAATCTCTAATGGAGTTGCCAAAGTGCTTAATTTTGCCTAATACAATACGCAAATACAGAAAGAATATTAATTTATCTGTGCTGGTTAGTAAATAATATTTAAAGTAAACTTTTCATTCCAGCATATATTTTATCTCTAAGATTAAAAAAATATCTAATATAAAACTGATTTTAGATAAAAATTTTGAAAATAAAAAGCAGGTATAAGAGTTAGGGGCAATATCCAAAGGAATGTTGTATTATTATTATTATTAATTGTGAGTTGAGCATCTAACACTTCTAAAGAAAAACTTTGGAGTTCTAAAGTGTATATACACAAATAAATTCAGTATTAAATCTCTCATCTTACTTGTTCAAATGAAAAAATACACAGATAGCTCTTTATTAGGACTTCAAATAGCTTGGATGAATGAGGCATTGTCTTTCCACTATTTTTGCCATTAATAACCACACTAACCCTTACATCATTTAGCATAGCATAATTCCAGTCAGCTCTCTCAAGGAAAGTGAGTCTCATCTTTTCATGTTGAGCCTGGGACATTTCTAACCAACACTCATCTTTTGAGAATGTTTCTGAAATGGACATTTCTAATAGATAAGCTCCTTTCAGGGAAAGATTGGAAGATCTTTATTAACATAGTTCTTGGTGTACATTTTTTTTACTGTTCCCTCTGAGCTGAGCCCTGTGGCAAAACTGGTTAAGAACTGCTTCTCTGTTTGTTGTATTCCTGAATAGGGTAGAGGAATGGAATGCCTTTTGCCTATCAGAGCCAGGTAATTCAATGACCCGTCCTTTAGGTGGCTGCCATAATAGCTGGGTACACTGTGTATATAAAGGCTCTTAGAGAGGTAGTGGTGACCTGGAGAGTGCTGGAGGGAGAATACAGGAGAGATGTTGAAGGTTTCCCCATTTTCTGGGAAGATAGTCACGGTGAGTACTCATGCACCAATCAATGCCTCTCTCGTTTGCTATATAGTTTTGTGAGTCTCACAGATGAGAGCCCCATTGGCTTTCAGAACCAGATGTTTGTGGAAACTGTGCTACTGCTATGCATCTCAAACTTTGAGGCACTATACAAACTCTTTTTTCCTCAGAAAGAAGCCGAGAGTTGGGTGTTCCCTCATGTTATGCGGCACAATGCCAAGGGTGCAGTTTATGGGGAGATTGTGTCTCAGCGTTTCCTTTTCATTTCAGTGGGTATTTTCTCATTCACTTAATGTGTAACTTAATGTCGAGATCTCTTTCAGAGGGAATTGGTCAGTGTGTAACTGTGCATTTAGCAGGGCAGTTTGAGAAGGGGTGCTCATGAGCATCTTATGTTGCCATTTGGTCAACTCCCCAAAACTTTAGTTCATTAATTAAATATACTGCCTGATATAGTCTGCTTTACAGGTGGCATAATTTGTTTAAAAGGTATTTAAAAAACAATTATTTTGTCTCTTCTTTATTCACTATTACAAAATAAATTTTATATAGACATCATTCTATTTATTTCCTTGTACTATTAACTGAGTTTTTCTACCGGACATTTTTCTGGAAATAGAATTGCTGAGTAAAACTGCATCAAGAGAGTAATAAGGCAGTTTTGTGGACAGGACTTCCCTGCCTTCTAGGGTACCAGTATTTCTGAATTAAAGACACTCTTGTATATTCAGTCCAGTTTATCTCTTTTGATTGGCTGAATGCAGCAAGCTACCCCAAACTCAGTTCAGTTCAGTAACAGTTTTATAAGTTGGCAATTTGAGCCAAGCTCAACGGGGCAAGCTATCTAGCAAGCCCCAGTGCACAATGCACTTTACAATTTCTGCGTATGTTTGTGTTTGCTACCATCCCATTAACCACATAAGTCACACAGTCAATTCCAGATTCAACAGGGGTAATAAAATGGACTCTATATTTTAATGGGAAGTGTTGAAATGGCACAGACTCCACATTTTATTGGAAGAAGGTACAAATTTACATTGCAGAATGGGTATTAAGGATGGGAAGATTCTGTGGCCACTTTTTCCATGTACCACATTAACTGTATGTTAATAAATAGATAACAGTAAAACATTATCTAAGGGCTTTGTGTTTAATCTTCACAATATTTCTATGAGGGAGGGACAGAGCACTATTATCCATTTTATAGAGAGATAACTGGGCTAAGTAACTTGCCCAAGGTTTTTTAACTCTTGCAAAAGGATTCTCATCTTCACACACTTAACTTCAATATTCTATTCTATGGCATCTTAGTCAACTTAATTTGTTTTGTGTGGTTTTAAGACATAAAAATATAGACCATGTTCTTTATAAACATGTATGTATTCATATTTTCAAAGTTTTTTTGCCAAATATATCTCTAACACCATCCTCAAAAACTCCTATATCCATATGATAAACTCTCATTTAGACTTCAAAAATCACCTCAAATTTTAAATTTTCTGAAAAGCCTACCCAGGCTTTTCCTAGTCTATCCCTACCATGTTATTTCTGTACCTTAAAATTATATTGATTCTTTTATTTGTTATTTCATAGGTGCAAATTATATTTTTCCTTCATTTATTCTCTATTCAACTGATTTACTTGAAGGCATTCCCAGCTTTAAAAGTCAAATAAACCATTAACTGCTTTTTTGTTGTTATTGAATAAAAGAAAAGACTTGCCCTTGAGCAGCTTATTGACAAATTGTGATAACAGCTATACAAACATTTATTCATGTATACCTATTAAAATTCTGCCTATTATCCTAGGCCCCAACATTTCCATTTACTCATCTTTCTAGAAGTTCTCTTAATCTCCTCTTCCATGTATTCCCAGAGAATATTAAACACTTATTATAATATTTATTGCCATTAAACATCTCTCTAGACCCCTAATTCTCTAGCACAGAACAGATTGCAAAACAGAAGAAATAAACCAGGATATCTTTCTCTACCAAAATATTTTCAAAAGTTTTCTTTATGA
Organism: Rhynchonycteris naso; assembly: GCA_037038555.1. Classification (NCBI taxonomy): domain Eukaryota; kingdom Metazoa; phylum Chordata; class Mammalia; order Chiroptera; family Emballonuridae; genus Rhynchonycteris; species Rhynchonycteris naso. The sequence continues at coordinate 264,964,347 of CM072998.1, forward strand.
TCTTTTTATTACTATAAAAAATGTTGCATGTTTTAAATAATATGCAAAGTGTCAAAGTCATAAAGCAATGTAACTTGCTCAATTTTTCTGTACCAAATCCTTCTATAATCATGACTAGTTTAGTCTCTCACTACATCCACTTCTGTTTCTCACTTCATAATATCAGCTCACAGAATCTCTCATGTCTCCTTTGCTGCATTCCCAGCCATAAGTATGCCTAACTCACATAGTTGAGGATTCCATCATATTGTTGTTTGTGTGTTTGTTTATTAAGGACATGGTTCTTTGAAAACTTGGAGATGAGCACCTTATATCTCTGAGAAGATTTTAGAACTGGTTCTGGTAGGAGCATGGATTCTGAAATACTAATCCTCTGCTAGCTGCTCAGTGTTGCAGAGCTACATAATGATCTTTCCATCTGATGTCCTTTGTTTCCTTACAGATTAGCTAAGGACTGAGAAGTGGGGAGGAGGGGAAGCCACACCTTCTCACAGGAACCCAAGCCCCTGATTTTTTTCTAACTATCTAGAAGGCCAAGACAAGATAGAGCCGGGACCACAGGCTGGGTCAGGTGGCAACCATGAGTTTATCAGGACTTCCCTTACATGTATTGGTGTCTCTGGAGTTTTCTTTTTCTCCCCAATACTTGCCTTCTTTTTTTCTCCTTTGCTTCAAGTACTTGGTAACTGCCATCAGCTAGATTACTAAGTGAGGCATGTAAGATCTACTCATCAGAGAACTAAAGTGCTGTTTGGTCTGTGTTCTAAGAAATTGACAGGAGCTTCCATAGTGGTACTGGGGCTTTGGGCCAACAACTAATCCAATGATAGGGCCTAAATGTCATCACAGAGCTAGTGGAAATGCCTTAACTGATATTTGTAAAACAAAAGCATACATATAAAATAATTTTTAAAAAAAATAATAAAAAATATGATGAAAGAGGAACCCCAAACTAACTAACTAACTAAATAAATAAATAAAAGAGGCTATAACTGAAGATGCTATAAACATGGGTTATTACATTCTAGATAAGGAGTTATGATTACACTAAGAAATGTATCTTATGGATCATTATGACTTCATTATATCCAGAAAGTTTTAAGTTTAAGGAAGAACGTGTGAGATATTAAGAGATGAGGGAAAAAAAAAAGACCAGGCTATTATAACAAAGAAAAGACCTCTATTCATTGGGAATTTATTCACTAGAGAGAATATAGGCCTTATTAGATGTCAGCATATTGGAGGTTAAACACCACTGTGTAAGTTTGGTGGCATTTCTAGTATGCCCTAGTTTCAGGGTGTTGATAAAGATTCTTAATAACTTAGGAGGAGTTTGTGCATGGAAAAGAACATGCACAGCTATTTTTTTATTGTTTAATGTTCAGTTTATTAAATTCACATGTCTTATTGAACAATACTTTGAAAGCCAGTTTTTCTTAGGCATTTAAACATTGGCTGTATGTTTGATTAATTAAATCGCCTCAAACATTTTAAACTGCAATTATAAATTGAAATATCTAATAGGACAATGAATAATAGTTTTTTATTTTTATGTTGTCTTTAAATTGTAGCAAAAGCCATGTGGCTGAAAATAATAGGCATTGACACTCCGCTATACTGACCATGGCTATGAGAAAATGAACCCAGCAGACATATCGCATCAGGAATTAGTCTTCCAAACACATATACCATTAGTTTTCCTAAGTTTCCACAGAGCAAAGTAGTAGTTTCAGGAGAAGAATACTCTAGAAGTAAGGATTCATATTCCTGGTGAGAGATGGACTTTTTTCTTTCCTGTGGGGTAGTGGGTGGTGGTTTGCAGGGGCACTGCTTCTGCCCACTGCTGTAGAAGTAAGCAAGAAGGTAGCACCAAAGTAATTCCTGATGACATAGAGTGCCTAGAAGACTGGGGAAATGGAGATTCTCACCTTTAATAGACTTCTAATAGACTTGTTGAGCTATCCTTTTCTGAAAAATTGAGCCAGGGACTAAATGAATTGAATAAAAATGGCAATGAGAAGACATAGAACAGGGGCTTGACATGGTTGTATGCTCTAAGTCAAGTCAATGCTTTGAAAAGTAGCTAGGCTTAATCATTGTTTTTTGTATTCTTACCCACAGAGCTTGGTAGGAAGTATTAGCCCTGGTGCACAGAGCTATAGGGTGTGTCACAGGGAGCAGGAACTAAGGAGTGATTGAAGGAGATTAGTTTGGAGTCCATCCTACTCATCAGGCAATGGTGAAGTGGGAGATAATGAAAAACTAAAATACCTTGAGCCCTGTCTTCAGGTTGCGCCTATATGAACAACTATATGGAAAGTTCTTTCTTTTAGTCAGTTAAGTGAGATAAGAAAATAAAAATATGACCCTGACTAGGCGGTGACGCACTGAATAGAGTGTCGGACTGGGATGCAGAGGACTCAGGTTCAAAACCCCGAGGTCGCTGGTTTCAGCACAGGCTCATCTGATTTGAGCAAGGCTCACCAGCTTGAGCTCAAGGTCATTGGCTTGAGCAAGGGGTCACTCGCTCTGCTGTAGCCCCCCTGTCAAGGCACATATGAGAAAGCAATCAATGAACAAGTAAGGGGCTACAATGGAGAATTGATGCTTCTCATCTCTCTCCCTGCCTCTCTGTCTGTCCCTATATGTCCCTCTCTCTGTCTCTCTCACAAAAAAAAAAAAAAAAAATCTAAGATGAATGCAGTCTGTTCTAAAGATGGAACACCATTTACTAAAATAAAAACACTGGCATAGGAGAAGTTTGAAGAGAGTAAATCATTAGTGTGATTTGTTTCTGTTACTTTTGAGAAGCTGTTATGCATCCAAGTCAGATTTTTCTATGGGCCAGAGGTTTTCTATCAGTTTGCCAGGAGAATTTTTAAAACATGTAATACCTGTTTATTCAGGGACACTGACCTCCCTTAGACTGTCATATCAAAAAAAAAATGACAATGACAACAGCCAACTTAATAATAGCTGTCCATGTGAATTAATCAAAACTATGCCTATTTTTTTTCTCACATTGGCAAAAATATGTTTTTGATATGCCACAGAATTTTATTAATTAGTTTAAGTGTGCCATGAGATGAAGGTTGAAAAGGTTGAAAATCATTGCTATAGGCAGTTGACTGTATCATTTATAAAGGTAATAATTTTAAAGTCATTAAAAATAACTTTTTTAAACTAAAAATTTGTTGAAATTATTTAGAGAGTGAGAAGAAAAGAGAAAAGCCTTGACTGGACAGCTCGGTTGGTTAAAGATTCAAGGACTGGGCCTTATAGTAAAAATTGGAGGTTGTACAATGTAAGAGGCTCCACCAAGGATGCCAAGGCACTACAGTAAAGCAAAAAATAAAACTGGTGTCAGTCACTACTGAAGGAGTGATCAACATGTCAAGTGAATGGCAAAGCAGAAGTCTGAAAATGAGGTAGTAGACTTGACGACTATGTTTTCAATGGAGTGGGAGGGCTAGACTTCTGAAGCACATGGGTTCCAGTTACAGTGGGAGAAGGGTACGCAGAGAAGGAATACAGATTTTCCTTTCTAGGAATTCTACTCTATAGCACAGAAGTGCAATGGTATTTGGATGGGAGCTAAGGAAATATTTTTGTATATACTTTTCTTCTTTTAATGAGCTGAGAAATATTTCAGCATATTTGTCTAAGAGAATGATTCAGTTTTAGAGAGAAAAAATAATGAAATAGAAGTGAGAGAGGACAAATGTAGAAAAAAATTAAATCTATAAGAGTTGAAAAGAAATGTAATTAAATTCATTGTAGGCCCAAATTTTTCACCTTTCTCCTTCACACCCTTTTATGTTTTCATCCCTCTTCCTAGAGGGACAGATAATTTCCCCCTGCCTCTTTCATTTGTGTCTGCCTCTTGCACATGTGACTCACTTTGATCTGTAAAATAAAAGAGAAGTGATAGACTGACTAGTTAGCTCAAAAGACCTCTGAGTCTTCTGATCCTGTCCCATTACCAAGAGAAGAAATGCCCTTGGTAGTATTTGCATACTCATCCTGGGTCTTAGAAGCAACCCAGGAGAGCAGATCCAAGCCCAAACCTCAGCAAAACACAAGTCCCAGTGGATTTGCTTCAAACCAACTGTAGATAAGCCAGAATACAGTGAATTGTAAATTCATGAGGGAAAATAATAAAACTGCTGTTTTTTTCTTTTTTCTTTTTTTCTTTAGAGAGAGATAGACAGAGGCTGACAAACAGGAAGGGAGAGAGATGAAAAGAAACATCAATTCTTCGTAACAGCACCTTAGTTGATTATTGATTGCTTACTCATATGGCCTTGCCTGGGGGCTACAATAGAGCGAGTAACCCCTTGCTCAAGCCAGTAACCTTGGGCTTCAAGCCAGTGACCTTTGGACTCAAGCCAGCACCATACAGTCATGTTTATAATCCAACACTCAAGCCAGTGACCCCATGCTCAAGCTGGTGAACCTGTGCTCAAGCCAGTGACCTCGGGGTTTTAAACCTGGGTCCTCTGTGTCCCAGGCCAATACTCTGTCTACTGTGCCACTGCCTGGTCAAGCTAAAATTGTTATCTTTAACCACTAAATTTTAAAGTAATTTATTACATGACAAAAGCTCATTGATACAGGATCTATCATACAAGTAGAAACGGGGAAGTTGGTCTTTAGACAGAACATAAATAGTTCACCCATTGAAACAGAAGGAGGGCAGATCTTATGGGTTTTAATTGTTGAAGGTGGTTTGGTAGGTTGTATATGAACAATAAAGACAATAAAGTATATTATCTTTTGAAAGCCTCTATTTTCTTGGTGAAATAAGAAGCAAGAGTGAAAGAGTAAGTGGCATTTGAAGAAAGAGGAGAAATCATAAAATTTTAATCTGGTATAGAAGAGTAAGTTAATTTTTTAATTGAAATATATTTGACATACAACACTATAGAAATTTAAGGTAACGATATGAATTCACATATTGTAATATGATTGCCATTGTAGTGATAGTTACACCTCTATCATGCCATATAATTATCTTTCTTGTGGTTGGAATAATTAAGATCAGTATTGTAGCAAGTTTGATGATTTATTGTGGACTATTTCACTATACTGTGCATTAATATCTAGAATTTATTTGCTACTCATTGCAAGTGGCACCCTTAAACAGCATCTCTCCTGTTTCCTCACTCCCTGGTAACTACCATTTTGTTCTGTTTATACAACTTTGACTTTTTTAGATTCCACATATAAGTAATATCATACTATATTTGTCTTAGTCTAACTTTTCTCACTTAGCATTATAGCCTCAAGGTCAGTCCATGTTGTCATAAATAGCAGGATCACATCTTCTTTTTCTATTCATCTATGGGTGGACACTATGGTTTTTCCATGTATTGCTTATTGTGAATAATGCTGCAATAAACACGGAGTGCCAATATCTCTTTGATATCCTGTTTCTATTTCTTTTGGGTATATAACCAAAACTGGAATTGCTAGATCATAGGTTCTATCTATTTTTTAAATTAGTTTTTGAAGAACCTCCATATTGTTTTCCATAGAGGCTAAACCAATTTACAGGACAACAATGTGAAAGTGTCCCTATATCTCATCAGCCTCACCAACACTTGTTATAGCTTGTATTCTTGATGATAGCCATTTGAACAGATGTGATATAAAATCTTATGTGGTTTTGATTTCCATTTGTTTGTTCAGTGATGTTAAATATCGGATTTTCAGGTAGCTGATGGTCATTTGTATTTCTTATCTGGAAAAAAAAAAGTCTATTTAGTGTCTTTGGCCATTTTTTAAATCAGGATTGTTCTTTTTTAAAATATATTTTTTGGATGTTAATTTCTTATGTAATATATGCTTGCAAAAGTTTTCTCCCATTCTGGACTTATCTGTTTTACTGTACCGAGGTTTTAGGTTTGCTTTAGACCCATTTGGTTGTTTATGTCTTTGTTGCTTGTGCACTTATTGTCATATTCAAAAAATCATTGCCAAGACCAATGTTGAGATTTTTCCCTATGTTTTATTCTAAGATTTTTATAATATCAGATCTTATTTTAAATTTTTGATCCATTTTTAGTTAACTTTTGTAAGTGGCATTAGATAGGAGTTTAATATATATTTTTTGCTCATATTTATTCAGTTTTCTCAATATCATTTGTTGAAGAACTTATCCTTTTTTCAATGGATGTTCTTGGCTCTGTTGTTGAATATTAGTTGACCATATATATGAGAATTTAATTCTGGGTTCTCTAGTCTGTTCTTTGGGTTTGTGAAGCCTTTTTTTATCATTCTGGTAAGATGCTATTTTAATTACTAAGTTTTGGAGTGTACTTTGAAATCAGAAGTGTGATCCTATGATTTTCTTCTTTATTAGGATTGCTTTGGTTATATAGGGTCTGCTCTGATTTCATACACATTTTCTCTCCTATTTCTATGAAGAATGCCATTTGAATTAGTGTTAAAATTGTGTTGAATTTGTAGATGGCTTTGGGTAGTATAGATTTTGAACAAATTAATTCTTTTGATTAATGAACATGGGATGTCTTTCCATTTCTTTATATATTCCTTAATTTCTTTCAACAAAGTTATATAGTTTTCTTTATATAGATACTTCACTCTCTAGATATTCATTCCTATAAGATTAGGAAGAAGACAAGAATACCCACTCTCAGCATTTTTATTCAATATAATACTAGGAGTACCAGAGAGAGCAATTAGGCAAGACAAAAGTCATCCAAATTGAAAAGGAAAAAGTGAAATGGTCATTATTTGAAACATTTTTTTATATAATTTTTCTGAGTTTATTTGAACCAAACTGAAGACATATGCCACTGAGCAAGATTTCGTATGATCCCAATAATATGATTTTGTATAACGAAAATCCCAAAGACTCAAACAAACAAAAATTTTAAGAGGGGCAAGATGGCGATGGACTAAACAGACATACCAACTTCCAACTCCCAAAACCAAAGTGGATTATAACTTGATTTTAAGAACCATCATCTGGATAAACCAATGCTGAACAGGACTAAGAGGACTCTTCAACTCTTCAGGAACACTGAAGAAGCCACATTGAGACTGGTAGGAAAAGCAAAAATGCGGAAAGGGCTCCCCAGCTCCCCAGAGCAAATGGCAGCCCAGAGAGACTCATGTGGCAGGAAGAGAGGCTAGCGGAAGGGTAGGGACTTGGGTCCCTGGAACAAAGCCCCAGCCTGCAGCCCCAGAGCCTAGAAGAGGTGTATGGACAGTATTTAGCTAGGAAACAGTTTAGAATACAGTTTAGGAAACAGTTTAGTTTGTGAGAAAGAGACCGTTGTCTCAGACCCAGGATTATTCTTAAAGGGACTGTGCAGAAAACCTCTCTCACAACCACTCACCCAGGACTCCGGGAGACGGGGAAAGAGGAGAGGACCGGAGCAGCGGGAAGAGAGTGTGGTCTGGAAGGCACAGGGAGAAAAGCTTGGAGGGACAGCCACCCTAAACCCTGGGCTGAGTCACTCTACAAATCTGAAACAATATTTCCCCTGGAACCAGCAAGGGGAGGCAGGACACCAGCCAAACAGACTCTCCTGCGGCACTTAGAGCACAGTCACTTAGAAGGAAGGAGCTATCAGGACTACAGTATGGAGTGTTAGGGTCTGAGCTGCAGCGCCCCCACGCATACTGCAGAGGGCTTGCTGGAGGGCGGGCAGCAGCGCGATGCGGAAGCACGCTTCTGTTGGTGGGGAAAGAGGCCGAGCTGGCTGGTGTGAGCTCGGTCTAGCCCAGCAGGGGTGAAGGAGACATGTGAAAGTGGTCCAGTGGCTGCAGGTCCACCTGCGACCCCACCTGTGGGGAAAAGCGGGAACCCGGAATGGGCAGAGATCTGCCACTGGGCAGGGGCGAGCAGGCATGCAGCCACACCGGCCTCCAAGGCTTGAAGCCCTGCATGAGCCAGCTTTGCCAATGAAGGTAGGGCAGAAGCCCGGCGCAGCTGAGTGTATAGCAGCAGCCCATCCCAGCCGAGGAGCTGAGGTTGGCGGAGGCGGGGCAGAAACCTGGGCTAGCAGTGGAGCGCACACCAGAAGCCCCTCCTGGCCAGAGGAACAAGCTGACAGGGACCAACAGCTAAGCAAAAGTGCTCACCCTTGCACTTGGTACCCAATCTTGTGGCCCGAGTGTGGTACACGGTCCCACCCATGGGAGAGGGGCAAATGCTAAGACCGGCACAGGCTTATAGAGCCTGGAACAAGAACACAGTCTCTCCTGCGGAGACCGGGTAGAGACCACAGCAGCAGCCTCAGAGGCTGGCACTGGCAACACCCACACCCAATCGCCCTAGGCAGCGGCAGAGGGGGTGGTTGGCCTGCAGACAGACCACACCTACAGAACACAGAGGCAACACCCATCGGACTTCAGTAGCCAAACCCTTCTTACACACAGACAAAATGGGCAGGCAGAGGAATGCAACCCAAGTGAATCAAGAGAAATCCCCAGAGAAGGACCTGAAAGAATCAGATATAACCAAAATACCTGATGCAGAGTTTAAAATAATGATAGTTAGGATGTTCAAAGAGCTTAGAGCAACAATGGATAGTCATTATGAACACCTAAATAAAGACATAGCAAGTATAAAAAAGGAAATTGAAATAAAAAAGAATCAGACAGAAATGACAAATACAGTATAAGAACTGAAGACCACTATGGAAGGAAATAAAAGCAGGATGGATGAAGCTGAGGATTGAATCAGTGAGTTAGAGGGCAAAATAAATAAAGGCACAGAATCAAAGCAGAAAAAAGAAAAGAGACTCAAAAAATGTGAGGAAACTCTAAGGGAGCTCTGTGACAACATGAAGAGAAATAACATCTGCATCATAGGGGTTCCTGAAGAGGAGAAAGAGCAAGGGATAGAAACTTTGTTCAATCAAATCATTGAAAAGTTTCCTAAATTAAGACTGGAAAATGGTTCACACATTCAAGAAGCACAGAGAACTCCATTAAAGAGAAACTAAAAAAAATCGACACCAAGACACATCATAGTTAAAATACCAAAGCTAAGTGATAAAGAGAAAATTTTAAAAGCTGCTAGAGAAAAAAAGGCTATCCCCTACAAAGGAGCCCCCATAAGGATGACATCGACTTCTCAACAGAAACACTTGAGGCCAGAAGGAAATGCCAAGATATATTCAAAGTAATGCAGAACAAGAATCTACAACCCAAACCAATCTATCCAGCAAAGCTAACATTTAAAATTGTAGGAGAAATAAAGAGCTTCCCAGACAAAAAAAGCCTCAAGGAATTCATTAAAACCAAAAAAATTCTGCAAGAGATGCTAAGGGGCCTGTTGTGAACTGTTCAAAGGGGGAAAAGAATATAGCAAAAGAAGAATACAGTTTTAAAGAGTAAAAGGGCAATAAACAACTACATATCAATAATAACCTTAAATGTAAATGGATTAAATGATACAATCAAAAGACATAGGGTAGCTGCATGGATAAAGAAACAGGACCCATACATATGCTGTCTACAAGAACACACCTTCAAACAAAAGATGCACATAGACTGAAGGTAAAAGGATGGAAAAAAATATTTCATGCCAATAGAAATTTTAAAAAAGCCAGGGTAACAATACTTGTATCAGAGAAAATGGACTTTAAAACAAAGGCTGTAGTAAGAGATAAAGAAGGACACTGCAAAATGATAAAGGGAACAATTCAACAGGAACATATAACCATTATAAATTTCTATGCACCAAACATTGGAGCCACGACATACATAAAGCAGACTTTGATTGATATAAAGGGTGAGATTAACAGCAATACTATAATAGTAGAGGATTTCAATACCCCCCTAATATCACTGGATTGATCCTCAAGAAAGAAAATTAACAAAGAAACATCAGACTTAAAGGATACAATTGATCAACTCAATTTAATAGATATCTTCAGAACTTTTTACCGTAAAGCAGTAGAATATACATTCTTTTTGAGCGCTCATGGTACATTCTCCAGGATAGAACACCTGGTAGGACACAAAAGTGGTCTCAACAAATTTAAAAGAATTGATATCATATCAAGCATTTTCTCTGATCACAATGGCATGACACTAGAAATTAACCACAAAAGAAAAACTGAAAAATACTCAAACACTTGGAAACTAAATAGCATGTTATTAAACAATGAGTGGACTAACAATGAGATCAAAGAAGAAATAAAAGATTTCTAGAAACCAATGATAACGACCATATATTAACTTAAAATTTGTGGGACACAGCAAAAGCAGTACTGAGAGGGAAGGTCATAGCACTACAGGCACATCATGAGAAACTAGAAAAAGCTCAAATAAGCAACTTGACCATATATTTAAAACAGTGGTTCTTAACCTTTTTTTAGGTACCAAACCCACCAGTATCATATGTGCATTTACCAAACCCTTCTTTAGTGATAAATAAAATATGATTTTTTTCCCAAATTCAAGACATAAGTATATGTTTTTTTACTGGTGTACAAAATAAGCCGTGCATGAACATCACCTGCTCAAAGAACAAAACCAACAAAATGCATGAACTCACAAAAAATTATGGTATTATTTTATTCTGGCCTCTGCTGCAGAAGCTTCTCCGAACCCTTGAGAGCAACTCATTGAACCCCTAGGGTTTGATAGAACCCAGGTTAAGAACCACTGATCTAAAAGAACTAGAAAAACAACAGCAAATAAAACCCAGGACTTGTAGAAGGAAGGAAATAACAAAGTTCAGAGCAGAAATAAATGACATAGAGGCTAAGGAAACAATACAGAGGATCAATGAAACCAGGAGCTGGTTCTTTGAAGAGGTAAACAAGATCGATGAACCTTTAACTAGACTCACCAAGAAATAAAGAGAGAGGACTCAAATAAACAAAATTAGAAATGAGAGTGGAGAAATAACAACTGACACAACAGAAATACAAAGTATTATAAGACAATACTGTGAAGAACTCTATGCCAAAACATTAGGCAACCTGGGTGAAATGAACAAATTTCTTGAATCATATAATCTTCCAAAAATCAATCTGGAAGAATCAGAACACCTATACAGACCAATTACAACAAATGAGATCGAAACAGTTATCAAAAAACTCTCAAGAAAGGAAAGTCTCAGGCCTGATGGCTTCACAAGTGAACTCTACCAAAAATTCCAAGAAGAACTAACTCCTATCTTCCTCAAGCTATTTCAAAAAATTCAAAAGGAAGAAAGACTTCCAAACTCCTTTTATGAGGCGAGCATAATTATGATTCCGAAACCAGGCAGACAACACAAAGAAAAAAAAATTGAAGGCCAAAATCCCTGATGAATTTAGATGCTAAAATTCTCAACAAAATATTAGCCAACCGGATCCAGCAATTATGAAAAATATCATACACCATGATCAAGTGGGATTTATTCTGGAGAGGCAAGGCTGGTTCAATATTCGCAAATCAATAAATGTGATTCATCACATAAACAAAAGGAAGGAAAAAATCACATGATAATTTCAATAGGTGCAGAAAAGGCATTTGATAAAATCCAGCACCCATTCATGCTCAAAACTCTCAGTAAAGTGGGAATACAGGGAACAATCCTTAACATGATAAAGGCCATCTACGACAAACCCACAGCAAACATCATACTAAATGGGCAAAAATTAAAAGCAATCCCCTTAAGATCAGGAACCAGGCAGGGGTGCCCCCTTTCACCACTCTTATTCAACATAGTTCTGTAAGTCCTAGCTACAGCAATCAGACAAGAAGAAGAAATAAAAGGCATCCAAATTGGAAAAGGAGAAGTAAAACTGTCATTATTTGCAGATGATATGATATTGTATACAGGAAACCCTAAAGTCTCAGTCAAAAAACTACTGGACCTGATAAATGAATTCAGCAAGGTAGCAGGATATAAAACTAATGCTCAGAAATCAGAGGCATTTTTATATACCAACAATAAACTGTCAGCAAAAGAAATTAAGGAAACAATCCCCTTCACTATTGCAACCAAAAAAATAAAGTACCTAGTAGTAAATTTAACCAAGGAGGTTAAGGACTTGTACTCAGAAAATTATAAAACATTGATAAAAGAAATCTAGGACGATACATACAAGTGGAAGCATATACCTTGCTCATGGTTAGGAAGAATAACCATCATTACAATGTCTATATTACCCAAAGCAATTTATAAATTCAATGCAATACCAAATAAAATACCAATGACATACTTCAAAGATATAGAAAACATATTCCAAAAATTTATATGGAACCAAAAAAGAACACGAATAGCCTCAGCAATCTTAAAAAGAAAAAAAGCAGGAGGCATCACTCTTCCAGATATCAAGGTAGAGTACAAGGCCATTGTACTCAAGACAGCCTGGTACTGGCATAAGAGCAGGCACATAGATAAATGGAACAGAACAGAGAAACCAGAAATAAACCCACACTTTTATGGACAACTGATATTTGACAAAGGAGGAAAGAGCATACAATGGAGTAAAGACAACCTCTTTAACAAATGGTGTTGGGAAAATTGGACATCTACCTGCAAAAAAATGAAACTAGACCATCAACTTACACCATTCACAAAAACAAACTCAAAATGGATAAAAGACTTAAACATAAGCCGTGAAACCATAAGCATCTTAGAAGAAAACATAGGCAGTAAGCTCTCCGACATCTGTAGCTGCAATATATTTGCCGATTTATCTCCACGGGCAAATGAAATAAAAGGCAGGATAAACAAATGGGTTTATATCAAACTAAAAAGTTTTTGCACAGCTAAAGACAATAATAAGAGAATAAAAAGACAAACCACACAATGGAGAACATATTCAACAACACGTCTGATAAGAGGTTAATAACCAAAATTTATAAAGAACTTATAAAACTCAACACCAGGAAGCAAACAATCCAATCAAAAAATCAGCAAAAGAAATGAATAGAAATTTCTCCAAAGAGGACATACAGATGGTCAATAGGCATATGAAAAAACGCTCCAGGGCACTAATCATTAGAGAAATGCAAATTAAAACCACAATGAGATATCTCCTTACAGCAGTCAGAATGGGGCTCTTCAGCCAAACAACACAGAATAAGTGCTGGCGAGGATGTGGAGAAAAGGGAACCCTCCTGCACTGCTGATGGGAATGCAGACTGGTGCAGCCACTGTGGAAAACAGTATGGAGATTCCTCAAAAAATTAAAGATTGAACTGCCTTTTGACCCAGCCATCCCACTTATAGGAATATACCCTAAGAACACCATAGCACTGTTCGAAAAGAAGAAATGCACCCCTATGTTCGTGGCAGCATTGTTCACAATAGCGAAGGTCTGATACAGCCCAGATGTCCGTCAGAGGACAAGTGGATTAAAAAGCTATGGTACATATATACTATGGAATATACTCAGCCATAAGAAATGATGACATCGGATCATTTACAAGCAAATGGAATGGACCTTGATAACATTATACGGAGTGAAATAAGTAAAACAGAAAAAGAAAACCCTGAACACTGCATGATTTCATACTTAGGTGGGACATAAAAGTGAGACTATGAGACATGGACAAGAGTGTGGTGGCTACGGGGTGGGGGGAGGGAGGAGAGGATGGGATAGGTTGTAGGGGAGGGGCACAAAGAAAACCAGATAGGAGGTGACAGAGGACAATTTGACTTTGGGTGATGGGTATGCAACATAATTGAATGACAAGATAACCTGGAGATGTTTTCTTTGAACATATGTACCCTGATTTATTAATGTCACTCCATTACAATTAATAAAAGAAAAAGAAAAAATAATTTTTAAACTAATTAGTAAATTTAGTAGAGTGGCAGAATATAAAATCAACATACAGAAATCAGTTTCATTTCAATACACTAATAATGAAACATCTGAAAATGAAAGAAAACTATACTATTTACAACAGAATCAAAAACAATAAAATATGTTGGGAAAGTTAATTGACTAGAAAAATGTACTCAAGGTTTCAAGAAATGCTGAGGATAAAATTGAAGTTATTGGTCATGAATTTAAGGTAGGTGTGGTTATTTTTTAAATTAAGCTTCATATGCTCTGATGTAGTACACAGGGCTTACCCGGTTTTAGGTAAGTACTTTACAGGGGGAGAAAAATTAATGACTTGAGATCCTATGCAAGGAAAAATTATGATAGCCCATGAAGTGTAAGCCAAGTAAACAGGGAACTAAACAGATAAGAATAATGATGGACACTGGAAAGGAATATAGCTAGTATATAGGACATACCATTGGTATTAAACAGTAATTGGCTTTCTATCTTAGAGGAAAAAAGCTTAAAGATAAGAAGTGCTAATCAGAAAGGTGGAGGGTTAAAGTAAAATTTTGGAGAGGCTGCAGTTACTGCTAGTGCTAGGTATGTGTGAGGTATGACTAAGGGAGTTGACAGCAAAGAAATATGAAGAACAAGCAGAAAGCATAGGGATTATTAGATGTAGAAAGCAAGCATGAATTGATTAAGCTTTAGAGAGTGGGAAAGAAACCAGTAGTGAGTCAAATGATAAAATTCTTTAATGAGTAAGGAAAAGTGACCAGATTCACGCGCTGTGACAAGGAACGGCAGCTGATTATATAAATGAAGGACTATGTTTTAAATCAGTGTTTAGAGAAAGGAATGCTGAGTTCACTGGTTCAAAACCTTGGTCTTGCTCAATCAAAGCACATACAGTAAGCAAGTACTATGAGCTTGTGCTTTTTGCTTCTCCTCCCATTTTCTCTCTCTCCTCTCTCTCTCTCCCCAAATCAATAAATAAAAATCTAAAAAAAATTAAAGACATTCTTAAAAAAATAAGAAGGGGAAAAGACACACCTAAACCCCTTTAAAAGTCCCAATAGTACTGGCTTTACAAGAGGACAACAGCCACCATTGTAGATACTGCAGTGAAAGAAATGTCTTTATGAGATAGCCAGGTTTTGCATAGCTGAAGATGCGAAAGAAAATTTCAGAGCTATAAACTATAGAACTTTGACTGATGACAAAAAAGAATTCATAGGATAGTGAAAGTTTTGGATGAGTAGGGGTAGTATTATGGATGGTTCGGGGATTAGACCAAATAAGGGCATATTCAGAGCTGAGTGGTGATAAGACTCCAGATGAGGAGCATTTGGAACTTCCTCAGGAGCCTGAACACTATAGGTATATAGGCATGATAGGATTAATCCCAGACTGCCTGAACAGGCAGCTGTTGCTCAGTAAACTTCACCAATATATGGCAAAAACTCAACTCTTGAAGAGGAGTAAGAATGAAAGAAAGAGCTACTCATTACAACACGTCATCTCTTTTGGAAAGGGGTGAGGAAGTCCTCTTCTTAATATAACTTGATAGTGAGGCAATAAGATTTCTATCCCAGTAACAAATAGCTGAAGTTTTATTTTGTTTAAAAATATAAGATAATACTCAGATGTGTTTCCAAATAACAACTTTCAGAATAAGATACAAGTTAACGTTTTTGCACCGCTCTGTATGTTCACACTGATGGGTTGAGTCTCTTAAATACAGTTTTAATAGCTTAAGAGTTGATAAGTCAGTGTTCCTATAAAAAACCTTACATTAACTTATTTATTTAAAACAGGTTTTTTAAGTAAGTAATTAAATTAATCAGGTGACTATATATTTTAGAACTCAATAGTCATATTGCATGTTCATTTTTAATGTGCTCATTATGTTAGTTAATATAAAAACACAATAAAGGGTCGCAGGGAACTGATGAAGGAGGAATTATTTTCTTCTGAAAAGTAATTATCTTATTACGACTACTCAGAGAGCATTTAATTACCATTTATGATGCTTTGAAAATAATGCAAAATAATACATATAATTGTTTCAAAACTGGGAAATTTCATTATGGAAAATAAATGTTGATTTTGATGTACTTTGCATGCTGTTTTGAGGATGGTTTTATTAATAAGAATGTCTACACAAATAAAGTTCTTCAACAAAATAAATGCCTAATAAACAATCTGGGCATTTTCAATGGCAATTAGAAAAGCTTAAAATGAAATATGCAAATAAGCAATGCTCCTATAAATTGGTTGTTTTTATTTTCTTTCTTCTGAATCACAGAATGCAGATAAATAATGAACTGTACAAACAAGAAACAAAATAATCACACTTAGAATTGTCTTTCATTCTAAAAATCAGTTTTCACATACCATTTCTTCAGTAAGAGCAGAACCTCTGAGAGTTCACTTTGCTATACCTAAATTTGTTTTCATTTAATATATTAGAAAGTCAACCATTTTTATAGTGCTCCAATATCACCCTATTGAGGAAGTAAATGGAATGGCAAAATCATCACGCATGCCTGAATAAGTTTGTATTACGTCAATAAACAGCAAAGGAAATTAATAAATTGTGGAATTAAAATCTCCTTAAGTTATAAATAATTAGTTCATTTTTTGAAGTGATGGTAAATGACCAGCAGTTTATGTCACTAAGAAAAGCAACAGTTTGGAGTAGACAGATCTTGGTTCAATTCTTATTTTATTTACTAACATTTTTTCGTTAGGCAATTTTTTTCATTATTCACCAAGGGGCAGTAGTCTCTTGAGATACTGCAGTCAACCATAATGGACAATGTCACTGAGAAGAGTACCTCTGATGCCACCATCCAGAGGTCACTCAATAAATAATAAAAATATGGGTTGGTTGTTTTGGTCAAGGAAGAAATGTACTTTACAATAAGAGGGATGGCGTATTAGTCTATTCTTGAGAGAAATGAAACTAATAGAATGTATAAAGAGATTTATAAGAAATTGGCTCATGCAATTATAGAGGCTAGCAAATCAAATTTCACAGTTTGGGCCATAGGCTCAAGACCCAGGAGAACCACTGATGTAGGTGAAGCCCAAAGGCATTCTGCTGGAGAATTAATTCTCTTACTCAGAAGAAGGCTGGTGTTTTATTCCACTTGGTCCTTAAACCCTTTAAATGAGTCCCATCCACATTATAAAAGGTAATCTGTTATAGCAATTAAAATGTTAATCTCATTCAAAACCACCCTCATAGAAATACCCATAATGTTTGACCAAATATCTGAATACCCTATGGCTCAGTTAAATTGGCATGACATTAACCATCACAGATAGCATCATCTACATTGCACAATTTATAAACTGCATTTGCTTCACTAAAAGTAATCTGGATGACCAAATTAGGGGGAACTAAAGAAATCAAGGACTCTGGCATTAAACAGACAAACAAGTAAACAAAAACTACCACAATAGAATTCAGTTTTGGCAATTGTTTCATTCTTCAGCATATAATCCAACATTGCTTTTGAGTTTGTGGCGAGAATGTATTAGAAATTCATTAATACAACAAATGTATAGTGAGTCTCCACTAAATGCAAATACAGTTTTAGGCACTTAGCATACAATGTTGATAATTCTAGAAAATATTCCTCCTACCTCTCATATTATAGTTGGAAACAACAGTAAAGAAGTGAATATATGTATATATGCTATCTAGGCCAATTATAAAAAGTGGAATAAAAATTTTAGCAAAACAAAGTAAGAGATACAATAAAGATATTGTACAGAGGAGCAGAATGGTTGTCCCTCCCTGAAAACAATTTCATGTATAGGACAAAGGGGAAAGAAAAGTCAGACAAAGCCCGAGGTTATAAACTCAGGGATTACAAGTGTGAAGTTGAAATTGATAGTTACAGCCTGATCTGCGGTGGCGCAGTGGATAAAGCGTCGACCTGGGAACACTGAGGTCGCCAGTTCAAAACCCTGCACTAGTCTGGTCAAGGCACATATGGGAGTTGATGCTTCTAGCTCCTCCCCCCTTTCTCTCTCTCTCTCTCTCTCTCTCTGTCTCCTCTCTAAAATGAATAAATAAAAATAAATTTTAAAAAATAATTAAAAAAAAAAAGAAATTGATAGCTACAACTCATGTTGATGCTGTGAGGATAGAGGGTACTGTTATTCATTATAGAAAAATAGACTATTATAAATTTAAATGAAAAAGAAACCTATTTATATCTCACATAAAAACATTAATGCAATGCCTTTTAGCTTTTATATAGATTTAGACTAAGGAATAATTATTACCTGCTTATATGAATGATTTTTAAAGGCTAGAATCACAATAATGTTGTATGCTACTAAATTCATTTATAGACAATGAGATATTAAAAACTTTTTAAAATATATATCTCAAAAATTGCATGAGTTTTGTAAAATTATTAAAAAATTTCTTTAAATTTTTAGTATTGCTAAAAGAATTGAAACAAAAATAACCTATCCTTTTATTGCATAATTTTCCTATCTACTTTAATGATTTTCTATCTCTATATGGCAACTAAACATTTATATAAATGTGCATACATGAATTAATCAATAGACATTCTTTAGAACTTAAATGGCAGTAATTTAAATGTTCCTTGACCTTGCAGTATATAGTTTCTTTTTTTTTCTTCTTTCCCTATTATACAACTGTGAATCAATAACTGTCCAATCACTGGAGAAAGGTAGTCTATTTTATTCTCTAGCTTGCTTTATTTATGACAGTTTAGTTAGCCTACCAAATTTTATTCATCTGAGCATTAGCTGCTGAGAATTCTTGCCTCTGGGCCATTATATTTCCCTTCAAATCACAATAATATAAGCCTAAAGTAAAAGAAAAGAAAGTAGAATTAAAAATTATAAGGTAAACTATGTATTTTATTTGATGTCAAGTTTTTTTGTTTGTTGTTTTTTACTTCCTAGGTAGTAAACAGAACAGTGGGAAAGCAAATTCAGTTTTATTTTCAATTTCATGGCAATTCCCAATAGTCCCATCAGTTTGTTTAAGTAGATATCAGTGAAAATAAGACATAAAAATTTCCAAACGCCTTAGTTGTACTGACATTATTAGTAACATTATCATTGTTTTTTGAAATTTTTAGAAAAATAAAAAATAGCAGAGAACATACAAAACTACTCCCAGTATCATACATTCTTGAATATTTTGCATCAAATTACCCCCTTAATATTTGAAATCTCTTTACAATTTGAAATATGGTAAGGGTATCAATGAAAACTTCATGATACATAACCAATCTTCCTATTAAAAAAATAAAATATATAAAAAGTTAATTTAAAAATATTTGCTATAATATATATATATATATATATATATATCACTAAAATTTTTTTATTTAGTCTAGCAGTGCAATTACTTAAAAATAGTTTGTTCTAAAAAGAGAGGATTAAAACTATGGTATATCATTATAAATCCAATGATCCCTAAAGAAAGGATATATTGATGAACTGGAGGTATAAATATTCACTAAATACTTATTCACTAGAAATATTTTTTTCATGCAATAAATATTATATTAAATAATTGAAGAAAATAAGTAAATTTTTAATAAATACAATGTAATTTATTGAACATGGATTCTAAAAACTGAATAATTCGAGGCTTCAGTAAAAAATGTCTACTCTTATAACATTTAAAAATGAGTATAGACAGAGGACCCACGATGGCAGCAGAGTAGGTGGCAGTTACACTAACCCCCTTCCCAGGACCAAACTGGAATACAACTGACTAGCAATCAACCTGAATAGCCAAATAAAGACTAGTCTAGCTGAAGATAAATCCTATACCAAGGATTTACAGAAGAAGCCATATTGAGATCGGTAGGAAGGGCAGAGACACAAAAAGGCTGGCCCCACCCATATGGTCTGCAGCTAAGATTCTGGAGGGATTCAGCTTTAGGTATTCCCCTAAGAAGCATGGGGTCTCATCTTTAAGCTAGACTCTACAGCCCAGAGTACCAGAGCATCCAGGTAAAGGTGCCCACATAACATCTGGCTGTGAAAATCAGTGAGGATTCTGTCAGCCAGGCAGACCCAAGAGTCCACTAGAGACGCAGACATCCTCTTAAAGGGCCAGTGCACCAAATTTCATTTAGAGCTACTCATCCTAGTCTCTGGAAGAGGGAAGGCAGAGGGGACTAGAGTTTTATGAGGAGAAACTGGAATTTATGGCTCTGGGAAGAAAGCTGAGGAGACAGCAGTAGAAGTCCTGTGCTTGAGTCTCACACCAGAGTACCATTTTTCTTGGGTGGAACACTCCCCTATATCTGGCATTATCCTGGAGAAAAGAAATTGCTCCACCCTCTGTAATCCCTCTCTCTTTGCCTTGTTGAGTTTAGGCCTTGCTGAGAAGTCAGCTGCCTGGGTCAAGATACAGAAGTGTGGGCAAACCCACAGGATATCAGTGACAGAGTTGTGTGATTTTGAGGTGGGGGTCATTTCTCCCACTTTCCTGTGAACCCGACTGGTACCTCCCCTTCAGGGAGACCCACTAGTCTCATCCACACAACTCCTGGTGGCCCCATCCTGGTGAGATCAAGCTCCTGGCAGAATCTGAAACAGACTGAGTTGTATGGCTCCAGCACAGGCACCATTTCCCTTTCCTGTGGTGCAACATTGGCTCTCCACACAGCCAAACTTTGGTCTGTTTGGGCCTGGGAAACTGCTGGCCTCACCCTGATAACTCCCTGAGACCCCACCCCACCACAAAGGTATGTGAGCACCCAGTGGGTGGAAGCTGGACTTAGTGTACTCTGGGACATTTGCTGAGTGGCCTCAGACCTAGCACTTGCACAAAGTTTGACCCTCTATCAACCGGTGAACACCACTTGCCTCACCTGATGACTCACTGAGATCCTAGCTTGTCTAACTAGAGTACTGCCAGAGGCTTTTTCAGTGACTGAACCTAACAGGTAGCCAGAAGGTGGAGGTGGATCTCCGGGGTCCTTGGGACTTTTTCAGACCTGCCCATGGGCCCTGTGCTGATAAAAAGCTGGCCTTGTTGCACAGCTTGGTCCTTCCCCCACACACCAAGGCCCAGTGCAGGCAGTCGAAAACTGGATTCCTTTGTAATTCCAAGCAGGTTGCTCAAGGCCTCTCACAGGCAGCATTTAACGTTGGCCTGCACCCGAGTCCCTCTCAAGAATCCCCAGAACCAACAGACCTGGAGGACAGGATCAGACGACATCAGACGGGGTCCAACTAGCTTTCCAAGTAGCATATCTCAGCAGGCACCAGACTGCACTGCGGCAGATACCACCTGTGTGGTCAGCACCGGCACAGCTACTCATGTACGGTGGTTGAAGTGGATGCTCACAGTCAGCCAGCCTGAAGGTCAGTCAACCCCACACACAAAGCGGCCAAACCAAAACACTCTTTGCTTCACTATTTCATTTAAATGCATCCTTTTGAAAGGATAGTTCAAAATTAATGAAAAGTTTAATTACTTTAATGAATGTTTCTAAACTTTGTTTAGTAATAATCTAGAGATGAGCTGGCTGATGTTCTTAGTCTAGGTTTCCTTATGTGTAAGCAGTGCTAATCATTCCCTCTCGTAGCAGTCATGTGATCAATTGACGATGAAGTTCACATTGAACAAGGAGCGCGGGCTTGGCATGTGGTTGACCATCAGCATGTGGTTATTTTAAAAGTACATATTTTTACCATTATTTTCACCACTAAGGACTAGAAAACAAAAGCTATTATTTACTTGTGTTGCATTTAAGAATATCTACATGGAATTAAAGTTCACTCATTTATTATAAGTTATTTTATACAAAAAATGGTAGGAATATTTGACAGTATGGGCAAAGGGTTACAAAAATCCTTTTTTATGATGTATATATAGGTAAAAAAACAAAACAAAAAAACTTTGTTCCTGTTCCCCTGGAAACGTACTATAAGTACAAGTGAAAACTAAGTTGCTAAGCAACATCACTTATGGTTAAACATGATCTCCTGGCTTGTGTACTGTATCTAACCTGAAAAAAAACTATAAATATGTTATAGGTACAAAATTTTTTATTCATCCTGGAGCACAATTCCTATTTTAACTGGCCATGTCTCCTATAAGGACCCTGAAACTCAGTCTACAGTGATATTACAAAGATATTGAAATGTATGGGATGTGGGATAGTCTGACACAGAACTCAGGCAAAAGAAGAATGCTCAACTTCGTTCTGCTGGCAAAAGTGTTTCCCAGATTCCTTTACTTAGACTGATGTTAAATGCACTCTTTGTCTTTTGAGTCTGAATATTTAATTGAGTCTAAAATATCTTCATAAGGATCATTGTAGATAGCAATGGCAAAATACCCTAAATATATTTATTTTCCTTGGGTTTAATTATTTAATATAGGGCATTTAGGAGTACATTTTTAAAAATTGTTGTTTATTTTATCTATAGAGTATACTTATTTATATTGCAGGAATGACCTCAAGATCCTCATGTTAAAATGTGAGAATCAATCTAACTCTGAGTAGATTTTCTCAGATGGTATTTAAGAAAATAAAAAATATTTCTATTGTGTAACAGAAGTACATTAACTTCTTTATCCATATATTAAATTTTTAAAAAGCAAATGGCTTATATGAATTTCATATAATATGAAATTATATAAATTTCATAGAGTAATAGGAAAATGTATATGTTTAGCTTTTAACTTTTATGGCATATTTATTTTTTATTTTCTATAATTTTAAAGAATCATTGAATTCCAAGTCACTGTGCCAAAGACTAACCAACTTAAGAATACAAGAAGACGTCATTATTATGGAAGCATGGGAATTGGAATTAATATATTCTAAAATCATCATGTAAACCAAAGATTACATATAGTCAATATATGATGAGAGTACACTGATAAGTAAATACATACACATATAATCACAACAAATGAAAAATTCCACTGAAGTAGATTTGAATCATGTCTCTCAGCATCTATACCTTTTCTGTGTCTTCTTCCGACATGGACTCTTAAGTTTGGTGGTAGTTGCTTTGGCCAATGAAATGTCAGCAAAGTGATAATAAGCCTACTTAATAAGTGCTTTTGTATCAGGGCTTGCCCTGTTAGAACTCTGCTGCCATCATGTGATAAAATCTGGTCTAGCATAATTCAGAATGAAAGATTATTGGAAGTGAGAGGTCTCAGGGAAGCTGTTGTTTTACTGCTACTACCGTCTGTGGAACTAACACCCAATAGCTGGCACTTGGCTTAATGACACTGCAGCTCAAAAAGGCCAACAATTATGACAAAGTAAATGCAGTGGAGAGTGGTGAGATCCAGTATGGTGGATTGCCACTTCCTCTGAGCATAAAAGACTAGAGAGCTCCTTCACTTCCACACTCAAGATCTTGCACATATTTTTCCTCTAACACAGAGGCATACAAGTGAAGTTGTACCAGGAAATTTATTTCCTAATTTCCAAGTTATCCAACACATTGTACTCCAGAGTCCTTTGCAAGGTAACTATATATGCCACTTTTAACCATATTTAACTTTTAAAATATGAGTAAAAGTATGCTTTCACCTAACACAATACATCTTTTAATACTGAAAACATATAAACCCCCTTTCAAAAATGGTGGCACAAAGTTCCAAGTGGATCTTAATCCATCTGGGAGTGATATATATTATAGTTCATACTACATCTTTGATGTCTGTAACTTAAATATAGATATGTAAGATTAACCACAGTTAGAACATCTGTATAAGCAAGGAGGAAAATAGAAAAAGGGAATCATTATATATTTACTGAAAAATTACTAACTACTACAACTGTCAGGTTCAGTCAGAGGAATGTGGGGTAGAATAGAGCATGCGAATTATACCTTTCACAACTGTTGCTACAGTTGATAGAAGTCTAGAAATTAGAAGTAGGTGGTCAAAAAAGAAATCTCCAGTCTCATTCTGAGAAGTCCAGGTGCCCAGTTACCAACAAGAGAACAAAGAGTGGAAGTACAGAAAGTGATCTATAGGACATTGTCACCTCTCTGCAGGGCTGCAGGAAGCAAGGGCGAGGTATGAAATTAAGGAGAAAGGGAACAAGCTGGAACTCTGTATCTTTCTGAGTCTTTATCTTTAGTAGAAACCAGATCCCCTTCAGGACATCTCCCTCCCATTGTAGGAACTACTCTTGACTGACAGCCTTCAGATGAAAACCCTCTTTTCAAATTTTCCTAAACTGAAGAGAACCACCTTGCCAAAAGTTATGCTCTACTTCCAAAGACAATCTTCCTTTGCAGATCTGTCTTGTGGAGATATAAGCACCTGGCCCCTTCACTCTAATTCAGGATAATTCTGAAAAGCCTAGCTCTAAACACTCCCAAGGGATTGACAGAATATTTTGAGACCTATGACAGCCCCACTTCATTGGCATGATCTTGCTTCCTCCCTTGCATGGTAACCTCCATCCTGGAGTCTGGATTCCTGGGCTCTGAGTTGGTATCAGAAGAGAGACTTGATTAATTAGTTCTGAATGAGATGGTGGAGCTGGAAAATAGACTTACTGTGATTACTGTGAGTCATGGAGGACCAAGAGCCCCAGCATGCTGTGACACAGAATCTGTAAAAACTTTCATACATTATGAACTGGTATGATAAACCAAAAAAGTGTTATTGAAGTGCAGGAGTTATATAGCTATAGTACATCACTGGTTTATAAAATGTTGTGTGTGTGTGTGTGTGTGTGTGTGTGTGTGTGTGTGTGTGTGTGCCTGTATATATAAACTTTTAACTAAACAGCCATATTTAGTATATGACTACTTTCACCCTATAATAGCGGATTGCAATAGATGTTACAGAAACTTTATTGTTCACAAGCCTAAACTATTTACTATCAAACCTTTTACAGAGAAACTTGCTTAACCCTGCACTAGTGAGTGAAATGTAACAGGTATTTAAAAAATATGGGGAAATATTAATTAGAAGGATAATAAATTGGATAGTTATTATTGGGGTTAATTGCTGCTTGAGACAAAGATAATGTAAAGCTAATTAGTTAAAAGCTATGTGTGAAAGCCAGAGAGATTTTTTTTGGCAATATATAGAGACACCAACTCTTGTTGGTGAGCTGATGAAGCTCAGGGCTAGGATAAAAGCTAATTATAAAAATAGCCAAGTGCCAGAGAGCATTAAATTCTTACTCTACATAGGACCGATGGTCCTGTTGTTGATGAGGAAACAGTGAGACCATCAGAATGTGACGAAGATGGGTCTGGGTTGTTGACTTAAAAACTTGAATTCCCGAGGAGCTGGAAGATGGCGATGGAGTAGGCAGACATACCAACTTCCAACTCCTAGAACCAAAGTGGATTACAACTCAATTTTAAGAACCATCACCTGGATAAACCAACTTTGAACTAAACTAAGTGGACTCTTCAACCAAGGAACACTGCAGAAGCCACATTGAGACTGGTAGGAATAGCGAAAACGCGAAGAGGGCTGCCCAGCTCCCCGGAGCAAACGGCAGCCCGGAGAGATCCGCGTGGCGGGAGGAGAGTTTGGCGGAGAGGGAGGGACCTGGGTCCCAGGAACCAAGCCCCAGCCTGCAGTCCCAGAGCCTAGAAGAGGCGTTTGGACAGTATCGAGCTGTGAAGCAAGTGAGGATACTTTTTGTGAAAAAGAGAGAGTCTTCTCAGACCCAAAAATCTTTTGAAAGGGACAGCTCAGAAAGCCTCTCTCACAACCACACACCCGGGGCTCCGGGGAACTGGGACAGAGGAGAGGAACAGAGCAGCGGGAACAAAGAGTGGACTGAAGGCATGGAGACACTCTGAGGGACAGCCACCCTGACCCATGGGCTAAGTCACTTCCCTAATCGAAAATGAATATTTCCCCTGGAACTAGCAATACCAGCAAAGGGAGACAGGACACTAGCCAAACAAGCTCTCCCGCGGCAATTAGAGCAGAGCTGCTTAGAGGGAGGGAGCTCCCAAGCCTACAGTGTGGAGACTTAGGGCACTTCTAGCCCCCTGACGTTGCTGAAGCCTATGGTTGGGACAGGACGCTGAAACGCGGTCCTGTCGGTGTGGGCGGAACAGTGTGAGCTCAGGCTAGCCCAGCAGGGGCGGAGGTGACGCGCTAAAGCTGTCCGGCAGCTGCGGGCCGCCTGTGACCCCACTTGTGGGGAAAAGTACGGGCAGAGATCAGCCCTGCGACCCTGCGCTAGCCGGCCCTGACCGCGGGCACCGGGCTAAGACCAGGGACGGGCGAGGGGCCCGAGGCTCACACTGCCAACCCCGCCCAGAAGGAGAAACCGCGGTGTGTCATCTGTGGGCGCGAGCTGGCTCCTAAAGCGGGGGCGAGGGAGACACTGAGACCAGGGGAAGTTCCCTGCTGAGCTCACGCTGCTCGCCCCGCCCGGCCGGAGAAACTGCGGAGTACCACCCTACGTGCCCGAGCTTACTTCGAGCGTGGGGGCGAGGTAGGATCTGGAACGACCGGAAGCTAGCCGCTGAGCTCACGCCAGCAAACACACCCGGCCCAATAATCCCCGGTATTCGGTTTCAGTCCCTGCGCAGGAGGGCCCTGGCCTCGAGGGCGGGGCTAAATTCTGGACGGGCAACGGCTCACAGCTGAGAGCACGCCAAAAGCCCCGCCCAACCCACAAAACGGTGGCGAGCAGGCTCGGACTGAGGGGGCTCGGCGTAAGCCTTCCGGAAAAAGGCCGGTTCCGCAGCTGAGCAAAGGTGCTCACCTCTGCCCTGGGTGCTAACGCTAGTGACTTGAGTGACAGCCCCTCCTGCAAAGGAGAGGCAGAAACCACAGCAATAGCTGCAGTGAGCCGGCGCTGGCAACGCCCACACCCAACCGCCCTAGGCAGCGACAGAGGGGGTGGCAAGCCCGCAGACAGACCACACCTAGAGAACACAAAGGCAACACACACTGGACTCCAGTGGCCACAACTTGCTTACACTCAGATAAAATGGGCAGGCAGAGGAATGCAAACCAAATCAAGCAAGAGAAATCCCCAGAGAAGGACCTGAATGAACCAGATATAACCAAATTACCAGAAGCAGACTTTAGAATAATGATAGTTAGGATGTTCAAAGAAATTAGAGCAACAATGGATAGTCACTATGAGCACCTAAATAAAGAGATAACAAGTATAAAAAATGAAATTGAAATAATAAAAAAGAACCAGACAGAAATGACAAATACAGTATCAGAACTGAAGACCACAATGGAAGGAATTAAAAGCAGGATGAATCACGCTGAGGATCGAATCAGTGAGTTAGAGGACACAATAAACATAGTTACAGAAGCAGAGAAAAAAAAGGAAAAGAGATTCAAAAAATGTGAGGAAACTCTAAGGGAGCTCTGTGACAACCTGAAGAGAAACAACATTCGCATTATAGGGGTACCTGAAGAAGAGGAAAAAGGACAGGAAATGGAAACTTTGTTCAATCAAATCATAGCAGAAAACTTCCCTAAATTAAGGCTGGGAAACATTCTACATGTCCAAGAGGCACACAGAACCCCATTAAAGAGAAACCCAAAAAGATCTACACCAAGACACATCATAGTTAAAATACCAAAGCTAATAGATAAAGAAAAAATCTTAAAAGCTGCTAGAGAAAAAAAGACTCTCACCTACAAAGAAGCCCCCATTAGGATGACATCGGACTTCTCAACAGAAACACTTGAGGCCAGAAGGGAATGGCAAGATATAATCAAAGTAATGCAGAACAAGAACCTACAACCAAGACGACTCTATCCAGCAAGGCTAACGTTTAAAATTGAAGGAGAAATAAAGAGCTTTCCAGACAAAGAAAACCTCAAGGAATTCATTAAAACCAAACCAATCCTGCAAGAGATTCTAAGGGGCCTAGTGTGAACAGTTCAAAGGGAGAAAAGAATATAGCAAAATATATATATATACAGCTTTAAAGAATAAAATGGCAATAAACAACTACATATCAATAATAACCTTAAATGTAAATGGATTAAATGATCCAATCAAAAGACATAGGGTAGCAGCGTGGATAAAGAAACAGGACCCATACATATGCTGTCTACAAGAGACACACCTTAAAACAAAAGATGCACATAAACTGAAGGTAAAAGGGTGGAAAAAAATATTTCATGCAAATGGAAATGAAAAAAAAGCCGGGGTAGCAGTACTTATATCTGACAAAATGGACTTTAAAACAAAGACTGTAGTAAGAGATAAAGAAGGACACTACATAATGATAAAGGGAACAATTCAACAGGAAGATATAACTATTATAAATATCTACGCACCAAATATAGGAGCCCCGACATTCATAAAGCAGACTTTGATGGACATTAAGGGCGAGATTAACAGTAATACTATCATAGTAGGGGATTTCAATACCCCACTAACAACACTGGATAGATCCATAAGAAAGAAAATCAATAAAGAAAGAGCAGACTTAAAGGATACACTAGATCAACTTGATTTAATAGATATATTCAGAACTTTTCACCCTAAAGCAGTAGAATATACATTCTTCTCAAGCGCTCATGGTACGTTTTCTAGAATAGACCACATGTTAGGACACAAAAAAGGCCTCAACACATTTAAGAAGATTGAAATTATATCAAGCATTTTCTCTGATCACAATGCCATGAAACTAGAAATTAACCACAAAAGAAAAACTGAAAAATACTCAAACACTTGGAAACTAAATAGCATGTTATTAAATAATGAATGGATTAACATTGAGATCAAAGAAGAAATAAAAAAGTTTCTAGAAACAAATGATAATGAGCATACGTCAACTCAAAATCTATGGGACACAGCAAAAGCAGTTGTGAGAGGGAAGTTTATTGCACTACAGGCATATCATAAGAAGCTAGAAAAAGAACATATAAGCAACTTAACCCTGCAGCTAAAAGAACTTGAAAAACAACAACAAACAAAACCAAGGACAAGTAGAAGGAAGGAAATAATAAAGGTCAGAGCAGAAATAAATGACATAGAGGCTAAGGAAACAATACAGAGGATCAATGAAACCAGAAGCTGGTTCTTTGAAAAGGTAAACAAGATTGATGAACCCTTAACTAGACTCACCAAGAAAAAAAGAGAGAGGTCTCAAATAGATAAAATTAGAAAGGACAGTGGAGAAATTACAACTAATACAACAGAGATACAAAGCATTGTAAGAAAATACTATGAAGAACTCTATGCCAAAAAATTAGACAATCTAGATGAAATGGACAAATTTCTTGAATCATATAAACTTCCAAAAATCAATCTGGAAGAATCAGAGCACCTAAACAGACCAATTACAACAGAGGAGATTGAAACAGTTATCAAAAAACTCCCAAAAAAGAAAAGTCCTGGGCCTGATGGCTTCACAAGTGAATTCTATCAAAAATTCAAAGAAGAACTAACTCCTATCCTCCTCAAGCTATTTCAAAAAATTCAAGAGGAAGGAAGACTTCCAAACTCCTTTTATGAGGCGAGCATAATTCTGATCCCCAAACCAGGCAAAGACAACACAAAGAAAGAAAATTATAGGCCTATATCCCTGATGAATTTAGATGCTAAAATTCTCAACAAAATATTAGCCAACCGGATTCAGCAATATATGAAAAAAATCATACACCATGACCAAGTGCGATTTATTCTGGAGAGTCAAGGCTGGTTCAATATTCGCAAATCAATCAATGTGATTCATCACATAAACAAAAGGAATGACAAAAATCACATGATAATTTCAATAGATGCAGAAAAGGCATTTAATGAAATCCAGCACCCATTCATGCTTAAAACTCTCAATAAAGTGGGAATAAAAGGAACATTCCTTAACATGATAAAGGCCATCTACGACAAACCCACAGCAAACATCATACTAAATGGACAAAAATTAAAAGCAATCCCCTTAAGATCAGGAACCAGGCAGGGTTGCCCACTTTCACCACTCTTATTCAACATAGTTCTGGAAGTCCTAGCTACAGCAATCAGACAAAAAGAAGAAATAAAAGGCATCCAAATTGGAAAAGGAGAAGTAAAACTGTCATTATTTGCAGATGATATGATATTGTACATAGAAAACCCTAAAGTCTCAGTTAAAAAACTACTGGACCTTATAAATGAATTCAGCAACGTGGCAGGATATAAAATTAATACCCAGAAATCAGAGGCATTTCTATATACCAACAATGAACTGTCAGCAAAAGAAATTAAGGAATCAATCCCCTTCACTATTGCAGCCAAAAAAATAAAATACCTAGGAGTAAATTTAACCAAGGAGGTTAAGGACTTGTATTCGGAAAATTATAAAACATTGATAAAAGAAATCAAGGAAGATACAAACAAGTGGAAGCATATACCGTGCTCATGGCTAGGAAGAATAAACATCATTAAAATGTCTATATTACCCAAAGCAATTTATAAATTCAATGCAATACCAATTAAAATACCAATGACATACTTCAAAGATATAGAAAACATATTCCAAAAATTTATATGGAACCAAAAAAGAACACGAATAGCCTCAGCAATCTTAAACAGAAAAAATAAAGCAGGAGGTATCACTCTTCCGGATATCAAGGTTTACTACAAGGCCATTATACTCAAGACTGCCTGGTACTGGCATAAGAACAGGCACATTGATCAATGGAATAGAACAGAAAACCCAGAAATAAACCCACAGCTTTATGGACAACTGATATTTGACAAAGGAGGAAAGAACATACAATGGAGTAAAGACAGCCTCTTTAACAAATGGTGTTGGGAAAATTGGACATCTACCTGCAAAAAAAATGAAACTAGACCATCAACTTACACCATGCACAAAAACAAATTCAAAATGGATAAAGGACTTAAACATAAGCCGTGAAACTATAAGCATCTTAGAAGAAAACATAGGCAGCAAGCTCTCTGACATCTGTAGTAGCAATTTATTTGCCGATTTATCTCCACAGGCAAATGAAATAAAAGGCAAGATAAACAAATGGGACTACGTCAAACTAAAAAGCTTTTGCACAGCTAAAGACAATAAGAACAGAATAAAAAGACAAACTACACAATGGGAGAACATATTCGACAGCACGTCTGATAAGGGGTTAATAACCAAAATTTATAAAGAACTTATAAAACTCAACACCAGGAAGACAAACAATCCAATCAAAAAATGAGCAAAAGAAATGAATAGAAATTTTACCAAAGAAGACATACAGATGGCCAAAAGACATATGAAAAAATGCTCAACATCACTAATTATTAGAGAAATGCAAATTAAAACCACAATGAGATATCACCTCACACCAGTCAGAATGGCGCTCATCAGCCAAACAACACAGAATAAGTGCTGGCGAGGATGTGGAGAAAAGGGAACCCTCCTGCACTGCTGGTGGGAATGCAGACTGATGCAGTCACTGTGGAAAACAGTTTGGAGATTCCTCAAAAAATTAAAAGTCGAACTGCCTTTTGACCCAGCTATCCCACTTTTAGGAATATACCCTAAGAACACCATAACACTGTTCGAAAAGAAGAAATGCGCCCCCATGTTCGTGGCAGCATTGTTCACAATAGCGAAGAGCTGGAAACAGCCCAAGTGTCCGTCAGAAGACGAGTGGATTAAAAAGCTTTGGTATATATATACTATGGAACAATATTCAGCCATAAGAAATGATGACCTCAGATCATTTACAACAAAATGGATGTACCTTGATAACATTATACAGAGTGAAATAAGTAAATCAGAAAAAAAAAAAAAACTGAGAACAGCATGATTTCATACATAGGTGGGACATTAAAGTGAGACTATGAGACACGGACAAGAGTGTGGTGGTTACGGGATGGGGGGATGGAGGGGAGGGTGGGATAGGGAGAAGGGTAGGGGCACAGGGAAAACCAGATAGAAGGTGATAGAGGACAATTTGACTTTGGGTAATGGGTATGCAGCACAATTGAATGATAAGATAATCTGGAGATGTTTTCATTGTACATATGTACCCTGATTTATTGGTGTCACCCCATTAAAGTTAATAAAAAATAAATTAAAAAAAAAAAGCTTGAATTCCCATATTTCCCCAAACCCTTTAAGCCTGGGGAAGTGTTTATTCTTTCTTCTATAGGACTGTCAGATGATGCAGTCACCATTAGCATGCAGCATAGTATGTCTCCATCCTTCCAAAATCTGCTCTCACCTTTCCTCTGAACACTATGTTAAGAAGAGTTAAATAACAACATTATCTAGAGGAAAAAGTGCTTGGCTTACTAAGGAAGGTAAGGGATAATTATTTACAAAGAAACTGTGGCATCTCATCAACATATTCCAGAAGGATATAGGATAGTGCATCTAGAATTGTGTTCAGACTATACTAGATCAAGGTATATGGAACATTAAGTTGTATGAACATGAGAGTTTATTGATGTAACAGCATCCTCCCAAGACACAGGATCTAATACTCTGGCAAACAAGCTGTGAGCTAGTGAAGAATGTCTCCTAGAAACTTGGGAAAAAGCAATACTATTAAATAAAATAAAAATTCTATAGAATCAGGTATGTTAGAGTAGATATACTATTTATGTCCAGAAAACTACCAGATGACTATTTCTATGGCAATGCTATAAGATATATGCCCCCCCAAAAAAGGTGAAAAGAAAAATGAAAGAATTTTGCTGCTAAGAGTTATATCAGATCATTAGAGTCTTGCTAGTGGTTCTCCTTTGTTGCTATTGGCTAATGATAATTAGCCAATAATGAACTCAATCATTGTAGCAATGGGATAATAGAGTTCCGAATGGAGAGAAAGTGGTGGTGCTCAGTAATCAGAAGCAAGGAGGCACAATAATCTAATGAATGTCAATGCTGGTTTGGCAGCCAGCTTGCAGAGAACTTTGAAAGATGGTTAATAAAACAATGTCTCTAGAGGTAACTTAGGTGTGCAGCTAACATGGTTCATGCTCAATCTATAAATCCATAAGAAATCAAGAATGCATGATTGCCCAATTTTTTGAACTGAATCAGTTCCCTGATCTAAAACCCAATAACTAAAGAAGTGGTTAGGCTTTCAGATTAAAGGATCTTACAACAATATATATGTCAAATATATGTTAATGATTGCCCCATGGGGACCTGTAGAAATTTATTCACACAACTGCACAGGAAAAAAATGAATACTCAAATATTTTTGAGGCCTTATGAATACAGGGTCCAAACTGACCTGACACCAAAGGACCCAAAGTATCATGGTATCCATCTTATCAGAAGAGAAAAACATGCAAGCCAGAAAATAAATGGCATCTTGTCCCAGGCCTGGCTCATTATGAGTTCACTGGGTCTAAGTTTCCATCTGCTGGATGTATAACTGGAATTGTCGTACTTGGTAATTGGCACATTAAAAGTCTGTTTTCTAACTACGATAGCCACGTGATGGCCATCACTACAGTCTAGCATTATGCATGCTGGTGGTGTGTTCTGCTCTCTTGGGAATGGAAACTCAGAAAAGACCACCCCGGATCCAGAAGGGGCAGTGTGGTAAGGACATTCTGTATCCCCATGTACCCAGAAGAAAGTCCTAAGCAAGGAGGAGTATGGTCTTAGAATTGGTACATTACCTCAGAAAGACAGAGAGAAATGCCACACAGTGTCCTCCAGAACCAAAGCCAAGGGCAGGGCTTTCTTATTCTAAGGACAGTATTGATAGAGAAGAGAAGCAGACTGTGAAGTGGCCCTGTCCTTGCCTCGCTTTACTGGTTTTGGGGAGATAAATGTTAGAATATGTTCCACAATATGTGGTGCTTGATGTATTTATTTTAGCTGGATAGTGCATTTTGGTAATGGTAGAAATCTTTTATCCTTAACTATTTGAAATTTTTCTGTTTTTAAAACTTTTCTCTGCCAACTGAGTTTTAGGAACTATACATTTATTTTCAAAAACAAGTCTTAGAATTCTGACTGGGTCTTCATTTAATTTATAGATTAACTCTGAGAAAAATTTATGTCATTAGGATAGTAAATCTTGTCAGTTAACATAATTTATATCTCCAGCTTTTTGAGCTGGCACTGAAAATAGGACCCCTTGTGTCTTGCTGAGAAAACTGAATTAGCATTAAGAAGAGCAATTTGAAAATATTGATCAAGAACAAATAAAATTAACTACAATAAAAAAATAAAAAGACTAGTTAAAGATGTAAAAATTATATTATCCAGAATTCATAACATATATTCATAAGAAACATAGAAAAGGATTTTATATGTAAAAGTAAAATATTGAAAACTATAGTTGTATAAGAATATCAGAATATGTAACTATTGTAATCCATGCACAGTTGTAATTACCAACAAAAAATTAATTAACAAACTCTATATGAATTGTTATCAATTAATTTAATCATATTAAAAAACCAGTATTGGACAGAAAATATTTATAAATCATATATCCAGTAAAGGACTTGTAACTTGAATATATATATAACTCTCAAAAATTAACATTAAAAAATAAATCTATTAAAAAATGGGCAAAGGTTAACACAGATTTTACTAAAAAGAATATACAGATAATAAATGAACATTCACAGATGTACAATTTCATTAGAAAAAATCAAACTGAAATCCACATAAGGTTTCACTGCAGATCTATCTTAATTGCTAAAATAAAAATAATAATAATAATAAAGCAAACAAACACCAAACACAGTCCTGGATGTCGACGAACTTGATCACTCCCTCAGTACTGGGGCGGGTAAAGTAAAATGCTTCAGCAGCTCTGGGGAGCACACTGAGTATGCGCCTACCATGTGACCCATAAATAGCACCCTTGGACATCTATCCTAGAGAAAGGTACACTTATGCTCACACATATACCTCCACACAAATGTTCTTAGAAGCTTTATTCATGATAGCCCCAAACAGGAAACAGTTCAAATGTCCTTCAGCAAGTGAACAGTAAGACAAACTACAGTATATCCGTATCACAAAATCCTACTCAGAATAATGGCACACAATGGGTACTACAACAATTTGGATGAAGCCTTAGAGAACTATGAGTCAATAAAGCAAATCCCAATAGGCCACATATTACTACAGACCATCCTTGAAATTATAGAAAGAGAATAGATTAGAGGTTGTCTGGGACAATGTGAAGGAGGGTGGTCTTTGGAGGGAGATGGGTGTGACTATAAAAGGACAATAGCAGGGCTCTGTAAGATGACATTGTCCAGTACCTCGACTCTAGCAATGTCAATATCCTGGCTGTGATAATGCGCTATGGTTTTGCAAGATGTTATCATTGAACAAAATGAAGTAAGGAATATTTCTGTATTAGTTCTTAACTCTATGTAAATATATAATTATCTCAAAATAAGTTTGTTAAAATATTAATGCAAAATCAATTCTACACATGAAAATCAGATTTTATGTAAAATCTAAATTTTTAATCTGTTATAGAATTAAAAGAATTAAAACACTACACCTGACAAATTTGTATAGATGCATATTGCAGCTGCCCTTTTAAGCGAGATACATTTCTCCAGGTTGCTAGGGTAACAGTGATTCCTGATATTTCTTACACTTGAATCTTTTACTTATTTACATAACCTTTAGTCTAAAGACCAATTCTGTTTGACATGTCACATGCCAGATTGGACTTCTGACATCAAAGTACAAAATCAAATGCAAGTTTTCATGTCCCTCTGGATCCAGTAATTAGGGAAGCTGACTACATATCTCAAGACCAATCTATAACTATCATTTCAGTTAGCCCATTCTACCTAATTACAACTTTTTAGATTTCCTGTGATGTCCATAGCACTGATTCTTTCCTTGTTTGCTGGAGCATTGATTTTAGATAGTGTTTCAGGAACATAGTCAAACAATATGCTTTCTTAGTTAACATACTATATCTAATAATAACTTTCTGTACTTTCACCAAAAGACAATTCAGTTATGTCATTTGCGGATCACAACCTTTTTACTTAGACCAGGGGTCCACAAACTATGGCCCATGGGCCACATGCTGCCCCCAGAGGCCATTTATCCGGCCCCCACTGCACTTCCAGAAGGGGCACCTTTTTCATTGGTGGTCAGTGAGACGAGCCCAGGATGCATCCGCACCCATAGTTTCCATTGAAATACTGGTCAGTTTGTTTATTTAAATTTACTTGTTCTTTATTTTAAATATTGTATTTGTTCCCCTTTTGTTTTTTTACTTTAAAATAAGATATGTGCAGTGTACATAGGAATTTGTTCATAGTTCTTTTTATAGTCCAGCCCTACAATGGTCTGAGGGACAGTGAACTGGCCCCCTGTGTAAAAAGTATGGGGACCCTTAACTTAGACTTTTAAAGTTGAAAGAGCAATTATTTATTGTCTTCTGGCATTTGGTGTCAGGGAGTTTTAATTAATGTAATTATAATTTATTCTAAATTAAACTACATAATTTTATTTTGATGAAATTGTTAGAAATGTCTTGTACCTTGATAGAAAGATTCACAAATCTAAGAATAAAAATGGGTTTCTTTTTTTTTATATATATATATATATTTTTATTAATTCTAATGGGGTGACACCAATAAATCAGGGTACATATGTACAATGAAAACATCTCCAGGTTATCTTATCATTCAACCGTGTTGCATACCCGTCACCAAAAGTCAAATTGTCCTCTGTCACCTTCCATCTGGTTTTCCCTGTGTCCCTCCCCTCCTCCCTATCCCACCCTCTCCTCTCTCCCCCCACCCCGTAACCACCACTCTCTTGTCCATGTCTCTTATTCTCACTTTTATGTCCCACCTATGTATGAAATCATGCTGTTCTCAGTTTTTCTTTTTTTCTGATTTACTTATTTCACTCCGTATAATGTTATCAAGGTACATGCATTTTGTTATAAATGATCCGATGTCATCGTTTCTTATGGCTGAGTAGTATTCCATAGTATATATGTACCATAGCTTTTTAATCCACTCGTCTTCTGATGGACACTTGGGCTGGTTCCAGATCTTCGCTATTGTGAACAATGCTGCCACGAACATGGGGGCGCATAAAAATGGGTTTCTTGATGAATTTCCCTGAAATATAGTGAGTTCTTTTAAATTTTCAGATAGAGTTTTAATCTTAGAACTTTTATACTTTTGATTGTTCTTTCTAAATTTTATAGAAATTCAGTTATTTCTAAAATCACCTAAATTCTCAGGTAGATTTTTCATTTCTGCCATATATTTTTAGTTATTTTAATAAATGGAACTATGAGTTATTGAACAGGTGCTATATGCCAAGCATTTGTCTAAGTTATTTATTCACATAACTAAACTTACTTTTATAAAAGTCTAATGAAGTCAGTATTTTATAGAAGAGGCTAGAAAGGTGAAACCATGGGAAATTGATGCAAGTAATAAAAGTAGATCTGGTCTTCATCAAAGGGAAATATGATGCTAAAGGCTCTACTTCCCAAAGAAAAGCCTCAAAGTCCATTTTAGTAGTATTGACTTTGGCATAGATTTCAAGATGCACATTTTAATTTTGACTTCTTATATGCAGCCATTTCCCCTGGTTTATTTCAACTCACTGTTTTTAAACTTTTTAAAATTCCTTTATGTCCTGATATACTAAAACACTTGGGGGTTGTTTTGACCAGGCATGGTAAGACGTACTGACACAGAAATAATTGTCAAGAAGGAAGTTTATATTCACGGAGTGCTAGAAACAGGAGGCATGCCAGGTTGTGCAAGCCTACATGGGGAAGAAATCGGGTTGGTCAGGAGTCAGAGCAGCCCAAGGCAAGAGCTTGACCCAGAGACTTTATTCAGGCTTTCAAGAAAGAAATGCACTTAGTAAGTTTAGGATTGGATAATTTGAATAATTTCAGTGGGATCCCGGTTATAAGAATGATCCCAATTGTCCAGTACCTGGTCCTGGAGTGATTTAGGGTAGGGGGATATTGACATGTTGTATGAAAATTTGATAAAAGTTATGGTTCTGGGTGTGGGCTGTTGGTTGGTTTACATATCAAAGGTAGACTATAAGGATAATCTTCTAGGAATTAGCTAGCTCTGGAAAGGTAATTCTCTGCACTTTCATGGCCTTAAGTACTAGAACATAGAGAATACAGAACTTGAGACAATATAGTCAATATCCTCTGTCACAAGAAAGTCTCTTTTAAGTCCTTTTGAGATAACTAAATAAAAATTTAACAAAATAATCTTTTGATATCTTAAGTAAGTACTTCCATAAATATTTTTTTCTTTCATTCTTCAGTATATTTCCCTTGTAGCAGTTTAATCATTGTCCCTATGTCCTTTTTAAAAATTTTTAAAATTCACTTTAGAGAGAGAGAGAGAGAGAGAGAGAGAGAGAGAGAGGAGAAGCAGGAAGCATCAACTCTCATATGTGCCTTGACCAGGGAAGCCCAGGGTTCGAACAGGTGACCTCAGCATTCTAGATCGACACTTTATCCACTGCACCACCACAGGTCAGGCTAATTTTAATTTTTTAATTTTTGTTCAGTTAGTTGTTCAGTCACATAAGATTTGTTGTGCATAGATCAATCTGGCAATTAGGTTTGCCAAGAAAGCTGATGTACCATTATGGTCTCTCAGTTGCCTTATTTCAGAGCTAGGGCTAGACATTGTGCATGGATGCTTTTTGTAAAAATAAAAACCTCATAATCTATTACACAAAATTTTTGTCCACAAGAGAGATCTTTATGTCTCAGAATAAAATCTATTCCTACATATTCCCATGTAGGATTTTCTGATCCCACCTCATTGCCACCAGTGTTGCAAAATGTGTTACAATTCTGTATATGGAGAGAGAAACAGTAGTAATCCAATTAAAGAGGGAATGTCAAAGAGACCACTTTTCTACAGGCTCAGTACAGAAAATTCTTTTCATTTAAGCAAGTTGATGCATAATCATGCATTGGCCTAGACAGCTATGCAATTTACATGATATCCCTTGGTTTAAACTGTACCATGTAAAATTACTATCTCAAAAATTTAGCAGTTTTGCGAAGGATTCTTTTATTTTTAAAATCTTACCTATTTGTCTAGGTTTTTATGTTTTCCAATATCTCTGATGGAGTAAACATGCATTTGAGTTTGCACAAAATAGGCTTAATTTACATCTGTTGCTGCCGCATCCCATCTGGTTCAGAATTTATCTCTGAGATGAACTGTCTCAGTTTAGGCAGTAGATTACATGGTAACTGTATCTATGATCACAAAGCTGTTCCCAGAAAAAATTTAAACAGCATTCTTATATTAGGTAAGCATTATTTGCTTGTAATGCTGGGTTGTCATTTAAACTCGCAAAACATTGGTCTCTACCTCCGGTAGAAGTTATTTTGTCAAGAAAATTACATAGTATATAAAAGCATTTGTCCCAGACATAGTGTCATTCAAATATTAGATGCTGTGTGAATTTGTGTGCAGTTAATATTCTAGAACTTTAATTCTGAAGACTTTTGAAGGTTAATATCCATCTGTTCTAAATTGCCTACAAATCAAAAATGAAAGCAAGTTATAAATTTAAAGCTAAATAATAAATTCACAGAATCTGAGAAGTCACAAGCAAGAAAACATTACTCTATAGGCACTAGCAGAATGCATCAGAGCCTTCCTGGAGAATATATTTTTTTAATTACTCACTGAAAAAGAATTGATTTTTATTCTTTTCTAAAAGCTTCTGGTGCTTTCTATGTGCGGTTTTAACTTTTGATCTAGTGTAAAAGACAACATTAGTTCCAAACTGTGTAGGATCAACATGGCAGGAGTTCACTGGCGGTCTCTCACATGACTAGTTTTTCATTTTCTTCCCTGATGGCTTCACGTTGCATCTACCTATGGTTTCTTAGGTCCTAACCTGAGATACCCATCCATGTTCCCTGTACCTCCTGAAGATTTTCCAAGCTTTCATAACTCACGTACAACATGTACCAATTTTCTTCAGTACCACAAACAGTACATTTATAAATGTGTTTGATTTATTATTTGCTATAAGTAATGCAACTTACAGATGTATAACAAAATATTCTTTCTAACATTCTTTTTTCATGCAGCATAGAATTTGTGTTTAAGGAAGTTTAGAGGTTACATTAAAAATTGCTATTTTAATTAAGAAATATTTCAAACACCCTTAAGTGGTCTAACCCTAGTTCCTAAAGATTTTCTAT
Organism: Rhynchonycteris naso; assembly: GCA_037038555.1. Lineage (NCBI taxonomy): Eukaryota > Metazoa > Chordata > Mammalia > Chiroptera > Emballonuridae > Rhynchonycteris > Rhynchonycteris naso. Next base: position 265,004,250 of record CM072998.1, read on the forward strand.
TGTTTCAGTCTTTCTAAATATAGTTTCACTTTTTACATTTAAGTCTTTGATCCATTTTGAGTAAAATTTTTTATGAAGTTCATTAGTTTTAGTTTATGGTTATTTTTTTGTCTATTATTAGCTAATTATTCCATCTCCATTTTTTTTTTAAAGCCATCATTTTGTTATTGCTTTTGTAGCTTTGTCAAAAGTCAGATGGGTATACTTGTATGATTCTATATCTGGGTTTTTTTATTGCATTCCACTGATATGTGACTATCTTTCTACCAGTACCTCATTGTAGCTATATAGTTAGCCTTAATATTAGGTAGAGTAATTTCTCCTATTTGATTTTTTTTCAAGGGGATTTAACTATTTTAAGACTTCTGCCTTTCCCTATAAGAATTAGAATTAGCTTGTTAATCTACAAAATCTCTCTGTGATTTTGTACTAAGCCTACAATTCAATTAGGAACATTTTTCCTATTTTGAGTCTCCAAATCTACAGACATGATGTCTGTCTGTTTATTTAGGTCAGAGTCTCCAAACATTTTACACAGGGGACCAGTTCATTGTCCCTCAGACTATTGGAGGGCCAGACTATAAAAAAAAAAAACTATGAACAAATTTCTATGCACACTGCACATATTTTAAAGTAAAAAAAACAAAATGGGAACAAATACAATATTTAAAATAAAGAACAAGTATATTTAAATCAACAAACTGACCAGTATTTCAATGGGAACTATGGGTGCGGATACATCCTGTGCTCCTCTCACTGACCACCAATGAAAGAGGTGCCCCTTCCGGAAGTGCGGTGGAAGCCAGATAAGTGGCCTTAGGGGGCCTCATGCAGCCCACGGAGCCATGGTTTAGGGACCCCTGATTTAGGTCTTCTTTAATTTCTTTCATTAGCATTGGTAATATCAACGTAAGGATCTTGTACATTTTTGTGAGATTTAAAATTTAGTATTTTATCTGAAATTATTGTAAACAGTGTAGTGTTTTTAAATTTCAGTTTCCACATATTCCTTATTTGTGTCTAGTTACTTTTAAACAAAGTTTTGGCCAAACAAAACACAATTGTGGACCAAATTTCTTTTGGAATCTACACATTTGCAAACTTAGCTATAGGCAATGGAATCAATATAAAGGGGTGAAAATATTATGCTGTTTAATGGAGATAAATATCTATAAGAACAGGAACTGGACTTAGGTAGTTTCTCAGTACCAAAGTCAAAGTATTGGGTTCATGGTAAAATTATTATCCCAGCAAAGCTATATAACTAAGCTATATAACTGTTAAGCCATATAACTAAGACTGAAGGCAGAAACAGTGTGGAATAAATGTACTCTGAATAATAGACAAGGATGCCACATGCAGTTGGGTTATTAATACTCTGCTTCTGTTAATTAGACTTGGCTCAGAAATTTGTAGTGAATAAGTCTCTCTATATTAATGGAGCCTTAATACCTGCAATGATATGAGAGTAGGGAGGAAGGCTGGTAGACTGCTCTGATTTCTCAATAAAGGGAGAAACAAAATCTTATTATTTTCCCCACCATTCCACTTTCCTACAAGTAACAAACTCTAAATGACTCAAATATTTGCTTATGAGAAACAGAAAAGAGTTTTTTTCTCATAGCCTAATATTATTCCATCATATGTATGACATCTTTTTTTATCTGCTTATCTATTGATAAACACATTGTTTCCATATCTTAGCTCTTGTGAATAATGCTGCAATTGAACATGAGAGGAAAGATATTTCTTCAAGATCCTGTTTTCACTTCCTTTGAAGATATAGCAAAATAAGTGTAGGGCTTTAATATGCTGCACAGTTACTGTAGTTAATAATACCATGATACATACTTGAGAGTTTCTAGGAGAGGACATCTTAGAGGTTGTCATTGCAATAAATAATTATGTGACATGATGAAAGTGTTATCTAAAACTAAAGTGGTAATTGTTTTTCAGAACAATCAATACTTTGTACACCTCAAACTTACACCATTTTATATATGAGTTATATCTCAAAAAATCTGAAAAACTAAAACAAAACATGAGAAATTAGTCAATTTAGAGACGATATGTGTCTAATGGTAGATTGAAAGCATGGTCATAGTATTTCATAGATCCTACTAAGAGATGTAGTCTGTTTCTCTATACCTTGACACTGTGCTGGCCTTGTGGCCAACAGAATGTTGAAGAAAAAATTGGGGGGGCTTTCCAGAGCATGGGTCTTGAGATATATTGAATTTGCTAATCTTTCTCCTTTGGAATGCTACCCTAAGACTGTCATATAAAGACACTTGATCTAATCTATTCAAATTCTGCCACATAGAGCAGAACCATGGAGCCCCAGATGACAGTCCCATGAACTGCTGGACATATGATAAAGGACATTTGGACCTCCCTGCCCACTGAATGACTTCAGGCAATATTTTTAGAGTGTGATATCCTCCCAACCCATGGAACTGTAATAAATAATAAATCATTGTTTTAAACTAGTAAGTTTATGGGGTAATTCAGCAACTAACATCTGATTTATGTTTCTTCTTATTTGGAAATTCAGAGAGAAGTTTCAAATATACTTGAAAATTTTGAAGAATAAGGTTTGGGGTGGCAACTAAAAATTATAATGTTTAAATTTTTTAGCTATATGATTCTTTAACTTTGTAATATTTCTTTTGCAACCCTGCAATCTTGAAAATTGAACAGTTAGTTATATGATGTCAAAAAATAGAGCAGAGGGACATTTTTATTTTTTATAAATAACATAGTAGTCCTACTCAGCAAACCAGCTATTCTTAATATTGCAATGTTACAACCCACAAAATGAAGGGTAATAAAATATTTGTATTTTAATAACAGTTCTCATAGTCATACTAGAAAATGAAATAAAATCACTTTAGTCACTACATTAATATTTATTCTCAGTGTGGAAATTTTAGCACTTAAATGATTGGGACTTCAATACATTATAAACACAGAAACATCCCATATTGGTATCATCGGACATTGTACACTTAGCAGTTTTGTATGCTATCATTTTTGACAAATTATGAAGCCCATAAAATTAAGTTTGTTAAGAGAAAACTAATAAAATTCATCATTTTTTCCTTTACTATGAATATGGACATAGATGGATATATAATCAGATTTACATTTATTAAATTAACTGAGGGGATTTAAAAAATCAAAAGTAATGTAAACTTATTTTAAAATTTACTATCATATTAGGCTTATAAATAATTTGTGATAAGCATTGATTTATGACAAAAAGTAAAACACAGCTCAGCAATTAAGTATTTCTTTTCCCTTTGCTCTTATTTTGCCCAGTGGGTATAAGAAATTTCTCTTCTGTTTTCATTCAGTTAAATTTTAAAGCAAATTCAAGTTCCTTTCAGACTCTCAAACTCATTATACTGTCATACCTGTACTTAAGTGTTGAGTCAGAAAGAGAAAGACTTACTGCTGAGTTTGGAATATAACATTGCTATTTTTATTATCATCTCAGGATTTTTAACTCATGATGGGTTCTGATATGGAACAGGAAAAATAATGTAACAATAAAAATTACTGCTATCGTGTTTCCCTGAAAATAAAAGTGTCTTATATTAATTTTTGCTCCTAAAGATGTGCTAGGTCTTATTTTTAGGGGATGTCTTATTTTTCCTTGAACAAGAATTCACATTTATTGTTGAACAAAAAATCAACACTTATTAATATACTGTAGTCATGTCATCACAAACATCAGCATAACCAGCCAAACTCTGAATTCCATCTAGAATTTCTTGTGACTCTATTTCCATGTACAACAATCTACCCTGTTTCCCCGAAAATAAGACAGTGTCTTATATTAATTTTTGCTCCTAAAGATGCACTAGGTCTTATTTTTAGGGGATGTCTTATTTTCAGGGAAACGGTATAGAAACGCAGAGTACTGGACTAGCCCTTGGGAGTATTTAGACATCATATGTATCCTGACTTGTCTTTTCAGCTTGTTGTTTTCATTGTGGGTAGAAAATAAAACCCCACCATCTCTGCTTGCATTCACATATTTGCTAATTGGTTAAGTCATCGCAAAGCAGACTCTGCTGTTATTTTAAGATGCTAAAACAATATAAGCTACCTTAAAGGCTCTGTGACAGAAAGTTTCGCCTGCAGGTGACCAAAAATAATCAGGCTGACAAAATGTAGCAAATGACAGTTAAAATTTAGGTTGCAAAACCAATAACTCTCTTTTGATAAGAAAAAAAAAATGTCAAAATCAGATTTATTACCTATTTCTCTGTGCTTGGTAATAATAATGCTTTTCCCTCACTTAAAATATTCTATCAGAAGCATCCATTGGACTTCGAACTTTGTCATTGTAATAAAAATACTTGGAGTTATTAAAGGTAAATATTTACAAAACAGAATCTGAAAACAATATTTATTTTCTATCACAAAACACTTTAGTGAAAAATGCTGGTTGCATTTATAAGCTAAAATGGATAAAATGACATTATTTTCAGAAGTTATTTTACTGGCCAAGGGTCACAAACAAGATATGATGATGATTGAATGAGAAAATGTAACACCGAATAGATAATTAAAGATAAGTATTACAGTGATTTTTTATCACTCTCCTAAATCATATTAAACAACAAACTTCAAGTCTTACTATTTGATCATATCATTTTCTTCCCACTCAAGAGTTCTAAAGTGTAGGAATCTTAGATGGCTCTTCCAACAGAGATACTAGCTTTCTTTTTTTTAATGTAAAATACCTAGGGATTACCATACTTGTTAGATTAGAATGAAATGAAGAAAATACCTATACTGTCATTTGAGTTTTCAAAATAATTCCACACACAAAAGAACAAAGCCTAATTATTTTTAACACTAAAATATAGACATATCGTGAATTTCTATTTTTATACATTAAATTATATTTCATATATTTGATTCGACTTTCCTATATTAATGTACTTTACCATTTTTTTATCACATGATGATAAATTAGTATTATGGTAACAAGTAGTAGTACTTTTAAAATAAAAATAGAGTGAAAGTAAAAGATAAATAACAATTCTCAGTCTAACAAAAGCTTTTCTATGGAATTTTATACAAGATATGAATACTGTGAGTAATACCACAAATATTACTGGATCTATTATCAGACATCCCGTTAGCTTCTTTATATATAGGGAGCCACTACGTTCCAGTTACGGAATTGTAACCTGCTGGATGTTACTGCAGAGTGTCTATCCCCTCTCTTGGCTCTCCCTTCCAGTGCAGAAAATCTCAGTCCAGTTGATATACTCAGGTTCCTTTTTATGATGGGAAGGCTGGAAACTTTGGGAAGCTTATCAGCAGGGCAGGCACACTCACTTCAGCTTCCCTACTTTGTTTCTCACGGGAGCAAGCTGCCTGCAAAGATCACAAGTTCTCTTCCTTCCATGCTGTTTCCTACACAGAGTGACTCTCCCTGGCCTAGTGTTGTTGGGGCCTGATGGTTCAACCCGACTCATTCTGGGCATTGAGCTTGGTCCAACTGACTCTTACACTCAGCTGCATCTTCTAACTTGGCTTCACGAGGACTTATAGTTGTTATTTCATTCAAAATGCTTTCTTTTTTGTTTTGTATCACAATGTTTTCAGAATTCAGTTGTCAGATTGGTGGGGTGATGTTTGTTGAAGACTCTGATGGCCAAATGGTAGAAACTTTATTTCAAGTATAGAAATTCAGTGTCATTTGGAGAATTAGATGAGGGGAGGACACCGGGACTTCTCCGATGGGCCCAATAAAGAACAGTATATTGCTTACATTTTGATCAAGACCATGTGACTTATTCTTTAGTTTTCATCTCAAAAACCAGACATAATTTTGACTTTGTGGTCTTTAAAGTTATAATAAGGAAACTGCTTATTGTAACATCACCACAAATGGCACAAGTATGATACCATTGTTCCAGTGAGATGTACAGGTGGGATCCCCGGCTCTGGTTGAAATGTATCTCCTTTATGAATCTGGCAGTTCGATTAAAATCATATGAGTCTCTCAAGAAGAAATGTATTTCTAGGAAAAGGTATATACAGTAGTCTTTCTTTTGTATCTATGAGTATGGCTTTAACTGTCACATGCGATTTGAAAAGCCATATTTTGAAGCCATAATTTTATACTGCCACTGTAAACTTCATAGGCAGGTGCCACTACAAGACCATGGGTGTGTTGTTTAGAATACCATGGGAACAAAGGGACTACTCCTGCACTTATGGAGGAATGTGAAGGAACTTCTAGGCCAAGAGGTGCCAGTCTCTGCATCCGAGACCAGAGGAGACCATCTCCTCAGAAGTCCTGTGTGACATCGTAATCTAAGAGACTGAAGATAGAAAACATGATTTAGTAGCAGCACCAAAGGAATTGGTTCTCTTTGTACCTGGTTATAGATAAAACAAAGTTAAAGTTATCACAATTGCATAAATTGCTTATTAAGGTAAAATGTACAGATATTAAATGTATAATTCAGATATTAAATATATAGTTCATTGAGGTTTGACCAATGTGTACAGGTGTAATCAACATAATCAAAATATGAGATACTTCCCCTACTCCAGGAGAGGACACACATTTGCCATTTCTGTCATTTTCTACCCTCCTCAGAATCTACTATTCTGATAGCTATACTTCTAAATTATTTTTATCTGTTCTTCACTTGGTATTTGCTTTTGATCTTTTTCCTCAATATATACGTTTTCTAGATTCTTTCGTATTGTTACGCGCTTAGGCAGTTTAATCGTTTTCTGTTTCAAATGAGTTTCACTCATTTATATACAATTAAATTTACCAATTTTAATTGTACCATTAAATTAATTTCAAAAATATGTATAGTCATCCAACCACCACATACATAACTATGGTAACTTTTTTCCTATAACAGGTAGTGAAATAAAACTTAGTTCATGATGATGCCAAATTATCCATGAAAACTGATACAATAGAGCAATTTCATAAACTATAAACAAAAATTGAGTATTATTCTTATGAGTGATAAGTATAAACTGGTAATTTGATTATATTCAAATTTTTTAATAAAAATGTTCAAACAAAACACAACAAAGTTATGCAAATAGCAGTTTTTTCTTTTATTTTTAAATTCCAACATGAAAGCTCTAAAACAATTTTGGACAGGAAAGAAATATTATAAAAAATTACACTGAGATCTATATATTTGGAGATAAGAGAAGAGATATGGGAATCAAGTGTTTGAAAGCAACAGCAATAAAAAATAGGTCAGACAGCCAAAAAATAATGGTATCAGAATCAGTTTAGAAGGCCCAAGTTGATCATGAGTAATTTTGTGTTTGTGTTTGTTTTATGGTGTCTGTGCATAGAACATTTAGATTGTGTTTAAGAAACCAGTATGAACAGTTAATATATGATAGGGGACCCATTATAATAAATGTTTTTTAATTACTTCAAATTGCTATGTGGAATATGCATTTTCCCTCAGCTTTTATTTCAAAAGTTTAGAGAACTATTGAAAATAATCTTCTATAAATTCAAAACTAGGAAATGAACATATATTCTATGCAAACTTTGTATAAATTACTCTTTAGTTTTTATATGACACATGAGTGTTTGGAATATGCACTCATGATATTTAGTGACAAGTCATGATCAGACATCATTAATATTTACTTATTTTTTTAATAGTAATATGCTAGAAGTGAAAATGGCTGAGAAACTTACATGGAAAAGTAGAAACTAACATGGATAAATATGGTACTGATGAGCCATATAGAAATAGATCTTGGCATTGTATTTATTGTGGTTTTTAAGAATGGTATACAAGTTTTATAAATAGTCTAAAGGTGTTAAAATATTTTTGAAAAATTGCTGAAAATCATTAGTGAAACCAGTGTATCAACAGATAGTGAAGACAGAAATAGTGAACAAAAACAGTAGAACCCCACCCCCCAGCTGACCTTCTCTTAAGTAAGCTTTGATCACAATTGGATGAGTAAGAGTTTACTGCCCTGACATGAATCAATTTAGTAATTCCTTGTTACCCACCCACAGGAAAGGGTCTCACAGAAACTACCTCGATGTGAAATTGTCACATACTGCAAGCTAATAAACTTTCACATATGGTTGGCTTTTTAATAACCACAAAGACAATGCGACATAAAAAAGGAAGGAGGAGAGAAAGGAGAAAGGGAAAGAAAAGAGAAAGAAGAGGAGTAGAAAGAGAGGAGAGAATGAAAACCTCTTAAGGTATTTTGCCTAAATGCCCTTGACATCAGCAAACCTCCATTTTTTAACTTACTGTTTCCAGGCCCAATTGCACTATTTTTATAACTTTATTTCTGGACTAATTTAGCAGAAAAGCAGAGGTGGCAGAGGATTCAGTCAGGAGGGTAATTCTCCAGGGCATATCTGCCACTATTTTCTTTTTCCGATACATCTTATTTTAAACTGTAGCAGCAATAAGAATTGAAGTCCTATTTAGCAAAATAAAAGTTCTTTTAATATGTTTCTCTGCCACCGTGTTCACTCCAACACCAGCATATAATCACTGGGGCCCAGGTGACTACACAGTGGTGATCAAGAAGCAAGCCTAACCTCTTTATCCTGGTTTTCAGGTAAAAGGAATTAAAACTCAGGTGAAGCTAACACTAAAATGTTTTTAATACAAATCAATTCTATCTCCCAGAACTCTGCTATAGCCAAAGATCAATAAAGGAGAGCAAGAAGAGATATATTTCAACCCATGTTTTATTTGTTTCCTTTGTTGTTTTGGTGGGGAAATAGAATTAAAAACAAAATCTTCTCCCAACTCAGATCCTTGCCACAAATGTAGTAATGAAAGAAAACACTCTTATTATTGAATAAACATTAAACCAGCTTGTGATGTATGAAACAGGCCAATCCCCTAAGAGATTGTGAATAATCTTACCCTTTTATATAGCCAGGCAGATACAATCTGTTACATACAGGTTCTCAAGACAAATAAAACTAATCTTCAAGTAAGAGAATTAACAGTACCATTTGTCATATGTAGTTCATCTTAGACTCTCCTGGTAATTATAGTGGCCAATATGTTAGCTAATTGGCTTAATACAGAAGAACAACAAACCTCTCATATATTTTATGACAGGAGATAATTTTGCACAGATTCTGAAAGATAGGGTTGCTGTCTTTCTCAATATTTACATTTCAAAGAGATGTGTCCCAGGTCAGAGGAAGACATGCTGGGTCTTAAAACTGACAGTCCTATCTAGCTTCAAATAAATTTATATATACAGGTATTTCAAAAGGGGAAAGTACTTACCATAATAAATATTCTAATGTAAATTCTCTAAGGAAAGTGAGAGAAGTCTCTTCCCTTATTTTCATTCAGGAGAATTAACAATGAATGCATTTTATTAAATTTATTGAGGTAATACTGGTTAATAACATTATATAAATTTCAGGTGTACAGTTTTGTAACATGACTTCGGTGAACTTTGTTGTGTGCTCACCGCCCAAAGTTTACTCTCCTTCAGTCAACCACCTATTTGATTATTTTTACCCTCTTAGTCCTTCCCCATGACCCTATTTTCTGGTAACCACAATTTTGTTGTTTGTATCTATGAGTTCAATACTTTTGTTTGTATGCATGTTTTGTTTATTTATTTATTTTTGTTTTATATCTCACATGTGAGTAAAATCTGTCTGCTATGGTTCTTGTTCTTAACCACCTAACATTTCACTTGGCATAATACTCTCAAAAATCAGCCATATTGTCACATATAGCAGTATTTAATTGTTTTTTATGGCTGCATAGTATTCTATTGTATGTATGAACCACATCTACTTTACCCATTCATCCATTGTAATACACGTAGATTGTTTTCATGATTTGGTTATTGTAAATAATGCTACAATAAATTTAGAGGTACATATATCTTTACAAATAATGTTTATAATTTTTTAGGTAAATACCATGAAGAGGGATTGCTGGGTCATATGGAGGCTTTTTTCTTCATTTTGTTAGTAAATGCTATACTCTTTTCCTTAGTGGCTTCACCAGTTTACATTCCCAACAGTAGTGTGCGAGAGCTCCCTTTCCTTCATTGACTCCCTCTCACACTTGTTCCTTGTCTTACTGATAATAGCCATTCTGACAAGTGTGGGTGGTATTTTATTGTGGTTTAGATTTGTATTTTCCTCTAACTAGGGATGTTAAACATTTTTTGTTGTTGTTAATCTCTTGGCCATCTTTATGTCTTTCTTGGAATAGTATTCATTCAGATCCTCTGCTTATTTCTTTTTATTGGGTTGTTTATATCTTTGTTGTTGAGCTGTGTGAACTATACTTTTCTTTGTATAGTTTGGATATCAGCTTCTTATCTGAGTGATCATTTGTAAATATCTCCTTGCTTTTATTGGCACCTTTTCCCATGTAGAAGATTTTTAGTTTGATGTAACCCCATTCATTTATTTTGCTTTTACTTACCATAACTTTGGGGTCAAGTTCACAAAAAACCCTTTGAGAATAAAGTCTATGAGCTTAAAAAATATATTTATCATTACACATTCGAGTTATTTATTAACTAATTATGTATTCAGCAAAGGAATACTAGTATTTTATGGGTTAAAATTACCAACTTTCATCAATTTCACCATTGTAACTTATTTTTAAAGAAACAATAAAAATTATTTTTAAAAAACAAAAACAAAATAGAGGATAAATATCTCAGGCCAAAATGATTTAAAGTAATTAAATTAAATTAAGCATAAAGTTATTTTTGACACCTGTATTTCATAAAGTATTAAGTATTTCAGGTTAAACAAAGTTTTAGTTTCACATAAAGTCAAGTGCTTCATAGAGAAAGAAAAAAACCCAGAAGCAAATATATTTTAGTTTGTAATAGAGATTAGGTCATTGAGATGGTACTATGACTAACCAGGTATTAATATAAACCAATTAATTTTGTCTAACCAACAGAATAGAAGCAATGGCTATACTGAAGGTGTTTTCTAAAGCGGGGAAGTGGAAGGAGGGGAATAGAGACAGACATACAGTGACAGAAAATGATTTGACTCTGGGTGATGGGCACACAACACAATCAACAGTTCAAATGCTATAGAAATGTCCACCTGAAACCTATGTATTCTTATTGATCAATGTCACCTCACTAAATTTAATTTTCTAAATAAAATTAATATATATATATGTAATGTTATAATTCTAAATTTATTAGAATCTGTATATAAATTTAAGTGTAAAATTCTAACTAAATCCCTAAACCATTAAAAGTTAAATTATTAAATAACAGCATAAGAATATATTTTCTGTTTAACAGTATTGCTCAACTAGAGACAATCCCCTCCACCACCAGGAGGACATTTAGCAAAGCCTTGAAGATGTCTGGCTATCACAATAAATGACAGGGGCTACAGGCATCCAGTGGGTAGAAACTAAGGATGGTGCTAAACATCCCAAAATGGACCATGAAGCCTTCCACACAAAGAATTACCTAGTGAAAAAGTTAACAGTGCTGAGGTTAAGAAAACCTGATGAATTATGGATAATTTTGTGACAGTAATTAGTAAAATTCTACTTTTCTTCCACACTGAGATATCTAATATGGTACTGATTATGGTTCCTAACTTGAAGCTAATGTTGATATTGATGTGTACTGAAATATAAATTATAAAGTATGAATAGATCATTATTCTAACCTGTACAAAACTTAACAATTTTCTTCTATTATTGAATAAGCTGGAATAAAATATCTGAAGCTGACAAGATGATAAGCAACATATGTAGTGCAGAGGTAAAAGCTATTCCAAAAGTCTTCTTTCTTGACAATTTATTGTGAAATGATTTAGTATCATAAAAAGAAAAACATCTCAACAAAGTGGAAGGGTTACCTGCACTTGAGCAGACTAAATATGACATGGACAGTGTTTCACATTTCTAACCAACCAATATGTGCAAACTATGTTACAGTAATAGTTCCATTAACCATTGATATTAAAGGAAGTAAAAAAAAGATCTTTGGCCACAGAAAATTACATACTTTGAAAATGTAAAATTAAAAACAACTAATGTTTAAAAGACTTGAATGTGAAACATGCCTTAAAGAATTATCTGAAAAAAAATATCTGGGAGACAGTTAAGTTGAATTTTATCCGATGAAAATTTATGTTATATGAGAACAGACATTTCTTATCAATTCAAACATTTATCAAAATTTGTTTTTAAATGTGAATTAAGTATGTTAGTTATATTACACAAATTAATGTACAAAATAGAAAATTCATTAACAGTAACAGAGTAGAATTTATATACTCTGTTAATGTACACTTAAGATGCTGTAAGTTTATTGTTTGAGGAGTAACAGTATGGATTTCTGATAATAATAATCCTTCCCTAGTCATATATAGAAGATATTTAAAATCCTCCCTCCTCATATAATATTTTTCACTTCTGCTTAAAACATAATTTTATCAAAGTAGGTAAGGCTATTCACAAAATTACTTTAGGGCAAGGACCAGAAAATCCCATTGCCGTGATTACATTGTTTCAAAAGCCATTATACTTTGCAACACATCTCTGAAACAATTTCACTATGATTGTATGGTATCAAAAGCTATATCTTTATTCACCAAATAATGGATTTTTTTTTAACTTTCTTGGCACCAGACAGAAGCATCTTCACTTTGATTATACTTGAAATGTCTAAAAATCAGCTTTCCTTGCAGACAAGTTTTTCTTTGTATTTGTCATTTCCAGGATCACTGCTATTTACAAACCTCTTATAAAGCCCTATTCTGAATATATAAACAGAAATTCTCGGTATAAGAGAGACTTCCAATTCATGATAGATGAAACAAAAATAAAAACCCTTTGTGATACACCTCAAGTTTTTGTTCTTACTATATTCAGAATTTTTAAAAAACCTGCAGAAAAAAGGAAAATTAATTTAAAATTATGAAAAGGAAAATAGTCTAGGGACTTTCCTTGCAATAGTTGGGCAAAACGTTGTGTTAGTATCTCATTGTGAAAAGACACATTGAAGGAAATTTAAGCTAACCATGTCTTTCTATAACACACAAGTCCAAATCCCTGTTATAATGACCCTTAAAGAAAGATCTATACTCCCTCTTTCATTTTAACAGAGACTCCCTATGATTGAGTCCCTAGCAATTCTGATTCCTTTGGATGAAATTAGAAAGAAAAATGGTGAGAGTTTCTTTCAATCCAAACTTTAAAAAATGTTAAATTATATATATATATTATATTATATTTTTCTTAAGTGAGAGGTGGGGAACCAGAGAGACAGACTCTCGTAAGCACCCCAACCAGGATCCACCCATCAAAACCCTTACTGGGGATGTTCTGCCCCTGTGGGGTGTTGCTCCATTGCTTGGCAACTGAGCTGTTTTAACACCTGAGGCAAAGCCACAGAGCCATCCTCAGCACCTGGGGCCAACTGGCTCCAATAGAGCCATGGCTGTGGGATTGGAAGAGAGAGATAGAAAGAAAGAGGGGAGAAGGAGAAGGGTGGAGAAGCAAATGGTTGCTTCTCCTGTGTGCCCTGACTGGGAATCGAACCTGGGACATCCACATGCCGGGATGATGCTCTACCACTGAGCCACTGGCCAGGACCATAAATTTCTAAAGAAGAATAATTTGATTGTTTTCCCAGCAACAGTAAACAATAATTATACACACATGTATAATTTTCTACTTATTAGAGGGGATAGAGACAAAATTAAGTTCTGTTTATTATGATATAGGCTTTTAAATATATTTTAACATTAATCAAGCTGCCAGCATTATTTCAAATGACTTCTATTTTCAGGCTTATTATAATTTTCAATCTGTATTTCTCTCCATTATTATGTTTTGTACTTTCTTAATTAAATTTTTTTATGTATTCATCTAAATCATATCCTTTGTTTTACTATTTTATGCACTATGTACCAATTAGCTAATCAAGTAAAAGTACTCAAGACTTTATTAGATTTATTTATTTCACTCACTAACTCTGAACTTATATAGTTACAAATAAAACATTTCATTTTCATCATAAACATTTCTCTCAAATACAATAGTAATGTATTCTACCCTTTATTACATAATTAAGATACTAGCTTCTCATTAAAATATAATTTATTACTAAGTGCATATGTGAATGTTGTTTTATTTATGTAATATATATATATAAAAGACTTCATTCCTTACCACTGTCACCAACTCCTTTCTTCCAAACAACCACTACAACTACAACAACAATCACAAAATGTACTAGAGTTTATTTGGAAGTTATAGAAACCTAAGGTATTTGTTTCCATACATTTATATGGATAAAATATTGAGTTAACATTTTGACTTTGCTTTTCCACCAGCTGTGAGCAAACTTCTACTTTCTATGAACCTGATTTATTTAATTTATACAATTGAAGGAATAGTGTCTATGATAGATACAGTACATAGTTATGGTGAAGATCAGATATGATCAAACAGTTTTAGATTATGGTAAATTGCAAGACATATAAAATGACTACTTGATATTTTTATAAAGTGAACAAAAACACAGTATAAAATTATTAAATCTGTTCATATAAAGTAGCTATGTTCATGGTCAGTTATTTTTTATTTTTATTTATTTTTTTGACAGAGACAGAGAGAGAGTCAAAGAGAGGGACAGATAGGGACAGGCAGACAAATAGGAAGGGTGAAAGGTGAGAAGGACCAATTCGTTGCAGGTCCTTAGTTGTTCAGTGATTGCTTCCTCTTATGTGCCTTGACGAGGGGGAGAGAGCAGAGTGAGTAACCCCTTGCTCAAGCCAGTGACCTTGGGCTCAAGGCAGAAACCATGGGGTCAAGTCTATGATCCCATGCTCAAGCCATTGACCCCTCGCTCAAGCTGGTGAGCCTGTGCGCAAGCCGAATAAGCCCATGCTCAAGCCGGTGATGTCAGGGTTTCAAACCTGGGTCTACCGCATCCCAGTCCGACGCTCTATCCACTGTGCCACCTCCTGGTCAGGTAGGACCACTAATTTTTAAAATTCTGTGTCAACATTCTCATCCTCCAAAGAGAATTGCTTATATTACTTCTCCATCAAAATGTATAATGTATAACAAGAATTACAAGCTATTTAAAAAAGATTGTTATTCTCTGTGGAGTTGGCATGTTAAACATTTAATATAAATAGAAGGTAGCTGTGATAGGTAGAATAATGGTCTCCTAAAGATGCCCACAGCCTAATCTTCATAGTCTGTAAATATGTTACATTTAATGGCAAAGAAGACTTTAAAAATTTAATTAAGATTAAGGATGTTGAGTTGAGGAGATTATCCTGGATAATTCCTGTGGTCCCAGATTAATCACATATATCCTTAAAAGTAGAAGAAGGCAAAACACTGAATCTGAAAGATAACAGAAGAGATATAAGGTGTTCAAAGGACTTGCCCACACTTGTTGGCCTTGAGGATGAAGGAAGGAAGAATGATGGCTGCCTCTACAAAGTAGGAAAGACCCTCAGAAGGCTGCCTACAAGAAAATGGAGACTCCGTTCCTGCAACTGGAAATAACTGAATTCTGCCAACAACCTGGATGATCAAGGTCACTGATCCTCCTCTAAAGACTCCAGAAAGGAATGCTGTCCTCCAACACCTTAATTTTAACCTGGGGAGAGCCTTATTGGACTTCTCACCTAGTGGTGTTGTTTAAGCAACTAATTTGTGGTGATTTGTTATGGCAACAATTAGAAAGTAATACATTGACATGTTGATATGACAATAAGAATAATTCATCAAAAGTTTGATAAAATATGTCTTGACAAAGACAATTCCATACTGATCTCTTCCCCTCCTCAAACCAAAAGGTACTAACTATTTACAGATGCACCACATATTTCAAGAATTCAATCAGGGATGTCCTCTGGCAAAAATTCCCATAAAATAATTTGCTTAGCTTTCTGTGCATCAGGAGAATGCTATACATAGCACTCTTAGAGAACTTGTGATACTACATTTAAAATATTTTTATATATCTTCTCTTCTATTAATAGTTAACATTGTTTGGGTCATATTATTGTTGTTCTTACTGATGTTTCCTTCCTCTACACCTAGCATAGTGCCTAGCCCAAAAAGAGAATTGATTTATTTCAAAATTAATAAAATGTTTAAATGTCTAGAAAATGTATCTATGTCAACTCATCAACCACAAGTCAATATGCTTTCAAATAGTTATATATCATTTTTATTCAACATGGGATGCAGATGGTTTTTCATATGTTTTTAGGAGGCAGAGTGTAACTGCCATAGTACCTGGGGACTTCTACAGTCTTTCTATTTTTAATATTTTTTTATATTTCAATTACAGTTGATATACAATATTATATTAGTTTTATGTACAACATAGTGATTAGACATTTATATAACTAACAAAGTGATCACCCCAATAGGTCTTGTTCCTATCTGACACCATACATAGTTATTACTAGATTATTGACTACATTCCCTAACTGTACATTACATACTGTGTATTTATAACTGGATATCTTAATCTCTTGTATATGTTAATCTCTTCCCTTTTTTTACCAATCCTCCCAACCACCTCCTATCTGGCAATCATTAGAATGTTCTCAGTACCTATGAGTTTCTGTTTCATTTTGATTTTTTGATTTCACGTATATGTGAAATCATTGGTATTTGTCTTTCTCTGACTTATCTCACTTAGCATTACACCTTCTATATCTATCCATGTTGTTGAAAATGGCACAATTTTTTTTTCATATTACTGAGTGATATTTCATTATATATAAGTACCATCTCTTTACCCATTTTTCTATCCATGAACACTTAGGTTGATTCCATATCTTGGCTATTGTAATGAACACAGAAGTGCATATGTCTTTTTGAATTAGCGTTTTGAGTTTCTTTGGATAAATACCCAGAAGTAAAATAAACTCAGGACAGTGAATAAAAAGCAATCAAAATTCAAATTCTGTAAACATAAAGTATAGTTACCCTGTAGTTTGGGGCTACAGGGTAAAGAATCCTCTTTGAATTCAGGGCTTTATCTAACCTTACTCAACTGAATGTCGATAGATTTATTCATGAGATACATTGAGGAAAAAAATGTTTAAAAATGTTTTCTGGTTTCCTACCTGAAAGGAAAGGTATTGAGCTTCTCTATTTCTATTGCTCAATACTCTTCTGCTCTTCCCTTGCTTCCCTCAAACAAAATGGGTGGATATCTCTCATTTACATATAGTCTTTCATTGATTATTTATACATATATTATTATTCATATTAACCAAGACAACACACACACTCTATGTCAATAATGAAAGAATTTTTATTTAAAAAATAAAATTCAGCCATTAACTAGCAACCAAAAGTGATTTGAGGAAAATCAAGGAATACTCAGAAATACAAGGGCTATCCATAATTGACTTTTTGATAACATTGGCTGAATGAGAATAAATAATGATTAAGGAATTGGATAATATACCCTAGGGCCTTTTCTCCTTGAATATGCTCATTCCTTCCAGAAAATGACTTAGGGACGGGTGGCATGTCTTATTGTGAAACCATGGATTATTTGTTTTGAGATAATATTAATAAAAGTGGGAGTTTTTAAAAATTGTATGTAGTTTGATAAAAAAATGTTTACCCAAATATGTTCACATACTAATCTCTGGAATCTGTGAATATATTTCCTTACATATAAGTAGGAACGCTGCAATGTCATCAAGTTGAATATGTATTATGAGATCTGAAAATTACTCTATTATCTAGGTGGACCTGATGTAATTACAAGGGACCTTATAAGAGACGACAGTAGGTCACAGTAAGGAGAATATTATTTAAGAATGGAAGAAAAGATTAAAATAATATGGTCACAAGCCAAGAAATGCCAGCATCCTTTAGAATCTAAAAGTGGTAAAAATGACTTTTCCCTGGAACCCTCATAGGCAATTCGTCTGGTTGACACCTTGATTTTAATGCTATAAAGCTAATTTCAGAATTCAGACACCTTCAGGATTATAGAAGAATATGTGTTAAGTCACTAAGTCTGTGGTAATTTGTTATAGCAGCAAAAGAAAATAAATAGTGATTTGGGTTATAGTTAATGGTAATAAAGACAGAAATGCTGTTATAACATCTTCATAAATTGTTACAAGGGTCTGAAAAGATAACTGAATATAATAAATCCATTGTGTCTAGGAAGAAATTTAGTGATAATATCACAATTTAGGTATTTCCATGAAGACAGAAGTAGGATACAATGTGGGAACTTATGCTAAAATCATTTAAATTGGTAATAGGCATATTATGTCCTCAAAATTGTACTTTTATGACAAACCAATGAGGAAGCAACAAGATCTAAAGTAGATCAAAGAAATACTCAAAGAAATTTCTAGTTACTGTAAGCAATACACATTGCCTGTCAGGAACACATAAACAATTTAAAACCAAATTGAATCAAGTCCTCTGGTTATTTTACAATAAAAACAACCTCTTCCCTTTAATAAACTATGTTACATTCAAATTTAATGACAGTTTATGTACCTATGTAAACTAGTGACTTAATAAGTAAATTATTATTTGCTAATGGTCTCAACTTTGATGTTAAAGTAATTTTTTTTTTGTAAAGAAACCCAATGTGGTGGCTATATTTTTTTAAAAAAATGTATCATCAAGTAATTATGCCTACTTACATTTTTCTTGCTTAGTCACAACCCATATAGTGAATCTGAGCTGGTTCTACTACTATATTTTAATTAACAAATTTTCTGTAGAAATAATATTTTACCAGTTTCAAGATTTAAAATGCTATCTTTGCTTACATTTTTGTACACTTTAGAATTCCTGAGCAACAATTTAAGACGTCTGACTACCCTGGATAGAAGTTACCATATTGTAAGGAAGCCCAAATAAACTGTGTGAAGATAAATGTAGAAAAAGAGATTGAGATGCCCAGTCAGCCCTCATTTGTTCCAACTGTCTTAACAGTCATCTTGCAGGTAAGTAGAAAACAAACTTAGAGAAAATGGTCAAGCACTTTTACCATGATAGGCCTTTCTATTATCTATTGCTGTATGACACATTACTCTACAACCTAGTGGATTAGTACAACACAAATTTATCTTCTCTTATAATTTAAAGGGTTGTTTGGGCTCAGCTGGGAAGTTTGTACTTCACAACTTACATGTCATTGCTGTCAGATGGTAGCGGTGCAGTGTCATTTGAAAGCCCAGTTGGAGTGGACATTCATAATGAAGATCTGAAATATTCTAAAATCACATCAGATTAGAACACTTAGTATTTCTACTTATTTGGTACATATGTGTATGGTTGTACACTTATTTATTTTAGTGTCTGTATACCAGTGTGATAGCTTTTCTTTTCAGCTTTATTAGATTTCATGTGAAGTAGAAGCCACTTCTTCCTTAATTATATAATTTTAAAATTATATGATTTTTCTTCCTTAATTATATAATTTATATTTAAATATAATATTGAAATAAACAACCGATTCAATCTCACATGCCACCATTGTTAATATTATTGCATCTTATAAAATTACTTGGCTGAAGCTCCCCTAGAATTTCATAACTTTTGCAATTTAAAGTAAATAAAGTTGGTTTAGACCTATTCCTAGTGTCTTTGAAGAGCTGTAATTACCCTAATTATCTGCTCCAGTGCAATGTTAAAACACTTTGAACACTCTACTTTATCTCTGGAGGAATGTACTTGGTTTCTAAGAAGTGGCCATCTGTTTTTTTATTTGAATACTCATTGTAGGTTAAAAATCCACTTGTGTGTTTAATGCTATCAGCATCATCCACACAAACTTTCTATTTCAGGGCCGATATGCGAATCACAGTAGGAGGTATAAAAGCAACAGAAAGACCCAGATTTGATCATCTCCACTCTCTTTATCTAGATAACATAAATACTTTCTTTCTCTTTTTTAAATGGACTTTCAATAATCTTTTATCAGTCCTAGGATTGTCTTTGCAACCATCCTTAATTCCCTTCTGTTCTTTGTTAACGCACATAGTTTTATGAAGGAGTATACAAGTACTGCTATTTGAGAGAAAAAAAGAATGAAAATAAGTGAAATAAATGTCACAGTAACATCATGTTTGGATTAATTTGAAATAATGTAGATAACATTTAAGTTGACTTCAACTTTTTACACAAAATATATCAACCAGAGCTATCAGTTTATATCATTGAGAATTCTGGAAACTTTCAATCCTGATTGCAATTGAATATCAATGACTAGTTAAGATAAAGGGAAATGATTTATTTTGTAAAAAGCTTTATATATTATGGCTTGTAAAGAACTTTTCCCTCTTATGTCACAAGTCTGTTTAAGAATGTAATAAAGGTATTTTATTCTTTCCCCAGATGGAACAATTATGTTCACATATTTTATATTGCATTTAAAAAGTACTGGGCTCCCTGAAATATAGCATCATGTTGACCACCATTCAAACCTGCCTTTTAATAAAAGTGCAGGATTCAGAACAAGTATATCAAGTGCTCGAACTTTTAAGTATAAAACACAACTGTATTTAAAATGGACATATTTCTACTTGCCAAAGCACAGAGGAAATCCAGTGGTATCTTATGAGTATACAATCAAGGGTGATGCCTGTACAAAATCAATTTTCTAAATTTGGGTCCCAGGAACCTAAATTTACTAGAATGAAAAAGGCAACTCTTCTAAAATTGATACTAAAGTTTTAGAATATGAGTGGAATCACTGTTTGCTTTGTGACTGTTTTATTGGTTCATCCATATTGTGTCATGTCATAAGATTTTCGTTATTTTTCTAGAAATGTTGATTAATATTCCATTGTATGTGTATATCACATTTTCTTTACCCATTAATTTGTAAATTAATACTTGGGTTGTTCCTACCTTTTGGATTTTTTGAATAATGCTCTGATAAATATAAGTGTGCAGTGATCTCTTTGAAATTGTGGTTTGACATTTTTAGATATATACCTAGAAATGGGATTTCTGAATCTTATGGCAGTTCTATTTTTAACTTTCTGAGAATGCTTCATAGTATATTCTATAAACTGTTTTTACATTCCCACGAAAGGGCCACATGGATTCCAACTTTTCTGCATCCTCGCCAACACTTATTTTCTGTTGTTTGATAGTGGCCATCCAGATGGGTATATGATGACATTGGGGTTTTGTTGCACATTTCCCCATAATTAGTGATATTGGGCATCTTTATATATACTTATTAGCCAGTTTTATTTGAGTTTTTACCCATGAAAAGTCAGTTAATTTGTTTTGTTGAACTGTAGAACTTCCTTATATAATCAAGATATTAACCCTTTAATAAATATATGGTTTGCAATTATTTTTCTCATTCTGTAAGTGGGCCATTTCACTCTGTTTATTGCTTTTTCAGATGTGAAAAAGTTTTAAAATTTGGTATAGTCCTATTTATATATTTCAATTTTGTTGCCTGTGATTTTGGTATTATGGCTGAGAAATTATCGCCAGGACTAACCACATAAATTTTTCTCCATTTACTTGGAGTTTAATATATTTAATGTTTCATTTAAATTACCAATCCAATCTGAAAGAGTTTTTAAAATTTTATTAGGATGACACAACTCAACATAATTATACAGGTTTCACCTGTCCAATACAACACATCTCTGTATACCATATTGTGTGTTCAGTACTACCCCAAGTCAAGTCTGTGTCCATCACCTTTATGATCTCATACCCTCCTCCACCTCCATTGCTCCCAACAACTACCACATTGTTGTTTGTGTTGCTGAGTATTATTTTGTCCTTTTTTGATCTATTCTTCCACTTCCCTTTCTCTGACTCATCATCCCATAGCCATCAGCCTGCTTTCTGTATATGAGTCTGTCTCTATTTTGCTTGTTAGTTCATTTTGTGCATCTGATTTTAACATATTAGTGAAATCAAATGGTATTTGTCTTTCTCTAACTGGTTTATTTTACTTAACATAATAATCTCCAGGTCCATCCATGCTGTTGCAAAAGGTAAGATTTCCTTCTTTTTTATGACCACAGAGTATTCCACTGTGTAAACGTACCACAGCTTTTGAATCCACTCATTTACTGATGGGCAGTTGGGCTGTTTCCAGATCTTGACTATTGTAAATAACTGCAAAGAACATAGGGATGCATATATTATTTGAAAATAGAATTTCATGCTTCTTAGAATATATTTCCAGAAGTAGGATTGCTGGCTCAAAAGGCAGTTCTATTTTTAATTTTTTGAAATAACCCCATACTAATACCCACAGTGGCTGTACCAATCTCAAGTCTTTCTCTTCTTGAATTTTTTGAAATAGTATGGATAGATGTTATTTCTTTTGAGTGTTTGCTAAAACTCACCCATGAAGATATCTAACCCAGAACTTTTATTTGTTGGAGTTTTTTGAATACAGTTTCAATATCACTGACTGTAATTGATCTATTCAAACTCTGATTCTTTCTGATTCAGTTGTGGAATATTGTATGCTTTTAGGAATTTATCGATTTTATCCAGATTGTCCAATTTGTTGGCATATACTTGTTTGTAATATTTTCTTAAAATCCTTTGTATTTCTTTGGTGTCTATCGTTACCTCTCCACTTAATCTCTGATTTTATTTATCTGGGTCCACTTTCTTTCTTTCTTGATGAATCTGGTTAAAAGTTTATCAGTCGTCTTTATCTTTTCCAAGAACCAGCTCTTGGTTTCATTGATTTTTCTTTCATATTGTTTGTTTTTAGTCTCTATTTCTTCTCTTTATTATTTCCTTCCTTTTACTCACTTTGAACTGTTTATTGTTGTTTTTAAGTTCCTGTAAGTGGAAGGTTATATTGTTCATTTGAGATTTTTTTTGTTTGTTTCATGAGGAAGGCCTGTGATACTGTAAATTTCTTTCTTATGACTAACTGCTTTTGCTATGTTCCAAAGATTTTATATTATTATTCTGTTCTTATTTTCATTTGTTTCAAGGTATCTTTTCATTTATTCATTGATATCATTGTTAACCCATTCATTGTTTAGTAACATATTGTTTAGTCTCTAAGTCTTTGTGTGTTTTTGTTTTATTTCTTGTGATTAATTTTTAGTTTTTACTGTTATGGTCAGAGAATACTGTTATATGATTTCAGTCTTCTTAAATTTATTGAGACTTGTTTTGTGTCCTAATATGTGATCTATCCTAGAAGATGTTCCATGTGCACTTGAAAAAAATGTATATTCTGCTGCTTTGGGGTGAAATGCTCTGAATATATTAATTAAATCCAGCTGATCTAATGTGCCATTTAAGGCTACTGTTTCCTTTTTGATTTTCTTTCTGGATGATCTATCCTGTTAATAGGGTGCTAAAGTTCTCAACTATGACTGTATTGTTGTCTAAGTTAGTTTTTCTATGTGGTGTAAGGCAGAGGTCTGACTCTATTTGTTTCCAAGTGATATCTAGCAGTATTTGCTGAACAGACTTTATTTTATCCATTGTATAGTCTTCTCACCCTTGTTGAAAATCATTTGGTCATGTATTAAAGGTTTTACTTGTGAGCTCTCGGTTTTTTTTTCCATAAATCTATTTTTATAGATCAGTGAAAATAAAAACATTTTAATTACTGTTGCTTTATAGGGTATTTTTAAATCAGGGTGTGTGAGGCCTCCAAGTTAGTTTTTCTTGTTCTGTTGTTTGACTATTCAAGATCCTTTGAAGATGTTTTTTATAATATTTCTGCAAAATATGTCATTGTGATTTTTATAGGGGTTGCATTAAATATATAGATTGCTTTGGGTAGTATGAATATTTTAACAATTAAGTCCAATCTGTGAGCATGAGATATCTTCCATGTATTTGTATCTTCTTTGAATTCTTTTAACTCTTTTACTTTTTAGTATACAAACTTTTACCTCCTTGCTTTATTTTATTCTTAATATTGTAGTTTTTATGTTATGTAAATGAGACTTTAGTTTTCTATTTGGATTGGTCATTGTAAATGTTTAAGAATGAAACTGATTTCTGATGCTACATCCTGCAACTTTGCCCAATTTTTTACTTAATTTTAAGAATGTTTCCATGGAATCTTCTGGGTGTTTTACATGTATAGTCATGTCATCTATTGACAGTAAATTTTAACACTTTATTTTCATTTTATATAATTTTTATTGACTGGTTACTATGGCTAAAACTTCTAGCACTGTGTTGAATAGTAGTGACAAGAGTGGGCATTTCCATCTTTCTCCTGATTATAAGGAAAAGCTTTCAGTCTTTCTCCAATTAATATATTATATGGGTTTTATTATACATTGCTTTTATTATGTTGAGGTATTTTCCTTTGATTCCTACAGTGCTGACTTTTGTAAATAGCTTTTTCTGCATCTGTTTCGATCATCATGTGTTTTTTTGTTCTTTATTTTGTTAATGTGGTATATTAGATTGATTGATTTTTTTTTCTTTCAAACTATCTTTGTATTTAAGTATAAAACTCACCTGGTCACAATGTATACTTATTAAAATTTGTGTTAAAGTCAGGTTTATAGAATTTTGTTTAGGATTTTTGTGTTAATATTCATCAGGAATATTAGTCTATAGTTTTCTTTTCATGTAGTGTCTTTGATTTTGGTATATAGGGTACTGCTGACTTCAAAGAATAAATTTGGGGGTGCCTCTACTTTCAGTTCTTTGGAAGTCTGAGAAGAATTGATGTTAATTTTTTAAAACTGTTTGGTAGAGTTCTTCAATGAAACCAGCAGGTCCTGCATTTTTCTTTCTTAAGACATTTTTAATTACTGTTCAATTCCTTCATTAGTTATAGATCTGTTCAGGTTTCTTTTTATTTCCTCAGGATTCAGCTTGGGTAGACCATGTACTTCTTAAAGTTGGTCCATTTCTTCTATGTTATCCAATTTGTATACAATTGTTCATATTAGTCTCTTGTAATTATTTTTATTGCTGTGACACCAGTTATAATGTTTCACTTCCATTTCTAATTTTAAATATGTGAGTCTTCTGCCTTTAACTGATCTTATCTAAAGATTAACTCTTGAATTTGTTGATTTGTTATTACTTAAATTTTATTATTAAAGATTTTAAGCAATGAAAAAGAAGATAATTCCACAAACTGACAATGACTTAGTAGCATGCAAATACTTCAGGGCAGGGAGACAAGTTTGCTCTTGATGAATTTACATATAATAGCTTCTTATAATGCTTAATTTTAAAATGTATGTATAAATTGGCTTGACATAATAATTTAAAGTGAAATGTAAACATAAGGACAATTTAAACACTGCTATTAATTTATGAGTCAATTCAAGAGTAGTAACTAATAAGACATATTTAAAAAAATCTAATGTCAAAAAATATTATTATTATTAATTCTTTTAGTGAGAGGAGGGGAGGCAGAGAGACAGACTCCACATGCGCCACAACTGGGATCCACCCAACAAGCCACTAGGGAGCAATGCTCTGCCCATCTGGGGCCACTGATCCAATGCTCAGCAACAGAGCCATTTTTTTAATACCTGAGCCAGAAGCCATTGAGCCATTCTCAGTGCCTGAGTTCAACTGACTCAGACCAATTGAGCCATGGGTGCATGGGAAGAGAGAGAAAGGGGAGAGGAGTGGAGAAGCAATGGTTGTTTCTCCTGTGTACCCTGCCTAGGAATCAAACCCAGGACATCCTTATACCAGGTTGACACTCTACCACTGAGCCAACTGGCCAGGGCCAAGAAAAAATCTTTATGAAGCAACAATGAACCTAGGTATAAGTGAAGACCAAGGACTAAAAATCTATTCTTGCTGAATACCATTAAGCAAAGAATTTACAGCATCCATCACATACCTGATTCAAAAACAGCATGGTTTCAAAATTATATGTTTCTTTGCAAATAAAAACTACAATAATAATTATAGAGAAACCATTAGAATGAATCTCAAAATATGTTAACTCTCACAAGGCATTCCTGAGTCCTATCTTCAGACACTTATTTTAATTTTGTTGTTATAAGAATATCTTCTTTGCTTTAATTGGTTTTATCTCTCCATTTTTATATTCTTCATAATCAGCACAGTCTCTTTTTTTGGTGGGGGACAAACTTTTTCCCAGGTATCTCCACCAAGGTCTCAAATCTCACTCTTTCTTCATCTGAAACATCAGGCTTTATTGTTTCATCTTCAGCTTCTGTTTTATTCTTAGCATTCATCTGAAACTAATTTATCAACCTCAGAATTAAATCTTCTGGATGATATATTTTCATAGAGATCTTTATATAATAAGAAACTCTCTTTTTTCAATGAAGCTTTCTCTTAAAGAACTGGCTAGTCCAAGTACCAGTCCTCTTCTCTAATAAGTTTTTTTTCTTCCTATCCTAGTTGTTTCTTTGTTTCTAAGTCCATTTACCTTTGCATGAACTTCATGCGCAGTGGATTCTTGGACAGCTTAGTCTTGCTCTGAGCCAACATGCTGGTGCATGCCTTGCTGCATGCTCTGCCACTTTAATTTGTTGATTTTATCATTTTTTTTTATATTACCTATTTTATTTCTCTCTAGCCTTTATTATGTCCTTCATTCTGCTGACTTGGGTTTAGTTCTTCTTCTAATTTTTTGAGGTATAAGGTTATGTTGTTTATTGAAAACTTTCTTCTCTTTTAATGTAAGCATTAACCACTATATACTTTTCTCTTAGTACTGCTTTCACAGCATTTTATATGTTTTGATATGTTGAGACTAAATCTGGTAGTATATCAATTCAAATAACTTCACAAAAATATACCACTTCACTCTTTATCATTCCACTACATTTCTAAATAAACTTTAACCTAGAGAAAATTTCATACTCAAAGTTTTATCAAATGAATGACTCAACCACCCCATCACTTAAGTGTTAATAAATTATTTTGTGTTACATTCCTGAAGTTTCTGGTGTCCTATAAGTTGTCAAAGATCTAAAGCTTCTTGAGTTTTATTCAGAAATGCTTGTTGTATCATTACTTATTCTTGACAATCAATGTGAACAGTGAGGTCATTCAGTTTCCTAGTATAAAGGTGTCCATAAATAAATGAAAGGCTTTCACTCTCTATTGAAGTTTCTGAAAGTTATACTAAAACAATTTTTTCTATTGTTAAAAAAATAGAATAATGCTATTTCACAGTTTTCTAATAAAAAATAATAAAAACCTCCAAAGAGTTTCATACAGGTATCAGGTTTTGTCCCCTCTGTTTTAATTTTATGTTTATAGACAAGATCTCACTTATTTACTCAAGAATATAGGATCTGAAGTAAACAACTGATTAAAGGTGAAAGTCAATTTTCACTTTATGAACTGTGGGTTGGGAGCTTACTATTTTCTTTGAAGATATAATGAGTAGCCAGTCTTTGAAAATGTATACAGTAAAAAATACCTTTAATCCTTTAACGATATGATTCTTAAGAAAATTAAATATTACTTGGAGTTCTAGCTAAATTTCAATACCTATTAATTATAATTCTGATATTGAAGCTCTGGAAAATATACATTTTAAATAATCATTTCATATATTTTTAATGAAGATATTATTTTGCGGTTAATAAACACTGTTTTAAAGTCTAAGATATCCCTGGCTAGTTGGCTCAGTGGTAGAGCATCGGCCCGGCATGTAGATGTCTTGGGTTCAATTCCCAGTAGGTCACACAGAAGAAGTACCAATCTCCTTCTCCATCCCTCCCACTCTTACTTCTCTCTCTCTCTCCCCTTCCTTCAGCCATGGCTCAATTGGAGTGAGTTGGCCCCAGGAGCTGAGAATGGCTCCATAGCCCCTGCCTCAGGTGCTAAAAAGAGATCAGTTTCTGCCTGACCAGGCAGTGGTGCAGTGGAAACCATTGGACTGGGACGTGGAGGACCCAAGTTGGAAACCCAAGATTGCCAGCTTGAGCAAAAGGTCGCTGGCTTGAACATGGGATCATAGACATGACTCAGTGGTCTTTGGCTTGATCCCAAAGGTTGCTGGCTTGAGCAAGAGGTCACTCACTCTGCTATAGCCCGCCCCCCTATCAAGGCACATATGAGAAAGCAGTCAATGAACAACTAAGGAGCTGCAACAAAGAATTGTTGCTTCTCATCTCTCTCTCTGTCTGTCTGTCCCCACCTGTTTCTCTCTCTGATTCTATCTCTGTCTCTGTCAGAAAAAAAAAAAAATTCAGTTGCTGAGCAATGGATCAGTGCCCCAGGTGAATAGAGCATTGCCCCCTGGTGGGCTTGCCCTGTGAATCCCAGTTGGTCAGGGAACATGCAGAAGTCCATCTCTCTGCTTCCCCTACTCTCACTGAATTAAAAAAAAAATAGTCCAAGATAAAGATTTATCCTAACCAGTAATTGTGTGGGTAGAGTTTTATTCTCTCATAAAAGTGAAGGCAATGTTTCTTTCTAAATTAAAACTAAAAATCAGAACCATATTGAATGATAATTTTAAATTTTAAATTTAGATCTCTAATAAAATGAAACCAATATCCTAGAGTGACGTTCATATATGGGATAGTGAAACTTTTTTTTAAAATAGGAGAATAGATAGAGGAGACCAGGGGAAAAAAAGTCTTAGGATAGAATAGGTTTATTATTATTTTTAAATAAGAAGGCTTAATTATTAGAAAATCAAAGTGTTAGTGAACTGAATTCTGTAGGATTCTTGTCAGAGAGTTTGGCACACAGTGGGTTAAAATTATTAAGAGGGGTTTTAGTTGTTGTCTTCCTTGATCAGATCTGCTAGGTTGAAGAAGGGGGTGGGGATAGGAGGATCACACCTATCATGAAAACCTCACTGTAGGTCTGTGGTTTACAGTGATATAATTAAGAGGAAAGAGAGAAAAAATAGATGGATTCATAATTAGTGTTTCTACCAAAGAGGTTTGTTATTAAAAAACTATGTATAAATTTTATTAGAATGCCATTACGTGTTGGCTACAATTTTCAAATTTTATCACAGAATTTAACCAAGTCTTACCACCCTGAATGTAAAAACTGTTCCAAGATGCAACACAATTACCAAGATCATATTATTACAACAGCTCTTAACTAGTAACTTCTTTCTTAGTCTCTCCCCACCACCTGATCCTTGACTGCCATCCATTCATAAAAGTGCATCTACAATGATTCTGTTAAAAAAAAATACAAGTGAGAGAATATCACTCTTCTAATGAACAACTTTTCGGGACTTCCTGTGATCACTGTATGTAAAGGCCAAGATATTTAAAACTTTTTTTTTATTATTAATTTTTTAGAGAGGAGACACAGAGTGGGAGAGAGAGATAGAGAGAAAGGGGGGAGGAGCTGGAAGCATCAACTCCCATATGTGCCTTGACCAGACCAGTGCAGGGTTTTGAACTGGCAACCTCAGTGTTCCCAGGTCGACGCTTTATCCACTGCACCACCACAGGTCAGGCAAGGCCAAGATATTTAGTCTGCTTTATAGAGCTCTGAGCGGAGTTCCCCTGACCTATGTCTAAACTTCATCTCTACTCTTTTTTTTTTTTCATTCATTTAACTCCAACATTTCTTCCCTCCTTGCTGTCCCAGGAACTTAGCAGGTATGTTCCTTATTTAAATTGTCAGAGCTGTTATCTTACTTTATATCTATACCCATTAAACTCTTTATATCCTTTAGGTCATCATTCAAAAATCACCTTCTTAGTGTGGCTTGTCTTGGCACTCTATCCCAAATTTCAACCATTTGGCATTTCCCATGCCCTTTTCTGATTACTTGTTTTTTCTCTTTAGCACTTATTCTGAATAAATATATTTTAATTATTTATCATATTCATAGTTCTCCCACTAAAAAGTATATTTCATGAGAACAACGTTCTCTGTTTTGTTCTCCAGTATATCCCCCAGCAATTAAAACAGTTCTTGGCCAATAGCATGAACTTAATAAACAATTACTGAGTGATTTAAAGACTTACTAAGTTTTATTGTTTTGAGCTAACAAAACTTGCTTCTCGAATAGTTAGACCAGCAAGAATGATGTTGCCAGAAAATGACTTAACTCCTATAACAAGGTTAAGCATATAGTGATCCCAAAGTTGCTTCATTTGTTCATGATTTACCAATGCCCTCAAACACCCAAAAACTTCCTATTTCTCCATGATGCCATATTGGCTTTATGGTCGCTTCTCTTTCACTTATTCACTTCTTGATCATGATATTGCTGCCTCAACAAAAATGTTCAGGGACTCCAAATGAACTTTCTATTCCTACAGTTTCCTTTTTTAAAAAAAAGTAAGAAAGATTTCTCTCCTTGGCTAGAACATGGTGGTGTGCCCCCCGCCAAAAGCAATCACTGGCAAAGAAATAACATTTCTGCAACAACTGTCTAGTCCATTGATTATTAGTCATGCCCACATTTGAGAATCACATGGAAGTTTACTCAGTTGCAGATTTGTATAACCTAGCTCAAAATAATTGAATCAGATTGTATTCTGCTAGGGCCCAGGTATTATTAATTTTTAGAAGTATCCAGGTGATTATAATTTACAGTCAGGTTTGAAAATCAGTGGTCTATCTCTAGACCAGGATTAGTAAACCTTTTTATACCTACCGCCCACTTTTGTATCTCTGTTAGTAGTAAAATTTTCTAACTACCCACCAGTTCCACAGTAATGATGATTTATAAAGTAGGGAAGGAACTTTACTTTATAAAATTTATAAAGCAGAGTTATAGCAAGTTAAAGCATATAATAATAATTACTTACCAAGTACTTTATGTCAGATTTTCACTAAGTTTGGCAGAATAAATCTTTATAAAACAACTTACTATAGTTAAATCTATCTTTTTTATTTATACTTTGCATACATAGAAATTGCATTAGTTAATTGAATTATTAGTGGGATTCCTGAGGCTGATGCTGGAAAACTACATATTGAATATCCAGTTCAATTTTTGTGAAGAACAAAAAGAAGGTCTCCCTTTCAGAAATATTCAGGTGGTTTCTTTCTTTTGTCATATGATTAACAGCACTAAATCCTGATTTCACAAGATATGAGGTAGGGAAAGGTATCAATAAACTGAATATCATTTTCCATATATTTGGATATAAGACCAGCATTTTTTTATTTTGCCATAGGCTTTCATATCCACCACTATCAAATTTATGTTTACTTTATTCATCATATCTAATTTCTAACAGTTCTTCTTGGCAAGTTGTATCAGCCTCTTCAATATTTGTGTAAAAGAATTTTTCGTCCAGTCACATACCTTCAGTTTCAAAATATCTTCAAACTGTTTTTCCATGTCCAATTTAAGTTTGTTGAGGTGGTTACTGAATCTGTCAATATCCTCTGGAATGACATCATCTTTTATAGATGATAATTGAGGAAACTGATGAAATTCTCTCTTCAATAGATTATGACAAAGTAGTTCAAGTTTGTCAATAAATAATAGCACAATACTTTGGCAACCTATAAGAGTTTTATTAGCTCCTTGAAGCTGCAAGTTGACGTTGTTAAATTTCTTGAAAATATCTGCCAAGTAAAAGGCATCATCCTTTAATGTTTTTAACTGTTGACACAGATTGGTCTCATTATTATTTTCAAAAAATTGTATGACACTATCATATAATGCTACAAATCTAGCCAAAGATGTACCCTTTGACAGCCACCGAACTTCTTTGTGCAAAAGTAACTTAATAAAATCTTCATTATTGTCCTGGCAAAGCTGCTGAAACATTCTATTGTTCTTTGCATTGGATTTGATCTTGTTTATGGCTCGAATTATTATAGTTAATGATGAATGGAGACTTGTACTTAGATGTTTTCCTACAAGATGTTATCTGTGCACCAACAATGAATACATAAAACATTTGGCACTTCCTGCTTCAAATAAGAAACAAATCCACGATAGCGACCTACCGTTGATGGTCTCCATCAGTAGTGCATGCAACCATATTATTCAAAGGAATAATATTTTTTGTAAAGTATGTTCTCACAGTATTAAATATAGATAATCCTTTTGTATCTCTAATGAGATTTATTGTGAATACCATTTCTTCTCGTAATATATTGTTTTCACCAAATAACGTACATATGCCATAATAAAGCATCATTATCTGCAATGGTAGATTTGTCCAATTGCAAGGAAAATGAAGAGTTTTGGAGAATACTTATAAGTTTGTTTTCAACATTAACTGTCATTTCATCAATTCGTTGCTTTGCTGTGCTATCGCTTAGGGGCAACATTTTTAATATTTGAGGTATATCCTGATGCATTACTTACTGTTGAGATAAATTCTTTTATAGAGGGTATTATTACAGTTTCTCCAATATTATAGCTTTTACCACTTTTGCAGTTATCTGTGAAATTTGATAAGTGGCAATTAATCCATCTTTGTTCATTGTATGTTGTTTCTTAAATGATGCAACAATAGTTGAATGATTTTGAAATTTTTTATTATTTCCTGAAAATATTCAATGGGCTTGTCCTTGTCATTTGGATGGTTTGTAGAAAGATGTTCTCCCAATCGACTTGGCTTCATTGCCTTATTGGATAAGGTTTTATGGCACAATAACCACATTGGATGTTGTTTATTTGCAACAGATTCTATGAAACCCATCTTCAGATACTCTGGCGAATAGTCACATGGGTATTTTTTTTTTTTTTTGAGACATGGGCTCACGGTATTTTACAATATTTTGTTTGAAGCTGTAAGCATGTGCTTGCTCTTAGAAATCTAACTATGTACTGACTTTAATTTCGATTACATGACAATTTAGCTTCACTTACATAATGCGAACAAAACTTATGCACTTGAAATCTGTTGCGTGGTTGTGATGTTACAAGTGTCATGGTTGAGCAAGAGTTTGTCGAGATGAGACTAAGTTAGTGCGTATTTGTGGTTGTGCGTTTTATAAAATTTTATGTAGCGGGTGTTGGCCAATGGCATCACTTCTTTGTGATCAGAGCAAAGTAGCTAGACATTGGCTATGTTTGGCAGTCCAAAGGGGGGTTCATAGAATGTTACCCTATTACCCTAAAATCTGGAAATCGAGACGAAAATATGAGTTAATTGGCATCACCATTGTCCGGCAGTTTCTGACATAAAAAGAAGCATCGAACCATGGAGTCCTTTATATACGGGGTAATAAAACAACAAACTGCTACTTTTGGAGCAGCAATAGTGGTCATAAACTGCCCGTCGGATTGGGTGGCGAGTGTGGACCTGGCTGCTCATGGATATGGGCCAGGTGGTCGTGAAAGGGGTCGGTTGCAGCCCACTACAAATGCTCTGTAATAGAGTCTGACCACTGTCCTGATCTTGACTGGTCAACAGTTAGTCGATTATTATGTAATCGCGGTGCCATCTGGTTGCTCTGCTACCACCCTCTATGAAAGCTGGAACACCCACTAGTGGGCAGTAGGGACCACGTTGACTACCACTGCTAGACTAATCCAGTGCTAGACAATCATGGCAGATGGGAAATAAAAATCTAAAAATTATACAGGCTCTGGGAGAATGAGAGGAGTGAAAAATGAAAAAAAAAATGAGAAAAAATGAATGAACAGTCAAGTTGTCTTGCTATGAAGCATTAAATTTTTGTCTTTGTAAAATTTTAGAATAATATTTTTTTACAACAAATAAATTGTAAATTTAGCTTGATCCAAATGAATGCTTCCATTCTATTTATTCACATATATTTACAGATGCTGCAGTGTGCCAAAGGTGTCAGGAAAAGAGGCTTCTGACCTTCAGAAAGTCTTCTGAATAGCTCATGAAGCTCGTGTTTGTTTTTCTCACACAGTGGCTAGCCAGCTCCACTATACTTCAGCACCAGTGATAACCAATTATATTAACTTTTATTATTTACCTACTCTGGGACTGATCTTTTGAAAACCAGGGGAAGTACTTAACCTCTTGCCAGACCTCTCATGGATGAAGGCTTCTTTTAATCTTATTTTCTTTTTTACTAATTTTAAGACTTTATTTTAGAGAGGAGAGAAAGAGAGAGAGAGAAAGGGGTGGGGGACAGGAAGTATCAACTCTCCTGAGTGCCTTGACTAAACAAGCCTGGGGTTTTGAACCTGCGACCTCAGTGTTCCAGGTCAACGCTTTATCCACTGTGCCACCATAGGTCAGGCCTAATCTTATTTTCAACAGGCTTTCTATCACAGAATTTTTTAGCCAGCAGGTTGATTACAAAGGTTCCTCAAGGCAGCTACTCAAAACTGAAAATATAATTATTTCAGGGCAATGCAGATGAATTCTAGTTATAAAATAAGTTAGTGTTCTCATAGTGGTTCTGGGGGAATCATAAGAGGAATATTGTTGTTTTATAATCTGTAGAGACATTACTCTGGTTATTCTTGATACTTCTTTGGAGCATAAAAATTCTCGGTTATAAAAGCAAAGAATTGCACTCAAGAGGTAAAAGTTCGCTAAAATGCATATCAGATCAATGATCATACAAATATTTATTAAATCAATGTCTGAAATTTCCCATTAACATAAGCACGGTTACTTGTCCGTGTTTCTCATTATTTTCAGCATTTAACAGGTCCAAGTAATTGCAAATTTCAACTAGAAGCACTTTCCAAAACATCAGTAATTTATATATTTGGGATTCTTTTCTATTGCAAATAAAAATATTCTATGGAAAATTTTATAGAATAGAGCATATTTTTTAGTTACCTCATTTCTCATCAAGGTGACATTCAAAATTTAAACAGGGGGCTAATTTTAATTTTTTAATGTAAGTTATCTGAGTACAGAAAACCATTCCTTGAATTTTAAAATTATTTCCATGCCATAGAGAAAGAAATTTGCTTCCTGTGAAGGTAAAGTTAAGACTAAGTTACGGTTCACTGTTAGGACCCTCCATGGCCCACAATTTTAAATGTTTCCTTCAATAGTCTTTAGTTATATTTAGTTTTTGCTTTTCGGAAAAATGATGAAGTGAAAGTGGCAAATGAAGGAAGAAAGAAAAGAAGGGAGGGCAGGTTACTGAGGCTTCATGATCTCCCTAGAAATTAAAGAGTATAACTTCCAGCTAAGATACTTACATTCAACTTTCTGAAATATGTGCATATCAGAGGGAAAGGTTGGTGTATCTCCTGATATATAGATATAATATAATGTATAAGATATATATAAATATCTTAGCTATGAAGTTTTTAAAAGTTAAAAGGAGATGTAGAAAGGAATAGCCTTAATAGTAATTTCATTTTAAAATATATAAATTATACACACATAAATGTGTGTGCATATATTTAATTTATATACTATATTTCCACACATTTTTATTGAAATATATGTGTAGAATCATAATTATGTCAGTTACATGCAGATGCCAGTTGTTTTGTTCACACATGAATACAAGATATTTTGGTTATTAAGAAATTCTGGAGGTTATTGACTTTTATAAATTAGGGCAAGACAAGTAAAGTAGGAAGGGATTTTAAATAAAAGCTTAAAGGTTTTTATGAGATCCATGCCCCTCCTGTTCCCAAAGAGGTAAAGGAGTAAGAAGTCCTGGGAAGCAGGGTGTGTCACACCAGAGGTCCATCAGCTCTCACAACACTTTCTATTCCACAAAACATAGGAAAACCAGGAAATCTCATTCCAAAAAATCTAGATGCAATACTAAATTTATTGCTAAGAGTGATGTCAAAGTGTTACTGCTGATGTTTTCTTCTAGGAGTTTTATGGTTACAGGTCTTACACTTAAGTCATTAATCTATTTAGAGTTTATTTTGTAGATGGTATAAAAACAGGTCTGTCTCCATTTTCTTTTTTGCATATATCAGTCCAATTATCCTAAAACCATTATTGAAGAGAATGTCTTTTCCCCATTGTATATTATTGCTTTCTTTTTCATAGATTAGTTGACCATACAGGTTTGGGCTTATTTCTGATCTCTCTCATTTGTTCCATTGCTATACATCAGTGGTTTTCAACCACTGGTCCATGACCCAGTGCTGATTTGCAAAAGTTAAACACCCTAATGTTGTATGAAGATTATAGACCCAATGATTATAGACTCTATAATCTTTATATAACATCAGGGTAGTTAACACTGACCTATGTATCTGTTTTATATATGTTTCTTTTTTTTTTCTTTACAGGGACAGAGAGAGTCAGAGAGATGGATAGACAGGAACAGAGAGAGGTGAGAAGTATCAATCATTAGTTTTTCGTCGCCGTTGTGACACCATAGTTGTTCATTGATTGCTCTCTCAGCAATCCCTTGCTGGAGCCAGCAACCTTGGGTCCAAGCCGGTGAGCCTTCTGCTCAAGCCAGATGGGCCCGCACTCGTGCTAGCAAGCTCGGGGTCTTGAACCTGGGTCTTCCACATCACAGCCTGATGCTCTATCCACTGCACCACCGCCTGGTCAGGCATGTATCTGTTTTTATGCCAGTACCATGCTGTTTTGCTTACTATAATATTTTAGTATAGTTTGATATCAGGTAGTGTGATATTCCCAACTTAGTTTTTCTTGATCATGATTGCTTTGGCAATTTGAGGTCTTTCATGGTCCTATACAAAGTTTAGGATTAGTTGTTCTGCTCCTATAAAATAATGACATTGTTCTTTTGATAGGGATTTCATTGAATTTATAGATTGCTTTGGGTAGTATGGACATTTTACCAATGTTAAATCTTTTTTTGTGTGTGTAATCTAAAAAACAAAATAAATGAACACACACAACTAAAAACTAACTTATAGATACAGAGAAAGAATTGGTAGTTGTGAGATAAAAGATTTGGAAGGATGGGTGGAAAATATAAAAGGGATTGAAAATTACAAATTGCCAGTTTTTAAAGTAGTCATGGGGATGTTAAGTACAGCCTGGGGATATAGTCAATAATATTGTAATAACTATGTATGGTGTCAGCTGAATACTAGACTTATCAGGATAATAACTTTGTATGGCATATAAATGCCTAATTACTATTTTGTACACATGAAATTAATATAATAGTATATGTCAACTCTAATAGAAAACATAAATTTAAAGAGTTAATATTTTTAACAACACGTATCATAATATATCTTTCTTAAAATCAACATTCATTTTTCTTTTATTTCACACATAGAAAACTAGAGTTACTTTACATCAAATAATATTTGGTAGTTTTTCAGCATTATCATGTATGTGTGTGCCAAATGTATGTCAGGGATTAATTTTATTATAGACAACTACTCAGTAATTACTTATATCCATACTAAAGAGAAAAAAATATGGTTACACAGTGACAATATACTTGTGTGTGTGTGTGTGTGTGTATGTGCATGTGTGTGAGAGAGAGAGAGAGAAAGAGAGAAAGCGAGAGCTAGAGAGATTGAGGGAGAGAGACAGGAAGGAAGGGAGATGAGAAGCATCAACTCGTAGTTGTGTCACTAGGTGTTAATTGATTGCTTCTCATACATATCTTGACCAGGAGAA
The DNA here is from genome assembly GCA_037038555.1 of Rhynchonycteris naso. Classification (NCBI taxonomy): domain Eukaryota; kingdom Metazoa; phylum Chordata; class Mammalia; order Chiroptera; family Emballonuridae; genus Rhynchonycteris; species Rhynchonycteris naso. The sequence goes on from CM072998.1 coordinate 265,041,667, forward strand.
TCAAGTAGAACCGGTGACTGCTTGCTCAAGCCAGCAACCTTGGGCTTCAAACCAGTGACCTTTGGGCTCAAGCAGCGACTATAGGATAATTTTGATGATCCCACATTCAAGCCAGTGACCCCATGCTCAAGCTGATGAGCCTGTGCTCAAACCAGCAGCTTTGGGGTTTTAAACCTCAGAACTCAGCATCTGAGGTAGACACTTTATCCACTAGGCTACCACTGGTAAGGCTGACAACGCATTTTTAAAAGATTATTATAATAGCCAATCAACTATAAAATTTTGCCTCATTATGTAATATTTTATCCTTCTATATTTTTTCAATCAAAAATTCATTCACTTTTGAGTGACTTAAATGATCAATCACATTTCCTAAAGGCCCTGAAATTTTTACAATAACATAAAAACCAATCATGTTCTTAGCTTAGTCATTAACTCCTTTCATTTTCCAAATTGTTGCTTTAAGAGACACATTTGCTGAAGACACATTTTAGTACAGCATGAGTAATTCTGTTTCATATAATTCATGTCAAAGGTTTATTTAAAAGTATGGGCACACATGTGACTCCATTTTATTTAAATCAGCCTCTTTCAGCCTCTGTTCTTTCGGGGGGGAAAAATGTCATTTTAAGCTCTCATTCCTCTACTGTGTTCTCTTATTAACAAGATGGTAAGAATCACCAGCAAGAAACCAGTGGTATTGGTGGTGGGTGCAGGAGTGGCATTTAAAAATAAAAATTGGAGGATTTTCTTTACTCTCCAATTAAATATTTGTAGGTTTCATAAACTCGGATGTTTGTTTTCATCAATTAATTGTAAATTACTTAAAATTGCACAGTGAAACCTTCCCAATGAGCAAAAACTTGGCAGCCAGAGGGTCAGTTTGGTTGCTAGAAAGAAAATAACTCTTATTACAAATTATTTAATGTTTTATAGAATATTATAAAAAATATTGTAAGTTTGCTCACAGATTTATCATGTGTTTTACAACTTTGTATTTTAACTAAAAAGTTTTCAATATTATTATGACACAAAAAATTTAAAAAATTTAAATTCTGGGGAAAGAAAAGCAGAAATTATTTAACATCACTTTAAATATTTAAATTTAATAATAATACTCCAGGCAAGATAATAAATGCAGACAGCAAAAGAATGACATCTGTTGAGTGAACTCTCAGCATTTCTAAGTACTGTTTTCCTCTCCAAATGAATATCTTCTGTGTCTGAAGTCATTATTAAAGTCTGACTTCATTTTGGGGGATGTGAAAAGAAAACAAACTTTTCACTAAGATATATGAACTTCTATAAAGCATTTCTGCCATTGAAACAAAACCATAAAAACTCAATGATTACTGATTAAATGAAGTTTATAGGAAGAGTGCTTTTATTGCCTGTAACCTGTAAAGCATAGTCTTGACTTTGAATTCATGAATAACTATCTGAACATTTCCACTAATCTGGGTAATATTCAATAAATGCATAATATTACTTTTGTTATCAATTGCACAAAATTGTTAGGTGTGTCAAAATTTGTTTTACAGAATACTTTTTGCAAATATATACATAATAATAACAAAATATCCAATTTTACTTGTTTTTAAACATAGGATAAATAATCTAATGCATTACTTTCTTTAGTTCAGTTTTCTTGAACACACACAGTTTTCCAAAGGAAGGCCTTTTGAAGTACTATTTCTTTACTCTTAAAGTCTCTTTCATCTAGCCATTGTTATTCTTCTGGCCTTCCAAACCTCAGGAGAAGTAGTGCCTTATAGAAGTCCTGGCTGAACAGGTCATCTAAAGTTGCTTTCTCCTCTTTGTTCACACAATTCTTTCACCCAGAACATTTAATTGCATTTGTACTCATTTTTTAAGATTTTATTCATAATACCTCAAAACACCGTTATCCATTATGCTCTAAGCTCTATCCGTGTGTGCTTTGTTCAGCACTAAAAATTCCTCGTTTTTAGTGGGTACTCAATATATGAGTAAAATAATTGATCATTATCCCAATCTCTGTTTATGCTCACATATATACATAAATTTGAACTTCAGAACCCTAATTGGAATTTTAATGAGTATATCAGTTTAATGTTCTACAAGAAGGAAAACAATAAAACAAATCTTTTTAGGGAGCAAGATATTATATTTTACAAATTGTCAAGGGTGTCTAAAATAACTAATAGAAACTGGACAGTAAACATTTTATATTTTAATGGTACTTTGTGACAGTCTGGCCCTCTATACCTTTTAGTCTTATGAAAATTAGTGTACTCTAGAATAGCAAAACCCTGGTTAAAGGAACCATATGGAAATCTGATACTTTCATAACTAGAGCCATTTTACAGGAGTGCAAATTACTTCTTCACTTAATCATGCTATGACAAAATCCCTTTTAATGATGGATACTCCCAAGGACATCATTAATACTGAAACAGCATTTAAAGAAACTAGTTGTTTTATGTTTGTCTCACAGAGTTTTCTTAGTATACTTGGGGGTAATAAGATAACAAAAGTAGACATTATATGAAGATAGACATAGATTTCATTTTTTAAAAACTGTAGATTACAATTATGATTAATGAGCATGACTATTTTAATGGAAAAACAAATTACTGGAAAAAATGATTAATAGTAAAGTATTTATGATAATTAAACAATAGCCATGACATTGATGGACTATATACAGGCCTCTTTGCATAAGTTAAATGAAAAACTATTTGTGTGTACAAAAATAAGGGTATGAAGGGCTTGTCAGCATGTGTCTACTTGGGCACACAATTAATTTGGTTGAATTATTTTGCTTAATTCATAAGTGATCAGGAAAAGAAACATTTTATAAAAATTATACAATACTTTAATATTTTATATAGTGTGTTCAAAGAACTACAATGATTTCAGTTAAAAACATGTATGAGAAACTTTACTATAAATTATAAGATTTTTAATTTCTAATATTTAACAAGGAATATTAATAAAATTAACTATTTCTGAGGATATATGAAAATTCATTTAAATACTCTTATCTAAAACTAAACTCCTCTCCTTTCTACAACCACAGCTGTCTGTAATTATTCTATTATAGCAATTATATTCTGTTAAAAATATCTTAAAAATGTTTTTTTCTAATAAAAGTGTGGTGCTTGAAGAAAAGAATGCTATAATTTTTTATTATAAAACAACATCTGGTACATAATGTTGGATCAATTAGTAAGTAAGTGAAAACTGGTTACAGAAGTAAGTAGTGAAATTACAAATACTCTGCTACAATGAGGTAGTTGTGTAAAATGCGGGCCATTCCTATACATTGTCATTAGATTGAATGTTTTGTGATTGGTACACTTTTTTCTCTGTTTCCTCTATTAAGTGATGAGTACTATAATACATGTCAGGTATTTGGCTAAGTAGTGGTAGTAGTGACAGTAAGTTCTTTTCTGTAAATCTATAAATAGAGTATTTACATTTGTTTATCCATTTTAAAGAGGAGAGAGATGGGGGGCGAATGGAGGAGCAGGAAGCATCAACTCCCATATATGATTTGACCAGGAAAACCCTGGGATTTCCAAACAGCAACCTCAGCGTTCCAGGCTGACACTTTTCCCACTATGCCACTACAGGTCAGGCTAGAAATAGAGTATTTAAAGAAATACTTCTGAGGTGTAACTTTAATAATGAAGAGTTTTCTCAGGATAAAAAGGGTGAGTGAAAAAGAGAATAATACATGTGCTACTATAAAAACCAAGGAAAGTTTAGGCATTTTTTGGAAAATTGAGTCAGTACAAGGATGGTTCAACCTGCAGATATTGATCAATGCAATATACCGCATTAACAAAGAAATAGATGCAAAAAGAGCATTCAATAAAATACAACATTTCTTTATGTTTAAAACACTCAACAGCCTGACCAGGCGGTAGCACAGTGGATAGAGTGTCGGACTGGGATGCGGAAGACCCAGGTTCAAGACCCCGAGGTTGCCAGCTTGAGTGCGGGCCCATCTGGCTTGAGCAAAACCTCGCCAGCTTGGACCCAAGGTCGCTGGCTCCAGCAAGGGGTCACTCGGTCTGCTGAAGGCCCGCAGTCAAGGCACATGTGAGAAAGCAATCAATGAACAACTATGGTGTTGTAATGGCAACGAAAAACTGATAATTGATGTTTCTCAGCTTTTCATCTCTCTCCGTTTCTGTCTGTCTGTCTCTATCTATCCCTCTCTCTGACTCTCTCTCTGTCCCTGTAAAAAAAACAAAAACAAAAACAAAAAAACACTCAACAAAAAAAGCTCAGCAACAAACAAGTGAACAATCCAATTAAAAAATGGGGAGAGAACCTGAACAGACATTTCTCCCAAGAGAACATACAAATGGCCAACAGGTATGAAAATGTGCTCAGCTTCACTATCTAGTTGAGAAATGCAAATCAAAACTACAATGAGGTACCACATCACACTCATTATATTGGCTATTATCAACAAGATAGGTAATAATAAGTGTTGGAGAGGTCGTAGAGAAAAAGAAACACTCATTCACATCTTGTAGAATAAAAATTAGTACAAATGTTATGAAAGAAATTATGGTGGTTTCTCAAAAAATTAATAGAACTACCGTATAACCCAGCAATCCCTCTACTGGGTATCTACCCCCCAAACTCGAAAACACTGGTACATAAGGACACATTCACCCCCATGTTCACCACAGCATTATCCACAGTGGCAAGGACATGGAAACAACCAAAGTGTCCTTCTATAAAGGATCGGATATAAAGGATGTGGTACATGTATACAATAGCATACTACTCAGTCATAAGAAATGATGACATATTACCATTCACGACAACATGGATGGACATTATACGGAGTGAAATAAGTTAATCAGAAAAAGCTAAGGACTTTTTATTTCACACATAGATGAGATATAAAACTGAGACTCATGGACATAGATAAAAGTGTAGTGGTTACTAGAGGGAGGGGTACATAGGGGATGCGTGGGGGTGGGGGTGTGTAAATAGGGACAAATACAAGGTGACGGAAAATGATTTGACTTTGGGTGATGGATATACAACATAATCAACAGTTCATCTGCTGTAGAAATGTTTACCAGAAGCCTATGTACTCTTATTGATCAATGTCACCCTGTTAATTTTCTAAATAAAAATTTAAAAAACATAAATGAAATATGTTAAAAAGTACCTATCATTATTCCATGAAATTATGTTATATAAAATCTTGTATTCCAAGTTTTAGATTAGCATTGACTATGTTGTGTGTGTTTGTTTGTAATAACAATTATTCCACTGAAGGTTTTAGTTTTTTCAGGGCGATTAGGCTCTTTTATGACTCTGAACTTTCCAAATTCTATTTTCTAATCCTGAAAAGCTCACTAACGCTCATTCTCATGACCAGTTATTTACAAGGTTCAGTCCATGAATGTCCTCTCTAGTGACAAAATTGATATTTTAAGCACAACTTAGTTATATTGCTTCCCCCTGTACCATAATTTATTTCTGTCTGTTTTAACCCGTTTTTGAATAAAGTCTGGTCCTATGCATTTCTGTATCCCAATATTGTAATGCTTGAGAATATACTATTATATGTCTTTGGGGTTAATTCAATAGAAAAAATAAATGAGGATTAAAAGATAAATAAGAGAGCCATTATGTAGCAATTGGCAGCAAATTGATCCAAGAGATAAAAAGCCAACTCACAATGTAACATAAACAATGTATCATGGAATCATACACTTGAAATCTATAAAAATTTATTAACCTATGTAACCCCAATAAATTTAATTTAAAAAAAATAGAAAGCAATCCAACTCAAATTAGCCCATGGTTAAAAACTTAAGGAATGTACTTTTTTCACAACTGAAAAATTTAGGTGAACATTCAGCATCATTCTCCTCTTGGCTTTGGTTTGTGGTACATTGTGTCCATATAGTGCAAGAGAAGAGACACTTACCAATTCTACCCCTTTCAGGTAGATCTAGGTTAATAGGTACAGTACTTAAATTTTGTGAGAAAGACATCTTTCTCTGGATATATAACAGTCTCCAAAAAAGATCGTTTTTATTTATATATCTACTTCTGGACCAATCACTTTACACAGGGAGAATTATTTTGAATGGCTGCTCTAGATAAAATGCCTGGTTTTTGATGGGTTGGTGAGCTCCACTTTCATTTCCAATATAATCACATAGATATAGGTAAGGAAGCGAGTAGTTCTAGAAATGATAAAATCAATGTCAGAGATAAAATGATGTATATTCATCATGTGAGTAGAATTTGGGATCAAATTACCTTAATTTAAATCCTGCCTTTACATTTACTAGCTGTTATAAACGGAAGTTTCCTTAAGCACACTATTCCTCAGTTTCCTTTTTATAAAATGGGTTAAGTATAGTACCCAGAAATAGTGCCTACTTGCAGATGATATGAATAAGGAATATCTGGGATAATGCAGCTATAGCACTGAAACTGATGATTCACAAATAATAATCACTCAAAAATATTTGCTATTATGACAATAATGCAATTCTTAAGTATTTCAGTCTGGTCTTTATATACCTAAATATTTTTTTTAATTTTATTATTCATTTTAGAGAAGAGAGAGAAAGAAAAAGAGAGAAATAGAAGGGGGGGGGAGGAGCAGGAAGCATCAACTCCCATATGTGTCTTGACCAGGCAAGCCCAGGGTTCTGAACTGGTAACCTCAGCGTTCCAGGTCGACGCTTGATCCACTGCGCCACCACAGGTCAGGTTGATACTTAAATATTTTTTAATTAGGCATTAATTTGGAGATTTTAAATAATGATTCATAAAGTTTGGGACTGAATGTTCTCTGGGGATATACAGAAAGGAGAGGAAGAATTTCATCTTGCTGAAATTGTAGCCAGCCCAACCTTTATGAGCTTTACATGTTGTGCCTCTAAGAAAGATTTTATTTAGAAGCCAGATCCCACAGCTAAAATGCATTTTGTAACCTACTGCTGCTCTAAGATATCATCTTTATAGGTCTAGGTAAATCACAAATGGTACACCTAAAATAAAACAAAAATTATAGCAACTGTGCTGTGCTTGTTACAGAGGGCTAAACAAAGAGTATAAGTGAGGAATGTCGTATATCATATTGCTCCAGGAAAGCAATTTATAGTCTCCACTCCACGGAGCATATTTCAGTGGTGTCACTTTTATAGAGTGAAAACAACATTGCTATATTATAATGCCATTAACCATATCAAATGTCCTATGTTTAAAGAACTGAGGATGCATATCTTCTGTTTCACTCTAAAAGCATCTTATTTCTTTCACAAGTGTAATCAGAGCTCTGACAGATAATACAGCAATTTATGAACTGTGGACAAAAGAGAAAGCATAAAAGCACAATCATATTAGGATTCCAGCTATGCTTATCTTGTTATCTCAGTCAGAGAGAAGAGATTTTAAGATGTTTATGTACAAAGAATGTTAACTATTTTCAAAAGATCATTTTAAATTGTTTCCAAATGGGAATTTACTAATATGTGTGTACAGAATACAGGCATGGTTCTGAAAAGGCCTCAATATTTTCTTATATATTTTCATAAATAAAGGATTTGTTTTCTTTTCTTTATTATTGTCTTTCTCAATTGCTAAATTTTGAAAGAAAATCTTTTCCCGATCGTACTCTACAAAGTAATAGTTAAGGTTTACAAGAGAAAAAAATGGCACCTGAAAGTGTAAAATCTTATGAATACATGAAATTTATATAATAGTTATTTATTTTGACTACAGGTACCTAAACAGTTATATCTCCACTGAATTTGTTCACAAATTTTGAATTTTTATTTGTTGGGTTTGTTTTAATCAAGACGAGCTCATAATTGGCCAGCTTTCTTATAATTTTAGTTTATCATCTTTAAAAATATGAAAAACAAAATAAGGCTATTTTGACTCATATTTTATTTATTCTTAAATGTATTTGGGTAATACGAAAAGGTCATGTGAGAAACCAGACCCAGGAACTTTGGCTAGAACCGCCCACACCCATATGCGCCAAAAGAAACTTCCCAAGAGTCCTTTGGAAAAGAGCGACTGTCCGTCAGCCAGTGAGATTTCATCACGTCATATCAACTCAACCACCCTAGATGAAACTTTTAAAATATTCCCCATGTGGCTTTGTCCATGTGACTTCCCTGGCCCGTGTCCCTCGGACCAGGGAATATCATCTGAGAAGCACTGTACTCAGTAAAGCCTTTACTATTCCACACTTTGTGACTACACCACTTCCTTCTTCCTCGGCGGGGAAAAATACCTTACATTTGGTGCCGAAACTTGGGAGGAGTTAGAAGCCCTCTGGGGCCGCCACTCTTCTCCACTGCCCCTCTGAGAAAGAACCAGGATCTCTAACCTTCTACGCACTTCAGCACACGGTGCGGTAAGTCCCCTGCCTCCAGCCTCCCCTCAGTTCTTTCCGCTGAGACTCCCTGTCCGAGACCGCAGCTGCGTCAGGGACCTCTTTTTCATTCCAAGTGTGTGTATGCTCATGGAAATGTCCCAGGCACATCCACTTTACTTAACCATCCAGTGACCAGAGATTGAATTGTGGGATGCCAATTCTCACCTCTGACCACTCCGAGGACTGAGGGCAGCCATAGAGGCACAGGAATTTAAACCTAATCCAAAAACATTCCTGGAGTACTCTATTCAAATTCTCTCCCTCCCTAAACAAGAAGAAACTGTTCTTCTTCTCCACTGTGGCCAGGCCACAGAACCAACTGGATAATCAGACCAGGTAGCCTCCTGAAGGGACTTTTGATTTTAATATCCTCACCAATTTAACTACCACCAAAGAACTGGGAACTGGTTGGAGATCCCTTACATTCAGGGCCTCTAGTATTTGTGCAACTTCTGTGGTCTGTGTCCCCTACAGTTTGTGGCTACGCCCCTTCCTTCCTCCTGGCAGGGAGAAATACCTTACACTCTACAAAGTATTAGTTAATGTTTACAAGAGAAAAAATGGCATCTGAAAGTGTAAAATCTTATGAATACATGAAATTTATATAATAGTTATTTATTTTGACTACAGGTACCTAAACAGTTATAACTCCACTGAGTTTGTTCACAAATTTTGAATTTTTATTTGTTGAGTTTGTTTTAATCAAAACAAGCTCATAATTGGCCAACTTTCTCATAATTTTAGTTTATCATCTTTAAAAATATGAAAAACAAAATAAGGCTCTTTTGACTCATATTTTATTTATTCTTAAATGTATTTTATTGGGGTTAGGTTAATTAATATCATACAGGTTTCAGGCATACTATTTCATCATACATCATCTATATACTGCACTGCAGATTTACTACCCCAAGTCATGTCTCTCTGTCAGCATTTATTCCCTTTTACCCTCTTCTACGTCCCCTAACCCCCCTTCCCTCCAGTAATTACCATACTGTTCTCTGTGTCCATAATCTATTTTTCTTTGCTTCATCCCTTCACCTTTTTCATCCAGTGCCAACTCCTTTTCTCTTTGACAGCTGTCAGTCTATTCTCCGTACTTATAAGTATTTTTTTTTGCCCATATTTTAAAAGTATACTTAAAAGGCTCAGTGACAATTTGAGGGAGAAATGAGAGACATTAAGGTACTCTATATGCTTAGTGATCTCGTTTTATGCTTAAAGTCCTAAATCTCAGGCAAATAGAAGACTAGAAGGAATATGTTCACATAGCATATACTGTAATTGATATGGTGAAAAGAAATGTGATCCCAAATTTGAAGTAAAAACACTTGTTGGGATTAGGAAATAAGTATTTATCAAAGCTATTGTGATTGTGCTGAAGGACATAAAAAATGATATAGAAGCAATAACCAGAGGAAAAGAGGGGGTAGAGGTGGGGAAGGGGGACAGAGGGTGGAAAGAGAGTTTGCATGAGGCATGGGGGGCATGATGCAAAATGTAGAGAATGTTGTATTGAATAGAACACTTGAAACCATGTCAACACAAACTAAAAATTAAAATTAAATATATATTAAAAAAAGAAAAAGAAGAAAGAAGGTAGACATTGCTGTTGCTGTTATGGTTAAAAGAATAGTAGCAAAATGACTGGAACAGTTAGTGGAGGGGGCTTTGAAGAATAGGTAACATCCTGCAAGATGTGGATTGATGGGTGTAAAGCCAGTAGTCAAGGCCACCATCACAGCCTCCTGGCCAGTGCAGGTTCGCATTAGATTCGGACAGTCGGTAATGAAACAATGGAGCCAAGAACTGGTGAGCCATCAGCTTTAATTCTATCTTGCACCCAGTGGGCAAGCAAAAACACACACTGGACTCCAAAACCCACTCATTCAGTGCTCACAAAGCTACTGACTTATCCGAGTTTCCTAGAATCAAAAGGTTTCTAGTTGACCGGACTTATTCACCTCTGTTTCCCATCTCCTCTCTACACAAACTCTGCACAAACTGGCTTCTCCCTCAGCACTCCACCATCTTGGCTGCTTCTCCTGGCCTCCACATGGCCTTAATCTGCTCTCCTCTCTAATACTAACTTCAGGAACCAAGAGAGAGCTCCTGGTCTGTCCCACGTTGTACTGTAGAAATCCAAACCCTTAATCCAATCTACAAACAAGAAAGTCTCTGATACAAAGTCACCCATCTGAGGCACAATGGGATTCCTCATTAGAGTGCACCACCCACATCATCCAATCAGTCAACGGTGTGGGGAAAAACTTACTCTGAAAACTAAGCCTTAGGCTATAACAACCTGGCCTGCCCACAACCTGTTCCCAACACACATTAATATCAACAGACTTCCATGCTTCCATGTGGGCAGTGCCATCTTTAACAAAGTGAGCATAATATATTTTATCTGCCCAACAATGGGCAACTCTTATACTACATAGAGTCATACCTTATTTATTTATGCTAATTAGTATATTTAAAAGTGGCTTAAAATATACCTAAATTTGTATTTTTTATTCTGTGCACCCCGTACTTCCTACAAACATTTATGAACATATGTTTCTTTTTAATTAGACTGTGATTCTGTGACACAGAGGATGGGGTGATATATATTTATGAATTCTAGGATGAATCATAATACCCATGTTTTCTCTACCTGTTTCTCACTTTCCGTGAGTTTCCTGAGCACAATTGTTAACATGCATGGTTTTCCTTATGTGTTCAAGGCAATCTAAGCTTTCCAAGTAGTTCAGGATTCCTCAGCCTCTGGCCATTGCTTAATTCCAAAGCCACCTCCATCTCTTCAGGTATTTGTTCCAGCAACAGCACACTTTGAAGTTCTGAAATCTGCATTAGTTTCTTATAGCTGCTGTAATTAATATATATATATATATATGGGCTAAAAACAGCACAAAATAAATTTACTTCAATTCCTTTTATTTCCTAGCTTTTAGTGTCTGCCCACATTCTTGAGTCATGAACCCTTCCCACCTCTAAAGCCAGCTGAAAAGCCAGTAGCCAAGGCCACCATCAGAGCCGCCTGGCCAGTGCAGGTTCACATTAGATTCAGACAGTTGGTAATGAAACAATGGATCCAAGAACTGGTGAGCCATCAGCTTTAATTCTAGCCTGCACTCGGCGGGCAAGTAAAAACACACACTGGGCTCCAAAACCCACTCATTCAGTGCTTACAAAGCTACTGACTTATCCGAGTTTTCTATAATCAAAGGCTTCTAGCTCACCAGACTTATTCACCTCTGTTTCCCATCTTCTTCTCTCTGCACAAACTCTGCACTAACTGGCTTCTTCCTCAGCACTCTGCCATCTTGTCTGCTTCTCCTCTCCTCCATGTGGTCTTAATCTGCTCTCCTCCCTGCTCTCTGTCCTCCTCCTAGAACACAATCAGTCTTCTCCCGGAACAATGAGATCTCTCATCCTTTTAAAACCTTTTGGGGCAAAAACCCTCCCCTAACACATATTAACATAATCACGCCCATCCCAAGCAGGAGGGCAACTAATATTTTCACCTGGTCAATGGCTTCCATGTGGGCAGCGCCATCTTTGACAAAGTGAGCATAATATATTTTATCTGCCCAACACCAGCAGTATATGATTGAGTCCTTGCTTCACATCACTATAACTGAGTTTCTGCCTCCTTCCATATCTAAGGACCATTGTGATTACATTGAGTCAACCTGGACAATCTAGTATATTTTCCCTAATTTTACATTCATTGATTAACAACCTTAATTGCACCTGACAATATAGAAATATTTGAAGAATACAGTGCTAAATAGACATTTATGCATTCCTGGTATTAATCTAAATTGATAGAAGTATTTTGGAAGACAATTTGCCTTTTTTGTTTGTTTGAGATTTGTCTACCCTCTCTGACCCATCAATTCAATTTTGAGGTATGTTGGACAAATGAGTTTGTAAAATTTGTATCTTTTTGAGTTTGCTCACTTTATTGTTAAAAATAATGGTGCTGGGCAGCCTTCTCTGTGCTTCTCCTCAGAGCAGGGCAGTTGATTGCAAATTGAGGATTGCATTCCTGCTTGGGAGGAGCCGTTGTTTTGCTAATGTTTTCTGGAGGAGAGGTTTTTTTTGCCAGAAAGTTTTGAAAAGAGCAGAGAAGGAGAAGAGAAAGAAGAAGAAGCCATGTGCAGAGAGAGAGAGAGATGCCATATTTTGCAGAAGGAGCAGAGAGAATTCAGGGTGCTGAAGAAGCAGCCAGTTTTGCAGAGAGGAGAAGGTGTGCAGATGGGAAACCAGAGATGAGGGGCTTTGCGAGCTCCACTAAAACTGGTGGGACCTTTGCTTCTAGGAGAAACTGGAGAAAATTCTCCTGGTTGTGGAACTGAGAAAGTGTCAGTGGCTTTGGGAGCCCTGTATCTTTGCTTGTCGGCCAGTAAGAGACTTTAATAAAGAAATGGCTCACTATTTTTTGGCTCCACTGTTTATTTACCATCATTTACCATCTACCTGAATGCAATGAGAACCTGCATGTGCATGGCCACGACGGCAGCAGCCCCTGGCCCTACAAGGTATTATAGTAAGCAAATTTTTACACATGTGTACCAGGACACATGTATACATATATACAAAGAAGCTTTTAAAATTTTACTTTTTTTTACAGCAAAATACTAAAAATACTACCACATACACTAACAATCAAATGTATAAATACATTCTACATTTGGAACCTCACAGTTGCACTTATAAGCATGGATGAAAATAAATGACAAGATACAGAATATTACATGTAGTAAAATGTAAGTATATAAAATAAGGAAAACAACATATTATCTAAAGATATTATATATTTTATAAAAGCAACCATAAAGAAACAATAAATATAAAATCAATATTTTGTATAACTTTCTAATAAAACTTTCTAATCATGGATTCTCTGACATATAATAAAATGAGTTCTTCATTGTTTCACCCAAAGATTTTAATAACAAATTTATAATTAATATTTCATGAAGTATTTGAATAACCTATAATTAATTTAAAGTTTTAGAAATGTTCTTACTATATTATCCAAATCCAAGTTACTATAGTAAAATACTGGCTCAGTTAAAACTTAATATGGTCAATTAATTAAAACTCAATATATTTAGATTCAATAGATTTTATGTAATTTGTGCTATTAACATATTTGGGACCAAAATACAATATAAATAAAAATGTTAATTGAATATTTGAAATGAAAACTCTAAAAAGATTGGAAAGAAAAAAGTTATTGTTTTAAAATGTATGAATAAAGATCAAGATCCAGTAAGCATTTCAGGTAGAAAGCAAAAAATAGATGTGTAGGTGAAAATCATGAGTAGATATTTAATATTCTTATTTGAGAGTTTTTTTCCTTTTAAGTAGGAGAGAAAAATATTATATTATTGCTCACTAAAAAAAGATATGTTCACATTGGTAATTTACTAAACCATTTACTGAATTTAATACATTTTAAATACTATTGAAGAAAATAGGTTTCAATAACATATATAAATACATGGTTAAAAAGTGATAACACACCACTTTCAACAGTTTTGTTGAAACATGTATTCTATATAATATGGTATATCATAGAGTGTAGAAGATAATTAAAGTATTGGCTTACCTGTAAAGAATGTGTACAAATTAATGAATTTCAAGTTATTTTTAACAATAGGCTTGTTCCTCAAAAATAATTATTATTTAAGAATGAAATCTAGAGAGATGTTACCTGAGTGAATGGAAATGGGAGAGTAATTCCCACCCCACTATCTGTCCTTCATTCCCACTACATCATCAAATCTCCCTAGAGTCATGGTTTGTTGTTGTTGTTTTTTTCATTAAAAAAATGAACATTTCTAGACTATAGGATTTATCTAATTATTTCCAAATGTAAATGTCTATTAGGTAATAAAATAGACAAGTATTTTTACTTTAGAAAATTATTATACCCCTAATCTCCCCATTCATTAAATACAAATGGTTTTTAAATATGATTTAATAATAATATACTGAGCAAATTATAATTTCTAAATTATAGGAAAGAAAATTGGGCTGAAAATATAAAGTAAGCTTCCCCAAATCCTTTATCTAATGAGTTTGTAATCAGAGATAAAAATAAACTATATTTCAAAAGCCTAGTCTCTCTCACACCCCACAAGAAGCAATAAATCAAAGACACAACAAAGTTTCTCTTTATCCCAAATCATTGAAGAGTGAATTTCCAATACTAAAATTATAATTTTTTGGCTTATAACATTGTTTCTTTGATAAAAATTAATTATCCCCAGAAAATTAACAGATTACTATTATGCATCATTTTTAAGGTGAATTAGTTAATAAAAGTGTTGGTCAAATACGTTTGTAAATATGATATATATGTTTGCTTGCTTATAGTTTGCATTGGGGGTGGGGGGACAGGCTGTAAGCCAGCTAGGTCATTATAGCCTAAGGCTTAGTTTTAAGACTAAGCTTTTCCCCACACCCTTGACTGATTGCATGATGTAGGATGGTGCACTCTCCATCCATTATGCTTCAGATAAGTGACTTTGTATCAGAATTCCTTGTTTGTGTATTGGATTAAAGGTTTTGATTTCTACACTAAAAAATGGGGCAGACTGGGAGCTTGCTGTCTTGGTTTCTGATATTAGCATTAGAGAGGAGAGCAGAGAAAGGCCATGTGGAGGAGAGGAGAAGCAGCCAGGATGACAGAGTGCTGAAGGAGAAGCCAGTTTGTGCAGAGTTTGTGCAGAGAGAAGGAGATGGGGAACAGAGGTGAATAAGGCTGGTAAGATAGAAACCTTTGATTCTAGCAAACTCAGATAAGTCAGTGGCTTTGGGAGCCCTGAATGGAAAGGGAAGTGTTTTCCCACTGTGTGTATTTCTTGCCCTCTGGGTGCAACCTAGGATTAAAGGTAATGACCCACCAGTTCTTGGCTTAGTTGTTTCATCACCATCTGTCAGAATCAAATGCGAACCTGCATGGGCCAGGGGCTGTGATGATGGCCATAGCTACTGGCTTTACAAAAAGTATTTTGAAAATTTAGCTTCGGTGGACTTTTATAGGGAAATGAAATAACTGAATTCAGGAAATGGCCACCTAAGCCCAGAATATTACCGAGACTATTTTCCATTTGTTCTTAAAAGCTTAGGCATTGGGTCATGCAGATATGTGTTTATTTTCCGAATACCACCACTTACTGTGTGACTTTAGGAAAGTCACTTAAACTTTCCACACCACATTATCTTTATCTAGAAAAAAGGGTAACTAATTGTAGCTCTTTCACAGGCTGTTTTAAGGATTAAAGATTTAAAAAGCACTAAGCACAATTAACCTAAATTAAATTCATTTCTATCAAATAATAAATAGTAATTATTGATACTGTGCGGTCACCAAGGAAGGAAAGAATGTGAAATCAGAAAATAGAAATGCAAACCTAATTAACTCCAGATCAAGAGGCATGAGATGTAGCTCCATCAACAGCTCTCTGTGAACTACTAGGTAGATAATTTTAACCACTTTGCATCTCATTTGTAGAATGAAGGAGAAATACAGTGGGTGGATAATGATTTCTAAGTGTCCTTTAATTTCAAATGTTCAGTGATTTTCATAATTGTGCCCTATGCTACCCCTGTCTACTACAGCCAAAACCAACTTTTCTACACAGTGAATTTCAATGCCTAAGAGGTAGCTTTCTCTGGAAGGCATTTTAATCTTTTTTAGAAAGTTAATAAGGCTGGCTGGATGATAGAATATAGAGCAAGAAGGCCTTATAGAATTAAGACTGTTAAATATCATACTGGTAAATGTGAAGAAAAATATGAAGAAAATCAAGATTATTATGGCCGCAGTTTCTTTTGATTCTTAGGTTAGTTGGCTTCCAACCACTCATAAGGGGAAATGCAATTTTAGAAATACTTTGTAGTTCTTGGATCAGATAAAGGCAATAAGTTCTCACTCTGACTAACTGGAGGAAGTAAGTTGCAGTAAAGCAAAGGGAGAAGAAGAAAAGCTGTTTTTGGAGGTTTCCACTGCCTTAAAATTACAGCACAATCTCATTAAGCAGTAATGGAAATGGAAATTACTTGCTCTTGGATCTCTGATTATATTTCTTTTAGGTCATTTGCATACTGTTCTCTGATTGGATTACTGGTGGGGCTGAGAGGTCTCAAAATGCTTTCCTAATGCATTCTTATCTAATTCGACTGCTGTGACTGAGGAGAAATCATTTTCTAAACTTAATAATGTAATCTTCATAGGAACATGGAAGCCTTTTTTTAGATTTTAGATGAGTATGAGAAGTGTAAACTCTTCTGATGTTGACTGAAAGTTGCATAATTTTTAAAAGCTTCCAACATACTTCCCTGTGTTATGTCATGGAATATTAATAACTTTTGTAATGGCTCTAAATGTGATAAACCAATATTTACTTTTACAGTAATGGTTGGTATCAAATGAAACAATGAAAATAAAAAATAAGCCTGACCAGGTGGTGGTGCAGTGGGTAGAGCATCGGACTAAGATGTGGAAGACCCAGGTTCGAGACCCCGAGCTCTCCAGCTTGAGCGTGGGTCCATCTGGCTTGAGCAAAATCTCGTCAGCTTGAACCCAAGGGCGCTGGCTCCAGCAAGGGGTGGCTCGGTCTGCTGAAGGCCCACGGTCAAGGCACATGTGAGAGAGCAGTCAATGAACAACTAAGGTGTCGCAATGGCAATGAAAAACTAATGATTGATGCTTCTCACCTCTCTCCGTTCCTGTCTGTCTGTCCCTATCTATATCCTCTCTCTCTGACTCTCTCTCTGTCTCTGAAAAAAATAAAATAAAAATAAATGAAAATCAGAAATAACAAAACCATCTCAGCTAATACACACTCACCACTTTTTTTCTTCTCTACTTTTCTTCTAGTCACTTTTGTATTTGAGGATATATAATTCTTTCCCAATATTAGTCCCTATGAAAGTAAAAAGATTATTTATCATGCCTCCAGGAACTAATACCTAATAAGGCATTTTATATATAGCATAATAAACAACACATATTTCTAAGAATTAGGTTCTATCATGTATCTTTCTTCATATATATATATATATATATATATATATATATACACACATGGAGTAATGTTTTTAAAAATAAAATATTCAGAAATCAATTTATGCATAGTCACTTCCTACTGTATAAGATTTCTCAGCAGTTTTAAAGATTTATTTATGCTATTCACTTCAGTAGACATATTTTTTTAATTCTTAGTGCAGAAATATGAGTGATAGTCATGCAAAAATGTTGGACATAAACCAAAATTTAAAATGAAATAAATATTGTTGTCACCAAGTGTCAATATTTCTAATATCTGTCATCATTATCTTTAATAGCATTCCTGAGAAATTAGCCCTAACCATACCTTAAATACTATTGAAATTTGTAAAGGAAACATGGATGCAGATTTTGAAAATAGAACACTAATGTCATGTGTTGGTTCTTCAGAAATATTTAACCTTGAGAAAATGGCTTCAACAGTAGAAAGGAAACCACTGAATCTGTCAGCTATCTCTCCTCTGCCCCTATGATTTTTGTTAATACGTTGGCAATACTTTTCCAATTTATTACTTGTGCTTTATATTTCTCTATGAAATCATACAGAAACTCATAAT
Source organism: Rhynchonycteris naso (assembly GCA_037038555.1). Taxonomy (NCBI): domain Eukaryota; kingdom Metazoa; phylum Chordata; class Mammalia; order Chiroptera; family Emballonuridae; genus Rhynchonycteris; species Rhynchonycteris naso. Next base: position 265,059,743 of record CM072998.1, read on the forward strand.
TGTTTAATTTATTTAAGCATGACTTTTTCTGTTCATTGACTTAGGAATTCTGTTCTTTTCTAAGGTACATTTCTGCCATTTTATGCAATTTACACACTTAATAATTATATTAGATATTTAATACATTGGGTATTTTTAACCCAAGTTTATACTCCTCTAATTCAGTTACAGTTTTTTAATAAAGTTTTTTAGTCAATCTGTAATATGATTTCTCTCTCTCTCTCTTCTGAACTCTCACACTTTATAGGCCTAGTTTCTTGTTTTATTACTGATTCTTAATTAACATTTGTAGTTTTTATATCCAATATGTCAAGTACTTTTATTTTTCCTCCCAAAATATCTTGGTATTTTGAACACTAATTCTTACAAATGACTTCTAAGATTAATTTGTATAGTTTGTAACAGAACAAAGCAAAACTCTTTTTCTTGTCATGTGTAAAGGCAGTGGCCATGGCCATTGTTGGGCAGGCTGTAAGCAGGCAGGGTTGTTATAGCCAAAGGCTTAGTTTAGGACTAAGCTTTTCTCCACACCCTTGACTGATTGAATGATGTAGGGTGGTGCACTCTCATGAGGAATCCCAGTATGCCTCAGATGAGTGACTTTGTATCAGAGACTTCCTTGCTTATACATTGGATTAAAGGTTAGGATTTCTACACTATAAAGTGAGGCAGATTAGAAACTTGCTTGCTCTCAGTTCCTGAGATTAGCATTAGAGAGGAGAGCAGAGAAAGGCCACATGGAGAAGGCCAGGAGAAGCAGCCAAGATGGCAGAGTGCTGAGGGAGTTTGTGTAGAGTTTGTGCAGGGAGAAGGAGATGGGGAACCTAGGTAAATAAGTCTGGTGAGCTAGGAACTTTTGATTCTAGAAAACTGGGATAAGTCAGTGGCTTTGTGAGCACTGAATGAGTGGGTTTTGGAGCCCAGTGTGTGTTTTTACTTGCCCACTGGGTATAAGCTAAGATTAAAGATGATAGCCCACCAGTTCTTGGCTCCATTGTTTCATTACCATCTGTCTGAAACTAATGCAAACCTGCATAGGCCAGGCGGCCATGATGGTGGCCCTCACTACTGGCTTTACATTTGTTGTAGTTGGCAGGATTCGATACAGATGAGTATGGAGCCACCACCACATTTGAGTGGTGGAGTAGAGGATTGGCTGCTGTTACAGTTCCCCATGGCTGTCCTTTTGGGGGCTGTAGACTGGCTGACTTTTATAGCCATGCGTGAGAAAACCGAGAGTTCTGTGAAAGAGGCTGCCCAGGACCTGCAGGCTGAGCAGCAGAAAGAACTGGAGCAAACATGGGAGAAAGAGATGCTGACCCTGGAGCTGGAGCAAGCACCAGAGGAGGCTGACCAGGTTCGTGAGATTCACCTGGAAATGGAGCAGACGCTGGAGGAGGAATCACAGGTTTGTGAGTTGCAGCATGCACTGGACATTATGGAGAGCCAGCAGCCGCAGGAGGCCAGGGCTGAGACCAAAGCTGGGGATGCAAGGCCCTCAAAGCAGCAGGCAGTGGCGGCCCAGGGCTCAAACCCAGGAGAAAGAGCTGGTGTTTTCATTTCCTCTTTAGAGGATGAGGAGAATTTGTCTGGAGTTGCAATCCACAGCCTCCAGAAGGTGAGAGCCCAGTAGCATGGAGTAGCTATGCTCCTGGTAGGTTTGTGTTTTGGGCACATAGGAGTGGATGCCATCATGCTCTCTGTAGCAGAGATGGAAATTCTGACTGCACATGGTCCTCTTTGAGACAGTGTAAAACCTGCCATGACAGCAGGGATGAGGGTGGTGGCTAAGGCCCCATGTGTGTGGACTGAATTTCTGGTCTATGACCAGAGTGAGTACTGGCTCCTTTGGTGGATGGACTTATGAATTTTGGACAATGTAAAATACCCTGATGGATGGGGGAAGGCTTTGCCAGAGGCCCTTCCCCTGCCCCAGGAAGCCTTTCAAAGGGCTAGAAAAAAGGCTGAGGACATTTTGCGCTTTTGACAAAGTGCTCAGAGACTGGTGAAATGTACCTGTAAATTTAGGGATCAAGTATACATGATATTTTTGCAGTTTGATAAGAAAATATGAAAATTTTGTTTGTATCTATTGTGCATCTCCACTACACAAATTATCATTTTTAAAAAATTTGAGCTAAAATTGCCATTTGTTTTAAAGCTTCAAAAATTCAAAATTAAAAACCCCTTCCACTCTTGAACATTTAGAAGGGAATGTTAGAGACCTACAGGAAAGCGGTGGGACGGGGGACGAAGGCCAGTCCAGGTGACCACTGACTGTCCGTCCCTGTTCCATCCTTCCAGCCTAGGAACACTGTGAGTTCTCCCAAAAGGGATGATGGGACCAAAGCCAGGACTAGGCAGGAACAGGAGAAAAGGGATTTTTGAGTTGATAGCGATTCTCTGGCCTTCAAGTGCATTGCACCCCACCAGGACAATGTCGTGTGGTTTGAGGAAGGGCATGTACTGGGGCCCATCTCAGTGGAGCACATGCTGTCAGCTGGTGTTGCATGCCTTCGGAATGGACTGTTCTGGGAGCTGCCTGCAAAGCTGTTAAAAGCAAACTGCCCAGAACCCAGTGGCAACAAAAATAGGTGCTGATTTGTGTTCTCAAAGGGTTACCAGCTCTGGTCCGTGGAACATATGGTTATTCATCATCTCTGCTAGAAGCTTTTTTTCTGAAATCAGATTAATAAACCACTTATAAAAATTAGGGGATATTTCAAAATGCACTTTCAAGGTCAGGGAACATGCAGATAACTCCAATACTTTCAGCCTTTTGTGTAGAGCATTTTCACCAATAAAATAAAGGATGGTTTTACATCTCATTTGCATAATCAAAAGTTTCTTTGACTTGTTTGCTTTTCTGATGTTCTTGTTTAATAATAAAATGTCAAATGCTTCTTTTTTTAATAGCTTCACATTCATTTTTAAATATCCCCTAATTTTTGTGAGCTGTATATCTTGACTAGAAATAACTGGCAGGGGGAGAGAATCTCTATTGACAAGCAGCACAAAGCATCTTCAGGCTGTGGCCCTCGCTGGACCATGCTTCTGTCACCCAGCTGGACAATATTTAATTACATTTTCCTTACATGTGTTTTAAAAGAGCTTTATTGAGATATTTACATAAAATACAATTCACCCATTTAAAATGTACAGTTTAGTGGCTTTTACTATATTCACAATTATTACAATTTGAGAACATTGTCAATCCAGGAAAGAAACCCATGAGCGCTCATTCACTCTCCATCCATCCCCTATCCACTCCACTTCCAGCCCCAGACAACAACTAATCTATTCTTTGTCGCTGTTGATTTGCCTATTCTGGAATTCCATATGAATGCTTCTTTACTTTTATATTTTAGTTATATTAATATATGTATGGTGACCAGTGATCATAAATTCAGAATCCATAAACTTGTATCTTTGAATGGTGAGGTTTAAATATATATTTGAGTCATTACAAACAGTCGATATTTTTCATTTACAGAAAAAGGAGATTTTGTGACCTGCTGTTAAATATCATAAGACTAAGCTACTAAATAAAGTTACACACAGTATCAGGTATTTATGACTTTTCCCAGGGCTTTATTTATGGAGAATGTTTTAATGCTATGCTCACTTTCATCAACTCTTAAATATTCCTGAAGTATGTGTGCTGGTATATGCAAAATAGTTTTAAGATTAGGCAAAGGAAAGTGTAATTAGAAAGATAAATCTCCCCCAAAGCACTCAACACACCCACCACACACATGCTTTGGTTTTCCAAAGAGTCATCGCATCAGGTAAACACATTACTCTTAAGCCTGTTCACTGTAACTCTAGCAATGAAGCCAGAGCCTACTTATTTTACAATAGTCAGCGAATTTTCTTCTGAAGAAGTCAAAAAGAGGTGTTTCACATGAAGAACATATAATTTGTGTTACAAGTTATGATTTGTACAATAGATCTAGAAAGTTCCCTTCTGCAATTGAGTTTTCATGTATGTTCCTTCTAAGGTTCTGAGGATACACAAGGTATTCTTCCACTCCTTCAATATTTATCAGTGAGATCAATATTGGCATCAGGGCTATTTTTCATGGTGCTACTGCCCTGTGCACTGCTAAACATTCAGCATCCCTGGCTTCAAATCTCTAAATGCCCTTGACCTTTATCTCTCATGTTCAAAGCAGTTAGGTAACCAGGCATAGATACCTGAATTCACATTTCCAAAGTCAGACCACACATCATGTTTCCACACCCTGAACACATTCACTTCTTGGGGTTCTAAAACTAAAGTTTTTGCAAAATTTTCCTAAAGCTGACATCATAAAGAAAAAAGTTTTTCAAGAAACTAAGATCAAGCATCCAACTTACTGAACTGGACAGAATCCAACCAAGATTCCTAGATGAAAACCCACAATTTCCATGAACCATTGAGTATCATGATTCATTATTCATCCATTCTCTCTCTCTCTCTCTCTCTCTCTCTCTCTCTCAGAAGCATGATTTACATACACTGTTTTTAATATAAAGTTCTAAGCATTTTGACAAACTCATACCGTTTTGTAATTACTGCCACAGTCAAAATGTTAAAATATAGAAGAGTCCCATCACCCCCCAAAATCTCAGAACCATGTGCAGTAGTCAAACTCTCTCCTTACTACAATGTCTGGAAATTTCCGATCTCTGTCATTATAGTTTTGTCTCTTTCAGAATGTCATATAAATAGAACCATGTAGTATGTAGTCTTTTGGGTCTGACCTTTTTCACTTAGTACAATGGGCCTGAAATTTATCAGTTTGTTCTCCTTAATTACTTAGTATTATTGTATTGCATTTATTTAACATCATTTATTTATCTTTTCACTAGTTGAAGGATATTTTGTTTGTTTCTAGGTATGGCTAGGTATTAATTAATATAGCTACTTTGGAGGCTTCATAGGTTTGGGGAAATGGTAGTTTGTTGTTTTTAAATTTTAGTTAGGTAAATTTATAAGATATGAATCACTGGATTATAAGTGTAGGTTTAGCATTATACCAAACACTCCAAAGTTGTTGCTCTGTTATTTTGAATTCCTACTACAATGCTTGAGGGTTACAGCTTTCCTGTGTGTACCCATTAACACTTGACTTTTTCAAGTCTGTTTTGATTGTTGTCATTCTAATAGGTATACTGTAGAATCACACTGTGGCTTTTTGTTCTTCTTTGAGCTTTTTGGACCTGGATATGTGAATCTGTGACTTGATGTCTTTTATAACTTTTAGAATATTCTTAGCCATTATCTCTTCAAATACTTTTTCTACATAATTTTCTTTCTCTTCTGAAACTGAGCTTCTATGAACTCATATGGTTTGACATTTCTTTTATTTTTGTTTTTCAGTTTGGGTAATTTGTGTTGATTCTAAGTCAAAAGATTCTTTTCTTGACTCTGTCAAGTCTCCTATAGAACCTTGTAAAGCCAGTGGCCAAGGCCACTATCAGAGCCGCCTGGCCAATGCAGGTTCACATTAGATTTGGATAGTTGGTAATGGAACAATGGAGCCAAGAACTGGTGAGCCAACAGCTTTAATCTTAGCCTGCACCCAGCGGGCAAGCAAAAACACACACTGGGCTCCAAAACCCACTCATTCAGTGCTCACAAAGCTACTGACTTATCCAAGTTTCCTAGCATCAAAGGTTTCTAGCTCACCAGACTTATTCACCTCTGGTTCCCATCTCCTTCTCTCTGCACAAACTCTGCTCAAACTGGCTTCTTCCTCAGCACTCTGCCATCTTGGCTGCTTCTTCTCTCCTCCATGTGGCCTTAATCTTCTCTCCTCTCTAATACTAACCTCAGGAACCAAGAGAGAAAACAAGCTCCCGGTCTGCCCCCACTTTATAGTGTAGAATCAAAACCTTTAATCCAATCTACAAACAAGAAAGTCTCTGATACAAAGTCACTTATCTGAGGCATAATGGGAGGATTCCTCACGAGAGTGCACCACCCTACATCATCCAATCAGTCAAGGGTGTGGGGAAAAGCTTACTTTTAAAACTTGCACGTGGGCAGTGCCATCTTTAACAAAGTGAGCATAATATATTTTATCTGCCCAACAGACCTGTGAAAAAGCATTCTGCATTTGTTTTGTTGGTTTCAATTTTTCACATTTCCATTTGATTTCTTTATAGTTTATATCTTTCTGCTATTAATGCATGTATGTTATGCACTTCTCTCTGTTAGAAACTTGAACATATTAATTGTCATTTTTTTTTAAATCATTTTAGTTTTTGAATTATTTTTTATTTTTCAATTACAGTTCACATGCATTATTATAATAGCTTCAGGTGTATACCCCAGTGATTAGACATTCATACCTTACTAAGTCATCATCCTGATAAAACTTACACCCATCTGACACCATACATAGTTATTAGAATATTATAGACTATATTTCTTACATTGCTCTTTACATACCCATGACTGTTCTGTAACAACAAATTTGTACTTCTTAATCTCTTTACCTTTTTATCCCATACCCTGCAAATCCCGTCCTATCAGGCAACCTGTCAAAATGTTCTCTGTATTTATGTGTGTTTCTATTTGGCTTGCTCATTTTGATTTTTTTGTTTTGTTTTAGATTCAGTTGTTGATATGTATTTATTGCCATTTTATTGTTCACATATTTTATCTTTTTCCCATTATTTTTTTAAAAAGACCCTTTAACATTTCATATAATACTGGTGTGGTGTCAATGAATGCCTTTAGATTTCCTTGTCTGAAAGCTTTTGTCTGTCCTTGGATGCTAGGTGATAAATGCTGGATGTAGTAATCTTTGTTGTAGGTCATTGTTTTCATCACTTTGAATATTTCCTACCAATCTCTCTGGCCTGCAAAGTTTCTGTTGAGAAATCAGCTGACAGTCTTATTGGAGTACCCTTGTAGGCAACTAACTGCTTTTTTCTTGCGACTTTTAAAATTCCCATTTTGAATTTTAATGATGATATGTCTTGGTGTGGGTCTCTTTAGGTCCATCTTGTTTATGACTTCCTGCACTTTCTGGACTTGTATGTCTATATCCTTCACCAAGTAGGGAAGTGTTCTATCATTATTTTTTCAAATAAATTTTCCATTTCTTGCTCTCTTCTCCTTCTGGCACACCGTGATAAGAATGTTGTGTTTGAAGCTATTCCCGAGATTCCTTACACTATTCTCCCATCTTTGAATTTTTTCTTTTCTTTTTAGTGTTCTGTCTGAATGGTTTTTGCTTTCTTATATTCCAAATCACTTATTTGATTTAGTAGGGCCAGTGGCCACCACCATCGTGGCCATGCAGGTTCTCATTGGATTCAGGCAGACTGTAAAGAAACAGTGAAGCCAAAAAATGGTGGGCCATTCCATTTATTAAAGTCTTGCACTGGCAGATGAGCAAACAGGCAGAGAAGACCGCTTCCCTCTCATTCAGAGCTCCCAAAGCCCTTAGGCATTCACTGGTTCCACAAGCTAGAAAATCTTCTCCTGTTCATCCTGCAATCAAAGACCCCCACCAACCTTTGTGGAGCTCCTGAAACCCCTCAACTCCCATCTACACTCCTTCTCTACCTGCAAAACCCAGCCTTGAGGAAAAACCCCTTCTCCAGAAAATATTATCAATACAAAGGCCCCTCCCAAGCAATTTGCAATCTGCTGCCTGAGGGCAAGCGCCTCAGCCTTTCACAGACTGCATACACATGGCACTGCCCAGGCCAATGCAAAATATAAGCAAGCAAACCTAAAAAAACCACATTTTAAAAACTTATTTTCCCAAAAGATTCTCAGCTTTATCTAATCTACTATTGATTTTCTGTAGTATATTCTTCATTTCTGACTAGTTTTTTGTTGTTTTCTATCTCCATTTTTATGTTTCCTATCTCTTTGTTGAAGTTCTGTTAAGTTCATCTGTTTTTCCCCTAAGTTTATTGAGCATTCTTATAACAAGTATTTTAAACTCTGCATCTAGTAGACTGCTTGTATCCATTTTGTTTAATTATTTTTCTGGAGTTCTTTTAAGTTTTTTTTCAATTGGGCTGCCTTCCAGTGTTTATTTCTATATATTAGGTAGAGTTGCCATGTATCTCAGGCTTGGTATAGAAGCCTTATGTAGTAGGTGTCCTGAAGGGTCCAGAAGCACAGCTTCCCTGATATCCCAAGCTGGCCAATCCAGATGTGTCCCTTGTGTGGACTGTGTACACCCTCCTGTTGTGGTTGAGCCTTGATTAATGTTAGCACATTAATGGTAGGGATTTACCCCCCCCCCCAAGGCCAACCAGCTGCAAGAACTGGCTGTGACTAACAATGATCATGGAAGATCAGCTGTGCAGGGAACCAACCCACAGGGCAGGACTTACTTCAGTGGGCACCAGTGCCTGCTGAGTCCACCTTTTGAGTATGTCGTTTGTGGGTGGTAGTGCTCCAACATGGCCTGATCCTATCTACTGGGTATGCTGGTTCTGGAACCTCCCAGGAGGTGCAAGCTAAGTTCAGCCACCACCTGTGTTCTGCCTGGGGTCACCTGGCATGAACTACAAAGCAAACTGCAGATGAGTGGTGCTACTTGTGTTGGGCTTGGAGGTCCCCAGGTGAAGCCAAGCTCTGAACCAAGGCTGGCTGCTGCTAGTGCTGGGCCTGGAACCACTTATGAACAGGTTCAGGGCACACTGAGGCTAGATGCTACTTCTTTGAGAAATTTTAGAAAAATCTAAAGCATGAGCCAAGACAAAAAAAAAAATCTAAAGCAGGAGCTAGGCTGGGCCTAAAATTCGGGTATGGCAGGGCCTCAGAGAATTACCAGGGTTGGGCAAACAGAGTAACCAGGATGATGGAGCCTCAGATATGGTCCTGCCTGGTGGCTATGGAGGGGGAGGGCTCATCAAAAAAAATAATGGCCTCTGCCAGCACTTCTATCTATGAGAAAGCTCTCTCCCAACATACATAGCTCTCTCCCTGATGTCAGAGAATTCAGTTCCTCTCCATTTGTCTCTGGCGCCTTTTAAGCTGCTGCCCCAGTGCTGGGACTACAAGAAGGTGAGTCAGAGTAAGTCCGCGCATGGACCTGTTAAGAGGACCAACCTGGGACTCCAGCAGCTTTCCCTCTCACTTAACTACATTCCCGCTGGTTTTGATAACCAGAAGTTATGGGGACTTCTCTTGCTGGTACTGAAACCCTAGAGTGGGACACCTGGTGCGAGGCTGAGATCCCTCACTTCTCTGGGGGACTACTGTGGCAGAAAGATCCCTTCCAATTTTTATCCACCACACTTGAATGTGGGACCAGCCCATTCTGTTTCTCCACAACTCCTACCATTCTCCATGTGGCTACTTTTTAAATTCCCTAGTTGAAGGACTTCCTTTCAGCCACGTTTCTGGAGGTTCTAGATAGTGGTTGTTCTGTAATTTAGCTGTAATTTTGATGTGGTTGTGGGAGGAGGTGAGTGGTGAATTTACCCATTCCACCATTCTTAATCATACTCATTTTACATTCACTGCCTGAGAGCTACAACACCCGACTCAGCAGCATCTAGTTCTAATACATATGTTTTGTTTGTTTTGACAATCAGATTAAATTTTTGGTGTCTCAATTTGTTGTTGAATGCTGGACATCATGGTAGGAGAAATAAGACTAAGGTACATATTATGCAAATAGGCTTCACTCTGCTAACCCATTAGTGCAAGTGGGGGCTCGGTAATAGAGTCACTTGAGTCAGGAGTTGAAATGGGTTTGGGTTTGTTATCACTATGGTTACCTTTACCTTTCTTATGCCACCATTTTTAAATTTATCTAGAATTACCATTTTCTTAGGATGGATCAGGTTTGCTGAAAAAATTTTCCCAATGTTCTTGCTCTATCTTGAAGCCTAATCTGCTTGCCAATTCCTCAGATTGTGTCTCTCCTTATTTGTGTCCTTTCTTCAGTTGGAAATAGCTCTTTGTGGGTTACTTGCACTTACTAGCCTGTTTGTGTGGGGAAGCTGGTAGTTGTCCAATATCTTACTTGCTGTGCTCCACTGTGTCTCAGGAATTGGGCTTCCTCAGTTGCTGTGAACCAACACAGCTAGTAATTCCAGGTCCTGAGGGAGAATGCCACAGAATTAAGAAAATAGACTCATGAAGAAAAGACAATGGGATCAGGAGGCCTCTGCAGTGCTGATAGAGAAAGAGCCCCCAGTATTGTTTTATTATATAGCATAGACAATTAAAGCCTTTAAGCCAATATACAAATAAGGAAGTATCTGATACAAAGTCACTTATCTGAGACATAAATGGGATTCCTCATAAGAGTGCACCACCCCACATCATGCAAAAGTCAAGGGTGTGGGGAAGAGCTTAATGTTGAGAAGGGGGTTGAGAAGATATTAGTATTATAAGGATGTGTGGAAGATCTTAGTATTAGAAGGCTCCAGAAGAGCTTAGTTTTAAACTAAGCCCTAGGCTATAAGGATTTTGTCAGCTTACAGCCTGTCTCCCACACTCAGAGATACTTCCCCTTAGCTATTGCTAATATATCTCCAATAATATTGAAATAAGATCCTGAACTCAAGACCACTTATTATCCCTTCTCTAGAGCAGTTGAGTTTTCTCTTTCCTTTAGCTTATTTTGTTGTTGTTTTTTTCCTGCATCCTGCGTCTGATAGGGCTTCATATCCTTTCTCCATTAACTCAGTATGTTCATTCCCTAGCAGAGGGGTCTGTAGTGTAAGACTTGGTATCTGCTTCCTCTTGGTGATGCTTCTCTCCTCCAAGTCTAACTCACCAGCAAAGACATTTTCTGATCTCCAATTTTGTCCCAAATTTTCTTGTAAGCTCCTGTTAGAGGCCCATAGATAAGATACTGTGCTTATTTTTAAACTTGCTATGTATTGGTGGCTCTCAGGGTTATACTTTCTCTCAGCCTTTAGTAACTTGTTGGGCAGATAAAATATATTATGCTCACTTTGTTAAAGATGGTGCTGTCCACATGCAAGTCCGTTGATATTAATGTGTATTGGGGGACAGTTTGTGGGCAGGCTGGGTTGTTATAGCCTAAGGCTTAGCTTTAAGAGTAAGCTTTTCCCCACACCCTTGACTGATTGGATGATGTAGGGTGGTGCACTCTCCTGAGGAATCCCATTATGCTTCAGATAAGTGACTTTGTATCAGAGACTTCCTTGTTTTTACATTGAATTAAAGGTTTGGATTTCTGCACTATAAAGTGGGGCAGGCCGGGAGCTTGCTCTCTCTCAGTCTCCTGATGTTAGCATTAGAGAGGAGAGCAGATGAAGGCCACTTGGAGGAGAGGGAAAGTAGCCAAGATGGTGGAGTGTTGAGGAAAAAGCCAGTTTATAAAGAGTTTGTGCAGAGAGAAGAAGATGGGAAACAGAGGTGAATAAGTCTGGTAAGCTAGAAACCTTTGATTCTAGGAAACGTGGATAAGTCAGTAGCTTTGTGAGCACTGAATAAGTGGGTTTTGGAGCCCAATGTGTGTTTTTACTTGCCTGTCAGGTGCAAGCTAGGATGAAAACTGATGGCTCACCAGTTCTTGGCTCCATTGTTTCATTACCGTTTTTTCGAATCGAATGTGAACCTGCATGGGCCAGACGGCTGTGATGGTGGCCTTGGCCACTAGCTTTACATTTGGTGTAGTCTGTGGCAGGATTCGATACAGTTCGATATGAAGCCACCACCACCTTTAAGTGGTGGAGTAGAGGACTTGCTATTGTTATGTTTCCCCATTGCTGTCCTTTTGGTGGTTGTAGGCTGGCTGACTTTTACAGCCATATGTGAGGAAACCGAGAGCTCTATGGAAGAGCCTGCCCAGGACCTGCAAACCAAGCAATGGAAGGAGCTGGAACAAATGTGGGTGAAAGAGATGCCGACCCTGGAGCTGGAGCAAGCACCCGAGGAGGCCGACCAGGTTAGTGAAATTTGACTGGAAATGGAGCAGCTGCTGGAGAAGGAATCACAGGTTCATGAGTTGCAGATAGCCCTGAACGTTGTGGAGATTTCTGAGAGCCAGTAGTGGTGGAAGGCCGAGGCTAAGGCCAGGGCTGGAGCTGCAAGGCCTGCTGAGCAGAAGACGGTGGTGGCCTGTGGTTCGAGCCCAGCAGCAGGAGCTGATGTTTTCATTTCCTCTTTGGAGGATGAGGAGAATCAGGCTGGAGTTGCTATCTGCAGTCTCCAGAAGATGAGAGCCCAGCTGGAAGGAGTACCTCTACTCCTAGTAGGTCTGCAATTTTGCGGCATAGGAATGGACTACATCATGCTCCCCAGAGCAGAGATAGGACTGCTGACTGCCATTGCCACACGCTTCTCTTTAGGACAGTGTGAGACCTGCCATGATGGCAGGAATGAGGAGGGAGGCAAACACTTCATGGGCGTGCACTGATTTCCTGGACTACGACCAGAGTGAGCACTGGCTTCTTTGTGGAATGGACTTATGGATTTTGGACAATGTGAAATACCCTGATAGGGGTTGGGGGCAGCTTTGATGGAGGCCTTTCCCCTGCTCCGGGAAGACTTTCAAACGGCAAGAAAGAAGGCCAAGGACATTTTGTATTTTTGGCAAAGTGCTCAGAGACTGGTAAAATGTACCTTTGTAATTTTTAAAATTGTATGATTTTTCATTTATTTGTAATTTGTGTAATGTACCTAATTTCCTTGTAAAGGGATGCCAGTGGTATAGATTGTGAGTAGTAAAGTGAGCATAAGGGTGGATTTTGGAGCAGATAAAATATATTATGATCACTTTGTTAAACATGGCACTGCCCACATGCAAGTCCTTTGATATTAATCTGTGTTGGGGGACTGGCTGTGGGCAGGCTAGGTTGTTATAGCCTAAGACATAGTGTTAAGAGTAAGCTTTTCTCCACACCCTTGACTAATTGGATGATGTGGGGTGGTGCACTCTCATGAGGAATCCCATTATGCCTCAGATAAGTGACTTTGTATCAGAGACTTCCCTGTTTGGACATTGGATTAAAGGTTTGGATTTCTACACTATAAAGTGGGGCAGACCAGGAGCTTGCTCTCTCTCAGTTCCTGAGGTTAGCATTAGGGAGGAGAGCAGATTAAGGCCACGTGTAGGAGAGGAGAAGCAGCCAAGATGGCAGAGTGCTGAGGAAGAAGCCAGTTTGTACAGAGTTTGTGCAGAGAGAAGGAGATAGGAAACAGAGGTGAATAAGTCTGGTGAGCTAGAAACCTTTGATGCTAGGAAACTTGGATAAGTCAGTAGCTTTGTGAGCACTGAATAAGTGGGTTTTGGAGCCCAGTGTGTGTTTTTACTTGCCCACCAGGTGCAAGTTGGAATTAAAGTTGATGGCTCACCAGTTCTTGACTTTGTTGTTTCATTACTGACTGTCAGAATCCAATGCAAACCTGCGTGGCCCAGGCGGCTGTGATGGTGGCCTTGGCCACTGGCTTTACATAACTCATTAAACATTTTATCTGAATTTTTCTTACTGCATCTTGTCTCTTCCAACTGTTATTGATTATGGTGAGTCAGATATCACATCCTGTCTGTCTTTCCTGGCACTTGTTTTTCCTTAGAAAGCAGTCTAGTTGTTTTCCCTGCAACTTCAACTCTCTGATGTGTTCAGTAAAAAATGGGATTTTGCAGATTATTTATTTTTTTCTTGCTGTTAAAATGAATTTCAATCTTTTTACAGCTTTCTAAATCCTAAGTGAAAGAAAGGTATTCTATTTGTTTTTTCCATTACTATCCTTTTCCTCTTTACTTGTTTCAAATTTTAGAGCAGGGAGGCAGAAACAGACTCCCTCATGCACCTGACTTGGGTACACCTGGCAAGCCCACTAGAGGCCGATGCTTTGCCCATCCAGGGTGTTGCTCCATTACAACCGGAACCATTTTAATGCCTGAGGTGAGGCCATGAAGCCATTCTTAGCACCCAGGAAAACTTGCTCTAGTGGTGCCTTGGCTGTGGGAGTTGGAGAGAGATAGAAATGAGAAAGAGGGGGAAGACTGGAGAAGCAGACTGGCACTTCTCCTATGGACCCTGACCAGAAATCTACCCAGGACATCAACATGCCAGCCAACATTCTACCACCGAGCAGCCAACCGGTCAGGGCCTCAAATTTTAGATCCTTATTTATCAAAGTCAATGAGACTTTTCTATCCATTTACTTGTTGTTGTTGTTGTTCCCTGAGTGGGATCAAACCTACAACCCTGGTGTACTGAGCCAATGCTCCAACCAACTGTACTACTCGGCCAAGGCAAGATTTTCTTCTTTAATTCATTTTTTTTTTTATTTCCAAGAGGTAATCCTTAATATTTTTACAATACTTCAAAGAAAAGAGAGAGAGAAAGAAGATGAGAAACTTGGAGACTAACTACTGTGCCACTTTTCAGGTTATTCTAGAGCTATTTTCTGTTGTCATATTAAAGTGTGTAGATATATTTTATGCTAACCATCTTGGCTTATTTTTTTTTTCTAAGTTTGAGGTTCATATTTTCCAGGTTGAGTTTTCCATATATATTACTTAAGCAATAAAAGTCTTTACTGACCACCTAAAATTTGGATAATTATAGAATAAAAATACTAGATAATATGCTGTTTGCTGGCATATTGAAGGCAATATTTAAAAATATTCAGCCTGACTAGACAGTGGTACAGTGGATAGTGTTAGACTGGAACGCAAAGGACCCAGGTTTGAATCCCCAAGGTCACTGGCTTGACTGCAGGATCATAGACATGATCCCATGGTCGCTAACTTGAGCCCAAAGATTGCTGGCTTGAAGCCCAAGGTTGCTGGTTTGAACAAGGGGTCACTGGCTTGGCTGGAGCCCCCCCCCTCCCTCAGTCAAGGCACATATGAGAAAGCAATCAATGCATAACTAAGGTGTTGCAATGAAGAATTGATGCTTCTCATCTCTTTCCCTTCCTGCCTGACTGTCCCTATCTGTCAATCTAGCTTAAAAAAAAAAAAAAAGAATATTCAAGGAGTTATAATCTGGTACACTTTGGCTTTTCCTTATCTCTTGTATTGTATCTAGCTTGGAGACAGTGTGTACAGCAGTTAAACTCTGAAAAGTCTAAGCTCTGGCTGTGTATTTCAAAAACCTGTTTTACTACTTAACACCTGAGTAATCCTGGACAAATTACACTTCTAAATCTAATTCTCATATATAAAATTGGGATAACAGTTGAACTTTGTATCTAAGACTGTTATCAGTAGTACATAAGGTACTGACTGCATAATTAATTATCTTTTAGCCCATGATGAAAACACAGCAATGCTAAATAAATATTAAATTTTAAAATAAGATAGCATCATTTAATACTACTGTCTCTTAAAAATTTGTAAGAATTGAGCTCTCAGTCACTTTTTCCACTCATGATATTTTGAAGTTAAGGGAGTGCAACATAACTCATAATAATTAGCAAAAGATGAAGCATCCAAATGGCTCATAAAATTTTTATTTGAAATGCAGTGAATAGAGATTTTAAGAATATAGCTCTTAGGCTGTCTTACTGAGGGAGCATGGATTAATACCAACGGAGATGATATAGAAAAGTGTCATAGGAAAATTCTTAAGAAGCTAGGCTGAGGTTGGTATAATCACTCTGAAAGAAGTGGGCTACAGAGGGAATAACAGAAGGAAATATTTTAATTTAACACATAGCAAGTTTGCCTAGATAGAGCCCATCCTAGAAGTAAAGGCAACCACCAAAATGTTTTTATTTTTCTTAAAATTTATTGCACAAATTAGCCTCTCTAGTGTATTTGGATGTTTACATAAAGGGTGTTGTTGTTTGTAATAATGTTTTTATCTTCCAAATCTCTTTCAAATTGTTTTTGCTATTTAGTGAAGACCTGAATCCAATGATTTTATATGAAGATTTCTTTGTGTTCTTGATTAACCATTAATTCCATTAAGATTTAGTATGTGTTCACAAATAAAAAGGATATTGTAAGTAGGCTATTTTATGTCACTTTTAAATAATGCAATTTGTATTTTGAATTTGACTTAATAATTACACAATAATCTTCAGTGCACTCTATAGTATTTTTTCTACTCTGAAATAACTACACTGAAATAATAATATGTACATCAACTTATTTATTTAAATTTTAGAGCAGGACAAAATTTTTATCTTGATGTATTATTTTGTTTACATGACATTTTTATACATGTTGATTATTTCACATGTGCTTTCCTTTTACTATTTTCACTTCAATCACTTTGGTATGCAGATTATTGTATTAAATGTACAACTTTTTCATTGTCATCTATTTATTATATATTTTTCACCTTTATGATTGGTTTGCTGTATCTTTATTTAGTTGGCAAATAATATTATTTGAAGAAAGCATTTTATTTGTGATTAAGTTTTATAAAGGTCAGTTTCCTAGAGTGTCTTTTTTTTTCCCCCATTGATTTGAGAGAAAAGGAGCATCAACCGGTTGTTTTACTTACTTGTTCCATTTAGTTTTGTACTCATTGATTGCTTCTCGTAGGTGCCCTGACAGGGGATTGAGCCTGCAACTCTGCACATGGGGACACACTTTATCCATTGAGCCACCTGGCCAGGGCCTAAAGTATCTTCTTTAGAAGAATACATTGGATATCTCTCCATCTTTGTGAACCAATAATAATTATGCTTCTTTTGTGTAAGTGGCTTTCTGTTTCCTTACTGATATAGTACTAAATTTATGTATGCAACCCTTTTGGCTTTTGTACTGGCGGTTAGAAATTTTTTGTATAGGTGATTAGGGTAAAATTTTTGACTCCTCTGGTTAATACACTTGACATGGAAAGGTATAGATTTGTGGTGTTTCTGTGAGAATTTGATAAAATTCAAGAAATGATTCCATATCTGTGTATCAGCTTTTCACATAAATTCTGAAATTATAGACCAGAGAAAGCTGTATATTCACTTTGATTAACTTCATTAAGAAATTGATCAGCTTTTTAATATCTGCCTAGTGTATAATACAAAAATCAAAAGCAGTCTATATATGCTAACTTCATAGATATAGCAATAGAATAGTTTAACATTCCTCTGCTTTCTAACCTTTTCATTTTAAAATACTTATTTTAGATCTTAAGCACATAAAGTGAGATAAATTCCAGAAAGAAGATGAGTTAAATTTTATTTCTTCATACACAAGGCACAGTAATAGGACGTTATAGATATATAGATTAATATGTAATAAAATAGTATCTAGTATATTTAGTTGCCTCATGTAAATGACCATAGCATCCTGATTCATCCTAAAATTAATTTACATGGATTATGATACTGTTTTATTCAGCAAAAAGTATTTTGCTTCTTAGATGGACCATAGATTTTTTTTTCCCTGATTTTCTTTTACTATACTTAAAATTTGTTTCTCACAAATAATTTTCATAGCTGACCTTTCCACCACCCATGGTTAAACTGAAAAAAATTGAAATTTTACATAAATAATGAAGCCTCTCCATTCCCTCTGTCAGTCATTTATGGAATACTTATTTTCACTTTGAAATTATGATCTTGAATCCAGAAACTATAAGTTGTTTTTGTTTTGTTTGTTTTTTTTGCATCGTTTCCCACCTGGCTAGGGCACTTAATCAATATTTAATAACAAATCTTTTTTTAAAATTTTTCTTTTAGTTTATTAATTTTAGAGAGAGGAGACAGAGAGAGAGAGAAGAGGGGAGGAGCAGGAAGCATCAACTCCCATATGTGCCTTGACCAGGCAAGCCCAGGGTTTCGAACCGGTGACCTCAGCATTCCAGATCTACAGTTCACCCACTGCGCCACCACAGGTCAGGCCTTAATAACAAATCTTAACACACACTTCCCAGAGAGAAAACAATTTTAAATTTGTCTAGATTGCAATTCTGTCAGATCCTGATTTTTCACCAGGTTATTATAATTATTTGACCACTCACCTCCAACCACAATTCTGCCTTTGGTTTTTTCACCAATTTGCCTTGCTAAGATCAGAAACCATTTGAAGATCTCTAAGTAAATTCAGGGGAATTTAGTCACACAGTCTATTGTTTTTGTGCTTTCTACTCATATTAAAGTATCAACAAAGTGCTTGGCCACATAAAACTTCTTCAGCTGGAATAATTAAAATTTGGTAACCAAATTGTTTTCAAGTTTACAAAAATCCCCCCAAATAATTTCTGTCTGTGTTCTATGAGCACTTCACATACTACAACACTAAAAATATTAGAACCATTTTAATGTTGCTTTAGAGGTGATGAAGTCTGGACAATCAGTTTTTGTGTCTTGCAATGTCCTTCTGTGACTTTTTTTCCCATGAATTTGCCTTCCAATTAATAACAGATGTGTTATTTACCCTAATATTTTCAGCCTTGATATTTCTGTGGCTATGTTAACTATTATGTAAAGTCTCATATTGGAAGACATAGTTAAGACAACTTCTGAAAAAGGATTTCCAGGTGTTAGTTTAAACTATCAAAAGCTTATTTCTTTTATTGATACCATCAAACAATTTCCTGGATGTTATAAGTCCCTATCATATTGCTTACTTTTTTATCTGAAAGTTTAAGAGACTTGCTCAGGTAGAAAAGGAAACTAGATATTATATTAAAAGGCATGAGGAATATGATTTGATTATATGATAATTTTATGACTTTTCCTTCTCTAAAATAACTATCCTATTTTACCACTGTATTCTTTTTGTGATAGATAACCATAGTTGTAAACTTTTTATGGGTTTGTACCTCTGTTTCAAATGCCACTTTGGTAAATGTAGAGAACAAAAATGAGGTTCTTAAAAGAATTTTATAAATAACTTATTCCAAGAAGTAACTTTCATACTTTTATTTCTTCTTTGATATTGACATAATTTACTTTTTCTAAAAAGCTTCAGGAAATTTGTAGTTAAAATGTTTAAAGAGGAAAAAACATCAGTTCTTGAAATTTATGATCCTGGGATTTCAGA
The DNA here is from genome assembly GCA_037038555.1 of Rhynchonycteris naso. Taxonomy (NCBI): domain Eukaryota; kingdom Metazoa; phylum Chordata; class Mammalia; order Chiroptera; family Emballonuridae; genus Rhynchonycteris; species Rhynchonycteris naso. The sequence continues at coordinate 265,078,642 of CM072998.1, forward strand.
GCCTAATAAGAGCTTCTAAAATACTTCAAACATGCCTAACCGGTGGTGGTGCAGTGCATAGAGTCGGCATGATACTCCAGGTCCAAAACCCAGAGGTCCCCAGCTTGAGCGTGGGATCATCAACTTGATTCCAGGGTCGCTGGCTTGAAGACTAAACAAGAGGTCACAGGTTCAGCTTGAGCACTCCCCTCAACCCCATCAAGGTGTGTATTTATTTATGTTAACTATTCTAACTTTTAAGTGTAGACCTGTGTCCTAAGTTAAAGCATTATATAAATATTTAAATTCGAGTGTGTCTGAATAAGAATACCCACCATGAATCCACAATTGAATTTTAATGTAAATATGGCCTAATGATCCTTGGCAACATTCAATTAAACATCACAGATATTTTTAAGAGGGCATTCAAAGAGGTTATGCAACTGGGAGCTAATGTAGTTGAGAGTATATAAATTATAATCAATTGGTATAAATTTTTCAGGTAGAAATTGAGGTTAACAGATAACAAGGGGGCCCTGTCATATTTTAATGAATGAACATTGTCAAGATAAATTAAGACAGTTTCAAAGTGTGAAGATTATAATACTAGGCTCAGCCCATGTTTTACACCCCTTGGTAATACCAGCACAGACAACATTTTTGATCAATTAATTCAGAGAAAAGTTATATAGTGATTTTTTTTAAAAAGAAGTTGAAAGAATCATCCTTCACTTTTTTTCATGATTTTGTGACCCAATAAAGAATCACCTTCATGAAATGGAATGCATACTTATTTGTTAGTGAAAGCTTCCTTTTTTCCTATAAGTAATGAATTATAGTGCAGTCCCCCTAGTTGCTCAAGTCGGAAAATAGAAAAATCATTTTCACTTCTCTTTCTTAATTTTAAATATGCCAAATCTCCAATCACAAAGCTGTCCATCAATCCATCCCACTTACTTTATCCTCAATGAAATTATATATGTGCCAGGAACCTCATTTATAGCTTGAATTTTTGCTCTGAAGTATTTGTTTCAATCTTTACACTGCCATGGAAGTCATCTCCATTTGATTATGTAACTTTCTGCTGAAAAATATTTTATGGCTGAATACTTATTACAGTATGTAGCTTAATGTTCTTAGCATGGTATAAAAGGCTCTGGACCAGGGGTTGGAAACCTATGGATCGCGAGCCAGATGTGACTCTTTTGATGGCTGCATCAGGCTCCCAGACAAATCTTTAATAAAAAATATAATAACATTGAAAATATAAAACATTCTTATGTATTACCATCCATTCATTTCCTACCGCTCATGTTCATGGTTGTGAGTAGCTGGAGCCAACACAGGTGTTCTCCGGGACAACGCCAAATTTTTATTGGATAATGCGAACCGTACATGGGTCATTGTGAAGTCAGGAAGTAAACTTCCCTCCTTTTAATCAAGTAGTCAGCTAGCTAATTGCAAAAACACTTTTGACGAAGAAGATGGCTAAAAGAAAAAAGATGAGGAATATCATACTTGTCAGCAGGAATGAACAGAGGAATTCACTTTTGTAGAGAGAGCAGGTTCTGCAGTGTGTCTAATATGCAATAATAAAATTGCATCGATGAGACGGTCAAATATAAAGCGGCACTTTGACACAAACCATATTACATATGCATCAAAATATTCAGTGGGGTACAGCAGGAAGAAAGCATGTCAAGAGCTACTGTGCAGAGTGCAAGTTAGTCAGCAGCAATTCCGTTTTTGGACCCAACAAGGTGACTGGAATTCGGCTAGCTTTGCTGGTGCTATAGCAATTGTGAGAAACGGAAAGCCATTCACAGGAGTATGCCAAAACGTTCATGCTTGACGTTGCCAATGAACTTTGTGACGACTTTTCGAATAAAGACAAGATAATCAAATGCATAAAAGATATGCCTCTGTCGGCAAGAACTGTTCATGATCTTACCATTATGATGGCATATCAAATCGAGGCACCACAAGGAAAGGACATAAATGCAGCACCATTCTTTTCTCTCACTTTGGATGAGTCAACAGATGTAAGCCATTTATCCCAGTTCAGCGTGATTGCAAGGTATGCTGTCCCTGACACACTACGTGAGGAAAGTCTTGCTGTTTTGCCTATGAAAGAGACAACAAGAGGGGAGGATTTATTCAAGTCTTTCACTGAGTTCACTAAAGAAAAAAATCTACTGATGAATAAACTTATTTTGGTGTGTACTGATGCTGCTCCGTGCATGGTGGGGAAAAACAGAGGATTCGTAGTGCTTCTTTGTGAACATGAAAAGAGACCCATCCTAAGTTTTCACTGCATCCTACATCAAGGGGGCGCTTTTTGCTCAGGTGTGTGGTGAGCAGCTTGGTGAGTTGATGTTGCTGGTCATTTGGGTAGTCAACTTTGTTGTTGCCCGAGCTTTAAATGATCGCCAGTTTAAAACACTGATGGATGAAGTTGAGAATAATTATCCTGGTCTGTTTCTGCACAGCAATGTGCATTGGTTGTCGGGAGCAAAGGTGCTCGCCTGACCAGATGGTGGCGCAGAGGATAGAGCATCGGACTGGGATGCAGAAGACCCAGGTTCGAGACCCTGAGCTCGCCAGCTTGAGTGCGGGCTCATCTTGCTTGAGTAAAAGCTCGCAAGCTTGAACCCAAGGTCACTGGCTCCAGCAAGGGGTTGCTCAGTCTGCTGAAAGCCCGCGGTCAAGGCATATGTGAAAAAGCAATCAATGAACAACTAAGGTGTTGCAACGACAACAAAAAACTAGTGATTGATGCTTCTCACCTCTCTCTGTTCCTGTCTGTCTTTCCCTACCTATCCCTCTCTCTGTCCCTGTATAAAAAAAAAAAAAAAAAGCGCAAAGGTGCTCAGCCATTTCGTGGCTTGTCTGAGTGAAATCCTGACTTTTCTTGAAATGAAAAACATTGAGCATACTAAGTTAGCTAACACTGAGTGGCTCCTGAAGTTCTACTATCTTGTGGACATGACTGAACATCAGAACCAGCTCAATGTAAAAATGCAAGTTATTAGAAATAGTCTTATCTCTTTAACATGCAGTGTTTGCATTTGAAAACAAGCTGAAACTCTCATCACTGACATTGAAACAGGTCATTTACTACTCTTTGAAAAACTGAGAGAGTTTAAAGATACATGCACAGCAAGTGACCCTGCTCAACATCTTGATCACCAGCAGCTAGTGGGCTTCACATCTAATCTCCTGCAGTCATTCAAAGTGTGCTTTGGAGAATTTTGTGAGCTCATTCGTGTTTTTAAGTTCATCACCCATCCACACGAGTGTGCAGTGGACAGTACTGACCTGAGATACATCCCCGGTGTCTCCATCAGAGATTTTGAGCTACAAGCTGCTGACCTGAAGGCCTCAGACATGTGGGTGAATAAGTTCAAGTCACTGAATGAAGATTTGGAAAGACTTGCATGACAGCAAGCAGAGTTGGCGAGCAAACACAATTTGGGAGAACTGAAAAAACTTCAACATGTGGACCAGCTGATTGTCAAAATTTGGAATGCGCTTTCCATCACATACCACACACTGCAGTGTGTAAGTATTGCTGTACTGACAATGTTTAGCTCTACGCAGTCTTTCTTACATCTAAAGAACGTTAAGACCAACTAGGATCACGTTTAACAGATGGAAGTCTCAACGCCTGCATGAAGCTTAACCTCACCACGTATCAACCAGACTACAAAGCCATCAGCAAAACCATGCAGCACCAGAAGTTATACTGGTGTTATAAGAAGTACTTTATTCATTATTGGTTAGCAACAGCATTTAATAACAACGTTATTAAAAAGAATTCAGAGACTTATTGTACTTTAAAAGTGTTGGTCTTACATAAAATGCACACATTTACTTGTATTTAGTGTTAAACATATTGTATGGCTCTCATGAAATTACATTTTAAAATATGTGGCGTTCATGGCTCTCTCAGCCAAAAAGGTCCTCGACCCTTGCTCTGGACCATCTTGCCATTGCTTATTTCTCAGCCTTGTCATTTGCCAGATTCCTTCTTTTGTTCAAGTGGTTGTTTCTGCTTGAAATGTTCTTACCTGGCATATTCCTCTCCCTCCTTCAGATATGAACTATGTTGATTTTTTTAGAAATGGAACCTTAACCAACACTCTTTGTCTGAGTTACAAAGCTCTCCCTTATAGTTTTTACTAACATGCCACTGATTTTAAATCCGTTATTATTTTAAATATTAAAAATAGATTATCTCCCAGTTCTTGAAAAAAAAATAGATTCTATGTATTTATTCTATAAACCAACAGGATGCCTATAATATGGGAGCTGATTTAAAATGATTGTTGAATTTTAAATAAATTTTATTTTTGTTGTGTAATACCTTATTAGCATAAAAATCAGAAAAATAATTCCATAAGTAAATAAAAGTCTGTGTGATGATTTTTTATAAGATTAGGGTTTTTTCTCTCTCTTTTGATTCAGAATTTGATTCTTACTAACTAATATAACAAAATCTGGCTATGAACCTCAACTCTATTGGTTCTTTCACCTACACAAATACCCTATTCATCTGTAAAACTTATTTTAAGTATTAAATTAACATACATGAATGTGCCTACCAAAGTATTTGGCACATAATAAAGATATAGTAAATAAATATTTTTAAATAGGCATTGAAATATGACTCTGAGTTCACATTGAATAGTGTCTAGTTTATAAAGCATCAGTTTCACCACGGGAAAAAGATAAAGCTATTAAAATTATCCTCTCAAAACAACTGACACATTGCAAATAACTTTCAGTAATGTTAACTGTTAGTAATATTATTAGAGTAGGCACTTAGTAAATGATTGTTCTCTGAGTTCTCCTTCCTGTTCATGTCTCTACGTGAGTACAAAATCTATTTAGTTAGGTGTTCCGACAACAGGCATCATGATAGACCATTACAAATTTTGGTACTACTCAGAATTTTAGCATAGAGAAACCACAGGAAGAGCAATTTCAAATTTTGAGGAGAATTATAAAAATTATTCATGATTCATGGGATTTACCAGTATATTGATTATTCACTCAGCTTTTTTTGAGATATAAGGTGTGCAAAGATGATTTGGTGCATATATTGAGAATTGTTTTCTACAATAAGGTTAGCTAACATGTCCTTCACCTCATAATTACCACTTTTTTTTTATTGTCGCTGTTGGTTTGGTGACAGCACTTGAGCTCTTATGGTCTCTCACAATTCTACAAATACAGTTTTGCTAACTGTAGTCATTATGCTGTACATTAGATCCTGAGATTTTGTTACTAAAATTCTGGCCTTATAATTGGAAGTTTGTACCTTTTTAGCAACTTCTTACTTCTAACACTTCTCACCCCAGTCGCTGGCAACCAACAATCAGCTCTTTGTTTCTATGACTTTGTGTGTTTATAGATTCTACATAGTGAAATAATAAAGTGTTTGACTTATTCTGTCTGACTCATTTCACTTAGCATAGTGTCCTCCATGTTCATCTAGGTTAGAAATGCTGCTTTTTACGACTGAAAAATATTTTGTTGTATGCATTTACCACATTTACTTTATCCATTCACCTGCTGATGAGCACGGTTTGTTTCCATACCTTCGCTATTGTGAATAACACTAATGGTGTGTTGTTCCTGGCAACTGTCAAAAAATTAGTGGATATAAGTAGATTTGTGCCTGTTTTTATGCCAGTCCCATACTGTTTTGATTACTATAGCTTTATAATATAGTTGAAAATCAGAAAGTGTGATACCTCATGCTTTCTTCTACTTATTCAGAATTACTTTAACCATTTGGGGTATTTGGTGGTATCGTATAAATTTTGTGATATTTTTTCTATTTCTAGGAAATAATACCATTGGACTTTTTGTAGGAATTGCAGTGAATCTGTAGATTATTGGGTAGTGTGGACATTTTAACATATTCTTCAATCCAAGAATGTGGAATTTTTATTTGTGTTTTCTTCAACTTCTTTGATTAGTTTTGATCATGACGTTTGCAAAGAGAGATTATATTTCTTTTTCCTTTTCAAGTTGCATCCCATTTATTTCATTTCCTTTTCTAGTTGCTCTTGCTAGAATTTCCAGTACTATGTTTAATAGAAGTGGTGCAAATGGGCAACCTTCTCGTTTACCTGATCATAGAGAAAATGCTTTCATTATTTTAACATTGAGTATGATGTTTAGCTATGGGCTTGTCATATATGCCCCTTATGTTGGAATACATTTCCTCTATATGTAATATTTTGAGGGTTTGTGTTTTTTATCATAAAATACTAAATTTTGTCAAAACCTTTTCTTATCTATGGAAATTATTATACTATTGTATTTCTATCTTGCATACTGTTAATGTAGTGTAGATTATTTAATAATCTGTGTATGTCAAGCCCTCTTGTCATCCCAATGATAACTCCGACTTAATCTTGATATCTGATACTTCTTCTTATGTGCTCTTGGTTTCAGTTTGCTAGTTTTTGTTGTTGATATTTGAATCCAAGTTCATCAGTGACACTGGGCAGTCCTTTTCTTATAGTATCTTTGTCTGGTTTTGGTATGAAGGGAATACTGGTTTTATAAACAAGTTTAAAAATGTTCCTTTTCTCTACTTTTAGGAAGAGTTTGCAAATGACTGGTATTAATTCTTTTTTAGGTGTTAGTAAAAATCACAGTGATGCCATCTGGTACTGGGACTTTATTTTCTAAAAGACTTTTGTTTATTAATTTTACTTGTTCAGATTTTTTGTTTCTTCATGATTTAGTGTTGGTAAGTTTATAATTGGAGTTATTCATTTCTTCTAGGTTATACAATTCCTTGTGTACAATTATTCAAAGTAGACTTATAGTCCTTTGTATTTCTGTTATCAGTTATTTCTCTTTCATTTTTTAATTTTGATTCTTCTAATTGATTCTTAGTATAGCTAAAGGCTTATTAATTTTATCTTTTGGAGGAAAAGCAGCTTTAGTTTTATTGATTTTTTTTCCTCTTGTCTTTCTAGTCTCTTTCATTTATCTGCTTTAATATTTAATATACTTTTTATGCTTAGATTGAGCTTAGTTTGTTCATCTTCTGTAGTTCCTTGAGATAAAAAGTTAGGTTGCTTATCTATCTTTGATTCTTCTTCATGTAAATATTTCTCACTATAAACTTCATACTTAAATCTGCATTTGCTGCATCCCATGAGTTTTCTTATGCCATGTGTGCATGACATTTCTCTCAAAATATTTTTTATTTCCCTTTTGACACATTTGTTGTTTAACACCATGTTATTTAATTTTCACATATTTGTTTTTTTACTTTCCTTATGTTATTGAAATCTAGCTTCACACTGCTGTAGTGAAACATGACACTTGATATGATTTCAATTGTCTTTAATTTGTTAAGAGTTGATTATATGATTTGATGTATGATCTTCTGGAAGAATGTATATTACCTGTTATTGGTTGAAAAATCCGAATGTGCCATGTCCATTTGGTCAATGTGTAGTCCAAGTTCATTATTTACTTATTTCCTATCTAGATATTCTTCTATTTAAAGCTGAAAGTGGGGTATGAAGTCTGTAAAGCCAGTAGCCACGGCCACCATCACAGCTGCCTGGCCTGTGAAGGTTCGCGTTTGATTCAGACAGACAGTAATAAAACAACAGAGCCAAGGCCATCACCTTTAATCCTAGCTCACAACCAGAGTGCAAGTAAATACACACTGTGGGAAAACACTTCCCTTTCCATTCAGGGCTCCCAAAGTCGCTGACTCATCCGAGTTTTCCTAGCATCAAAGGTTTCTACTTCACCAGTCTTATCCACCTCTGTTCCCCATCTCCTTCTCTTTGCAAAACACTGTACAAACTGGCTTCTCCTTCAGCACTCTGCTATTTTGGCTGCCTCTACTCTGCAATAATAATGGTAGAAACAGAGAGAGAGAGAGAGATACAGAGAGAGAGAGAGAGAGAGAGTCCTTGGTCTGCTTCATTTTATAGTGTAGAAAATTAAAGCCTTTAAGCCAAAATACAAATAAGGAAGCCTCTGATACAAAGCCACTTATCTGAGGCATAAATGGGATTCCTCATAAGAGTACACCACCCTACATCATGCAACAGTCAAGGGTGTGGGGAAAAGTTTAGTTTTGAAAAGATCTTAGTGTTAAAAGGATGTTGAAAAGATTTTAGTATTAAAAGGATGGGAAAAGTTTAGTTTTAAAACTAAGCCTTAGTGCATAAGGACCCTGCCAGCTTACAGCCTATCTCCCACACCCAATGCAAACTATAAGCGAGCAAACATAAACGTCATATTTGCAAACTTATTTGACCTACAGAAGTCTCCTATTATATCTGTATATTTCTACATTTAAATCTGTTGATTGCTTAATCCATTTATGTGTTCCAATGTTGTGTGTATATATATTTACAATTATTTTATATTTTTGAAGAATTAACACCTTTATCACATATATTGATCCTTTTATATCTTGCAAAATATTTTACTCAAATTTGATTTGGTGTGATAAATATAGAGCTAGTCTTGCTTTTTAAAATTTTCTTTTTGCATGGAATATTGTAAAGCCATTAGCCACAGCCACCATCACAGCCGCCTGGCACATGCAGCTGCCTGGCACTTGAGTCAGACAGACGGTAATGAAACTACGGAGCCAAGAACTGGTGGGCCATTACCTTTAATCCTAGTTTGCACCCAGTGGGCAAGAAATACACGCAGTGGAAAAACACTTCCCTTTCTATTCAGGGCTCCCAAAGCCACTGACTTATCTGAGTTTCCTAGAATCAATGGCTTTTAGCTCACCAGCCTTATTCACTTCTTTGCCCCATCTCCTTCTCTCTGAACAAACTGGCTTCTCCTTCAGCACTCTGCCATCTTGGCTGCTTCTCCTATCTTCCATGTGGCCTTTCTCTGCTCTTCTCCAGCATGGGCTCCTCTACCCCACTTTATATTGTAGAAATCAAAACCTTTAACCCAATATACAAACAAAAAAGTCTCTGATACAAAGTTACTTATCTGAGGCATAATGGGATTCCTCAAAAGTGTGGAAAAGGTTTAGACTTAAAACTGAGCATTAGGCTATAACAACCCTGTCTACTTACAGTCTGTTCCCCATACTCAGTGCAAACTATAAGTGAGCAAACCTATATATCATATTTACACATTTATTAGACCAACATTCCACCTCTTTTGCTCGCTTCACAATCTAAAGCACTGGTATTTCTGCACAAAGAATTTAGGCACATTACACAAATTACAAATACATGACAAATCATACAATTTCAACAATTACAAAGGTACATTTCACCAGTCTCTCAGCACTTTGCCAAAAGTGCAAAATATCCTCAAACGTCTTTCTCGCCATGGGAAAAGCTTCCTGGGGCAGGGGAAGGACCTCCAGGAAAGCCGTCCCCCACCCCATCAGGGTATTTCACATTGTCCAAATTCCGTGAGTCCATCCAACAAAGGAGCCAGTGCCCACTCAATCCAGGAACAGTCCACACAAATGGGGCCTCAGCAACTCCCCCATCCCCGCTATCATTGCAGGTCTTACACTGTCCCAAAGAGGAGCACATGGCAATGGCAGTCAGCATTTCCATCTCTTCCCCGGAGAGCATGAAGGCATCCACCCTATGTCCCAAAATCGCAGACCTACCAAGGGGTATAGTAGGTACTCCTTGCTGCTGGGCTCTCACCTTCTGGAGACTGCAGATTGCAACTCTAGCCTGATTCTCCTCATCCTCCAAAGAAGAACTGAAAACACCGGCTCCTGCTGCTGGGCTTGAGCTCCGGGCCTCTGCAGCCTTCTGCTCTGTGGGTCTTGCAGCACCAGCCCCGGCCTCAGCCCTGGCCTCCCACTGCTGCTGGTTCTCCACAACATCCAGGGCAATATCCAACTCATGAATCTGTGATTTCTTTTCCAGTGGCTGCTCCATTTCCAAGCGAATCTCACAAACAATGCTTGTTCCTGAGCCAGGGTCAGCATCTCTTACTCCCACATTTGCTCCAGCTCCTTCCACTGCTCAATTTGTAGGTCCCTGGCAGCCTCTTCCACAGAGGAGGTCTTGGTTTCTTCATTCGTGGCTGTAAAATTCAGCCAGCCTACAACCCCCAAAAGGACAGCCATGGGAAACCATAACAGCAGTCAGTCCTCTACTCCACCACTCAAAGGTGGTGGTGGCTCCATACAGATCTGTATTGAATCCTGCCACCGAAAAGACCAAATGTAAGGCCAGTAGCAATGGCCACCATCACAGCTGGCGGGCCTCTGCAGGTTCACATTTGATTTGGACAGATGGTAATGAAACAATGGAGCCAAGAACTGGTAGGCTATTAGCTTTAATCTTAGTTTGCAACTGGTGAGCTAGAAATACACACAGTGGAAAAACACTTCCCTTTCCATTCAGGGCTCCCAAAGCCACTAATTTATCTGAGTTTGTTTTCTAGAATCAAAGGTTTCTAGCTCTTCAGCCTTATTCACCTCTGTTTTCCATCTCCTTCTCTCTGTACAAACTCTGCACAAACTGGCTTCTCCTTAAGCACTCTGCCATTTTGGCTGCTTCTCCTTTCCTCTATGTGGCCTTTCTCTGCTCTCCTCTAGCATGGGCTCCTCTGTCCCATTTTATAATGTAGAAATCAAAACCTTTAATCCAATATACAAACAAGGAAGTCTGATACAAGGTCACTTATCTGAGACATAATGGTATTCCTCATGAGAGTGCACCACCCCACATCATCCAACAGTCAAGGGTGTGGGGAAAAGCTTAGCATTGAGAAGATTTTAGTATTAAACGAGTGGGAAAGGCTTAGTCTTAAAACTAAACCTTAGGCTATAAGGACCCTGCCTGCTTACAGCCTGTCCCAGCCAATGCAAAGTATAAGGGAGCAAACATATATATGATATTTACAAACTTATTTGACCAACAATGTCCATAAATGTCACACAGACAATGACTTCTCAGAGACCATGTGGCATGCACTGAGGAACTTAGGGGAGACCACCTCACAATCGCCTGTACAAACTTTTTGAAATGGATCTGAGCCCCAGTTTTTATGGATATTTATGATACATGCAAAATAGAAGCAAGAACAAGAATGAGGAAGTCAGGAAGCAGAGAAGAGATTGAGGAGGAGAGAATGAAGAAGTCAGAAAGGGGAACTTCTTTAGAACAGATTAAAGGGCAAGTGAAATAGTTCAAATGTCCCCACCTATTGGATAATCAGAATTGCTAATTTTATCCCCATTGTGCTGAGTTCAGGCCAAACTTTATTCACTACTTTTTTCAGTCAAGTTACTGTGGCCTTTGCCTCAGGACACTGAACTTTCTCCTTGTTTTATTTTTCTGTTCAGGGCCTTTATATTTAAAGATGAATTGAATCTCATAAAAAGTATAAATATGAGTCCTTTTAAAATATTATTCAGCCAATTATGGCTTCTGACTGGATAATTGAATTCGTTTACATCTGGATGTTTAGGAAGGACCTTGGGGAAGCCACTACCTCTAGCTTGTTCTCTGTTTTTCCAAGAGTATCCCTAAAATGTTTTTCTTTGCAACACAACTAAAAAAGCTATAATATTTCCTCCAGAACCATCTATAACTTATATACCATTTTTTATTGAAAATATATATTAACTAGAATTCTTGATCCATAAAAACCTAAATTTCAGTGACAACCAAAAGTAAACATTTAGCTTTCTTTGGAATAGCTATTGGGCAAATAAGTCTGTAAAATGTGTTTTTTAGGTTTGCTCACTTATATTTTGCATTGGCCTGGACAGTGCCATGTGTATGCAGTCTGTAAAAGGCTGAGGTGCTTGCCCTCAGGCAGCAGATTGCAAATTGGGAATTACCTTCCTGCTGGTAAGGGGCATTGTATTAGGAATGTTTGCTGAAGAAGGAATTTTCTTCCTGAGCTTGGGTTTTGCAGGAAGAGAAAAAGGAGTGCAGATGTGAGACCTGAGCATAGGGTTTTTGGGAGCTCTGCTGAAGCTGGTGGGGGTCTTTGATTCTAGGAGGAACCAAGGAGATTTTCTGGATTGTGGAATTGGAGAATGTGTCAGGGCTTTGGGAGCTCTGAATGAGAGGGAAGCTGTCTTCCCTGCCTGTTTACTCATCTGCCATTAGGAGATTTTAATAAATGGAATGGCCCACCATTTTTTGTCTCCACTGTTTCTTTACTGTCTGCCCCAACCCAATGAGAACCTGCATGGCCATGCCAACAGCCACTGGCCATACAATGGCAAATTTATGAATGCATTTTTGATTGGCAAATATATTTCCTAATTTTTAGATACGTGCTTTTTTAACAAAGTACAATACAGTCATTAACAGATGCAAATTTATCTTTAGTCTTTTCTGTATTAAGAAGCAAAAAGGAGATATACTTAGATTTATTTAGCAATTGATATTCTGTATTTTAGATTATTTGGAAATATCAGTGTTGGGCAGATAAAATATATTATGCTCACTTTGTTAAAGATGGCACTGCCCACATGGAAGACCGTCGCCCAGGTGATAATATTAGTTGCCCTTCTTGCTTGGGATGGGCGTAATTATATTAATATGTGTTGGGGGAGGGCTTTTGCACCAAAAGATTTTAAAAGAAGAGATCACGTTTGTAAAGCCAGTAGTCGCGGTCAGGATCTCAGCCACCTGACCTGTGCAGGTTCGCATTAGATTTGAACAGTCGGTAATGAAACACAGGAGCCAAAAACTGGTGAGCCTTCAGCTTTAATTCTAGCTTGCACCCGGCGGGCAAGCAAAAACACACACTGGGCTCCAAAACCCACACATTCAGTGCTCACAAAGCTACTGACTTATCAGAGTTTCCTAGAATCAAAGGTTTCTAGCTCACCAGACTTATTCACCTCTGTTTCCCATCTCCTCCTGTACAAACTCTTAACAAACTGGCTTCTTTCTCAGCACTTTGCCATCTTGGCTACTTCTCCTCCACATGGCCTTAATCTGCTCTCCTCTCTAATACCAACCTCAGGAACTCAGGAACCAAGAGAGAGATCAAGCTACTGTTCTCTCCCACTTTATAGCAGACTCAAAACCTTTAATCCAATTATACAAACAAGGAAGTCTCTGATACAAAGTCACCCATCTGAGGCATAATGGGATTCCTCCCTACATCACCACCCTACATCATCCAATCAGTCAAGGGTGTGGAGAAGAGTTAACTCTTAAAACAAAGCTTTAAGCTATAACGCCCTGGCCTGCTTACATTACAACTTTTCCCCCACAGCCATCACAAGCATAAGGGCAAATAATATCACCTGGGTGACGGCTTCCATGTGGGCAGCACCATCTTTAACAAAGTGAGCATATTATATTTTATCTGCCGAACAACGTTGTTCCTGAGAAGAGTGATTACATTCTAGGAAGAGCCCATGGGAGGAGAGTAAAGAAAGGCCACGTGGAGGAGAGAAGCAGTCAAGATGGCAGAATGCTGAGGGAGAAACCAGTATTTGGAGAGTTTGTGCAGAGAGAAGCAGATGGGAAAAAGAGGTGAATAAGGCTGGTGAGGTACAAACCTTTGTGTTGGGCAGATAAAATATATGCTCACTTTGTTAAAGGTGGCGCTGCCCATGTGCAAGTTTTAAGAGTAAGCTTTCCCCCACACCCTTGACTGATTGGATGATGTGGGGTGATGCACTCTCATGAGGAATCTTCCCATTATGCCTCAGATGAGTGACTTTGTATCAGAGACTTCCTTGTTTATAGATTGGATTAAAGGTTTGGATTTCTACACTATGGAGTGGGGCAGACTGGGAGTTTGCTCTCTCAGTTCCTGAGGTTAGTATTAGAAAGGAGAGCAGATTAAGGCCACATGGAGGAGAGGAGAAGCAGCCAAGATGGCGGAGTGCTGAGGGAGAAGCCAGTTTGTGCAGAGTTTGTGTAGAGAGAAGGAGATGGGAAACAGAGGTGAATAAGTCTGGTGAGCTAGAAACCTTTGATTCTAGGAAACTCAGATAAGTCAGTAGCTTTGTGAGCACTGAATGAGTGGGTATTGGAGCCCAGTGTGTGTTTTTGCTTGCCCACCGGGTGCAAGCTAGAATTAAAGCTGATGACTCACCAGTTCTTGGCTCCATTGTTTCATTACTGACTGTCCGAATCTAATGTGAACCTGCATTGGCTAGGCGGCTATGATGGTGGCTGCGACTACTGGCTTTACACTTTGATTCTAGGAAACTCGGATAAGTCAGTGGCTTTGGGAGCCCTGAATGGAAAGGGAAGTGTTTTCCCACTGTGTGTATTTTTTTCCCACTGGGTTTAAGGTAGGATGAAAGCTAATGGCCCATCAGTTCTTGGCTCCATTGTTTCATTACTATCTGTCTGAATCAAACCTGAACACATAGAAGCTAAAAAAATTATTTTATACTACCTTCTAAGTTCTTCTAGCCAAAGCAATAGTCAAATTTACAGAGACAGATTAACAGAAGAAATAAAAATTTTAATACACTTGCATGGGAAATTCACAAAGGCCTGAAAATTCCAAAGACAGTAAGGTAACATTGGGTATATACAACATTTTTGAACAATGAAGAACAGGGTGGAGGGAGGAATGTTGTATTAGTTTTTAGAAGTGAGAATGGGCAGTTTAGAGGTAGTTGAGGGAAAGGGTAATATTAATATACCTGGCAAAAATTCTTGCTAGAGGACTTATAAACAATTGTCATTGTGTGTAGTAGGTGGCTAACAGGTGCCTCCCTGAATCCTTTCTGTTTACCATACTTAATTTAAATTAGGCTAAGGTAAGCTTCCTACATCTCTTTTTTGAATCAGATTTTTCTGCCTGAATTCCTTAGGCAGGAAAGGGAGGAGGGTCAAAGTTTCTTTCTGAGTCTGTTTTTTTAATAAACAACTTAAAATTTATATCCTCAAATGCAGCTTCAGAGGGCAAAACCTTACTTCTCTTCAATAAATGTTAAATAATTCTTTCACTCTTTATGGTAACTTAGTAAAAATCTAAGGTTGAAAGTTACCCAAAATTTTTCAGAAATTCTTTTTAAATACACATACCATAAAACATTATTTCTGAAGTTTCAACAGAAGTTATTTACTTTTATTTAATTCTTAATATTTAGATTACAATAAAAATTTTGAGATATTAGACAAAGTCAATTATCAAACTCTTTTTGTTGCCTGACAAGGCAGTGGCACAGTGGATAGAGCATTGGACTGGGATGATGAGGACCCAGGTTAAAAAACCCCGAGGTTGCCAGCTTGAGCATGAACTCATCTGATTTGAGCAAGGCTCACCAGCTTGAGCCCAAGGTCTCTGGCTTGAGCAAGGTGTCACTCAGTCTGCTGTAGCCCCCTGGTAAAAGTACAGATAAGAAATCAATTAATGAACACTAAGGTGCCTCAAGGAAGAATTGATGCTTCTCATCTCTCTTTCTTCCTGTCCCTTTTTTTATCTCTGTCTCTGACACCAAAAAAAAACCAACAAAACTTTTTGTTGATAAGATGAATTTTTTTATAAACACAAATAAAATTATATTAAATAACTTTTAAAGTTATGTCTGTTTAAATAAAACAAATCAGTTTTATTTTTTATTTTTTAATTTTTTTTCTTTTTATTTATTTATTTTAGAGAGGAGACACAGAGTGAGAGAGTGAGAGAGAGAGAGAGAGAGAGAGAGAGAGAAAGAGAGAAAGGGGGGAGGAGCTAGCCGCATCAACTCCCATATGTGCCTTGACCAGACCAGTGCAGGGTTTTGAACTGGCGACCTCAGTGTTCCCAGGTCGACGCTTTATCCACTGCGCCACCACAGGTCAGGCCAAACAAATCAGTTTTAATATTAAATATTTTCCTGATAACCTTTTATTGGAAAACTTTTGGGAAGTTTCTGGTGTTTTTAATTTATATAAGCAAGTCTATCTATTAAAATTACATATTATAGACTAATATTCCTACTCAACAGCCTCATACACCTCATTAAAATAAGTCAAAGATTTGTCTCAGGATATAAAAGCAGTGAGGAATGTGGTAAGGTACCAAAGAATGGAAAAATTAATATTAATATTTTAGGAGAAAGAGTCATGTTTCTTACTGTTAGTCAAATAAGTTTGTAAATATTATATATATGTTTACTCGCTTATAGTTGCATTGGTTGTGGGGGACAGACTGTAAGCAGGCAGGGTCATTACAGCCTAAGGCTTAGTTTTAAGACTAAGCTTTTCCCTACACCCTTGACTGTTGCATGATGTTGGGTGGTGTACTCTCATGAGGAATCCCATTATGCCTCAGATAAGTGACTTTGTATCAGAGACTTCCTTGTTTGTAGATTGGATTAATTGCTTTGATTTCTACACTATAAAATGGGGCAGAGGAGCCCATGTTAGAGGAGAGCAGAAAAAGGCTACATGGAGGATAGGAGAAGCAGCCAAGATGGCAGAGTGCTGAAGGAGAAGCCAGTTTGTGCAGAGTTTGTACAGAGAGAAGGAGATAGGGAACAGAGGTGAATAAGGCTGGTGAGGTACAAACCTTTGATTCTAGGAAACTCGGATATGTCAGTGGCTTTGGGAGCCCTGAATGAAAAGGGAAGTGTTTCCCCACTGTGTGTATTTCTTGCCTGTCAGGGTCAATCTAGGATAAAAGCAAATGGCCCACCAGTTCTTGTCTTTGTTGTTTCATTATCGTCTGTCTGAATCAAATGTGAACCTGCATGGGCCTGGCGGCTGTGATGGTAGCTATGACTATTGGTCATACACTTGCCCTCTCCTTTCTGTAAAGAGTGAGGGGATAGGAATGCGGGAGTTTCCTGGCTTGCAGAGACATACTATGTAAGAAGCCACCTTTTACTAGGAAGCTTAAAGGGCATTTTTAATTTAGGCCAAGCACTCAGAGAGATTTTATAGATATGATTTTTTATACTTATGCGAGATTTGCACCAGGTCAGGATGGATGACAGTATTGTTTTATAAATAAAGAGGTTTTGTGCTAGGTTTTGAATGGGAGTGGGAAGGAGACTTGGATTCCCTCCCTACCCCCCCCCCCACATCTGTGTGGAAGAAGGTAAACACCTAGCCAGGTGCAGAGGAAGGGAAGAAAGATTAGGCAAGCCCTTTTCTCTTCCCCTTTCTTTCTCCTTAATGGGTGATTCACAAACAATTATCCTCTGACATCATGTAAGCCTCCCCTCCTGAAATCGTGTGATTGATGTATGTACCTCTAAAACAAAGGGATGGAAAATAAACACTAAAAGATTTAGGAATGTCTTTTAATATGTAAAACAACATCATTCACTATTGTGTTACCTTATAAGTTTTAATATATAAAAATGTTTCTTATGAATCCTATAGATGGATGTTATAAGCTTGATAAGGATTATGTCATGCTCCCCCCACTGCACTTTTGCAGACAACCTGTGTGTGATCAATTGTATATAACCTACCTCAGAGCTATATTGGACACTGCACAATTTGCGTCAACTATACCGTGTGTTTGTCATATGCAGCCAGCTTATTAATAAATCTCCTCCTATTAATAAAACTCCTAAAAATTCATTTGGAAGTGGTGCCTCTACATAAAACTGGTGGAATGCTACTTTATAATATAAGCACATAATTTTTAAAACTAATTAAACAGAGCTTGTTGGTCAAATAAGTTTGTAAATATGTTATATATGTTTGCTCGCTTATAGTTTGCATTGGGTGTGGGGAACAGGCTGTAAGCAGGCAGCGTCATTATAGCCTAAGGCTTAGTTTTAAGACTAAGCCTTTCCCACCCTTTTAATACTAAGATCTTTTGAAAACTAAGCTTTTCCCCACACCCTTGACTATTGCATGATGTAAGGTGGTGCACTCTTATGAGGAATCCCATTATGCCTCAGATAAGTGACTTTGTATCAGAGACTTCCTTGTTTGTATATTGGATTAAAGGTTTTGATTTCTATACTATAAATTGGGGCTGAGGACCCCATGCTGGGGGAGAGCAGAGAAAAACCACATGGAGAACAGAAGAAACAGCCAAGATGGCAGAGCC
Organism: Rhynchonycteris naso; assembly: GCA_037038555.1. Classification (NCBI taxonomy): domain Eukaryota; kingdom Metazoa; phylum Chordata; class Mammalia; order Chiroptera; family Emballonuridae; genus Rhynchonycteris; species Rhynchonycteris naso. Next base: position 265,096,609 of record CM072998.1, read on the forward strand.
CTGAAGGAGAAGCCAGTTTGTGAATAGTTTGTGCAGAGAAAGGAGATGGGAAACAGAGGTGAATAAGGCTGGTGAGGTAGGAAGCTTTGATTCTAATAAACTCAGATAAGTCAGTAGCTTTGGGACCCCTGAATGGAATGGAAAGTGTTTTTCCCACTGTGTAAAGCCAGTAGCCTTGGCCACCATCACAGTCGCCTGGCCCATGCAGTTTCGCATTTGATTCGGACAGACAGTAATGAAACAACAGAGCCAAGAACTGGTGGATCATTAGCTTTAATCCTAGCTTGCACCCAGCAGGCAAGAAATACACACAGTGGGAAAACACTTCCCTTTTCTTTCAGGGCTCTCAAAGCCACTGACTTATATGAGTTTCCTAGGATCAAAGCTTTCTACTTCACCAGCCTTATTCACCTCTGTTGGGCAGATAAAATATATTATGCTCACTTTGTTAAAGATGGCGCTGCCCACAGGGAAGTTTGTTGATATTAATGTGTGTTCTGGAACAGGCTGTGGGCAGGCCGGTTGTTATAGCCTAAGGCTTAGTTTAAAAATAAGCTCTTCCCCACACCCTTGACTGATTGGATGATGTAGGGTGGTGCACTCTCCTGAGGAATCCCATTATACAGAGACTTCCTTGTTTGTATAATTGGATTAAAGGTTTTGATTCTATGGTATAAAGTGGGAGAGACCAGTAGCTTGATCTCTCTCTCTTGGTTCCTGAGTTCCTGAGATTAGTATTAGAGAGGAGAGCAGATTAAGGCCACATGGAGGCCAGGAGAAGCAGCCAAGATGGCAGCGTGCTGAGGGAGAAGCCAGTTTGTTAAGAGTTTGTGCGGGAGGAGATGGGGAACAGAGGTGAATAAGTCTGGTGAGCTAGAAACCTTTGATTCTAGGAAACTTGGATAAGTCAGTAGCTTTGTGAGCACTGAATGTGTGGGTTTTGGAGCCCAGTGTGTGTTTTTGCTTGCCCGCCGGGTGCAAGCTAGAATTAAAGCTGATGGCTCACCAGTTTGTGGCTCCTGTGTTTCATTACCGACTATTCGGATCTAATGCAAACCTGCATTGGCCAGGTGGCTGTGATCCCGACCCCGGCTACTGGCTTTACAACCTCTGTTCCCCATCTCCTTCTCGCTACACAAACTGGCTTCTCCTTCAACACTCCGCCATCTTGGCTGCTTCTCTTCTCCTCGTGGTCTTTTTTGCTCTCCTCCAGCATTGGCTCCTCTGCACCATTTTATATTGTAGAAATCAAAAGCATTAATCGAAAATACAAACAAGGAAGTCTCTGATACAAAGCCACTTATCTGAGGCATAATGGGATTCCTCATGAGAGTGCACCACTATAAAACCAGTAGTCAAGGCCACAATCAGAGCCGCCTGGCCCATGCAGATTCGTATTAGATTGGAACAGTCGGTAATGAAACAAAGGAGCCAAGAACGGGTGAGCCATCAGCTTTAATTCTAGCTTGCACCCGGCGGGCAAGCAAAAACACACACTGGGCTCCAAAACCCACTCATTCAGTGCTCACAAAGCTACTGACTTATTCGAGTTTCCTAGAATCAAAGGTTTCTAGCTCACCAGACTTATTCACCTTTGTTCCCCATCTCCTCCTGCACAAACTGGCTTCTCCCTCAGCACTCCACCATCTTGGCTGCTTCTCCTCTCCTCCACGTGGCCTTACTCTGCTCTCCTTTCTAATACTAATCCCAGAAACTGACAGAGCAAGCCACGGGTCTGTCCCACTTTATAGTGTAGAAATTCAAACCCTTAATCCAATCTACAAACAAGAAAGTATCTGATACAAAGTCACCCATCTGAGGCATAATGGGATTCCTCAGTAGAGCGCACCACCCTACATCATCCAATCAGTCAAGGGTATGGAGAAAAGCTTACTCTTAAAACTAAGCCTTAGGCTATAACGACCAGCCTGCCCACCGCCTGTCTCAAAACATACATTTATATCAACAAACTTCCATGTGGGCAGCGCCATCTTTAACAAAGTGAGCATAATATATTTTATCTGCCCAACAACCACCCAACATTATGCAACCGTCAAGGGTGTGTGGAAAAGGTTAGTCTTAAAACTTAGCCTTAGGCTGTACTGACCCTGCCTGCTTACAGCCTGCCCCCCACAGCCAATGCAAACTATAAGTGAGCAAACATATATATCATATTTACAAACTTATTTGACCAACACTGAGTTTCTTGGATTGTCTCTGTGTTTTCTTGAATCTAGTAAGGCTCCTTAAAATTACATTAAATTCTCTTTCAGGTAACTTATAGATCTCCAATCTTTGCAGTCCATTACTAAAATATTCCTTTTTGTGGAATCATGTTTTTTTGCTTGTTCACATTTCTAGTGGCTTTTGTTGATGTCTGCCTTAGGGAGAAACTAATCAAATGTAGCTTTTTCAGAACTAGCCTCAGTGTGGACAGCTTTTCACTTACGGGTGGCTGCAAGGCATAATTTCTCCGGTTCTGGGAAGGGTGCAGTGGCATAGTCTCCCAGTTTCTTCATTTGAAGTTGCTGTTTATGAAGACTAAGGGAGTCCTTGGTGACCAAAGTATCTATGGTGGTGATGATGGCTAGGGCTGTTGGGGTCCTTGTTGGTGTAAGTTGCTTGGGTTTTCCTTGTCTCCTTTTTATTTGTGGAGGCAATTTCTGGTTGAGGAGATTCTTCTCAATTACAGGCCTAGTGTAGAGCTGTCTATGGAGCTGAAGTTCTGGGATCAAGGCTATGCAGAACTACCAAGACATCTGGGGTATAGGCAAAGTAGCTTCAGCAACAGAACCACTGTCTGAGGGGTAGTTATGTGCAGATAGCCCATGGTACTAGGTTCTGTGTCTCTGGCTTTCACTGCTATGATTTGGCCAATAGGGACATATAGGGGGAAGTATGCCATAATAGCATGGGCCCAGTAACCTTGTGCAGCAGTAGCATGGCCCCAGGGATGGCAGATCAAAAGCCTGACTCAAGACCAGAGGGTGGGGCTTCAGAGCTGTAGCAGTACAGCCCAGTAAAGATGGGTCATAGCTGCACTGAGGAGCCAGGCAGTAAGTCTCAGTTAAGTCCTCTGTTCTCTCAGTATTTTATAACTGTGACTATCATGGCCCAGCTAAGTTTTAATATACATGATTTCTTCATTGCAGGATGAAAAAATGGGCTTTAATATTTTGAGCTGTCTATAGTGACATACCACATTAAAAATTAAACAGTGGAAATTGAAAAAGTCTTCAGTAAAACATTGCTGTCATCGCAACATTGTATTTATTTTCATCTGCTTTCTATGTTGAACTAAGATTGATTAACCCCGTAAGACATTCTAGTCATCCTAAAGTAGTTGAAATATCAGGGCAATTAAAAGTAAGTTTTTAAAAATTCCTTTAAGATAATTTATCTTTATTTCTGTAAGATGTAAGAATGTGATCAGTTGTGCCTTGAGTAGTAGAGAAAAATTAATAAAGCTTATTTCAATCATGAATAAAGTAATACTCTATAAAGAAATAAATTATCTTCTTTGGAGCAGTGGTAAAATATTCAAAATTCCACAATCAAAAGTTTTACCTAACTGCTCACATACTTTTTTTTTTTCTTTTTTTTTTTTACATGGACAGAGAGAGGGATAGATAGCGACAGACAGACAGGAACGGAGAGAGATTAGAAGCATCAATCAGTAGTTTTTGTTGTTGTTGTTGCCGTCGCAACACCTTAGTTGTTCATTGATTGCTTTCTCACATGTGCCTTGACCGCAGGCCTTCAGCAGACCGAGCAACCCCTTGCTGGAGCCAGTGACCTTGGGTCCAAGCTGGCAAGCTTTTGCTCAAGCCAGATGGGCCCGAGCTCAAACTGGCGAGCCCGGTGTCTCGAACCTGGGTCTTCCACATCCCAGTCCGATGCTCCATCCACTATGCCACCACCTGGTCAGGCATGCTGACATACTTTTGAACACATCCTTCTCTGGATTTTGTACTACCTTCTTCCCATTTCAGAAAATACAAACCATTTCATTACTTCTAATTAATTTCAATGTAGTAGATATTTTCAGTTTTTGTGGAAACCATATTTTAAGCCAAATAAGCAGTAATAGACTTTATATGTAACAAAACTTTTAAATATTTTATTAGCAACTTTCTTGAACTTTTGCAATTTAATACTTTCTAGTCGTTCTTAGTTATTTATTGTTATTGTTTTTTTTTATTTCTGATACAAACACAACTTGTTTCCCTGTTTTCATATTGCATTCTAACTTTACATGAGTACTATTAAATGAATATTCTTAGCTTTATTATCTACTCCTAGATTTATCTACAGATTCAATTCCAGTATCTAGCATTCATTCAGTTGAATTACTCTCCACTGGCCAGGTGAAAGGATGCAGTAGTATTTTATGTGTCTATTATTCTTCTATAGGACAGAACCTTTCACCCAATTAGCTCTGGGCTTAAGAGCATTTAAATTGTTTAACTTTTAAAATGTTTTACAACGTTTGTATTATGTTTTTGTAACAAAGACGTATGACTTGAAACATGTACTGTGAAAACATGCTTAATATGTCATTAAGAGTTCTAACGCCTAAGCTTTAATTTTATTTTGTACATCAACTCTCTTTAGAATTCAAGACAAAGATTTTTTGTACTTACTACAAATTTTCTGTTGTAATTTATACGTTATCGTGTCCTTGTTATCCCTTCTAAACCTGCTTTCTATCAGTAAAATATGATACATTTATTGTGTCTCTTCTCAAATCTTACCTCCTGTGCTAAGCTCATCATATGTCCTCCAGCTATCTTCAGTCTCTAGCTGAGACCCCCTAACAGTAAATACCTTTCTTAAGGGACTTAAATAAAATCACTGTCTTCACTGAGATTTTATTCTCTCTTCAATCCTAGCACGTTGCCTATTCCATAAAAAGCTAGACATAGTGTGATGATTGAGGGGGTCAGGGTGAGGTGGGTAGGAGCAGTAAATGATAGGCAATGGATGGAGAATTGAGGAAGGTGAACACACAATATAGTGTATAGAAGAGGTGTAGAATTGTGCCCTTGTATAATTTGTTAACCATTGTCACCCAATTAAATTCAATTAAAGAAAAGGCTGGAAAAATGCTTGCTAAAACGAACTAAAAAGTTATTAAAGTCAATGCTGACTTTCAGTTATGTTATTTAGTATCATTTAAAGCTATGAGCTCTATTTCATTTTTATTATCAGTTTCAAACTAATTCAGAAGATTTTTAAAAATAGCATGATTGCTCTAAACATTTATAAAAATGATTCTAGGGTATTAGAAAAGCACATTGAAATACCCAGGACCAGTTTTGCTATTTCTGCCATATGTAATCAACAACCACAGGTGTTTCCTAGTCCTGTGTAGATTTCTTAAATGGTAATTATTCTTAGCTAAATGATTTATTTATATAGTTAAATATATAAATTTATTTATATAGTCACAAAAATAGCATTATACCTCTTAATGGGTTTTCTTAACCTGCATTGTAAATGTCATCATATTTAACAAAAATTTAAACTATATTACAAATAACTTAGTTGTTTTGTATGCAAGGCTATTAACTAGTTTGAGCCATTTTGTTCATAATGTTGGATATGAACGCCAGACAAGGAGGAGGGGCACCCTGCTCAGACATCCCATCAAAAAATACTTGCTAGTTAGTTTTAAGGAATGTAACAGCCTCCAGCTACTAATAATGTCAGGAGCTACCACATAAGGTGCCTATTAACCTCCTGCCTGATTTCTCTCAAGGACAAGGAGAAGAAACTTAGCAGTCACAGAATCTCAAAAGGTTATGGCACACACCTACTTTCTTTCATGGTTTCTTATTTGAGGCAGTGCTCTGTCCTGACACCCTCAGCCAATTAATTATTAAGCACATCAGGAGTTCTAGGACCTGACCATTTCTAACTATCACACATCTCCTTGATCAGCTAACCCCTGTTTTGGAGCTCACCATTGGGTTGGCCAAGATACATTTGTATCATAATTTGACTGCCTCCTTAACCATGCCTGCTTCATATTCCCTTTATCTTTCACAGGCATAATCCTATGATAGAATTCCTCCATGCATAATTCTGTATTAGTATTTTCTTTTTGGAAGCGCTAATATAGCAGTCCCAGGGTGGTGTTTGAGGACTTCATCACATGCTGTTTTGCTAGCAATAAGGACTACAATACAAAGGTTAATGAGACATGAACAATCCATAGCACAAAGTGATGCCTCAATTGCTATCATTCTCACTGGTGGTGACTTGAGGAAATGTTTTCATGCAGGGAATGCCCTGGTCATTTCAGTGATTTATCATTTTAAAAAATGCAAAGAGAATCATGCATACTAGGATAATGGAATTTACTGCTTGTTTTTAGTAGTGCTAATGTCTGATGGAGGGGTGATGAGGAACTGAGAGAATTTTCTCTGAAATGGAATACTACATGGATCACAGGTTATGCCAAAAATCTCAATACATTCAAGAAGACTGATATCATAACAAGCACAATTTCTGACCATTATGGTATCAAACTAGTAATTAATTATAAGAAGAAAACTGAAAACAGTACAAATATATGGAAATTAAATTACATGCTACTGAAAAACTCCTATGGATCATTAAAGAAATCAAATTACATATAAAAAATAAAACCTAAATGAAAATCAAAACTGATATACAACATACCAAAATATGGGTTGCAGCAAAAGCATTTCTAACAGAGGAAGTTCATAACAACACAGGCCTACCACAAGAAACAAGAAAAATCTCAAACAACCTAACCTAAAGGAACTAGAAAAAAAAGAACAAATAAAGCTCAAAGTCATTAGAAGAAAGGAAATAATAAAGATCAGATTAATTAAATAGAAACCATAGGAAAAAATCAATCAGACTGAGACCTGGTTCTATGAAAATATAAATTAAATCAATAATCATTTACCTAGACTCTAGACTAACCAAGGGAAAAAAGAGGGCTCAAATAAAAACAGAAAAGAAGTAATCCTAACTGATACCACAGAAATAAAAAAGAGACTACTATGAACAATCATATGACAACAAATTCGACAACCTAGAAGTGATGGATATGTACCTAGAAGTATATAATCTTTTAAGACTGATACATAAATAAATAAAAAACCTGAATAGACTAATTACTAATAGATTGAATAAGTAACCAAAAACCAAAAGTCCAGAACCACATAGCTTCACTGGTGAACTTCACCAAATATTCAGAAAACATTTTATATTTAAATTAAAGAAAGAGAAACATTTCAAAACACATTTTATAAGGCCAGAATTACCCTAACAAAAAGATGACCAAAAAAATTATAAATTAATATTTCTGATGAACATAGATTTAAAACATTTGAACAAAATAATAACCAAATTCAAATATATATTAAAATGACTATCTACCATGATCAAGTAGGATTTATTATAGGGAAGTAAGGATGGTTCAACATTCAAAAATTAATATGATACATCACATTAATAAAATGAAGGATAAAAGTCATATGATTAATTCAATAGATGCAAAAAAAAGCATTTGACAAAATTCATGCCCTGGCCAGGTAGCTCAGTGGTAGAGCATTGGCCCAACATGTGAAAGTACCAGGTTCATTCCTGGTTAGGGCACATAGGAGAATCAACCATCTGCTTCTCCACCCATCCCCCTTTTCCTTTTGTTTCTCTCTCTTATCCTCTCAAAGCTCGGTGTGAGCAAGTAAGCCCCAGGTGCTGTGGATGGTTCCATGTTCTCAACACAAGTGCTAAATTAGCATAGCTGCTGAGCAATAGAGTAGCAGTCGCAGACGGGCAAAGCATCACATGGTAAGGGGCCTTGCCAGAATCCGTCTCTGCCTCCCCACTCTCATTTAATAATAATAATAATAAAATCAAAATCAATTTATGATGAAAGCTCTTAAAAATTGGCATAGAAAAAATGTAGCACAACATATACTGCTCACAAAAATTAAGAGATATTTTATAGCTTCATATTCATTTTGAAATATCCCCTAATTTTTGTGAGCAGTACAATATAGGCCATATATGACAAGATAATAACTAATGTCACATTCAATGGTGAAAAGGTGAAAGCTTTTCCTCTAAGATCAGAAACAAGATGCTATCACTACTTTTATTCAACATAGTCAAAGTTATAGCTGCGGAAATGAGGCAAGAAATAAAAAAGCCTTCTAAATCAGAAAAGAAGAAGTAAAATCATCACTATTTGCAGATGATACAATACTATATATATAAAAAATACAACAACAGAAAGACTCCATCAGAAAACTGTTAGAACTAATAAATGAATAAAAAAAATAACAAGAAACAAATTCTATGAAGTTTCTATATATTAATAACCAAGTATCAGAAACAAAATTAAGAAAAAATCTACAATTGAATAAGAAAAATAAAATACGTAGAAATAAATTAATAAGGAGGTTCACTGTACCTTCACAGTGAGAAGTAGAAACCATTGATGAAAGAAATATAAGACAGTACAAGTAAAAGACATTCTGTGTTCACAGACTGGAAGATCATTATTAAAATGTCATCACTATTCAAAGCAATACACAGATTCAACGCAATGCTTATAAAAAAATGGTGTATTTCACAGAACTAGAACAAATAATTTTAAAATGTGTATGGAATTACAAAATATTTTGAATAGCCAACACACATCTGAGAATGATCAAAGCTGGAGATATCATATCATGCACTTTTATTTGAAATGACACTACAAGTCTGTTATCAAACTAAGTGGTATTGGAACAAAAGCAGAGCCAGCCACAAAGCAATGGAACAGAATTGAGAACCCTGAAATACATTCTCACATAAATAGATGATTTACAAGCCAACAACATACAATGGAATAAGGACAGTCTTTTTAATAGATGGTGCTGGAAAAACTAGATAGCTATATTCAAAAGAATAGAACTAGACCATTATCTTACATCATGTACAAAAATTAACTCAAACTGGATTAAAGATTTAAATGTAATACCTGAAACCATAACATTTCTTGAAGGAACTATAGGAGGTAAGCTCAATGACATTGATCTTAGTGATGTTTTTGTGGATCTCATTCCAAAGGTAAGGAAAACAAAAGCAAAAATAAACAAATGGGACTAGAAAAACTAAAAAGCTTCTGCACAACAAAGGAAAATGAAAAGATGTTCAACATCATTAATTATTAGGAAAGTAAAATAAAACAGCAATAAAATATCGTCTTATTCTCAAGCCTGTTATAATAACCATTATGGAAACAAAGCAAACAGAAAATAAAACCAATGCTGGAGAGGATGTGGGAAAAAAGAACTCTGCAATATCAGTGGGATTGTAAATTAGTGCAGCCAAAGTGGAGAACAGTACGGCAGTTTCTCAGAAAATAAAAAATAAGATTATCATATGGTCTATTTAGTCCCTTTTTGGATATTTTTCTGAAGAATACTAAGACACTCATTCAAAGCAACATATGCAATGCACCCTTATGTTTCTTTCAATATAATTTGCAATATCCAAGCTACAGAAATAACCTAAGTGCACTGATGGATAAAAAATTGAAATATACATATGCATTTATAAATAAATATACATTATATATATATGCAGACACACATAATATGAAATACTACTCAACCATAAAAAAATAAATCCTGACATGTGGGTCAATATGGATGGACCTCTCTGCTATAATGCTAAGTGAAATAATCAGAAAGAGAAAGAAAGATACTGTACGATTTCACTCATATGTGGACTGTATGGGGAATAAAATAAACAAACAAAAACAAACTCACCAATGTAGAAAACAGAATGCTGGTTACCAGAGAACAAAGAGGCAAAGGGAGTCAACTGCATGATGATGAACTGTCTTTGGGGGTGATTTTGGGGGTGACTTTGTTTAGTGTAGACAGATGTCAAATTATAATGTTGTACACCTGAAACATACATATAAGTAAGCATGCTCTTATCATGCAGTCCAACAATAATGCTTTGTTTATATACCAAAATGAATTGAAAACCTATATCCACATAAAAATCTGTGCCCAGCTATTTATAGCATTTTTGTCAGCGTTGCCAAAACTTGAAAGCAATGAAGATGACTTTCGGTGGATGAATGGATAAACTGTGGTATATCTGGATACTGTAATATTATTTAAGTCATGAAAAGATAGACAGGCACATTAAATGACTAGTATTTTGTGAAAGAAGCCAATCTGAAAAGCCTATAGCCTATATCAGGGGTGTTCAATACATCAATCGCGATCTACTGGTCGATCACGAAGAAAGTGTGGGTAGATCACATGACATTAAAAAAATATTTGTCTTTTGACTGGCATACAGGGTAGCCAATCTGACATCTGCTCTTTTGACGCCCTACGCATGCACGTTAAACTGTGCTAACTTGTTCAGTTACATTGCTGCGTAGTTAGGCTTCAATTTATTTAAACTAAATACAACAAAGGGTATAAAAATGAGTGCCATAACTGGTCCGACTAAGAAGCCTAAAACCTGCCACTTTCATACAGAATGGGAGGGGATTTTTTCACTATGTCATATTCTAAGTGCGTTTGCCTCATCTGTCTGTGTGCCATTGCTATTCCAAAGAAGGGACATGTGGAGCGGCTTTTTCGAACTGTTCATAAAAACTATGACATTGACTTTCCTCCGAAAAGAGAGCTGAGAAGGAGAAAGGTGAAAGAAGAATGCACAATATTAAATAGTAATAATAGGAACTTAAATAATGATAATATAGAAGAAATAAATTTATGTTTTGCATTTTTATTGTAGGTAGATCATTTTGACTTGGTCATCTTATAAGTAGCTCGCAAGCTGAAAAAGTGTGGGCACCCCTGGCCTATATGATTCCAACTACAGGAAGTCCCAGGGTTACAAACGAGATAGTTTTTGTAGGTTTAAAAATGTTTAAGTATTTATGTGCACAAAAAGTTAAAAATAAATATTTGTTCACACAAATATCTAAGTTGCATCTAATAGGGAAATGTACCTGTTCCAACTTACATACAAAAATTTAACTTAGGAACAAACCTACAGAATCTATCTTAATTGTAACCCAGAAAATGCCTGTATATGATATTTTTAATAGGTAAAATTGGCACTGGCTCGTATTCTCAGTGGATAGAGCATCATATGGATAGGCATATGGACATCCCTGGCTCAATACCTGGTCAGGGCACACGAGAGAAGCAACCCTCTGCTTCTCTCTTCCTCCATCTCTATTTCCTTCATGCAGTCAGTGGCCAGAGTGGGCCTCAGGCACTGAGAATAAGTTGGTTGATTTGAGCATCTGCCCCAGATGGGGGTTGAGAGGTGAATCCCGGTTGAAGCGCTTGCAGGAGTCTGTCTCACAATCTCCCCTCCTCTCACTTAAAAAAAAAATAACGTAAAAAAAAAAGCAAAATCACAGAGAGGGTAACAAGATTAGTGTTTACCAGGGTTCGATAAGAGGAAGGGATGAACAGTTCGAGCACAGAGGTCTTTTATGGAAGCTTTGCAGAGTCCATATAATGTAAACTACCAAAGGTGAATCCTAATGTAAACTATGGGCTTTAGGTAATGATGATGTATTAATGTAGGTTCATCAGTTATAACAAAAGTACTGCCCTGGGGCAGGATGTCAGTAATGGGTAAGGTTGTGCATTTGTGGAGAACACATTGTACTTTCTGTTCTTCAATTTTATTTTGCTGTAAATCTGCTCTAAAAAGAAGTTTATTACTTTTTAGAAAATGGAAAACTATCAGTAGTTGCCTTAGAGTCTCTTTAAGTAGCTTCCAAAGTGATTCTCATTAATTACAATAGGAATGCAGATAAAGGTTAAGCCAATATCAAGATTTAATAGTTAAAATTACAGAGCTTCAAAGACAATTAAATGCTCAACTCAGGCATGTCTGTTGTACCAAGATATATATATATATATTTTTTTTTGAGAAAATGGGATCTAAATCATAAGATGGGGACATCAAGGTGCATGTCCTCAAGAATTTTGACTTTTCTGAATCCTCTCAGCTTGAAGAGGAGCCCTCTCTATTAATTGATAGCAGTCTCTAGACCCTGGCCAGATGGATCAGTGGTAGAGGGTCAGCCTGGCGTGTGGATGTCCTGGGTTAGATTCCCAGCCAGGGCACACAGGAGAAGCGCCCATCTGCTTCTCCACCCTTGTCCCTCTCGCTTCTCTCTCTTTTGCAGCCATGGATCTATTAGAGAAAGCTGGCTTCAGGCACTGGGGATGGCTCCATGGCCTCCACCTCAGGTGCTAAAAAATGGCTCCGGTTGCAATGGGCCCCAGATGGGCAGAGCATCACCCCCTAGTGGGCTTGTTGGGTGGATCCCGGCCTGGGTGTATGCAGAAGTCTGTCTCTGCTTCTCCTCTTCTCAAAAAAAAAAAAAAAAAATAACATTCTCTAGAGCCAGAAAAAACACATCACTATCTAGGGATACTCCAGGGGCCTCTTCCCAGAACTCAATCGGAACCCGGTCAGAATTTGCCTCACCTCCTCTCCCGACTGTCAGATGAGTAACAATGGCTAAGTACTAGTATAACCTAATCAGCAACATTTAGCCTATTAAACAAAAAAACTACTGCACCTCAGAGAAACTACAATAATTAGCTCATGTTAACTGAAGTCATGGGAGTACCTGTGGGTTAGATTTTGAGGGTGATTAAGCAAGAGCTTTTGGACATAGGACTAGATAGGAAGAGATTATTGTGCTGAGCTAACACACGTGAGACACAAAATTTAATACCCTGACAAGTACCCAAGGCACCACAGTACAAACCCTTTACTAATAGGGCTTTCTACTAGCAAAAGAAGGGATTAGAAGGCTCAGAAAATTGGGCATTCTGGAATGGTTGTACTTTGTAAGGACAGAACACTTACTAGAGCAGGGGTGCCCACACTTTTTCAGCTTGCGAGCTACTTATAAGATAATCAAGTCAAAATGATCTACCTGAAATAAAAATGCAAAACATAAATTTATTTCTTCTATATTATCATTATTTAAGTTACTATTATTACTATTTGATAGTGTGCATTCTTCTTTCACCTTTCTCCTTCTCAGCTCTCTTTTCGGAGGAAAGTCAATGTCATAGTTTTTATGAACAGTCCGAAAAAGCCGCTCCACATTTCCCTTCTTTGGAATAGCAATGGCACACAGACAGATGAGGCAAAGGCACTTAGAATATGACATAGTGAAAAAAATCCCCTCCCATTCTGTGTGAAAGTGGTAGGTTTTAGGCTTCTTACTCGGACCAGCTACGGCACTCATTTTTATACCCTTTGTTATATTTAGTTTAAATAAATTGAAAGCTAACTACACAGCAATGTAACTGAACAAGTTAGCGCGGTTTAACGCACATGCGTAGGGTGTCAAAAGTTCAGATGTCAGATTGGCTACCCTGTATGCCAATCTAAAGACAAATGTCTTTTTAATGTCATGCGATCTACCCACACTTCCTTTGCTATCGACCAGTAGATCATGATCGATGTATTGAGCACCCCTGTACTAGAGGGTCATGTTGCACAGGAGGGTGCAGATAACACTGCATACATATGCTGATGAGGGGGAAAATAGGAAGCTCCATGGTGGATCTACCCTGCAGGCCTGTGCTGATAATAGGAGAAGCTGTTCATGAGTTTTGCTCCTTAACATTGTGGAGCCCCAAAGCAATAGATGGCAGTTGACAGCACACAAACACCAGAAGCCAAGTGCTCTTCAAGTCAAAGTGGAAATCAAACCGAAGTAGCTTGACTGTCAGAGCCTAGCCTGTACCACAATCCTGAAACTTACAGTTACCTGATTCAAAGGCATAGAATTCCACAATCTATAGCATCTGGTCATGGCACCCACTTTATAGCAAATAAACCACAGGAATAGGCTTAAGCCCATGGAATCCACTGGATTTGTTTTATATTGTACCATATAGAAGCAACTGGCCTGAGAGCACATTGCAGTGGCCAGCTGCAACACCTTCTTGGTGGCAATTACCTCCAAGATGAGGTATACACACTGAATCAGAAAACTCTACATGGCCTTTGTCCGCAGTAGGAAGAATGCATGGTTCTGAGGCCAATAGATGGAAGAATGACTGCCTCACTGGTTGCTCTCAATGACTCACTGGGGGAACTTATGCTGCCCATCCTTTTACCTCTGGCATCTACAGGGTTAGTGGTCCTTCTCTTGCCCAGCAACATAAAATCGATCCACTGAGTTATTAGTCACAGCTCTCACCTGGGCACTAGTATTATTTTTTTCCCTAGGGATCTACAGACAAGAATAGAAGTCACCATGGATAATAAACCCTGAGCCATCATGAAAAGGTAGGGCATGTGGAATTGAGAAAAGGAAGACTGTGTGGAACTCAGGTCAGGTCCTTGGAAACCTACTGGTACTCCCTTCCCAACAATGAATACAAGGGGTAAATGCAGTCGCCAGTCTGACAAGGCAGTGATTTCCAGGCTCTCAGTCCCATTAGGAATGAGGATTTGAGTATCACCACCAGGAAAGTTACTGAAACCAAAGAAGGCAATAACTAAGGGCAAAGAGAACTTAGAATGATTAGTGGAAAAGGGAGGTAATGAGTACTAGTAACAAACCAGGTCTCACTGCATTAACATGTATTAGTGTTTATCTCACTATCTTCCCTTTTTTAAAGCTTTTCCTCAGAAAGCGTGGTCCATTGGGACCTTGGAAGAGCTGCTTCCAAAATGTGTAGGGTATAAAGAATAGACTTTGGAAGTGTGCTCAGACCTTTAGTGAAGTGTGCTCAGACCTTTAGTGAAGAAAGAAATCACCAGTCAGGTAGACAGACAGACCAATTATTGAGCCTGTTAGGCAAAAATATCCAAGATCTAGTACCTCTAATGCATAACTCCTCTAATGGGCAATCACTCCTCTGGAGCTCTCATTAGGCTTCTTAGCAACTATCCGATCTGCATGATGACTAAGCCTTTACATTCCCAATCCTTTTCTCCTCCTTGTTTCCTTTCACAGGTGTCAGGTCTGCAGCAACATCCAAAGACTATCTCTGACATATAATTCTAAACATCTCCCTTTTACCTTTCATGGGCATTAGCACTAAATAAACCTCTCACACAGTTAACTCTCAGTTTCTGCTTTCCAAGGGACCCAGTGAACACATTAGTTATGTTAACTTAATGACAGTCTCAGTGGATTTTAATTTTACAAATCCTCAGGGCCTTTCAAAAACTAATCTCACATACAGTCCTCACTTAGGATCTGGAGCAGATGTGTCTCACTTTGCCTACTTTCACTGCATCTGATCAGAAAGCAGATTTACTAGATTCTTAACTTTTTAAATCTTGTATCTTGGTAGTCTTGAATTTACAAGACTAAAATTTTCTCCTTTAGTCAGTATGCTATGAAATCAAGTAGCTTTTATTCCTGACAGAACACACAATTTCTTCCAAAACATTATTCAGCAAGATTTTGAAATACAATTCTTTCACATCACCATACATAACTAGCATTAATAACTACAGAACAAGTAGGAGATAAATAGGAGTAGGTGTTTTGAAGATATGTGAATATAATTTATTTGAAAAGTACTTTGAAAACTCTCTAAATGCAATTTTCTTATTCTGGCTTGTAAAAGTGGGTGATTTTTCTTTCTAATCCTTCTTTTGTATTGCTTCATTTATAAATATAGAAAAGAATCATCATATTTGTTTTTTAAAAAAAACACTCTTTAAAATCCTTTGAGGTCAGTTAGCATGTGATTCCAAGAGTCATACATCATGCGCACTTGCGCGCGTGCACACACACACACACACACACATATCCTTAAAATTATAAAATACACCCTTCCTTTGACATAAATTGAAAATGGGTATGATGAAAAATGATTATAGAGCAAAAACATGCTCTTATGTTAAATATAATATAGTGATGAAAGTAGTACAGTGATGAAAACTCATATAAAAAACTTTTGGATAAAATTATAATCAATAAGGTATAGGTTAAGAAAAATATTAATACCTATTTACATTATGACATTCAAAAATATTGACTCTTGCTAGATGCTGTTTATAAAAAGGAACATAATATGAATTTGAAATATACCCTGTAATGTTTAAGGAAGAAACACCATTGATCATAGTTAAATGTGGTATAGGCAATGAGTATATAAGCTGCTTCTTGAATCATAGTGGGATTTAATTAACTACTATAATATGAAACTATTTTATTGCTGTTTGTTTGCCCGCAAACAGATTTTAATTGAGGGTTATGGAGTAAGAACACCATGATTAGAAAAAGAGAAAATACGGTAAGTTTTTAAAATATCAAATTATCTGACTTAAAGGAAAATAGAGGCCAGACGTATGTATGCTAACATGAATATTTAGAAATCAGTCTAATCCAACATACTATTCAAATATCAGCAAAGATACCCTGTTGAATTAGTTCTAGAAATAACTAAAGAAGAAAATCAAGAAAACTAAATGAGCCCGACCTATTGAAGTTGATGTTTCCTGCTCCTCCTCATTATCTTTCTCTCTCTCTCTTTCTTTTTCTCTCCTCTCTAAAACAAAGTCTTAAATTTAAAAAAAAAAAAATCTTCACAGCTAAAGATATCTTCAACAAAACAATAAGGCAACCAACCCACTGAGAGTAGATATTTGTAAATAATGCCTGACAAGGGGCCAGCCAATATTCAGACATATAAAGAACTCATATGACTCAGCAACAAGGAAACAAACAATCCAATTAAAAAATGGGCAGGGAACCTGGCAGACACTTTTTCCTAAAAGACATACAGATAGCCAATAGATATACAAAAATATACTCAACTTCACTAGCTATAAGAAAAATACACATCAAACCCACAATTATATATCACCTCACACCTGTTCGAATGGCAATTTTTAAGAAGACAAGAAATGACAAGTGTAAGAAAGAACATAGAGAAAAAGGAACACTTGCACACTGCTATGGGGGTGTTCAGTAGTGCAGCCGCTATGGAAAACCATATGAAGGCACTTCAGCATGTTAGAAACAGAGCTACCATATTACCCAACAATCTCTTTTCTGGGTATCTACCCCCAAAATTTGAAAACCTAAAGATGTATGTACCTCATGTGTACTGTTGCCTTATTCACAATAACTAAGACATAGAAACATCCTAAGTGTCCTTTGACAGATAATTGGATAAAGAAAATGTGGTACATATATAGAATTGAATACTACTCAGGTATAAAAAATATTAAATATTGCCATTTCACAACATGGATGAATCTTGGGAATATCATGCTAAGTGAAATAAGTCCAACAGAAAAGAAAAAGAACAATAGCAAACAGAGTTTACTCACATTGGGAAAGATAAAACAAAGCAACAAAAGAACAAACAAAATACAGTCTTAGAAACCGACAATAGCATAGTGATTAGAGGATGAAGGGGGTGAAGAAGGTAAGGGGGTCAAATATATGATGGCAGCAGGAGACTAGACTTTGGGGAGTGAGCCCAAAATGGAATATACAGATGATGTATTATAAAATTATGCACCTGAAACTGATGTCATTAACCAATGTTATTCCAATAAATTTAATATAAAAATAAAAATAAAGGCAAAATATCAAGCATCTTTACATGTACATGAATTAAATATATTTTCTACTTATAGTATCATTTTAGAAGTGGTAGTTCAAAAATAAGAATGATTTAGAATATAGTTAACTTAGTGCCCAAACTATTCATTGTATTATAAAATGTACTAACAATTAAGGTAATTGTTGCATTTCTGTAAGTTGTATTAGTATTATATTTTACTATATTTACTATTCACATGTGGAATGTATAAATAAATGTGCAGTTACATGAAAAGAACTTCATTATTTTGAAACATCTGTATAACATTTTCTGAAAACTTGGAGCCTTTCAACTTTTATTTTTGAAAGATAAAGTGATGCGTAAGTCATATAAAATATTAAAATCCTTTTATTCTATAATCAATAACTGATATATACCAAAACCAACCCACATATATGAGAAAAATAAAGACTTTAAAAAGCCAGACATCAGTTTTGGTCAAGTTCTATTACCAAGTGATTTAAGATTAGTTTGGGATATATGGACAAATGAGCAAAATGTAAATTAGACAAAATTAGTAAGTACAAACATTTGATTTGTAATGCTTTTGGGATTACAGATGGCATATGATAAATTTTAGATTTGTAAAGACATATAAAGAGAGTACGAGGGTGGATAATAACAACAATGACCTCTGATGTTATGAAAGAAACAATGTACTTTTCATAAAGAAGTAGGTCAGTGTTGTTCTAAAGAGTGACAAATTTTCAATATTAGAATAATTTTGCTCACTTATTGATTAAAACTTAGCCCTAACTATAATTAAAATAGTTACAAATACATTTATTCACAATTTTTTTATTTTTATTTTTTTTTACAGGGACAGAGGGAGAGTCAGAGAGAGGGATAAATAGGGACAGACAGACAGGAATGGAGAGAGGTGAGAAGCATCAATCATTAGGTTTTCGTTGCCATTGCAACACCTTAGTTGTTCATTGATTGCTTTCTCACATGTGCCTCCACTGCGGGCCTTCAGCAGACGAAGCAACCCCTTGCTGGAGCCAGCGACCTTGAGTCCAAGCTGACGAGCTTTTGCTCAAGCCAGATGGGCCTGCGCTCAAGCTGGCGAGCTCAGGGTCTTGAACCTGGGTCTTCTGCATCCCAGTCCGACACTCTATCCACTGTGCCACCGCCTGGTCAGGCATTTATTAAAAACTATATACCAGGTATCTCTTTCAGTATTCAGCCAATACTTAGAAAGAACTAATATTGGTAGTCACATTATATGAATGAGAGAACAGAATCTGAGAGATTTAGGCATGGCAACACAACTAGTAAATGGCAGAGCCAAAGTACAACTCTGAGAGGGTCCAGGTTTAGCACAGACTGAAATAACTAAGCTCAACCACATAAACTTCTGTTTTTTATCAAATGTGGCTTGAATTTTTGTTTGGTATCATTTAGATTCAACTCTCAAAGGAGCAATGGAAGATAACACTCAAATAAGATGGCCATTCAAAATTTTGCTTTTATATAAACTATTATATATTTATAATAACAATCAAAAAGAGTATTATAAAAAAAGCTCCTGTTAGAAATAGATTAGACAGGTAACGTCACAATGTAAATATACTGTTTTCATTAATCTTTGGTGGGTCTGCCCCTAATATTTTTTCTGTATTTTTTTTTACAGTATTTGTCTTCAATAGAAAAGCAGAGGGGCATATCCTATCAAGTTTGAATAGTGCTAAGTCATAGTGATGCTTTAAACAATTTTTTAAAATTTATTAATCTTAGCAAGAGAGAAAAAGAGAGAGGGGGGAAGGAACATTGAACTGGTCCTGTCTGCTTCAGGATCAAACCGGCAACCTCTGAGCTTCGGGATGATGCTCTAACTGACCTAGCCCTGTCTGGTCAGGGCAACACAGTGATGCTTTTAACTTTTAAAAATATATTTACTTAATATGTGAGTCTTTTTCAGTTATTTCAGGGAGGCTTATGACAAAATTACAAATTGAAAATTATCCCTGTCCTTGATCAGCGTGATTTCTGTTTATTAATCAAAGTTTTAAAACATGTTATT
This sequence comes from Rhynchonycteris naso, assembly GCA_037038555.1. Classification (NCBI taxonomy): domain Eukaryota; kingdom Metazoa; phylum Chordata; class Mammalia; order Chiroptera; family Emballonuridae; genus Rhynchonycteris; species Rhynchonycteris naso. Next base: position 265,116,262 of record CM072998.1, read on the forward strand.
CTAAATTCACCAATATTACATTTTGAAATTTATAATTTTTATTAGATTGAATATGGGAGTAACTAAAGAAAAAGTCAATATAGAACTTAATATAACAAAAAAAATAAGCCTAAGATTTTTAGTATATATATATATATATTCTAATTTTTCACTTCAACCCTGAAAGAAAGGTCTTATGATTATAATAATGCTTTAGGGAAACTTGATTTTTAAGATGTGGTACATTTCCCAAAAGTGTATACATGTTATAATAACAAAACATTGTTTTAAATTGATGACTCTAATTGCAAACTGTTAGGTTTTCCACTATGAAAAATAGAAAAAAAAACCACTCCAAAACCTTCAAATCATTTGGACAAAACATCAATTATAGATTTGCCTATCTACAGAGAAAATCTTTTCCCCTTGTTTTAGAAATTTAACAATCTTTTGTATTATATTTTATTGTGTTTCATTGATTTTTGTCTCATATTTATGTCATAAAAGAAATTCTGTTAACATTTTTACAGCTAAATCCCAAAACAGTAGTGTGTGTAGGTGTGCACACACACAAACATGCATACGTACACACATTTGTCACTGAAGGCAAAATTATTTCTATTAGAAATATATAGTATATGCCTCCTTTAAATGTTGACCCTTTCTGTACATTGTATACATGGATTGTATATTCAACACAAGAATCCAATATATGTTGTTTGCAGTGTGATTATGTCTTAATTTTACTTTTAAAATTTTTCTCTGTCTCCTTCTCAGAAATCAATACTGTGATAAAATGGCTTAAAATATTCACAAAAGTGTATTTGAATCAGCTGTAATAGCTTTTAGCTATTTTATCAAGATTCTTTGTTTGTTTTTCAAAATAAAAAGAGCTTTTACTATTTTGCCTGATTGTAAAAGTAATATACATTACTTGAAAAATATCTACAAGAAAACAGAAAAGTAGAAATAAGATTTAAAATAAAGAACCAACAACAAAGCTATGTTATTATAAGATCTAGGGAAAGGCACTGTTAGAATTTTGAAAGAAATATGTCAGGATATCTATACTTGTTTAATTCTTTCTCTGATATGTGTTTATTTCAGTGAAAGAAAGAAAAAAATCCAATTTTCCTGATGTCTGAGATGCTTTTTTTTTTATGATTACTTCCTTTATTTTTAGAGAAATTCCCTTAGCTAATTATTTATAGGTTGAGTCAAATGGAAACAAATTATCTTAGTTTTTCTTTACCTGGGAATATATTTTTTCATCTTATTTCTGAAGGATATTTTCATTGGATATAGAATTTTTCCATGATGATGTTTTAGCACTTGACAAATTTTCTGTCACTTTCTTGGCCTCCATGGTTTCTGATGAGAAATCTGCTGTCATAAAAACTGTCCCCATAGGGGAAATTTCTGTCTTACTGCTCAAGATTTTTTTTTCTTTAATTGTAGAAATTGTGATTATGATGTGCCTGATGTGGTTTTTATGTGTTTATCCTGTGTGTAGTGTACTCAGATATTTGAAACTTTAGGGATCTACAGTTTGACAAATATAAAAATTATCAGCTATTATTTTTGAATACTTTTCTAACACCATTATCTGTGTCTTCTTCTGAGATGTCAATGACATGAATACTAGAACTTATAGTCTTGCATATCTCTGAAGCTTTGTTAATTTCTTGAGTCTGTTTTCTCGTTGTTTAGATAGATTAATTTCTATTATTCTGTTTTATAGTTCATTGCTCATTTCCTCTGACCCATTAATTCTGCTGGTGAGCCCAGCTACAGAAGTTTTTATTCAGGTATTATATTTTTAATTCTAATATTCCATTTAGTTCTTTATAGATTCAATCATTCCTGAGACTTTCTATTTAGTTGTAAATACTATTGTTTTAAAGTTGGTTTAAAGCATGTTAGTAATTGTTGAAACATTTGATTATAGCTGCTTGAAACACTTTGTCTCGGTCATTTTAATGTTGGCATTAATTGTTTGCTATTTTTTTTTCAGTTTGAAATCTTCCTAATACTTGATCTGAAAAAATAAATTTTAATTGTAAGATGGATAGTTCATATACTACATGTGAGACTTGGGATCTTCTTGAAGCTGTATGTTGTAATGAAACAGAGCTCTGGCAGGAGAAAGAGTGTACCACTTCATTAATACTAGGGGCTGTGGATATTCAGGCTCCCTGGGCAGCTGCCACTAAAACTTTGGGAAGGAGGTATCTATTACAGCTGGATGGTGGTCAAAGCCCTGTTTCTGCATCCAGAATTCTTTGATAATACTGCAGTAGACAGGGGAAGGATTGTCTGTTTCTGATGGGTAGGAGTGAAAGTCTGGGCTTTCTACATGGTCTTAACTTATACTTTGAGTTTAGAGGGTAGGAGAGCTGGTTATAGCTCAGAAGGGATGATAGTCTTGGCTTTCTTCTTCAACTTTTTTGACCCTATTCTGGCAGGGGACTTGAGCTGCCTTGTTATAGTGTAGCAAGTGTGAAATTCTTGGCTCACTGTTAGGCTTTGCTGGCATAGTTGGGTCACCATGCAGTTCTTGATGTTGCCACCACGCATCTCCTGGACCTGGAGCCACCACATACTCTCACATTTGACAAACATGTCACTAGAACTAATGATACGTACATCTTTGTGAAACTCTCCCAGTGAACATCACCTTGCTCCTCATCCCCCCCCAAGTAAAGGTCTTCCCTTACTGAAGCCAGTCTAACAAATCTTGTAGAAGTAATTGTCTCTTCAAATGCACAGACAGCAAGCAATGCATGGATAGAAGGAACAAGAAAGTCAGGAAACAAAACACCAACAAAGGAACACAAAAAACTCCCAGTAATGAACCACTAATAAATGTTGAATCACCTTCTGCTAGTCAAACTGAACTAACTGAATCTTGGGAGAGAAATAGTCATTCAGTCTTAGAGACCCAAAGATTGAACATAAAGAGGTCTATATCCAAACATTACCATTAAACTGTCAAAATTCAAAGAAAAAAAATTTGAAAGAAGCATAAAAAAGGAACTTGTGGCATATAAAAGAAACCATGTAAAAATATTGATCTATTTCTCAACCTTTCAAAACCAGCAGGCTAGGAGACAGTAGGATGATATAGTCAAATAAATTAAAGAAAAACATAAGTAAAGAAAAATATATGCCAGTAAGAATACTACACTCTAAAAAACTATCTTTAAAAATAAAGGAGTTAAAATACATTTCCCAAACTAACAAAAACTGAGGAAATTTGTCATCACTAGACATCCCTAAAAATAAACATTTAAGGGAGTTAAATGAAATCACTATGCTAAACAGCAACATGAAAGCAAACAAAAATATAAATCTTACTTGTTATGTATAATATGTAGTGAAATATAGAGTAAAATAAGAATATAATGGTGATGCACATATTACCTGTAACCCTATAAAAGTGAAAAGTTGTAAAAAACAACCATACCCACAAAAATTTAGTAAAAGATTCACTATATGAGAAGTAAACTCTGACTTTTATAAAACCAACTGTGATGAGGGCAAAATGGTACAGTTTTCTAAACAACAAAACTTAAATTTTTATCAAATTATAAAAGATGTTATAACAACAAAAAGAGTTATATAACCACAAAGAAAAAATAATCTCTCATAGATACACACACACACACACAAAAAGGATACCACACCACTACCCAAGAATATCAAATAACAAAAGACAAAAATTATAGGAGGAAAACAAAATGCAAAACAGAAAAAAAGATTGAACAAAATTGTAATTGTAAGTTCTTATATATCAGTAATTGCCTTGAATGAAAATGGATTAAACTCCCCAGTAAAAATAAAGAGTAATTTAAGCGGATTTTAATATAAGATTTAAGGTTATGGTACCTACAAGAGACTATAGTTGCAAGAATGTAAATACAGTCATCCCTTGCCACATCATGGTTCACTTTTAACGGTCTCACTGGATCACTGATTTTTAAATTGTATATATCTAATATTGTATCCCAGATTTTTCACTATATCGTGGGATTTTGCAATATATAGGTATTTTATATGTTTATTATTTTAATTATTTTTGTGGTAAAATAAGCATTTTCTAGCCTAAAAAATTAAAAACTATAAAAAATACATAAAAATATTAATTAAAACATATTAAAAGAATATTAAATTGAAATAAAATATGTAGTGTACAGCAGATGAGTAGTCAAAGAATCGCGTGTATGGTAAATGCAGCTACGGCTCGTTTCCACTTGAGCTAGTTTGCCCACATGAGATAGAACACGTCACACTATTGGCTAATGGATGGGAGGCGACCAACTAGAGAACTGTGTTCTGTATATATAAATAATAAAATAAATATAAGGTCGCTACTTTGTGAATTTTCACCTATCCTGGGGCATTCTGGAACCTAACCCCCATGATAGACGAGGGACCACTGTATAGAGGCTAAAAATGAAGTGATAGAAAAATATATTTCATGCAAATGGAAACTAAAAAAGCAGGGATAACTATGACTATTTCAGAAAAAAAGTAGAATTCCAATAAAAATCTGTTACTAAAGACAAAGTCATTATATAATGATAAAAACTTCAATTCAACAAGATGATATAACAATTATAAGTATTTAGCTAACATTAGAGCACCAAACAATATAAAACAAATATTAAAGATCTAGAGGGGGAAATTAACAACAAAACTAATATAATATGGAGACTTTAGTACTGTATCTTACTTTCAATATGGATAGAACATCCAGGCAGAAAATCCATGAGGAAACTGTTAACTTGGACAACACTATGACAAAATGGACCTAACAAACATATACAGAACTTTCTACCTAACACTGAAGACTTCATATTTTTCTCAAGAACACACAATGTTCTATGAGGTAGATCACATTTTATATCACAAAATACGCCTTAAAAAGAATACTGAGCCTGACCAGGTAGTGGCATGGTGGATAGAGCATCAGGCTGGGACATTGAGGACTGAGGATTGAAACTCCGAGGTCACCAGCTTCAGCTTGGGCTCACCAGCTTGAGCATGGGGTCAGAGACCCCATGACCACTGGCTTGAGCCCAGAGGTTACTGGCTTGAGCAAGGGATCACTGGCTTGGCTGCAACCCTCCCACTCCTTGGTCAAAGCACATATGAGAAAGCAATCAATGAACAACTATGGTGCTGCAACTATGTGTCAATGCTTCTCATCTCTCTCCCTTCTTGTTTGTCTCTCCCTCTTAAAAAAAAAAAAAAGTGAATTAAAAAATAAATATTGAAATTATACCATATAGCTTCTCAGATTGTAATATAATGAAACTTAATATTAATAGCAGAAAAATAAATCAGAAAAAATGTGGAAACTAAACAACACACTGAAACAACTACTGGGTTAAAAAGGAAATAAAAAAGGAATTTACAATACATCTGTTGACAAATGAATACAAAAATAAAACAATCAAAACTCCTGGGATGCAGCAAAATCATTACTAAGAAGAAAGATTATAGTGCTAAAAACACGAAAAAATAAGATCTCAATTAAAGAACCTAACTTGATAACTTAATGAACTAGAAAAAAAATGATATCCCAAGTTACCATAAAGGTTAGATCAGAAATAAATTAGACAAGAAAATTGTGATCCACTAAATCAATGCAATGTGTATCAAAATGTCAAGGATGTTCTTTACAGAAATAGGAAAAAAAAAAAAAGAACAACCTCTAGAGTTCATATAAAACCATAAAGTTCTCCTAATATTCAAAGTTAACTTGATGAACAACAGAGCTGGAGATGTCACGTTTTCTGGATTCACATGGCATTACAAAAGGTAAAAAGTTTACCTTCATGCAAAATGAGTAAGTTCTGGAGGTCTGAAGTACATGACTGTTGTTAACAATAGTATGTACATATATCACATACTTGAACTTCTTAAAGAATAGATTTTATGTGTGTTCATCACACACACACACACACACAATGAAAATAATTTACATGAAGTGATGGATAGTTTATTTAGCTTGATTGTTGTGATGTTTCATACTGTTTACCTATGTCAAACCATCGAGTTGTACATCTTAAACATATCTAGTTTTATTTACCAATTATACCTTAAAAAGCTAGAAAAAGATATTTTTTAAAATTTTAACAGACTTCATGTCTGTTGAGTTATTGACCATTTTATGTTTAAAGTAGATAAAAGTAGAATTATTGAAAGAATAAAACATAAAATTATCTTTAATATAATATTAAACTTACTACTTTAATTATAAATAGTAACTATTTAAGAAAGAAATAAGTTATATAATACAGTTTTAAAAATATAGTAAATTTTAATAAATTAAAAGTTAATCTTTATTGCGTACTTATTGCCAAACACTCTGTTGATTATATTTTCATCTTAATACTTAAAATTGGAGTTTAATTTTCCCCCAACCCTAGTAAGAAATATGAGATCTACATTTGTTTATTAACTTTCTCAAACTTATTAAAGTTGACGCACCAGGAATTCATTGCTGGGATCAGAACTCCAGTACAAGCATTCTCCGCTGTTCTACTATCAAGCTGATGGTACGTCATCAGTCAAAGGCTATTTTTTGATGCTGTGGCTTTGATATAATAAACTGAATAAACTCAATGATCATTTTGATATTTCTCAAATCTAGGATTCTGCTTACAGTTGGTGTTGGGCAGATAAAATATAATATGCTCACTTTGTTAAAGATGGTGCTGCCCACATGGAAGCCCATCACCCAGGTGATATTATTTGTCCTTATGCTTGGGATGGGTGTGGGGGAAAGACTAATGTAAGCAGGCCGGGTTGTTATAGCCTAAGGCTTAGTTTTAAGAGTAAGCTCTTCTCCACACCCTTGACTGATTGGATGATGTAGGGTGGTGATGTAGGGAGGAATCCCTTTATGCCTCAGATGGGTGACTTTGTATCAAGAGACTTCCTTGTTTGTATAATTGGATTAAAGGTTTTGATTCTACGGTATAAAGTGGGAGAGAACAGTAGCTTGATCTCTCTCTTGGTTCCTGAGTTCCTGAGATTGGTATTAGAGAGGAGAGCAGATTAAGGCCATGTGCAGGAGAAGCAGCCAAGATGGCTGAGTGCTGAGGAAGAAGGCAGTTTGTTAAGAGTTTGTGCAGGAGGAGATGGGAAACAGAGGTGAATAAGTCTGGTGAGCTAGAAAGCTTTGATTCTAGGAAACTCGGATAAGTCAGTAGCTTTGTGAGCACTGAATGTGTGGGTTTTGGAGCCCAGTGTGTGTTTTTGCTTGCCCGCCGGGTGCAAGCTAGAATTAAAGCTGATGGCTCACCAGTTTTTGGCTCCTGTGTTTCATTACCGACTGTTCGAATCTAATGTGAACCTGCACGGGTCAGGCTGCTGTGATGGTGGCCTTGGCTACTGGCTTTATAGTTGGTAATAACCAAATTTAACTAAAACATATATACCAATAATAATTTCTCCCCAAATTGCCTTCATTCTGCGATCCATCATAGCCTTCCTCCCAGGAACACTGAACAATCATATAATTTAATGCGTAAGCATAGTGAAGACCATTTTCAAAACAGTCTTTATCCCTTTGTCCCAACACTCAATTTAGGATGATTTAATTTTTTTCAGTTCATCAGAACACAAACCCAGGAGTTGTGGTGGCAACAATGGACTATTCGGAGACCATTGATGAAATACTCTGAGGGGCTGAGAGGAGGCAACAGTCCCAGTCAGCAGATCCAAGGGACTAAAGCTCCATTCCCAGCCTTATTCAGATATTTATTAGCCAGTACAAATAAGGAAGCAGACAGAAGTTTTCAGTGGGTGAAGTAAAGAACAAGAAAATGCTGACTACTAATCTCTGTTCTGAGAACCTAAACATTTCTGTGTTGCTGAATCTTATCTGCTGTTTTGCTGTTATCAGTAAAGGTCAGAGAGGTCCCTGGAGTCTCATCTACTCAGGGATTTTGCCATAGGGCACCTAGCTGTCTCTATTTGTTATCCTAACTCTGCATATTTTTATAGCATTTTACCACAAGAAGTCAGAGTATTTTCTGTTTCACAGCTTACACCCCTTTGTCAACAAACTTTAGTCATTTCTCTATTCACAGTATATCTATAATCTGTTTACAATTCACTATCTCTACTGCCACCTTTATGACCCAAGGCATCATCATCATCCTTCATTTTGACTATGTCAAAAGGCAACTATCTTCCCTGCTTTTATCACTAATGTTGAAACAGCAACCTGTGTGATCCTGCTGAAGTGTTATCATGCCAGTCCTCGCTGCTCCAAATACATCAGCTACCAAAGTTTCCTGATGATTAGAAACTGTAATCTCAGATAGTTTTCTGTAAACAGTTGGCAACCCCAACTTAAGACAGAATATGCCTCCACAAACAAGACTTCTCTACTCATTTGTGCTATAAGAAAGTAGAGTAAAAAATAAATAAAATAAAAAAGGAAAGGCCCCACAGCAAGAGAACATTTTTATCTACGGACTCAGAAAATCGCTGGTGCTAAAATACCTCATGGGGGAATAAGGGGAGTATGAGGAGAACTATTCCTTGTCTTCTCTTATTGAATCTTGGCCTATGTGCATTCCTGTTGTCTCTTTAAAGAAAGTCTGTTCTTTAACAAATACACAATAAGTCCTTGCAGAATTAGCCCAGAACATTGGAACATGACAGGTGGTTGGACTCACATGGTATAACATTACCCTCATTGTCAATGAAACTCATTGTCAATACATTGTCAAATATATTTATTGAATTCTTTATAGAAATTTTATGTACTACCTCATTTAATTCTTATAGCAGCCCTTTGAACTAGAAACTACTATTCTGTCTGGCTTTATAGTCAAAAGTGATGCATATAAAAATCCATTTCATATATATAATGATTCGATATCTCTCATATAGATAGGTATAGATATGGAGATAGATTGATGATAGATGATAGATAGATAGATGATAGATACAGCTCACAAAAATTAAGAAATATTTCAAAATGAATATGAAGCGATAAAAAAGAAGCATTTGATTTTTTTTATTAAATAAGAACATCAGAAAAGCAAATGACAAGTCAAAGAAAGTTGTTCGATTATGTTAATGAGATGCAAAACCAACTTTTATTTCATTGGTGAAAATGCACTATACAAGAGGCTAAAAGTACTGGAGTATCTGCACATTCCCTGATCCTCTAATTTTTGTGAGCAGTGATACATAGATATAGATAAACGTTCACAGACCCAGTAAGAGTTAGACATAGCTTTGACCAGAGAGCATATAGTTTAGCTTTGGGGGGATTTCTATGCGAAATCATCACCATGAAGCTTTTCATGTTACTGTTGTTTAGAAAGGTGGCTAGGGGAAGAGATGAAGAGATGGTCACTAGAGAGGTCTTAGTCTTTGTGAAGGAAATGGTAAGGTAACTTGCAGATTTATAAAAATTAATAAAATAATATTTTGGAGGGCTCAGAAAACTGAGACAATTTGGAAATGACAATCAGAAAACCAACTAGAAAGTTGATTCTTTATGTATAAAATAAGTTATGATTAAAAAACATTTAGAAGGTAGAATTGGCAGCACTTTAGATTTGATTACATAAGGGGAGGTGATGTTAAAGAAAAGAGTCAAGAATGACCCTGATGATTCATATAAGTGCCTAGGTGCTAGAAACAGCATATACTGTATGATAGAGACCACAGGGGAAGTGTCAAATAAGATTGTCCTCAAGAAGTACACAAACGCAAGAGCTACAAACGCAAATTTTTGCCTGAATAGAATTTAAATAAGTTTTGCACAAATTTTATGATTAAAATAAGTGTTTTAATGTGTTCTATTTCAAAATTGTAGACAAATTTTGATGCAATCATATCTTTTAGTGTATTAGTGTATTTAATGCATTATATAAATTATTATAGTTTCACAAAGATGATGCCCAAGAAGACATTCTACTTCATTATGTTAAATTAAATGTTGAAACTTTTACAATAAGATGAAAACCTAAAATCTTGAATTGCAAAATAAACTGTAGCTTACAGAGACAAACTACTGTTAGATTTGAGATCAACACACTTGAATTAGGTGAGAACAAGGGTTTTTGTGGATGCAACAAGGATTTTGTTCCCCAGTGTAATGAAATGCAAGCAATGTGTTCCCAGTTCCAATCGTAGACCTCAAAGAGGTTTTGTGTGCTTCTGCCCTTTCTACTGAAACCCTAGCCAGCCACTGTGTGAAGAAGGGCTGGCTGGCTATGGGAGGTTGGAAAAGGAACCACCCAGCTAGACCACGGCTAACCAAGCTGGTGATCAGGCATCTGATGACAGAGGCATAAGTGCTCTTAGCTGAGAGTCACTGTATTTGGCCCAAATCAACAGAACTGGCCCTGGCTGGTTGCCTCAGTGGTAGAGGTCTGCTCAATGTGTAGAAATCCTGGGTTAATTTCCTGGTCAGGGCACACAGAAGAAGTGAGCATCTCCTTCTCCACTTCTATCTCTACTCTCTCTCTTTCTTTGTCTTCCTGTCTTGAAGCCATGGCTCTAGCAGGGGTAGTCAACCTTTTTATACCTACCGCCCACTTTTGTATCTCTGTCAGTAGTAAAATTTTCTAACCGCCCACCAGTTCTACAGTAATGGTGATTTATTATTAGGGAAGTAACTTTACTTTATAAAATTTATAAAGCAGAGTTACAACAAGTTAAAGCATATAGTAATAATTACCAAATACTTTATGTAGGATATTCGCTAAGTTTGGCAAAATAAATCTTTATAAAACAACTTACTATAGTTAAATCCATCTTTTTATTTATACTTTGGTTGCTCCGCTACCACCCACCATGAAAGCTGGAATGCCCTCCAGTGGGCGGTAGGGACCAGGTTGACTACCACTGCTCTAATGGTTCAAGCAAGTTAACCTCAGGTGCTGAGGATGGCTCCAAGGCCTCACCTCAGGTGCTGGAATGGCTCATTTGTCAAGCAGTGGAGCAGCAGCCCCAGAGGGGCAGATCATTGCCCAGTAGAGTGCTTTCTTCTGGATCCTGATCCAGGTGCTTAAGGGTGTCTATCTCTCTGCCTCCCCACCTTACATTTAATAATAATAATAATAAATCAACAGAATCATTCAGATGACATTGTACTGATGAGATAAAAGATTGTTTGAGCCATTAAAATTTGATTAGTTTTTTATGACAATAGCTAAGTGCTATTCTTTAAAGTCATTGTTTTTCATGAAGGTATGCACAAATTATGTGTTACCTATGTGACATATGAAAGTACTTTATAACAGTATGTTACATTAATCATAATAGGAATAGGATAAGTATTATTACTAATATTGTATAATATTCCACAATAAAATGCAAATAAAACTTTATTCTGTTGGAAAACATAAATCTAGCTTGAATCACTAGGTTAAAATATTTCTCATCAATTTTTAAAAAATGATACATGCTACTATGGTCATAGTTACATAATAATATTATAATATTTTTAAGATAATGTTTTATAACCTCACTGAATTTGTTTATTTTGAGCTTTTAAAATATTTTGTTCTTTCATTATTTAGATTGCTAAATAATCAAAATCAATGCTAAGAAAATACAAATCAAAAGTCTCAATATTAATAACTAAGCCTGGTTTAAAAATAAGTTCTGCCACCGTCAAACTCATAGAAACAGAGAGTAGGATGGTGGCTGGCAGTGCCTGGGGGCAGTTCTTATTCAACAGACAGAAAGTTTCAGTTATACAAGATGATTAAGAGCTAGAGATCAGCTGCGCTGCAATATTCTACTTATGGTTAACAACAGTGTATTGTGTTAAGTGTTTTTATCACAATTTAAAGAAAGAATTGCAAATCAAGTTTAATACCAATAAGATTATGTGACATTCAATTTACAAAACATGAATTGACAGTAATAATAGTAAATTAAAGCATGTTTCTTGTATTTATGAGCTAAGTGTAATATTTGTATGTGTCCACTAGATAGAGCTAGTATAATAATATCCTGAGAGAATAAAAATATATGAAACAATATCTTATGTTTAGAATGTATATAGGTTGCTTTTCTTTATATTGCATTCTATATGAGCCCATGAGCTCTGAATTTTTGTTAACTTTAAACTGATTAAATTCATTTCTACCCTATTTTCACTAAAATACATTCAACCTCCAATATATTATAAAGTTTAATTAATAATAGCCATAATTCTAAAACTGTTGTATAACATATTAGCATGAACAATATCCTAAAGCCACCAAAACTAATTTTTAGATAAACTCATAATATATTTTATAATTTTTGATACTTTTATACATCATAGTGTTTATCATGCATGGGGCAAATCATGCTTGCTACTTTCAGTTCAAGATTAAATGTAAATAAAGGATATACAAAAATAAGTTGACTAATGTGGAGATCCTTAAAACAGAATAAGTTAGAATAACGGTAAAACTTGTTTTCCTTTTCTTTTTATTAACAAAGAGAAGACCTCTTTTATGGAAACATCAATGAGTAACACAATTTGTAAGAAACTTGAAGACAGAGATCATGTCTTACACGTCTATAAATAGTCATTACTATCATTATCATCATCATCAAATATATATAAATATAATAAGTTCTTGGAAACTCATTTTTAAAGATTAATTATTTATTTGCTAGCTATATTAGTTCATTATTTTAAAATATTCAAAAATTAATTTGATCATTTTTATTGCAATGTATGTATTATTATAATTTTAAATTATGTATTACTACAACTTCAAATTAGTGGCATCTTTAAAACTCAATTTCTTAATCTGTTAAATTTATTTAATGTTATGTGATTTAGAAATAAATTTAGGAGCAATTGATTTTGCTAGTCAATAAACAATGTTTCTCAGATTTTGTTGATTATCAGAATTGTCTAGGAACATATTAAAATGAACATCAAACTTATCTCCAGAGTATGACATAATTCGGCTAATGGGTCCTAAAATATACATTTTATCAAGTGCCCCTGGGAGTTCTGATGCAAAAGTCCTTATAATTTCAGAAGTATAATATTTAAGAACATAGGCCCCAACTTGAGGTAGATCTGAAGTCTAAACCTTAGTTTCCAAATCAATAAAATGGAGCAATAAAATGTAACACAAGTTACTACAATGGTTAAATCAGCTAAGGCATAAAAGTAGCAATGCCTGGCACGTAGCAGCAAGTCTACAAATTGGTGCTCATTATATTCCTTCCCTTACTCTTGTCTAAGGTGTGTGAATATTCTCTGGCATGATGATGATAATGATTGGCATTTTTATTATGTTTCTGTGCTTTTGTTTTCCTTGTTTATTATATTATGCAGTTCCTATTAATCACATCCTTACACGAGTAGCAATGTCACTTTATCTGTGGGTGATTACTTAGAGCCTTGTTCTTGCTTAAAAAAAATAAGGACTATGTCTAGAACAGATTACATTGCTTCGAGGTGTATATGCCTTGTTTAGCACAAATGTAAATTGTCAAGAAAAATATACAACATGCCTTTCCTCACAAAGAGCTCTCAAAAACAAACTCAAAACTGCCTCCCAAAGAAAATAATTCGATCACACATTGTCATCTAATATTTTAAATCTTTTACTTGTCACAGGGTTGCTCATAAAATTGTTTAATGCTTAACCTTCAGTGTGTCCATTGAACTAAACTGTTTTTATAGTCCTGAATTTACATTATTCTGATTGCTGGTCTCATTCTATTATCTGAAGAAAAATACGTAGTGTGTATAAAACACACTGAACCCTCTCTTAACAATTATCTTTTATTTGCAAGGTGATCACTTTGAAAAGATGTATATTAATATAATGTATTTATATAACTGTTGAACAAAATATCTGTCCTGCACTGACGTAGTAAAAAATATTTTGAATTAAATAAACAAAGATAATATACACTTGATAATGTACTTGTATGAATATTGAGCTGTATAGAAAGTAAACCATTTCAGGTGTTTCCATCATATATTTCTTTCTCCCACGTCAAAATTGAACTTAAGGGAGCTAGAAATACTATTAGTTAACATTTACTGAACACTTGTACCTTCTGGACATTCTCCTAAACGCTCCATATTTAATACCTCACTTAACCTTCACATACTGATAAGGTAGACAGTATTATTTTCCTGCTTTGATAGGTGAGGCAACTGAGGCACAGAGAAGTGTAGGTAACAGGCCATGCAGTGAGAAATTCAGGATTTAAATCCAATCAGTATTATTTCAGAGCCTATCACCTGAAATAACATCAGAACCTCCTCCTCTTTTGTGTTTTCATAAGCGCATCTCTAGTTCATTCTCTAACCACCATAAGCAGGTCTTTAAAAGGGAGATAGGTGCTTCCCAAACACACCTAAGTTTGATTTCTACTTTTCCAAACTGCCTTGCAATCTCTCTTGCAATTGCTGGTATCCTGACCTTGCCCACTTCTAAATTATTGCTTAACTCACACAAACGCACTGCTTTGTTTTGGAGCATGCAATATTATACTCGTGGTTCCACATCCCATTCAAACCTTTCATGTTTTGTAACATTTAAAAAAATTTTTTTTAATTAATTTTAATGGGGTGACATTAATAAATCAGGGTACATATGTTCAAAGAAAATGTCTCCAGATTATCTTATCATTCAATTATGTTGCATATCCGTCACCCAAAGTCAAATTGTCCTCTGTCACCTTCTATCTGGTTTTCTTTGTGCCCCTCCCCGCCCCCCTCTCCCTCCCTTTGCTCCCTCCCCCCACCCCATAACCACCACACTCTTGTCCAGGTCTCATGGTCTCACTTTTATGTCCCACCTATGTATGAAATCATGCTGTTCTCAGTTTTTTTCTCTTTCACTTATTTCACTCCATATAATGTTATCAAGCTCCATCCATTTTGTTGTAAATGATCCAACGTCATCATTTCTTATGGCTGAGTAGTATTCCATAGTATATATGTACCTAAGCTTTTTAATCCACTTGTCCTCTGATGGACACTTGGGCTGTTTCCAAGATCTTCGCTATTGTGAACAATGCTGCCATGAACATGGGGGCACATTTCTTCTTTTCGAACAGTGCTATGGTGTTCTTAGGGTATATTCCTAAAATTGGGATAGCTGGGTCAAAAGGCAGTTCGATTTTTAATTTTTTGAGGAATCTCCATACTGTTTTCCACAGTGGCTGCAACAGCCAAGCTGCTAGAGAAAAAAAGGCTATCACCTATAAAGGAGTCCCCATAAGGATGACATTCGACTTCTCAACAGAAACACTTGAGGCCAGAAGGGAATGGCAAGATATATTCAAAGTAATGCAGAACAAGAACCTACAACCAAGACTTCTCTATTCAGCAAGGCTAACGTTTAAAATTGAAGGAGAAATAAAGAGCTTCCCAGACAAAAAAAAAAGCCTCAAGGAATTCATTAAAACCAAACCAATTCTGCAAGAGATGCTATGAGGCCTGTTGCGAACAGTTCAAAAGGGGAAAAGAATATAGCAAAAAAAGAATACAGCTTTAAAGAATAAAATGGCAATAAACAACTACATATTAATTATAACCTTAAATGTAACATTTTTAAAAAATCTCTCTCCAAGGCAAAGCAGTCTTTTTCTCTTTTGATCCTGGTAGGAAGCATCTTGAAAACTCAATCTGAGAAAATCTGAAATTCACAGGTGACTAAACTCTCAACCCCTTTCTGCTGCAACATACATTTATTTCCTAGAAATAACTTGGCGCTGAGGGATATTTCCCATGCATTAGGTGAGATGCCCTTTATCACATGCCCCGCATTTAGGAGATTTAGAGGTGACCGCATTATGATTTATAACTCTCAGTGTGGTTATTCAGAAGGAGAATAAATCACTGGTCCTGTGGGTCCATTGATTTACCTAATGGAGAGCCTCAATCCCACAGGAGAATTTATCTTGAGAGATTCTTAGACATGAAGGTACAAATGAAGGTGCCGTGGGTACAATGCTGAGGTTTTCACTTTGAAATTCCCACTATATCATTATTAAACATTGTCTACATCAGTGGTCCCTGATTTTTTATTAACAGTTAAAAAACTGTTCACAGATCCCAATATAATAATCACTACAATTTAAGTTGTTTTAAAACAAAAAGCTACCATGATTCCAGCAATAATTAACTTGGATTTTAATATTCCAGGAGCACGTATTATCACTAAATATGCAAGGTAGATTTTTCAATCCCTCAGAAGGTAATGTATGGGAGCTATGAATTTGAGGGTTTCCTGTTGTCTGCCCTGAGCTGAGAACCACAAATTTAAATCTTTCAATAGGAGACCTTATTTGAAATTTTACTGTTTACTCTGCTGTGACAACTCTTAACTTTTTTTCTTTCTGTTCTCACTCTTCTTTTCCTGTTTCTTATCTTCTTCCTCCTCTTTTTCCTTCTTGTTGTTTAATAACTCTGTAATGTTAGCAGCTCTATGGCTTCCCTTTATTATACAACCCTGATTTACATTTTGATAACTGCCATCTCCCTTTACAGTTTGGTACAGAATTCAGTTTAGAGCAAGTCTCGAATGAGCAATAGCAATTTATCTTCTTTCCTGAATAAAAAGAATAAAACTAAATTTTATCCAGGGTTGGAGGTCTAGTCTGCCTCTCCCTAGCACAGGTAGTGAATATTGTTACTCTCAATAATCAATGTACTTTTTTATTGGTACCCATGAATGTTTGCCATCAATTGGGCATAAAATAGTCTGCCTCCCTTACACTTGTGAAAGGTTTTCCTCCATGATAAAACAGAGAAATTGCCTTTTCCTCCAGTAGATATTTTTCTATGAAGAAACAATGCAAGTAACTGTAAAAACCACGTTGCAACCCTATGGGACCTACATTATGTTCAGAGTGATGGAGGAAATGGATGGAAGGAACCAGATTGTGGATAAACATTATCAACTGTATCATCACAGTCATCACATATTTTACTGTGTGACCTCATTGTTTAAGCATTGTTAGTATTTCAGTTACTCGCACAAAAATCACCTCGTTATGTGCTCATTTTAGTAATCCTACTTTCTTGTTAGTTTTGTTCCAAAGAAAAGTATGATGGTCTACTCTAACTGTAATGATACTACATAAAACATTTTTGTGTCACATTAAAATGATCTGTAAACTACCTGGAGAATTGAGAAGACAGCACAATTTAAATTTACCTTTTCATTTCAAACAGCTTCTTAAAGTTAAGACAGGAGAAAATGAGAATAATAATGATTAGGAAAGTAAATTTCTCAGTTTAACCATCTGTAATAATTTAAATATTATTATAGGATTGGATGAGACACACAAAATTATATTAATGTAACAAATGTGTTTATATTACTTTAGGGAACATTTTGACTTTCTTGTGGAAATTTTATAGCTTATTATTATTTCTTACAGCAATATTATATCATGTTTTCATTTCAAACTGGGGCCTTAACACAGTATTTTTTTCTAATATTTTCTAAATCTGACTTTTAATATATAGATGATAGTTATTTGGTCCTGGTTTTATTTTGGAAGTCTCCTGAAGAGTAATTATTAAGATCAATATAAATTTTAATGTTTACAATATTTTTTACTGTCATCATGATTATAAATTAATTATACTATTAAGATTTGTTCTATTAGTCTCACTGCATAACAGATAAAACTGATTTCAGATACCTCACATCTCTTAGTATCATAAAACTAAAGGGGCAAAAAACATGTTTTTCTACTTCCATTCCCTATAATTATCCTGGTGTGGGTTAGTACAAAATCTATTAGGAGCTTCAGGGTTATCTGACTTAGTACAATTAAGACTAATTACAAGGAATGGTTCAGAAGCAAAGATCACAGAGAGGTCTATCAAAGAAGAATAAGCAAAAGCTACCAGAATAGTTTAAGGTTCTGAAATCGAGCATTTGATAGATTTTTTTTAACAAGACGGTCAGAATCATTCAGTCAAGAAGTAACATATTCTGGATACTTCAGGCACTTCATTGTTATTAGAGTATAAGGTTCATTAAACACTGTAAAATTGCCATTTATCATTTTTGAAATATAAAAAGGGCAATTTCATCTAGCTCAATAAAAAAGAAAGAACACATAGGAGAAAGAAGGAAGAGATGAGTAAGATAAGAGAGGTACCAGGTTATGGAAGATGTTGCATGGTATGATAAGAAAGCTTAAGTTTACATTCTAAAGTATGCAGAAGCACTGGAAACTTTTGAAGCACAGGAATAAAATAACCATATTTTCATGCTTAGTAGACCAGTCTATATGTTTAAAAAGAACTGACTTAAGTTCAGGCTGAAGAAGACTGCATCACTCTAGGACAAGAAGTTAGTTACATGGCAGTTGCAGTCACTCAGATAATAAGAGGACCTGGACTCTGGCAATGGTAAAAACAAATAAAGGTGTAGATGAGAGAAATAAGGTATGATAAAACTGGCAGTATAATTAAATTACTGAATAGAGTGTTAATGCAGAAAGAAAAAATGTAGGTTACACTCATGTTTCTGGCTTGTATATCTGAACATATTTGAATTTAAGTGGCAAAACGGTGACCAAGGAGAAGACTTGCAGAGAATACACACACACACACACACACACACACACACACACACACACATACACACACACACACATATAGTTAGTTAGTTAGTTAGAGAGTATAGGACCCTGTGTACCAATCATACACCTAAAGAACAAGACAAAAACACCTTAGGCTGATAAAGAATAGTCGAGGGTATGTAAAAAAAAAAAATTCAGAGTATGAATAATTCAGAAGATAAGAGAGAAGAGATATTATGAGGAAATATAGTCATATATTCCTTAACCATAGGGATATGCGCTGAGAAATGCATCGTTAGGTGATTTCATCATTGCGCAGACAACAGAGTGCACTTACACAAACCTAAATGATATAACCTACATCACACACAGGCTATACAGTATGTCCTATTGCACCTAGACTTTGAGCACATTCACCGTAGAACTATACAAAACAGCACAAGATTAAAGCGTTAGAAAAAAATGACACAGTCAAGAGACTCAGTGAACACTAGATGTATGAGGCTGCTACTGGGGCATCACCGCATAGTGTTTTACAGCTATATAGAAAGCATAAACTCTAAAATAACAATAAAAATATAGTAAACACAAAAACCAATAACAGTCATTTATTATCATTATTATGTACTATATGGAATTGTATGTGCTTTATTTTAATGTACCTGGTTGTACCATATGCTTGTTTACATCAACATCACCACAAACAAACAGGTAATGCATTATGCTACAATGTTATGACAGCTACAAAGTCATTAGGTGATAGAAACTGTTCAGCTCCATTATAATCTTATGGCACCACCATTGTTTATGCTGTTATGACTGAAACTTTGTTATGTGGCCCACGATTGTACCAACATTGTTGTTATAAGGGGCAGTAAGAATACCGAAGCTTGTAAAGCGTGTGTTTTATTCAGCAATTTATAAGTAATTCTCTCGGGGATTAAAATGGAATTCTCTGAAATCTTGACAGTCATCATATTGAATACGAAAATTAAAAAATAATCTTTTGTGAGCTTATAGTTTTATTTTTTACACTCTTCTTTTAATGATTTTTATTTTTTGTTATTTTTATATTTGTTGTTTTCTTGAGTGGGACCTCAATAAGTGAGGTCCTTAGAAGCAGGCAAACTAAACATTCTAACATGATTTGTATTCAAGACAGAATGCCAAGGCAAGGCTGCTCCCACCACTCCTCCTTTGCTATGCAGTTGGCTCAAGAAATTCTTTTGGCTAACAGTTTATAAATTAACAGAGTGAAGAGTGGTAACGAGGGGGAAAATATAATTAAGATGGTGATAAAAAAATCAGTGGAAAGGGTTGCAAGACAAAGGGATGGTTAACTGCAGTAAGTATTGTGGATACTTCATATAATGAAAAATCAAAGAACTGGCTATTGTCCTTAGCAGAATGACATTAATTAATGCCATTGATTAGCACAATTCCTGTTGAATAGTGAGGGAAGACGACTAAGCAGGTTGAGGAGAAAAAAGGAAAATGGAAGGACTAAGCAAGCGAAAGGGCTTTTAAACAATTTGCTGTGAAGAGGATTAGATAAAGAGATAAATAGGTGTAGGAAGACAACATTGTCACAGGATTTTTAATAGGGGATACAAAAGATCTAGTGTCAAATGAGTCAAATTTGTAGTGAAATGTTAACATATTTTAATTTCTCGAGAGTAAATACTTACTAATGGAATGGCTGCATCATCTTAAAAGTGGATTTTTAACACTTACTAGTTTTCCAAAGAGCTTGTGCTGTTTTACATTTGCACCATTTTCATGGCAATACTTGATATTAGCAGTCTTATTAATTTTTGATAATTCAAATGAAAGTGTAGTAGCTTAATTTACATTTCTCTGATGACCAATAATATTAAGCATCTTCTTATATGCTCATTGGCTATCAATATATCTTCTTTTGTAAAGTACCTGTGTAAATTATTTGTCCATTTTTATTGGTTTATCTTATTGATATATTAAGATAGGTATTTATATTATGGATACAAGACACTTTTCAGGTAGATGACATTTGAAAACTTTCATTATGTAGATTGACGTTTTATGGGCTTACATAGAAGCACTTTTTTGAAAAAAACTGGATAAAGTGTAATTATTTAAACTTGCTTTTATAATTTATGTTTTTTATATATATATCCTATATAGTAAATCTCTGGTAGCCCTTAGGTCACAAAGATTTTTTAAAATTTTTTTAGAGGTATTATAATTTTAGTTTTTATATTTATGTCTAGGATCCATTTTTAGATAATTTTTGGTAGTGATATAAGAGTTGATGTGATTTTCTTTATTTTAGGAATATCAGTTTTTTCAGCACCATTTGTTACAGCATTATGCTTTCCTCCCTAAATTTCTGGGTGTGTTCTTCAAATCAATTGCCTACTTCTTGACTTTAATATGTTTTATTAATCTATATTAGTCCTTTCACTAATATTTCATTATACTAATTACTTTATCTTTGTATTGATTTAAAAACAGATAGTAAAAAGCAGTTTTGCCTTTGTAAATTTGGATATGCTCAAAAGTTTGGGCCCTGGCTGGTTGGCTCAGCAGTAGAGCATCAGACCCGCATGTGGATGTCCTGGGTTCAATTCCCAGTCAGGGCACACAGAAAAAGCAACCATCTGCTTCTCCACCCCTCCTCCTCTCCCTTCTCATTCCCTAACTCCCTCTTCCCCTCCCACAGCCATGGTTTGGTTGGAGCAAGTTGGCCCCATGTGCTGAGGATGGCTCCATGGCCTCACCTCAGGTGCTGGAATGGCTCAGATGCTGAGGAACGGAGCAAAAGCCCCAGATGGGCAGAGCATCTCTCCATAGGGGCTTGCCAAGAGGATCCCAGTTGGGAGCACATGGGAGTTTGTCTCTCTGCTTCTCATTTAAGAAAAAAAAGTTTGAAGCACTTCAATATGAAAATGATTCCTTATGTTGTTTAAGAAACAAACTTGATAGCACCCTAGTCAAGTTCACAGGCCATGTTACAATGATAATAAATATCAAAGTGAGTTTGAATCCGTGATGAGAGTTAAATAATGTTGGAAAATAGAATGTCAATAAATAGGGCATTAGCTATACTTGGTCTACAGCTTGGTTCAGATATTGAAGGTGAAATAGAAGATAAATCAAGTATGATTTTTGAAATGTGTTTGGCCTGAACAACTGAAGAAAAATATAATTTTTAATTTTTAAAATCTTGATAAAATATAGATAAGATAAAATTTGCCATTTTTAACCACTTTTCAAGTTTACATGTTGGCAATTTTAATTAAATTTACAATGTTGTAGAACCATCATTACTATCTATTTTCATACATTCATCACAGAAATTCATTTGAGCAAAAATTTCCCATTTTTTTCTCTCCCCAGATTATGGTAACCTGCAATCTACTTTCTGTCTCCACAAATTTGCACATTCTTATATTTCATATAAGTAAAATCACACTGTATTTGTTCTTTTGTGCCCGGTTTATTTCACTTAGCATAATGTTTTCAAGGTTCATTTATGTTGTTGCAGATACCAGAATTGCATTTCTTTTTATGACTAAATAATATTCTCTTATATCCAGATACCAGACTTTGTTTATTCCATTTATCTCTTGATGGGTATTGGCTTGTTTTTATCTTATAGCTATTATAAATATTTTGTAACAATCAGTTGTATACAAGTATCAGTTTGAATTTCTGCTTTCAAATAATTTTGGCTATGTGTCCGGATTAAAACTGCTGGGTCATACGATAATTCTATGCTTAACTTTTTGAAGAGTCACCATCCTGCTTTCCACAGCATTTGTACCATTTTACATTCTCACCAGTCATGTGTGAGAGTTCAGTTTGTCTACATATTCAGTGACATGTATTTTTCTTTTGTTTCTAAATGACAGCCAGCCATCAATACCCATAGATATGTGGGGTTACTTCTGGATTCTCAATGTTATTCTATATATCTATCCTTACGCCAGTACTACACTATTGGGATTCTTAAAGGTTTATAATAAGTTTTGAAAGTGTGTATCCTCCAACTTTATTCTTTTGTTTTTTCAAGGTTTCCTTTTTGACTATTTGCAGAGACACTTGCTAGTCCATATAAATTTGAGGATCAGCTTTTCCATTTATGCAATAAAGGCTGTTGGAATTCTGATAAGGATTGCAGTCAATCTGTAATACAACTATTGATAGTATATTTATATATTTCTGTGTGGAAGCCTATATTAAATCATTTTATTCTTTAAAAATGAGTCTTTCATAACTCATCTAGTGCAAGAACATAGAATGTTATATTCCATTCCCTGGATCCATACAGAAATTCTAATATGTCAAAACTAAGAAAAAATACACTGAACAAACCTATTTATAAGAGAAAAAAGAAACATTATTTGGTTTCTTGATTTATATCCTGCCATAGTTTAGCAGTGTTAGATTTACACTTGCAGTGGCAATCTCAAAAGCCACACTGGTAACTCTTTTATTCTCTCTAGATATTCTGTGCTTATAGAAAAGGACCTCAACATTTGTTTCTGAGTGTGACAGCCAGAACAATTTTGAACTACTATAAAGTGAATGTATATCTACACAAGGAGAGAAGGCTGGTGATTTTTATACACAAGGGAACTTCCATTTTAACCAAACATTTGAGTAACAGAAAGGATGGAGAATAACAGTGGTGAAAACACAGGCTCTAGAACAGTGGTTCTTAACCATTTTTTTTTTAATTTTTATTTTATTCATTTTAGAGAGGAGACACAGAGTGAGAGAGAGAGAGAGAGAGAGAGAGAGAGAGAGAAGAGAGAAAGGGGAGAGGAGCTGGAAGCATCAACTCCCATATGTGCCTTGACCAGACCAGTGCAGGGTTTTGAACTGGCAACCTCAGTGTTCCCAGGTCGATGCTTTATCCACTGCGCCACCACAGGCCAGGCGGTTCTTAACCATTTTTGAGGTACTGAACCCACCTGTTTCATAAGTGCATTCACCGAATCCTTCTTTAGTGATAAATAAAATATGATTTTTTTTCCAAATTCAGGACATAGGTATATGTTTTTTTACTGGTGCACAAAATGAGCCGTGCATGAACATCAACTTGCTCAAAGAACAAAACCAACAAAGTGCATGAACTCACAACAAATTACGGTGTTACTTTATTCTGGTCTGAGACCGATCCATTGAACTCCTAGGGTTCAATAGAACCCAGGTTAAGAACCACTGCTCTAGAGTCAAACTCCCTGCATTTGAATCCCAACTTCACCATTTCTTAGCTATTTAATGTGGGGCAATTTACTTAAGATCTCTCTGCTTCAGTATTCTCATCTGTAAACTGAGGATAATAATAGTTATTACTTCAAAGAGTTGTCATGAAATTTAAATTATTCTATATTTGCAATGTACATAGTGTTTAGTAAATGTTAATTATTATTATTGTATGTAAATAATATTTTGTACCATTATTTCACTTTACATTTACAAAGGATATTTTAACATATTATTTGTCCGAGTCACAGATAAAGGAGCTGAAATTTAGTTGTGTCATATACCAAACGCATATTAAAAATCAAAACTTATAAACACTTATTTATACAAGATGAATAAATTCTAGAGCATAGTGCTTACAGTTAATAATACTGTCCATTTAAAAAGTTGTTAAGAGGGTAGATTTCATGTTATGTTTTTATCACAATTAAAAAAATCAAGAACCTATATAAACAAAACACATTAAAATGAAATATTTTTTTTTCTCAGACCTATATTCTTTCCACCAGAGCAAACCTCTCCCATTTGCTATGTTAATTAAACAGTAATATAAAATAAAATAATATCATAACAGAAGATAAATTGAAATAATGAATTTTTACAACAATCTGCAGAAAGTTAATTTCTTATTCCTACTGTTCATAATGTTTTCTGGTTTTTAGCAGAGAGAAATTGAATTACTTGTTGTGAAATTTATATAGTGGTTTAGCAACCTTCTAAATGTGGAATCAGATTTAAAAATTGTTCTACTCTGATTTTATTATAATAATTACAATCTATACCAACTCCCATAACTCTGTAAAAACACATCAACAATGAGCTATGCTTGCATATTGCTTTTTATTTGAATAATTCTTGATCACTGACTTATAATTTAAGAAAATTTAATTTTCTCATTTTGTGAACCTCAAAAGCATAAGTAAAAATGAAAGAGCACATTGATTTTTAAAAAGAGTTATCAGTACAACTTAGAACAATATAAAATATTTTAATAAACCTATTATTTTAATTTAATGAACCAATTAGGTAGTTAGTAAATATATGTCCATGTATAAACTTTACTATTATTATTCATGACTATAATTAGAGTCATTTAAGACATTCTGATTGAGGTCATGGCTTTGAATTAAATGCAAAAAAGATAAGAGAGTTTGGGAAAGTGATTTCCATAGCCTCCAAACAGATGTCAATTGAAAGAAAATAGCATTCGCACCATGTAATCAGAATAACAAGCACTGAGGCATATAATACGTGCACACAGAACTCACAGCTCAATAAAAAGCATCTTTTGCAACAATAACATGAAATATAATCTTACTTATTGGTTATATTTACATACATGCACAAAAGTTGTGCATGATACTTGATTATATCTATTCTGAAACAATTATTGTTTCTTCTGAACTCTAATTAGTTAACATATGATGTTTAGATTTTCCATTAGTCACTTAAAAAGTACTTAATGTAGTTCATTTAAAGTATTCATAACTTCAGCAGGTTAGCAATTTTTAAATGTCCATTCTACTCCAAACACTATATGAAATATTCAAAATGCGAGTACTTAAAATAAGGCTTTGGAATAATACCCTGAGACCAAGGATACCCCGAGACTCAACAGATTCAATCAAAAAGAGAAATGAAGTCAGTCTGAGATCACTTGTTCTAGGAGGGTCATCCTAAGTAGTACTGATCAATTCATTTTAATAAATTCAGCTAAAATTATTGTAACGTTTCTTTTAATGGCCTTTATTCTTTAGAGCAGTTTTAGGTTCACAACAATATTAAGCAGAAAGAATATACGATTGTAAAAAATTATCTATATTAGAAATTGCTTGACTTTTATATTTTCAACATCATTTATTGATAGAATTTAATTATTGCCCTATACTACAAAATTATTTTTTAAACTGTAAGCTGAATTAATTTATACTGAGTTTCTCTGAAATTATATGCTGGTGTTTTATTTTTGTAAGTAGTTAATTGTTAGATTTTCCTCAGTAAGTGCATGATATACAGTTCAATAAATAACACTTGAACAACTACATAAAGATGATAGGAAAATTAAGTTAACAAATCATATCTTTGCCCCAAATACATTTCTAACTGATTAGATATTTACAAATAGAAAAACTGTAAAAACACCATATAAAAATATAGTATATTAAATAAATAATGTAAGGATGGAAAATTTATTCCTAGGCAAAATACAAAATGAAAAATCTATGAAAGAAGAGTAAATGTTTTATTACATAATATTTATAAAGTTATATGTTTAAAGGTGTCATAAAATTGTGTATTTTAAATACAACTAAAATCTAAATAAAATTATTTGTGCTTCTAACAAGTAAGAATGCATTTATTTATAAAACAAGTTCAGAAAGAGTAGAAAGATCTTTGAAGACTACAGATCAAACTACTTAAACTTTGGAAAATATACAGGAAAATCAAAATGTACAAATAAACGTGTAATGAGAGAATTAATACACGTCGGTAACAACAGAGAATAGAAGTGATACAGTGTAAATTTAAATAATGATATAAAAATCATTTTCAAAATGAAAAAAGAAAGTAATAAAAAACAGAAGAGAAAAACATAGATGCTGAAACCAACTAACATGTCTAAAAATTATTTGTTCCAAATGATCAAAGAACTATCTATCTAAAAGGAGACACTAGTCAAACTAAATTGAAAATAGCTTAACAAAGAAAAGAGAAAAAAGACTCAACATTCAGAATAGGAGAACCCTAAAGTTAGAAATTTGACTTCAGTAACAGGAGCTTTTAGTTGTAATCAATAGGAGATTATGTAAATTTATGTAAATTACAATAATTTCTTGTAGGGACCCAGTCACAGAATTTCCTGTATGGAGTTAAGGCACTGTAGATAACTAGAAGCTTAGTTTATAAATCTTAATCTTTGTTGCCTACGAAATACAGAAAGTTCTCTGACAGAAAGTTCCCAGCAGCACAGATGGCTCCCAGAGGTGCCAGACTCCAGCCATTTTAGACCAACATCAAGGATGCCAGATAGGTCTGTGCCAGTGTCAGAAAGACATTCCAGGGAAGCATTCCTGCAGTTGGATTGCCATCTTTAGCACACAGCTCCATGACTAACTGCTGTTCAGTATTAAATTACTAACCTTCCCTAAAATATATATAAAATGGCCAATCAGATGATCCCGGTAAGGCAGTTCTTTTGGACATGAGTCCCTTGCCTTCTCAACTTGCTGGCTTTCTTAATAAAAGACATTTTATCATTCAAAAAAAAAAAAAAAAGACATTCTATCATTCAGATCCATCTCTGTGACTTATTTGCAGCGATGGGCAACTCAAACCCTGGCTTGTTCCAGTAATATTCAGAAAAAAGAGATTCACTGTGTTTTAGCACAGTGATTCCAAGGAGAGAGAATGCTTTCCACAGAGAGGGTTAATTAGCCACCCCCCACCCCCAGCTGTAAGGTCTTACTCTACTGAGGTTGCTTCTTGGTGAGTAATCTCATGAGATAAAATCTTCACACACTGCATGCATTCAGAGAAGTCTATACAAAAAGTTCTTCTCTTTCCCAAACCTCCTTGTTTTCTATTTTTGAATTATGAAGATAAACATATATCAACCAAATGAGAAAAGCAAAGGTTTTTTTTTTTTTTTTTTTTTGAGCTTGTTATAGCAAGGGGCTCAGCGACCATGAGTTACATTTTGACAGAGATTCAAAGGCCTACAGAATAGTGGGAAAGCTGGTAGGAAATGGGAAGGCTTTAGGAACACACTAGAGGTGGCTGGCATAGCAAAGCTATATAGGTGGGTTAACTAAAATGGGGGAGTCCCATGTGGTTGGTTAGGGGTGTATATTTGACTTTCTCTAGTTGGAACTAAGTTGGAAGTAGGAACAAAAAATTCAGAAAGCAGTCAATTATTTATCAAGTCCTGGTCAAATGGAGTCAACTGTTACAGAGGTTTTTAAATCCTGGATTGTTACCAAAAATAACAGTATGGTTTCCTGTAAGTGTCTTACAGAGCTGATTTCTTGGGCTATTTATTATTGATAAGGAGTTTGTTTACTGGAAAAAATTACTTCATATTGCGGAGCACAGTTTTATTTTTATACATGGTCTCTGGCCATAGTCTATTGGTATACTCAGTCTCTCACTGTTATGTTTGTCCCAACTCCTGCCAAACAACTGACCACTGTGACTGAATCCATGTAGAACATACCTCTGACCATAACTATTTTCAGACAGTGCACACCAGGTACATTAAATAAAATTCCCCCCAGCGGGGAGATTACCCTTTATTCCTATCATTTAAAACCATCCTAGAGTGGAGACATAGCAGTACTGACCTCATCCAATTTGGGGTATTGCTAACATATTGTACAGAACTACCTATAGACACATCCTTATTTCTTCCTCAGTCAATTGGCCATAAAGAACTTGCCATGAAGCAGAGTATGGTTTTATGAGAGAAAAAGCAATTTGTTGGGTATAGACATTTTGCTACTTACTCATGCAACTAATTTCTTCTCTCAGGACTCACCCTGCTTTGGGACATGCCCAGCTTCGGGACATGGTGTGACATGTTTTGTCAGAAAACACCCACTTCATGATGACCAATTTCAGTCTTTATTAGGCTCAGGGGCCAGCTAGAAGCTGCATCTCCCAAGGTGACTGACTATTTATTTACAGAGGATGGCATAGCCTTACACCAAATCTCAAAGGTCTGTGGTGTGGTTCACCTGTAGGAGTTTGCACAAGTTCTCCATAACATTCCTGTCTGTCATGGACACTCCAAGCAGCATCAGATCTGCTGATCACATGGTCCAATGGCAGAAAAGCTGTATGAAAGCCTTTTCTTATTCTGGATCTTACTCAAAACAGGTGCCATTTTAGGTTTCCTGGTAATTGGTTGTTTGCTGGAGCATACTGAAATGAGGAAATGCTCCTTCTGAAATCTAACAAGATCCATTAAGCAGTGTAGTCTCCTTCTTAGTGATAGGCAAGCAGATGCAGCAAGTTGTCTTTTCTTTGAAAGAGATAATTCAACCTTCCCAAGATAACTGAACACCTCCAAATTTCCCTGAGGTGTCACACCCTAGGTTTCTATGGAACTTCTTTTCCACTTGCTGGCATGCTTATTTCCTACCAAGGCATCTAAAGTAGTTGCAGCTTTCTACTCTACAGGTATAAATAATGTTATCAATATGGCAAACTAATATACTGTCTTGTGGAATAGGCAGGTGGTCAAGATCCCTGTATATTACATTGTAATCTAGAACTGGTATATTGGTACAATTCTAAAGTAGCACAGTGGGTGCATATTGCTGAATTCGCTGAAAGGGAACTGTCTCCTATGGTCTTTTTAAACCAGTGGTTCTTAACCTGGGTTCTATCAAACCCTAGGGGTTCGATGAGTCGGTCTCAGGGGTTCGGAGAAGCCTCTGCCGCGGAGGACAGAATAAAGTAATACCGTAATTTGTTGTGAGTTCATGCACTTTGTTGGTTTTGTTCTTTGAGCAAGGTGATGTTCATGCATGGCTCATTTTGTGCACCAGTAAAAAAAACATATACGTATGTCTTGAATTTGGAAAAAAAAAGTCATATTTTATTTATCACTAAAGAAGGGTTCGGTGAATGCGCATATGAAACTGGTGGGTTCGGTACCTCAAAAAAGGTTAAGAACCACTGTTTTAAACAGAGTTTTTTAAATATGTTTACAAACAATAGATTCTGGAATTGAGGAAGCAACCACGTTGTGAGTTCAGAAACTTCCTAATCCACCATAATATATATATAGACCTAAGTCAAAACTCTGTTGATTTCCTATGCTTCACATTTTTCATTGGAAAAAAAAGGGCATAATAATAACATTATACTGTTGTGAAGTATGAATGAGATAAGCTATGTGGAATGCTTATTAATATTCTGGCACATAGTAAGTCTCAAAAAAAATTAGATATTATTTTTAAATTTGCGATTCCTGAAAAATATTTTTACTGTCCTAATAATTCTATTTTAGCAGTATGAACTTAGGTAGAAAAAAATAAAGAAATTAATGCAACTACATAGTGGTTACTTTTCATTGTAAATTTCTGAACTTTAAAATAATCCTCATAAGATTTTTGACCAATTTAATATTTTAAATGTAAATTAACATCTTTTGTAATAAAATTTTAAGTAATTTGAATATATTATACATAACTACTATAAAAATATATAGCAAAATCATGGGAGAAAATACAATGCACAATTTTATAATGAATTGTACTTCTAACAATTGCCTATTTGTTTTTATAATAATTGAAAAATAGAAGGTCAGAAATCACTTCTGAAATTGAGAACAGTCTCCTAGGCATTTTGCACCTGACCTGTTACTGTGAAGTCAGGGGGAGACCATGGGGGTACATGCAGACAGTCAGGGGCTCCTAGAGCTAAAGCCAATTTAATCTCTGAGGCCTATTGGTGAATAGGAAGGACAGAGAGGGAGTGACAAGAGCGGTGACACATGAAGGACCACTGTCATTACTGGGGTGCATATAAAAGATTAAAACAGCAGAAAGAACAGCACAGCAGAAACATCCAGCAGAAAAATCCAGCATAGAAATGAAAAGAGTAGCAGAAAGGGGTAGCAGGAACCAAAGGGTGAAAGCATCAGGGGTGGAGAAGCTCTCTTTATCTTTTATGTTCAGCCAGTCAGCTTGTCTTACTCAGCTCTTCAGGAATATTCTATCCTGCTTTTCAATCCCTGCTGTGACCTTCCTGGGAAAACTTCTCTGTATGACTCAGAATAGGAGAGGCTAAGCTGGAACAACAAACACTGCAATCTAGGAGCTGAACACAACTGAAGGTGATTCTCTCTCATGCCACAGTGGATTGAGGGCTAAACAATCATCTTTTAAAACAGTCTGTGTCAGCAACATAGGACTTCAGACTGCCAGGCATCATCCAGCCAGTCAGGGAAAAGAGAGTGGAGGGGTGGCACCCTGGGTACTATATTAATCTTCTCAAATGTGACACTCTTTTCTTCCACTCATATTGCTTTGACCTGTACTAATCACATGGTGATTCTAACCTCTAGGCTAGTGGTTCTTAACCTGGATTCTATCGAACGCTTGGGGTTCGATGAGTCGGCCTCAGGGGTTCGGAGAAGCCTCTGCTACGGAGGCCAGAATAAAGTAATACCGTAATTTGTTGTGAGTTCATGCACTTTGTTGGTTTTGTTCTTTGAGCAAGGTTATGTTCATACACGACTCATTTTGTGCACCAGTAAAAGAAACATCTACCTATGTCTTGAATTTGGAAAAAAAATCATATTTTATTTATCACTAAAGAAGGGTTCGGTGAATGCGCATATGAAACTGGTGGGTTTGGTACCTCAAAAAAGGTTAGACATATGGGGAACTGTAGCGAGACACAGAGACATTGATCTCACTAACAGTTTCTTCCACTCTACCTTCATCCCTTTCCACCTAAATACACTTGCATTGTTATTAATCTCCATGACAAATTTCTCCTCCAGTTTTAACCCATGGAGTTTCTTGGAAATTCTCCTTTCTCAAGTATCTTCAGTAATAACCTAACACTAATAACTAGGTTAAAACTAAACTCCAGCCTAACCAGTGGTGGTGCAGAGGATGGAGCATCTGCCTGAGATGCAGAAGACCCAGGTTCGAAACCGTGAGGTCGCCAGCTTGAGCATGGGGTTGCTGCCTTGATCGTGGGATCATAGACATGACCCAATGGTCACTGACTTGAGCCCAAAGATCTCTGGCTTGAAGCCTAAGGTCGCTGGTTTGAACCCAAGGTTGCTGGCTTGAGCAAGGAATCATTCACTCTGCTGTTGTCCCCAGTCAATACACATATGAGAAAGCAATCAATGTACAACTAAGGTGCCACAACGTAGAATCGATGCTTCTCATCTCTCACCTTTTCTATCTCTCTATCCTTATGTGTCCCTCTCTCTGGCTCTCTCCCTGTCTCTCTTGAAAAAAATAAAAATAAAAAAGAGAGAAAAGAAAAGATACTAAACTCCATATCCTGATTTTCAAAATTCTCTAAGTTTAGGTTTCACTTTATATAACTTTCACAAATGATAACAAGATACCTTTTCTATGACTTCTACATAGGTCTGCCACTTTAAATTCTGTTAATGATCTTCATCATGAAGATATCCTTCCTCTTCTCTGCATAGACAATTAATATTAGGAACTTTACCTGGACACTAACATGAGTTCACATCTAAGGAGATCCTTCCTTCCCTCAACTCCCAACTTCAATTCAGTCAGCAACCTGCTCCTCTGAGTGTTGTGACTGTGGGATTGGCAAGAACACAGCACCTGGAAATTATATGGGGAAGACAGGCTCTTCCAGATGCTGGAGAGAGAGAACTGTCAACAAAACACTTTCCCCTATCAAGTGAAGGTCAGACATGAAAGATCTTAAGATGATGGTCAAAGTAAGAAGACATCTGCAAATAAAGCACACTTGGCCCAAGAAAGGCAAGTGCTGATCTCTAAGCATGCATTGAAAGGGTTTTCTAGTGTCCTAGACTCCTAGGTAGCTGCTGGGAAGAACTGGTGGTCTGACTCCTGCCACTGAGGTAAGGATAGCAGCAGCCTTTGCACATGAGAAGTCCAGAGAATAAATGGAAGAAATACAATGAATTTTATGACTGCCAGGCATTCCACCAACCAGAGGGTAGAGTTTAGATTGCTCCCATTCTTCACGAGACTGTTACCTATTCTAACAATGGTTTATAAGTGGGCAAAGAAAAATAACTGAAGAGGGCCTAGCAAACAAAAATAATAAATGGAAAAATAAGAGATGGTCACAGTATAGAAAGATGGAATTGCTTTGAGAGAATAATTTGAAGAAAAATAAATAAGAGCCCTTAATGTGACTCAACTGCAGCAACAAATGTTGTTCAGATAATGTAGGTAGGTAAATAGTGAGATAATTATTTAAGTATGTGTCCAATATTTAATTTGAATTAAAAATAAAAAAGGTCACTGAACCCAGTTGCTGAATGAGACTTAAATTAGGAATTCACTCAAATTAAAGTTTCAAAGCACACAGTAAATAGGATTACATTAAAAAAAATAGGTAGAAGAGGCAAGAATTAAATAAATAGAAGAAAAAAAATCTCCTTGAGCTGGGACAGGACTGAATATTTAGATTAAAAGGCTTCAATGAATTCCAAGTAAGATCAATGAATAAAGGAAAACATTTTAGACATATTCTGATAAAGTTTTATAACTCCAAGAGTAAAAGAAAATGGTCTATGCTTCTAGAATAACTACTTAGTTACAAACTAGAAAGAATCAAAGTTAAATGGGTTCTTTTAATGTTGGCACCTTAAGTTAGAAAACAAAAGAACTATATGAATAGTCAACAAGTCTCACACACAGAGTATAAAAGATTTGTAAAAATGGGAGAAATTGGGAAGTAAACACTATGAAAAAAAAAATCTGATATCTCCTGCTAAGTAAAAGGCCAGTATTTCTTTTGGTCAAATCCCTAAAATATGTTTCTTTGCATTTCTGGGGTTTGAATAGTATTACTTTCTCATTTCTAAATTTCACATAAAGATATGAAATATACAGATTTGTTTATACAATTGGAATATGTCTCTGTTGCATAATTTGTAATGTCCACCCAAAATATATGGAGAAAATGATGACAGTGTACTTTCCCAAAAGAAATTTGCATCATTAGAAAGGTGGAACAAAAATTAGGTCTATTTCCATATTCATTAGTAGAATGATTCAATATAGTCAAGATGTCAATTGTTCCCAACTTAATCTATGTACTACATGCAATCCCAAACAAAATCTCAGCAGTTACTTTGTGGATATTTACAAATTAATTTAAAAGTTTATATGGAGAGATTAAGGATACAAAATAGTGAATTTGATATTGATGGAGAAGAAATTTGGAGGAGTAACACTATCCAACTTCAATATTTATTATTAAGCTACAATAATAAAGAATGCAGCCTTGAATAAAGAATAGACAAATAGATCTGTGGGACAGAGTAAAAAGGCAAGAAATAGGACCTCATAAATAATGTCATCTGATCTTTGGCAAAGGAGCAAAGACAATACAAATGGTGCTTGAACAACTGATCATTCACATACAAAATAAATACATAAATAATTAATTAATTTGAGACACAGACTACATGTTTCAAAAAATTAACTCAAAATTGATCACAGACCTAAATGTAAATTGTAAAACTATAAGCTCCTAGAAAATTATTTAAGAAGAAATCCTCGATAACCTTTTATTGGCAAGGACTTCTTTCATACAACACCAAATAAATAATTGATAAGCTTGACTACATTAAAATTTTCTCTCTGAAATACTGTTTTACAAAAAATGAGAAAACAAACCACAGACAGGGAGAATATATTTTCAAAAAACAGCTGATAAAAAACTGTTATCTAAAATATACAGAGAACTTTTAAAACTTAACCGTTAGAAATAACCCAATTAAATAATCCTTTTGTCAAAAACCTTAACAGAAACCTCACTACAGAAGGTATACAGATGGCAAATAAGCATATGAAAAGATGTTCCACATCCTATGTCATTAGGGAAATGCAAATTAAAACAACAGGTTTTGGTTTCAGATAGTAACATAGAAAGCTTATGAATTCACTTCCTCCCATGAACATTCCTATACATGAAGTGAATAAGAAAAAACCTACATTGAAATGAGTAGGGAATGCTGAGACACAGTTTGACCACACCCCTAGCATGACATCACACAACAAGGCAGGAACTCATAACTCCCAGCTTTTCCCTAAGGGACCACATTTGGACAACATGTTTGGTGTCCCAATATTTTAAGTCTTCTGCCTGAGAACTCAGACCCCAAACATTTACCATTGAAAACAGTGGGACTGGCTATAGCAAATTCAAGGACAGTTCTTAAAGGGTTCATGTAGACTCACCATAGCGAACCCTCCAGGGCCCAGAACAAAGATGGCAAACTGAAAGGCGCCCAGTCTTTACATGAAAGAGGACTATTCAATTATCTTTAAATCTTCAACCTAATGGATGAGCCTTTAATGAAATATACATCTAGGGGCTGACTGTACAACTTTCCAGAGACCATGAAGGCTGGCAGTTTTTCATTGATTGCCATTTTTGTGATCTCCCTTTTACCTCAATCCAGGTAAATAGGATCTCCTAGAAAGGACCATGTGTAAACACCTGGTGCCATGGTTTTTGTAACTGCTACCTAAGAGGTACCACTTGATCAGAAGTTCTGGTGGTGGCTAGTTAAATTTATGGGTTTAAATTTATGGGTTTCTAGGACTAACAAAAGGAGAAAGAATTCATAACCACCTATGCCCCAGGGTACAATGCAGAAGCAAAATACCATAGTACATACATAAAAGATAAGCAGAGAGAAATCTAATCATACCACTACAGAAATCATAAAATCACAAAGAAAGAGAGCAAAAGAAGGTAAAAAGAAATTACAAAACAGCCAAAAACTAATTTAAAAAGTAGTAGCATGTCCATGCCTAACAATACCATAACTACTTTAAATGTAAATGACCTAAATTCTCCAATCAAAAGACAAAGAATAGCTGAATGTATAAAAAAGCAAAACCCAACTAGATGCTGCCTACAAAAGACTCACTGTAGCTTTAAGGATACACATACTAAAAGTAAAAAGATAGAAAAAAAATATTCCATGTAAATGGAGACCAAAAAAACCTGGAGTAGCTATACTTATAGCAAACAAAAAAATACTTTAATACAAAATGTAATAAAAGACAAATATTATCATTTTTAACTTAACTAATTTTAATGTAGTCCAACAAATAAATATAGCATTTAAAAATATGCATCAAATTTAGGAGTTCCTAAATATAAAAAGTAAATATTAACAAACCTAAAGGAAAAAATACACAGCAGTATAACAATAGTAGGGAAAAGTAATGTACCCCACTGTCATCAATGGATAGAATACCCAGAAAAAAAATCAGTCAGAAAACTCTGGTTTTACATGATACCTTAGACCAAATGAAATGAATGAACATTTAGAGCATAATGCATCCAAAGCAGCAGAATATACAACCTCCCTAAGTGCACATTAAATATCCTCCAGGATGAATGATACATTAGGCCATAAAGACAATATTATTCATAATCACAAAATATCTACAGTTTACCTTTGGATCCAACTATGGATTCTGTGTGATTATGATATGTTAATGGAAGTTTACCATTGGTTAAAAAATAAAAAAGGTGCCACTCTTGTGAGTGATGTGATAACAGGGGAAGCTCTACATGCATGGGAGTAGGGGTTATATGGGAAATTTCTGTACATTCTCTCAACTTTATTGTAAATACATTTATTTTTTAAAGAGTGAAGTTCTTAAAGATATAAACTAAATAGATCTGGTTGCTTTCATTAAATGGTTTAAAAATACATCATATTAAAATAATATGGCCCTTTGGAATAAACAAGACAATATTAAATTTAAGAACACTAAAAACTTATCAAGTATCTTTTCTGACACAATGGTATGAAACTAGAAAACTAGCAAATTCACAAAATATGGAGATTAAACAACATGTTCCTAAAGAACCAATTGATAAAAGAAGAAATCAAAAGGGATAAAAGTATCCTGAGATAAATGAAATGGAAATACAATATACTAAAGTTTATGGAATGCAGCAAAAGCAGTTTTAAGACAGATTATAGTGACAGATGCCTATATTAAGGATCACAAAGATCTAAAGTAACCTAACTTTATACCCTAAGAAGCTAGGACAAGAAAAACAAACTAAGACTATGTCAGTAAAAGAAAGGAAATAACAATGATCAGAGAGGAAATAAATTAAGAGCTTTAAAAGGTAATTAAGAGATTAATAAAACTAAGAGAACACCAATCCTTACTGAACTCTATCAAAAAATAAGGAGGAAAACTTCCAAACTCATTTTACAAGTCCATCAATACCCTGATCCCCCAAATAGGTCAACACACACACACACACACACACACACACACACACACACACACACACACACACTCAAACACACATACACAATATCCCTGGGGAACTAAGATACAAAAATCCAGAACAAACATTAGCAAACAGAATTTAACAATCCATTAAAAGGATCATATACCATCATCAAATGAAAATTTTCAAGGATGCAAGGATGGCCCAACATTTGCAAAACAGTCAATGGGATACATCACATTAATAAAATGAAAGATAAAAGTCACATAATCATCTCAATAGATACAGAACAGACATTTGACAAAATTGAATGTTTATGCTATAAAATATCAACAAAGTAGGTATAGAGGGAACATACTTAAACATAATTAAGACCATATATGACAAACCCACAGTTAATACCACACTCCATGATGTAAAGCTAATCTTTTCTCTAAGGTCTGAAATAAAATAAATGTGCCTAGTCTCACCAATTTTATTCAGCATTGTACTAGAGTCCTAGCCAGAACAATTAGGCTAGAAAAATAAATAAAAAGCATCCCAGTTGAAAAGAAAGAAATAAAACTCTGTATTTGCAGATAACATAATATTATAATGGAAAACACCAACAACTCTACCAAACAAATGTTAGAATAAATGAATTCAGTAAAGGTGCAAGATACAAATAATCAATATACAAAAATCAGTTGTATTTTTGGAGAAAACAAACAAAAAACTACCAAAGAAATAAAAAAATAATTATTTTACGATTGCATCAAAAATTAACTAATTAGGAAAATAACTAAGTAGGTAAAAAATTTTACACACTAAAAACTGTAAGACACTGATAAAATAAATTGAAAAAGACCAAAAATTGAAAAGGTATTCCATTCGCAGAGACTGAAATAATTAAATGTCCATATTATCCAAAGAAATATACAGGTTTGCCTGGACAGGCGGTGGCGCAGTGGATAGAGCGTAGTACTGGGATGCAGAAGGCCCAGATTCGAGATCCCCGAGCTCGCCAGCTTGGACCCAAGGTCGCTGGCTCCAGCAAGGGGTTGCTGGGTCTGCTGAAGGCCCGCGATCAAGGCACATGTGAGAAAGTAATCAATAAACAACTAAGGTGTTGCGACGGCAATGAAAAACTAATGATTGATGCTTCTCATCTCTCTTTGTTCCTGTCTGTCTGTCCCTATCTATCTCTCTCTCTGTCCCTGTAAAAATAAAAAGAAAGAAATATACAGGTTCAATGCAAACCCAACAAGTATTGAAATGGCTTTTTCCAAAAACACAAATAAAATAATCATAAAATTTGATTGATGCCTCTAAAGATTCAGATTAGAAAAATATCTTGAGACAGAGAACAAAACTAGAGGCATATTTTCTTATTTCAAACTATACTACAATGGTACAATATTCAAAACATCATGGTACTGGCATAAAAACACATAAATCAATGGAACAGAATAAAGAGCCTAGAAAAATTCTCACGTAAATAGCAGATTAATTTATAGCAAAAGAGGCAAGAATATACAATAAGAAAAGTTAGTTTCTTTAATAAATGGTGTTAGAAAAACTGTATGTGAAAAAGAATAAAACTGGCCCTAGACAGCTGGCTCAGCAGTAGAGCATTGACCTGGTGTGCAGAAGTCCCGGGTTCGATTACTGGTCAGGGCACACAGGAGAAGCGACCAACTGCTTCTCTACCCCTCCCCCATCTCTCTCTTTCTTTTCCCCTCCCACAGTCATGGTTCGAATGGTTTGAGAGAATTTGGCTCCAGGCACTGTGGATGACCCCATGGCCTCGGCCTTAGATGCTCAATAATGAAAATTAATAAAAACATGAATAAATCTTGAAGGCCTTATGCTAAGTGAAGTAATTTAGACAGAGAAACACAAATACTATATGATTACACTTGTATGTTGACTCTAACAACAACAACAACAATAACAAAATACTGCACTTATAGAAAAGAGATTGTGGTTGCCAGATGGAGAGTGTGGGAAAAAATGGATTAATATAGTCAAAAATACAGACTTTCATTTATAAAATAAATAACTCCGGAATATGTAATGTGCAGCATACTGACTATAGTTAATACTGCATTGTATATTCTAACATAGATCAAGGTAGTTCTTAAATAAATACAATACTAGTTCTATAGCTCGTCTAGAGCCTATTAACAGAATCAGAGGTGTTTTATAAGATTCAAAGATTCTTTAGATGGTGCGACACAACACCAACAATTGGACATATAGAAAGAAGAATCTTCGTTATAGCTCCAAACAACAGTTTGCTGCCATGCAGGACCACACAGAGGTTGGTATCCTGGGACAGTATAACAGCAAGCTGTAGCTCTGTGCCAGGAAGGGTTTTATTAGCTAGAGTTTGCAGGTTTTCTGTGGATCACTTAATTTAATTTCACAGGCTCAGGGTTTAGGGGCTGTCCCTAGTTGCCTGCTGCCTGGCCTTGGTATGACTGGAGCAGGTGCATAACGTGTCTCACGCCAGAGTGTGAGAGCCCACTAAGGAAAGTGTTTGCCACGTCTAGTTACTAGCTGCTCAAATAGGAGGCCTGACCTCCCTCGAGCCAGGGCCTTGAAACTGGATCAAAAGAACATTTTTTCAAAATATCAAATGACATTGCATAATGAAAGCCAGACTTACACAATGTGTTCACAAAACATATATCTGATAGA
The DNA here is from genome assembly GCA_037038555.1 of Rhynchonycteris naso. Lineage (NCBI taxonomy): Eukaryota > Metazoa > Chordata > Mammalia > Chiroptera > Emballonuridae > Rhynchonycteris > Rhynchonycteris naso. The sequence continues at coordinate 265,155,724 of CM072998.1, forward strand.
GGACTACTTTCCAGAACATATAATGTTTTTCAAATCAACAAGGAAAAGACCAAAAACTTAACTAAAAACAAAAATCTGCAAAAATTTAAATAAACATTTCAACAAAGAAGATATAATATTGAGAAATGAGCATATTGAAAGATGCCTATCAGTCATTAGGGAAATGCCAAGTAAAACCATCATAAGATGCCAATATATATCAACCAGAATGGCTAAAACCATCTAATGTTTGTGATGATATAAACTTTTCTACTGCAAACGCAATATTAATTAAAAACTTTGCCGAATTCTTTAGCAGTTTCTTATAAGACCCAGTTAATCCAGGTAAATTATTCAAGTAAGTTACTCAAGGTAAATGGAATGATATGTTCCCACAAAGGCTTGTGCAGTATCGAAATATTCAAAAGAAATTTATTCATGTGATCCAGATGCTGGAAACAAACCCTATGTTCATTAACTAATGTGATGATGAAGAAATATTATATCCTGTGATGGAAATCTACACAGTAATAACAGCAATTAATTACTGATACACCCAAAAACAAGCATGAAAGTCTAAAGGAACGAGTTAACTGAAAGCAGCCAGACAGAAGACTATCAGCAATAATTCATTTATGAGATATTCTGGAAAAGGTAAAATTATCATGTCAGAAAGCAGAGCAATGGCTGCCAGGAGCCAGTGGTGGGTCACAGAGTACTTTGACTACATACAGGCATGGAGGGACATTGTGTAATTGTGGAAATCTTTTAATTCATGCTTTTTAAACTCCCAGAATTATATACTTACAACTGCTAAATTTTTGTCATATGCAATTATGCATTGAAAATGCTGATTAAAGAAAAACAAGCCCACTACAACTCTGTTATTTGAATAGCAATGCTTATCTTTTTACTAAATAATAAAATTTACTATTTAATTTCTAGTCAAAATTCATAACATAACTAAGATTTTTCGTCTTTAGTTAGCCATTTACTGTCTACTCAAAATCAGATTGCTCTCTTGTAAGTTCCATAGATTCTTATACTGTTAAGAAAGTCTGTTTTACACATGTATTCCTCTATTTCTCTCTAGATTTTAGCCTTTTCTAATAAGATACATGTAAAACTGTCCTGTGCGCTAGAATACATTATCAGAATATCTTTCTATTATTATCCTTTAATGTAGAAATAGTTCCTAATTCATCTTTATGTAGAAACAAACAGAGAACACATGATTTTTGCTCAATATGTGTTGAATGTAGCTGAATAAGATGATTATTTTTATATTTCAATTTTTTCCCCAAGTTGCAACATTTAATTTAAGCACAGCATGACAGCATTATCCTTGGGACAAAAGCTGAATAGTGACTAACAGTGACTATCTTGTTTTTCTATCGGTTTTACTCATCCTCACAATTCCTCTAAATGAAGTATTCATTGAGTTTCAGTAGCACTGAGTGCCAAAGGACAATTAAATTGATCCTCAACAAATTACTAAGAACACTTCCTTGATTTTACTGTTTCTCCTTAATTGTGAAACCATCTCAGTTCTACCAATAAAACGGCTGCTTAACAGATTCTGCTGCTAATAATGTGAAAAGCTCACATTACCTAATACTGCTTACAACATTTCTATTACCATGCTGGACATTTCCAAAAATAGAGGGATAGGGACAAAAATAGCTGCTCTATTTTTCACTACATGCTACACTTTGCAAAGACACACACATCTATCCCTCTCTCTGACTCTCTCTCTGTCTCTGTAAAAAAAAAAAAAAAAAGAGAGATTAGATAGTTCTATTGTATAGATAAGAAAATAAAGTATCAAAGAGTAATGTGTGTAAGTATGTATGCACATGCATATATATATATATATATATATATATATATATATATATATATATATATATATATATATATGGTATGGGGCAATGGTTCCACAATTCAGCTCTAATTTCACCACAAAACTGTTTAATTACCTAGAACTAACTATTTTCAGAAATCAAGTATGAGCTACAAGGCAGTAGCTGCACCAACAGATTTTTCAGCATCTTATCAGCGGTGCCTAGCATGTTTCTTAATATATAACACCTAAAACAAATAGAAAATTAAATAGTACCTACTAGTTCTGAAGGCCTACCTTACCTTCCAGAAACTGTATTAAGTAGTTTATGGTATTCAATCTCATTAATTCTCATAACAGTTCTCACAACAGCCTTGTGACCTGGGCTTTCCTACTCTGGTTCCCTTCCGCTCTGTGCCCTGCTCCCTTCCCTGATAAATACATTCCTCTTCGTCTTAGTTTTCTATGACTGTCATGATCAAGTACTACACACTAACTGGCTAAAAAACAAACTGATTAGCTTACAGTTCTGAGGGTCCGAAGTCCCAAGCCTGGGCGTCTACCACCGCATTTCCTTCTGGAAACTAAGGGGAGAGCCTGTTTCTTCATGTTTTCTGCCTTTTGGATGCCACCCACATAACCTTGGCTCATGGGTCCCTTCGTCCATTTGTGATACCAGCCAAGTCGAATTCCTCCCTGACACTTCCTCTGTGGCAGAATCTCCCTTTGACTACAATCAGGAAACATCGTCTGCTTTAAAGAATCGCGGTTAAATTGGGCCAACCAGGATCATAAAGCCTCCCCATGTCCCGGTCATTAACTTGTATCACGGCTTCAACGTCTCCGTTTCTATATTCCTACGCAAGCAAGCGAACAGTCCCAGGTTCCGAGGATTAAATCACAGGTGATGGCGTCAGCGGCATTAATCAGCTTGCCACACATTTATCATCATCTTTTCGGTGACCATTTCCTTATCCTCTGGCTAAACTGAAACCTGGCTTTTTTTCTTTCTTTTTTTTCATGGCATTACTTTTCTCACTACTTTCAACCCAAGATCTAAAAGGCCAGGAGTGGAACTTGTACCATCTTGCTCCACACTGCTAATTCCCAAGCATTATTTCAAGGTACAGTACCTATTCTTATGAGTTTCTTCCTAGCCACAGGAAGTTTCTACCCACTTTCTCTCTCTCTCTCTCTCTCTCTCTCTCTCTCTCTCTCTCTCTCTCTCGTTTAAAGTTTTCGCCACTTTTTCCCATAGTGTCATCCTCAACCTTGAGAGTAAATCTCAGACTACCGAAATACAACCACTGATTTTTCCTTTTTCCTGTTTGTTTTTGCTTTTATATCTGTTTAAACCAAGAGGAATGAGTTTCATCATTATGGGAAGCAAGAATTAAAACATTTTTTTTTCCAATTATTATCCTGTCTCTTCAGATTCCCCAAGACTACAGCCAGAAAAGAATTTATGTAATTACTAATTAGCACATTTTAAAAGGTGAGTACAGCTAAAGAGAGAAAAGGATACTCTTGACAAAATGTTTCTGCCGGAGGTCAAGGGAAAGAATCTTGAAATGACTCTTCTCCTCCAAATATTCCCATAGAGAGTGCCAGCACAGCCCCAGCCAGGACTTCACCTGGTTCTTTGTCCTCAAGCTGTGTTTCTATTTCCAAAATTAATTTTCATTAAATCTCACATTACAAATCTCCAATCACCTGGAAGAAGAACCCACTCACATACACAGGGGTTGATTACATTGCCTGAATCCATTTTCTCCTCTCCCATTTATTTGGCACAATTTGAAGATTCCAGGAGTTTGGGGTGAGAAAGCAGGAGAAGATAGTGGTACTATTGGCATGAATTCTGGGACTCTACCATTGTAGATGGCCATGAATTCACCTTTATAGTTATTCTCGCCTGTGAGAGGCTAAAACAAGATTATTTGTTTAATTTGTGAACCTGCTAGCTCAAACACATACATGTAATCCTGGGACAGATACTCTGGTGGAGATATGACCTAAACTAAATCCAAATTGAAGAAGGAGAATTTTCTTACTTTATTCAGCAAGCTCTCTGCCATCTCCTATGAAGAGAGTAACTCCTATTTCTTTGTAAAATATTGCTTGGGTTGTTTTCATCCACATTAGGTGCCTTATCAAAGTAACAAATGTGATAAATTACCTCTTACTAGGTTTCTCCTTGGTTATCAAAAAAAAAGGACGCTAGTTTTTTCATTCTAGTAAAACAAGAGGAAATTATGGGTTTTTTTCTGTTTTTCTTTTTGACCTACAGGGTTTGTAGCTTCTTTGGGGGAATGTTGGTTTTTCTATATGCATATTTCTTCTACATTATGCATTTTTTTTTTACAATGCATCTGGAAAAAATGGAGTTTGGTGACAATGTCATGGCCAGCAGCCCTGAGTTCAAATTTTGTTTCACTACAACTTTACTTAACCCTCTTAGCCAGTTTCCTGGACTGTAAAATGAAAGCACTGATACTTAATCTACAAGCTTTATGTAAGTATCATATCACTTTATTAATTCTGCATATATGCAGTACACATATCTGATACTCAAAATAATGGAAACATATTATTATTAACAATATTTCCTTATTTGGTTTTGTAGGTACATTTTGCTATAAGGAAAGAATGAATAAACTGCAAATATAAATATCTGATTCCTAAGTTTTGCTATCTATAATTAATTCTATGCAAATATCTGTATAACTATTTGTACTTTTGCTTAGTCTTTTTTGTGTTTGTATAGTGTTTGTAAATGTTCCCAGGCTTCTCAACACAAGCTGTACTGGGGAAATCCAATATAGGAACATATAGAAATAAAATCCACACCAAGCAGTATATTACTCTTGAGGAACTTAGAGAGACCACATCAATTTATTATACTGACTGAACTTGACTGATCACCATGAACTTTTCTACTGATGATAGAATCTTTTCTCTCTTAGGTTGTAACTACCTTTTGTGAAAGTCACATTGAGTGGGGTATGATCTTCACACAATGATTTCCTAGAATCAGTTGTAGCAAATACTATATATTGTCACTTTTATTCTTTAATTTTTGCTTTGTTTTTATTTTACACAATTTAAGAAAATATTAAAAAGTCTGATATTTATCTAAAATAGCAATGGAGAAAGCTGTATGAATAATAAGCATCATAGTCTGAAAATACCATTTTGAAGTTTTCTGTTATAAGAAATGTTTAATTTTCTTCTAATTGGTATAAATATTATTTGATATACCTATACTTAAATATATTTATTAATGTAAACCATGCCATAGAGGTGATTTATCAAAGGGATTTTTATAAGTAAATTATATCAAATAGAATATGTATTAAATATTTGAAATCATCTGAGAAATAATTCTTAATGACTATTAATTTCATGACCCTTACCAGATGAATAATATGAAGTCTTTGATGCTTACAAAATACAGTTTTCAGGCATCAATTCGTTTTGACTAATAAGCTAATTATTTTAATTAATAAGATTTGCTGGCCATCTATTCAGCTTCATTGGAACTCATTTGGAAGATTATCTTACTGGCACATTATTCTGCCTGGAGATAAGTTTCTATAATTGGTAGTAATAAAATATTTTAAAATAATATATGCTATTATTTTATGAAACAACATTATGACACCTACATAATCTTATTAAACTATGTCACCCCAATATAGTCAATAAAAATTCTAATAAAAGAAAAAATTTTGAGAAGATATCTAATTCTCTGGACAATATCACCACAACATTTACATTAATTAGCATTTTCTTTTCTGAAAGCTAATTTGAATCATTCTTATTTTTCTCAGTTTTCTTACTTATCAAAATAAAGTTGATTAAGTCATGTTAACATTATAGAGTTAGAAATTGTTTAACAGAGTAATTTATTATTTTGCACTTCTCTAATATTTTCTTAAACTGTCAAGATAATTTTATTAGTACTCACAGATATAACATTGCAACATTTATTCATAAAATGTGAGAAGTTACACTAAAAGAATACAATCAAAATAATTTTATTACAAAGGAGTAGAAAATGCATTCAAAGCATTTTTAATAAGAAAAATAATATAGCCCAATATTTTAAAATATAAAATTCTAAAGAAAGATGAGTATTTTGAATGGAAATAATTACAAAATAATTACAAAGGATCCTTTTATGCTTTCATTAAAGTATTCAAAAAATGTTTTAAGTTCTATTTGTCAGTCATTATGCTAGACTCATATTCTGAGATTTACTATGAAAACCAAATCACTCCTCTCGCGGAGCTAAACTAAAAATAGATATTTCATTGGAGAGATTATTGATTAGACTTTATGCAGGTCAAATATTTTTTCTATTTTGATGTTCATGGTATCTTTTATACTTATATAATTGTTACCCCAAATTGTAATGTGAACTAGCTATGATAAAATATAAACAATGCAATTAGTTTATTTATATTGTCTACTAACAATATAAATATTTATATGTCTACTAACATAACAGTTTCTGATTCCCCTTGCTGTTTCTGATTTGCATAAAGACCCCTCCCCCATCTAACATGATTTTAGTTTCTCACTCTCAGAACTGAGCATAAGCTGAAACCAAGAATTGCTTCAACAGGCTCCTCACTAATTTGCAATGCTCTTGAGTGATAATCATGCTGTATTTGTTTAGTCTTCAACAGCATCCAGTGGCTCCGTGAGGAACAGTCCATTCCATCACTGGGCACTGCTAAGATGAGGAATAACTTCTTTATGCAAAGCCAAAGCCCATTTCCTTATAACACCAATCATCCATCCATTTATTCATCCAGTGCATAGTAAGCACTCGATTCCATGAATAAAACAAACATAACTTGGAATATTTGCCTTGAAGGCAATTTGTTATATTATGGGAAACAAGTACAACAGAATAGGAATCATGTTGCAATGAGGTGAAGTGTAAGCACACCTCCCTCTCTCTGTGGAAGTTTCTTTCCAACTAACCCTTCCAATCTCTCATTAAACATCAGGGCACGATCCTTGAACCTAGGAGGGGTCATTTGTTATGTGCAGTGAGAAAAATTATGCTCTAGCACATCAGTTACAGCCCATACTCAGTTCTTACAGTTGTGAATACATAACTCATCTCTTTCCCCTCTTACACTCTAAGACTCATGAGAGTAAGACAGTGGTTCTTAACCTTCTTTGAGGTACCAAACCCACCAGTTTCATATGCGCATTCACTGAACCCTACTTTAGGGATAAATAAAATATGATTTTTATTTTCAAATTCAAGACATAGGTATATGTTTTTTTACTGGTGCACAAAATGAGCCATGCATGAACATCGCCTTGCTCAAAGAACAAAACCAACAAAGTGCATGAACTCACAACAAATTACGGTATTACTTTATTCTGGCCTCCGTGGCAGAGGTTTTTCTGAACCCCTGAGACCTACTCATCGAACCCCTAGGGTTTGATAGAACCCAGGTTAAGAACCACTGGAGTAAGAACTCAGATATGGCCTGACCTGTGGTGGCGCAGTGGATAAAGCATCGACCTGGGAACACTGAGGTCGCCAGTTCAAAACCCTGCACTGGTCTGGTCAAGGCACATATGGGAGTTGATGCTTCTAGCTCCTCCCCCCTTTCTCTCTCTCTCTCTCTCTCACTCTGTATCTCCTCTCTAAAATGAATAAATAAAAATAAAATTTAAAAAAAAAGAACTCAGATATGGTTTTGCTCATCTTGTTTCTAAAGCAATGCCTAGTACATATAAGTATTAAGTGACTGTATAAATGAATTAGTGGATAAATCAGCAATTTTAGCATTTGTCCTACTTTTATTAGTTATCTATTGCTGCATAAAAAATACCATAAAATTAGAAGCTTAACACACTATATACTTATCTCACAGTTTCTATAGATTAGGATCACTTTGGAATTTGGCTGCAATTAAGGTGCCAGCTGGGTCTCAGATCTCATCTGAGGCTTAGTGCTCTCTCTCAAGGTCACTGGTTTTTGGTTTCTTCTTTCTATCTTTCTTTCTTTCTTTCTTTCTTTCTTTCTTTCTTTCTTTCTTTCATTTTCTTCCTTTTTTGGTGACAGAGACAGAGTGAGAGAGATAGAGAGAGGAACAGACAGACAGGAAGGGAGAGAGGTGAGAAGAATAAAGTCTTTGTTGCAGCACCTTAGTTGTTTATAGATTGCTTTCTCATATGTGCCTTGACCAGGCGCTATATAGCAGAGCAAGTGGCCCCTTGCTCAAGCCAGCGACCTTGGGCTCAAGCCAGTGACCATGGGGTCATGTCTATGATTCTACACTCAAGCCAGCGACCTTGGGCTCAAGCCAGGGACCATGGAGTTTTGTCTATGATCCCATGCTCAAGCCAGTGACCCCGCACTCAAGCTGGCATCCTGGGGGTTTTGAACCTGGATCTTTTGCATCCCAGTTTGACGCTCTATCCACTGGGCCACCACCTGGGTCAGGCAGTTGGTTTTTTATTTGAACAGAATCTAGTTCCTTGCAGTTTGCAGCTTCTACATGCTGCTCGTCATCCTCTACAATATGACCCTCTCTTCTGCATGATAGTTGCCTTCTTCAAGTCCAAAAGGAAAGTGTCTCTGGTACTTCTTTTATCTCTGTAGTCCAGATTCTCTTTTAAAGAATTGTCAAGAGTTTATTTAACTAAGCTACTCCATGGTATTGCTGTCTTGGCATTTCTTTTGTTTGACCAACTAACCTGTAGTGACTTCAAAAGGCACATGCTCTATATAGCAGCACTTGTGATCAACACTCCACTGCTTTCTAGTGCTTTCCTCAATGGACCCCCTAGGTAAAATCCCTGTGTGGTTTTCCAAAACACAACTCTTTTGGTTTGAATTAATTAATCTGGCCTTAGACTGGGAAACCCAAAGCATTATACCCACAGACCCTAATAAAGGTATGTGTTCCAGGTACTATATTCCTCTCTCGCTGCACTAACTTGACTTCCCTGTACTCTGACTTGACTTCCTTGTTTGGCCCTTTAAGGCAAGTACCCTCAAAATACTCCCACCAAGACCTCTTGTGATCTTTTTTTGAACCAAGGCTCACCACCTGGCAACCTGTGCTTCACTCAATAAGTTTCAATTTGACAAATTCAAAGAAAGTTTTACCTTAAGTTAAGCCCACCCAATCACCTTCCTGATTAAATAAGCATCGACAGATTAAGAATCCTAATTATATCTATAAAAAACCTTCACCTTCGTTATGAATTCCAGACCACAATATGAAAAGTATATCTCCATGTATAGAGTCAAATTTATATTATTTTTAGAATTTATGCCATAACACATGTTTAGAATAAACTAAATCTTTGAATGCCTATTTTAAAAACTCCCTCAACCAATGTTTATACATTTGTATTTGAGTAATTGGTATTTGGATATTACATGCAAGAAATTTTATTTCCTCATAAATCTGTTTGTGTGTTTTTATTTTTACTTTTTTAATTTGATATATAATTGATGTATAATATATTAATTTCAGGTGACCCATATAATAATTATTTTTATATATATATATATAAAATAATTATGTGTGTCTGTTTGTATATACACACACAATTTTTTTTCTTGTGATAAGAATTTTGCTCAATAATGAGCTAGGTTTTCAGTCAACATAAGGAAATACTTCCTATCTGATTAATAACCATACATGGATCATTCTATCGGCTGAAAATTTTTAGCAGAGAAGGTAATCATATGCATGAAATAATTAAAAATCCTATAATCCCTGAAAGGTTTAAATAAAATGACACTTGCTAATTATAATGATTTTTATTTTTTAAGTTCTAATACATGTAAGCATACATGATGTAATATAAACAATACACAGATTTTTTTTCTTTATAGGAAAATAAACAAGAATTCTATTATAAATGATGGATATTTCAAAGATTAGATTACATTGAATTTGAAATCATATTCCTAAATTTCACAGGAGGATAAAAGTTGTTCTCAAGTCCTGCTCATATTGATTCAGTTAAAGAAATAACTAAGCACAAATTATCTCTAGCTCAAAGCCAAATTTTATTTTTATTATTTCAAAGAAAGTACAGAGATGCTTGCTATATTATGAATATTCTATTGAGTTTTAATAACAGTGAGGGCACTTATTTGATTAAAAAGTAATGGCCAGCTGCCAGAACATTCTGTTGACAATTTTTAAAGAAAGAGCCAATTTATCTAGAATAAAAGTTTGCTGGCGATGCTTCCAAATGAATATAACACATAAATTTGGCAGAACTCCTGGTAAATAACACTAAATAAAGAAAGCTGACATCAGCTTTTACTTTCCAACTGAAGGGATGTTAAGCAAAGCAAAATAAATGTATAGCAAATATTTGTCACCTAAAGCAGTGAAGACAAACACTCCTCATAATAGAAACTCAAAAGTCCACATGCATCGTCTATAGAGTACAAGAAAAGGAACTCATTTTTAAAAAGATAAAGAAAAAGAAATATCATATAAAAGAACAAAGTATTACAATGAATATTGCAATATTTTGAAAAATCATAATACTAAAAATATTTCTGCAACCCCAGGAGGCTTGATTCAAGATCCCAAATTATGATTCAAATGTCATGCCCATCCCCCACTGTGAAGGACCAAGTATTTATTTATTTTTTCCAAGTGTTCATTTTTAAAGAATAAAGTTTGATATAGTTCTTTTTTTTTTTTTATAGGGACAGAGAGAGAGTCAGAGAGAGGAATAGATAATGACAGACAGACAGGAACGAAGAGAGGTAAGAAGCATCAATCATTATTTTTGTTGCCGTCGCAACACCTTAGTTCAGTGTTTCTTAACCTTTTTTTGAGGTACCGAACCCACCAGTTTCATATGCGCATTCACCGAACCCTTCTTTAGTGATAAATAAAATATGATTATTTTTCAAATTCAAGACATAGGTAGATGTTTTTTTACTGGTGCACAAAATGAGCCATGCATGAACATCACTTTGCTCAAAGAACAAAACCAACAAGGTGCATGAACTCACAACAAATTACGGTATTACTTTATTCTGGCCTCCGCGGCAGTGGCTTCTCCAAACCCCTGAGACCGACTCATTGAACCTCTAGGGTTCGATAGAACCCAGGTTAAGAACCACTGCCTTAGTTGTTCATTGATTGTTTTCTCACATGTGCCTTGACCGCGGACCTCCAGCAGACTGAGAAACCCCTTGCTGAAGCCAGCGACCTTAGGTCCAAGCTGGCGAGCTTTTGCTTAAGTCAGATGGGCCCGTGCTCAAGCTGGCGACTTCGGGGTCTCAAACCTGGATCTCCCGCATCCCAGTCCAATGCTCTATCCACCGTGCTACCACCTGGTCAGGCTGATATAGTTTTTATTTTGCCACTTGCAATTTATTTTCTAATATGTGTCTTCTTACATGCTTTATCCAGTTCCATTAAAAAAATCCCTTCTTTACCATGTAATTCAAAGAAAATATGGAATTCAGTCTTTGCAATACGAGGCTGTTACCATTCCATGGGTTCCAGCAAGGACATATTTTGCCTTACTGTCTGTATCAATCTGAGTTTTAGAAGGAAACAGAGCATATTTGGGGTAACATGACAAAAATTAATAATGTTCTAACTTGTAGATAGGGTACTACAGTGTAGTTCCCATAATAGCAGCACGTGGTTACAAGAATAAGCACCCTTAACTCTGAAGAGTTGAGGGAAAAGAGCATGTTTCAGAACCCAGAGAAGACAACCACATGCAAAAGTTCACCTACAGAGAAAATTGAAGGATCCAACCAACCACAAATAATCCAAATGCAAAAGAACTGGGTTAATAAATAATACAAATTCATTCTATGCTATTCACTCTCTTGTTGGCTGTCCCCATGAGCCAGATCAAACCTGAAGGTAGAGGACAAAAGAATCTCTTGATAGAGAAAAACCTAAAAACCAGACCTATGCAGACCCAGAACATGGTGGAGAAGGATAGAGAGGGTAGAAACTAGATCTAAAGGGATAAATGAAAGATATTCTTTACATATTTAGAGCTAGTTATATGTTAGCTGTTAGTCTTTTATTTAGACTAATTAAATAACAGATTTAATTAATTAAGGCTATTAAATAAAGAATAGGAAAACAAAATTATATTTAAATAAGTTTATTTATAAGTTTATCTATGAAAGCCTTAGATAAACCCCTTCACAAGGGTTTTTTGTCAAAGCCTTCAACTTTTTTCAAATTACATATCTATTCATAGTTTCACTCTTATATCAAAGAATATACAGTGTGTCCGTAAAGTCATGGTGCACTTTTGACTTTACAAACACACTGTATATGTTTTAAACCACACTCACTGGGCTCACAGAATTTCTTCTCATCCTAAGATCCATCTCCTACTCCCAGAAGTAAATTTCTCAAAGTCAGAATTAATATTTCTGAAATAGCATACAGAACGCTGCAGCGGAAATATCCATGGGGCATGAGGAATTACACATAGAGACCACTTGGAGGTCTCCTCATCAGATATTCTTCATATCCACCCACTTGTCAATAGGTCACTCTAGCCCTCACACATACAGACATCTATTTTTTCTCTACGGCAGTGGAGTCTAAACTGCAAGGAGAGAAAAATAAGCACTTTATTAACTGGAACATAGTCCAACCACATCATTATCAAGGTCAGCTATCTTAAAATAGAATTATTATTTTAAATTAACATTCAGAACCTTTTCCTTTCTTTGTTTATCTTTTCAACTGTCCTCCGCATTCAAATCTTGCCCTCTGGATCCCAGGGAGAATAAGAAATACACCCACTATTGAGTCACATACAGAAGACTGTTTAGAAGTCAGCACAGCAGAACCATCCAAATAACATAATCTATGATGCCTTTCCGTGATCACTCATTTAAAACAAACAATAGTAAAGAAAAGATGTCAAAATAATTGAAGAATTCTATGCTCTATAGCACAGTGTATGGTAATGCCATTTTCTGCTTGTTTGTGAATAACCACTGAGGAATTTCACAGTGGCCCAACCTTAACCAGGTGAGCTTTGAAGTACAGACCACAGAGATGAATGAAAAGGAAATCAAATTGAAAATACCATCACTGTCATAAATAGTAAAGACTAGTCAGGATATATCTCAGTTGTGCAAATTATGTTACCACAATTTTATGGGCAGATGAAGAACTTTCCATAAGCAAAATATGCACTTATGTTATGATTGAAGGTTACTGTATATAATTTTAATGGTATGTTTGTATTAAAATGTGAATTGCCTGAGCAAGAAATGCAAAGTAAAATAACTATGTCTGGTCACTGTGTGAGGTTTTATTTTAGCATTCTTGATATTTTTTACTTTATGTCAAATATTACAATATCTAATACATTCTGCAGTTGACTCATTAAACATTTGTTTCTTATCACATCTTATATCCCATTCTTTACTAACTAAACCTCTCTTTTGTATTATTATTTATGTTTTGGAGTTAAGAGAGATAGGTTTAAGAAAGAAGAAAGATCTGGAAATTATCAAGTAAAATATAACTAATGTGCCTTTTAATGACTGCTTTTGAATGGACAGAACTGTCTACAATTTTGAAATAATTGCTTTCTGCTTAGCTTAAGTAGTTAGATGAGGTGCTGAACTTTTTTCTGGGCTCTGTGAAGAGGAAAAGCAGCTCATTATTTTTATTACAGTCGTGCCTCACTATATCACGATTCAGTTTTCACAGTCTCGCTGTATCACATATTTTTAAATTGTATATAACAAATTTTGTATCACAGATTTTTTGCTATATTGCAGAATTTTGTGGTATATAGGTATTTCTATATATTTATTATTTTAATTATTCTTGCAGTAAAATAAGTATTTTCTAGCCTAAAAGATTGAAAGCAATATAACAATATAGAAAATATTAATTAAAACATATTAAAAGAATACTAAATCAAAATAAAGCCTTAAACTATAAATAAATAATAACATTAATATAAGGTTGCTACTTCGCGGATTTTCGCCTATCACAGGGGATTCTAGAACCTAACACTCGTGATAGACGAGGGACCACTGTAATAAAAGAAACATTAACAGAGGAAATGGAACCCAAACCGTATATAAAAGTTTATTTGTTGGAAAGGCTTAATCTATCTGCATTGAAATCTAGAACTCACCACTCACTGTGAACAAAAATTAAGCTATCTACTTTGTAGAGATGAACTCAATATTAATGATTGCTTTTCTTTTCTCCAGGCATTAAAAAAACAGTGATTGTTGAGAGGAAAATTAACAAATGAAATGAGCACTGTATCCTGACTGTCACACTATTTGTATTCTATTGGAAAATGATCTAACTTCCTGGAGTCTCAGTCTCATTCATTCATTCAACAATCATTTACTGAAAAGCAACTAGATGTGGGAGATATAGCAGTGTTCTCAAAGCTTTACTTTCATAAGAAAAAAGATCTTGTGCAATAAATGACACATTTAATAATTTAATTAAAGTTATGTTAAGTGCTGTGAAAAGCAGGTATGGGAACCAATGGGAGATAGAATATTTAATTGGTTAATGGACTATAGACTATTGCTCTTGGCCCTCGCTGGTTGGCTCAGTGGTAGAGTGTTGGCCCGGTGTGTGTTAGTCCTGGGTTCATTTACCAGCCAGGGCACACAGGAGAAGCACCCATCTGCTTCTCCACCCTTTCTCCTCTCTCTTCTCTCTCTCTCTCTCTCTTTCTCTCTCTCTTCCCTTCCTGCAGCCATAGCTCCAATGGAGCAAAAGTTGGCCTGGGAGCTGAGGATGGCTGCATGGCCTCCATCTCAGGCACTGGTATGGTTCCAGTGGCAATGGAGCAATGCCCAAGATGCACAGAGCATTGACCCTAGTGGGCTGCCAGGTGGATCCCAGCCAGGCGCATGTGGGAGTCTGTCTCTCTGCCTCCCTGCTTCTCACTTCAGAAAAAAATATAAAGACTATTGCTCTTTCAGGACCTAGTTTGTGTTTTTCACAACAAATATAGATAAGAATGTGTTACAGAAATGCCAGCTTCTGTTTTAGAAATATTTTGTAATTCTGTTTAATATTGAAAGAACTTTAATATTAAGTATCTACAAAAGAATATTATATCATTTGTTTTTATTATAACCAATTAAAAATGCTGGTCTACTATCTATTTTTTTTTTATTTTTGTTGAATTTGTTGCGGTGACATTGAGTAATAAATTATACAGGTTTCAGGTGTACAACTTTATGATATATTATCTTTATATTGTATTGTGATGCACCCCAAATCAAGTCTTCCTTCATCGACATTTATCCCACTTTACCCTCCATCTTCCCCCACCACCTTTTCTTTCTGATAATCACTGTCTAATTTTTAAAAGGTAGAGAACTGTTTTACATTTGTTCTATAAATCTGCTTTTTGTTTAGCTTAGTCTCCTTTTAAACTATTTAGTCTCCGTAAATACCTATGGTTTTTCTTTCTCTACTCATATGAACCAGAGAGTATCAACTTGGTACATTATAAAATAAAATCTTGGTATGTCTTCAATCATGAATTTTCAGGAAAAACATGATATCAAATATAAAAGGGTTTCCTTTCTCAGTAGGCCAGTGGTGGATGGATTAGCAATCTGAAACCTGATTATGTGCAGGGAGGGTGGTGTGGGCATAATTTTTTAAAGAGAAAACAAAAAAGGTCACAATGAAAACAAAAACAAAACAAAACCAAAAATAAAAATAAAAAACAAGGTGATAAACCAAAAAAGTATTAATTTTATTGGTTGGGATTGGTTTTCTTTGTTTAGATTTTGACAGACACAAATTTTACTGCACTATTTGAAATAGTCTACCATCACCATTTTTACAAATAATATAGAATTTCAGTATTAGCATTTCTTATGTACCCTCACTAAACAGTCACTTGTGAACAAATGAAATTTTTTGAATTTGTATATAACTCAAAACGTGTACTTCTTAGCTCTCATTCTTCTGGCCAAACAGAAGAATGAAGCAACTTTTAGGCTTCAAACAAGACCAACGACCTTTGGGCCCAAGCCAGTGACTATGGGGTATGATACTACACTCAAACTCCAAAGCTCCAAAGCTCAAGCTGGTGAGCCAGCACTCAGGCCAGATGACCTGGCAACCTCAGGGTTTCAAACCTGGGTCCTCTGAACCTGACCTGTGGTGGTGCAGTAGATAAAGTGTCAACCTGGAATGCTGAAGTTGCTGGTTGAAAACTCTGGGCTTGCCTGGTTAATGTACATATGGGAGTTGATGCTTCCTGCTCCTCCCTTCTCTCTCTCTCTCTCCTCTCTAAAATGAATAAAGTCTTTAAAAATTAAAAACAAAAAAACCTGGTACCTCAGCATCCTAGTCTGACACTCTATCCACTGTGCCACCACCTGGTCAGGAAAACACAGTAATGTGTTACTTAAATAAAATTATACACAGGGTTGGCCTATAATGGAGAAGTGTTTCTCTTATTAGGTTGTATATTAGAAAGTAAAACATGAAGATGCAAAGAAATACTAAGGTCCACATGCATAATGTAGAGTTGCTGGAACTCATTAGAAGACCTAATACATTTCAGAATATAAGAATAAGAGGATTTGGCCTGACCAGGTGGTGGCACAGTGGATAGAGCATCGGACTGGGATGCAGAGGACCCAGGTTCGAAACCCTAAGGTCATCAGTTTGAGTATGGGCTCATCTGGTTTAAGCAAGGCTCACCAGCATGAGCCCAATGACACCAGCTTGAGCAAAGAGTTACTCAGTCTGCTGTAGCCTCTCGGTCAAGGCATATATGAGAAAACAATCAATGAACAAATAAGGTGTCACAATGAAGAATTGGTGTTTCTCATCTTTCTCCCTTCCTGTCTGTCTGTTTCTATAAGTCGCTCTCTCTGTCTCTCTTTGTCTCTGTCACATACATACATACACAAAAAAAAGAATAAGAGGATCTGAATTAAATAGGGTTAATTAGATTTTGTCTAAAAATATACAGATAATAAATATTTAAGAAATAGAAGAATATATTGGGTACAGAGTTGATGTAATCAATAAGCCATTCTATTCTCTATAGTATTCTTAATACAAAGAGGTGTCATCAAACTTCTTTCCTGACATCCTTTCTAAACTTTATGCCACTGCTTTGAAAAGAATCAGTTACTTTGTTAAATTTTTAGAATATTTTTTTTATTCACAATGGTTTTTCTTAGCACATTATCTACAGTGTTACCTTGACACACAAGTTTAATTCATTTCATGGCCAAGCTCATGACTCAATTTGCTCATGTGGCAAATCGAATTTCCTCATTTAAATGAATGGAAATGCAATTAATCTGTTCTGGCCCCCAGAAACCACATAAATTTTTGGTTTTATATGCTTTTAAATAAGAAAATGTACTTTATAAATAATATATATACACACACACACACACACACACACACACACACACACACACACTAAGAGAGAATGGAAAGAAATAAATTGGTTTATGAAGTGTATTTACCTTCTAGGTCAGGTGAAGATGCTGGTGGAGGGGGAGGAGATATTAGCATAACACTGACCCTTCCCAAGCAGAAAGCTAATTAGCAATTTTATAGACAGTTGCACAGCACCATTTTTAACAATAAAAGTGAGCAAACTCAGAAAATACAAATTTTACAAACTCATTTACCCAAAAATCACCATTTTCTTCATTGACTTTTGGCGTTTTTTGCCACAATTTTTTTGCTTTCACTTAGAGGCCATTTCAACAAAAACCTTTCCACAGAAGTTTTTTTCTTCCTCCCTTTCAGAATGTTCAGTAGGCTCTCTAGTGGAAGGTGGCGGAAGTTTGTGATTCAAATATCTGCTCATGACTTAAAGCAAAAAATTTCATGAGACTCTCAAATTGCTCGTGATTTAAAGTGTTTGTGTGTCAAGGTTCCACTGTACAAATTTTATGGACTAACCCAAGTAGTTGATTTTTTAAAATCTCTCTGAATTTCTAGGAGAAGTCTTGGCACATTCATTGATTGATTAATAAGAAATGTTAGAAGAATTTCCATTATACCAGAAATGTTTATTTCCAGTGCCTATGTAGTTAGAAATTGGGCTCAGAAGGACACATGCCTACCCAAGAGAAGGCAGAGTAAATCCAGGTTGGAGACTTACAAACAATTGAGTAAAAGGGCATTCCTTCCTCCCTTTCTCTCTTTCTTCCGTTCTTCATGCTGCTTCTTTCTTTTTAAATTTTATTCTTTATTCATACATCTCATTTAGTATAGAAGCCAGCTGGGCTGCATGGACTCAAGAAACAAGTTACATAAGCAAAAGAAGGGCCCTTGAAGCTTAAGAGAAAGAAAGCAAAAGATACATGCCTAAGGTAGAAGAAGGGGAAAGACATGCATAAACTCCAGAGAGAAAGAGTGCACCAAGAATCCAATGTTATTTTGTTGTCCAAACCAGAGTCAGAAAATAAGATTATATATTTTCTATACAGCTTAAAAATTATGAATGTTAGCTCTGTGAGAGGAGAAAACAATTTTTTTTTAAGAGAAATATAGTGATTAAAATTACAGAAATGAAATTTTTCACATTATAAAACTAGGGACTGAAATAGAAGTTCTGGATTGTAAAGCCAGTAGCTTTGACCACAATCACAGCCGCCCGGCCCATGCAGGTTCACATTAGATTCAGA
Source organism: Rhynchonycteris naso (assembly GCA_037038555.1). Taxonomy (NCBI): domain Eukaryota; kingdom Metazoa; phylum Chordata; class Mammalia; order Chiroptera; family Emballonuridae; genus Rhynchonycteris; species Rhynchonycteris naso. Next base: position 265,174,227 of record CM072998.1, read on the forward strand.
CAGATTGTAATAAAACAACGGAGCCAAGAACTGGTGAGCCATCAGCTTTAATCCTAGCTTGCACCTGGCAGGCAAGTAAAAACACATACTGGGCTCCAAAACCCACTCATTCAGTGCTCACAAAGCTACTAACTTATCTGAGTTTCCTAGACTCAAAAGCTTCTAGCTCAGCAGACTTATTCACCTCTGTTTCCCATCTTCTTCTCCCTGCACAAACTCTGCACAAACTGGCTTCTTCCTCAGCACTGCGCCATCTTGGCTGCTTCTCCTGGCCTCCTCCACATGGCCTTTCTCTGCTTTCCTCTCTAATGCTATCTCAGGAACCAAGAGAGAGAGCAAGCTCCCGGTCTGCCCCACTTTATAGTGTAGAAATAAAAACCTTTAATCCAATATACAAACAAAGAAGTCTCTGATACAAAGGCTCCTTTCTGAAGCATAATGGGATTCCTCATGAGAGTGCACCACCCCACATCAAAAAGGGTGGAAAAGGCTTAGTCCTAAAACTGAGCCTCAGGATACAAGGATCCTGCCTGTCCACAGCCCGCCCCCAACACACAATATATTATCACCTGGGTGACGGGCTTCCATGTGGGCAGCACAATCTTTAACAAAGTGAAAATATATTTTATCTGCCCAACAATACACCCTTATTCTCACTTTACTACTCACAATCTACAACACCAGCATCCCTGTGCAAAGAAATTTGGTACATAACACAAATTACAACAACAGCACAAATCATACTGTTTCAACAATTACAAAGGTACATTTTACCAGTCCCTGAACACGTTGCCAAAAGTTCAAATGTCCTCGGCCTTCTTTCTAGCCATGGGAAAAGCTTTCTGGGGCAGAGGAAGGGCATCTACTAAAGTTGCCCCCCTCCCCCATCAGAGTATTTCACATTGTTCAAACTCCGTAAGCCCATCCAACAAAGGAGCCAGTGCCCTCTCCAGTCATAGTCCAGGAAATCAGTCCACAAACATGGAGCCTCAGCCTCCCCCTCATCTCTGCCATCCTGGCAGGTCTTACATTGTTCCAAAATGGAGCATGTGGCAATAGCAGTCAGCATTTTCATCTCTGCTCCAGAGAGCATGATGGCATCTACCCCTATGTCCCAAAATCACAGACCTACCAGGAGTCTAGCTACTCCTTGCTGCTGGGCTCTCACCTTCTGGTGGCTGTGGATTGCAACTCTAGACCAATTCTCTTCATCGTCCAAAGACAAAATGAAAACACCAGCTCCTGCTGCTAGGATTAAGCCCCAGGCTGCCACCACCTTTTGCTCAGCAGGTCTTACAGCCCCAGCTCCAGGCTCAGCCCAGCCTCCCACCACTGCTGGCTCTCTACAACATTCGGGGAAATCTGCAACTCAGTAACCTGTGATTTCTCCTCCAGCAGCTGCTATATTTCCTAGAAAATCTCACAAACCTTATCGGCCTCCTCCAGTGCTTGCTCCAGCCCCAGGGCTGGCATCTCTTTCTCCCACATTTGTTCCAGTTCATTCCATTGCTCAGTTTACAGGTTCCAGGCACCCTTTTCCACAGAACTCTTGGTTTCCTTATGCATGGCTGTAAAGGTCAGCCAGCCTACAGCCCCCAAAAGGACAGCCATGGGGAGCCAGAACAGCAAGCAGTCCTCTACCTCACCCCTCAAAGGTGACAGCCTATACCGATCTCCAAGTCCTGCCACAAACTACACCAGTTGTATGGCCAGGAGCCGCCATCATGGCACACATGCAGGTTTCCATTGGATTCGGGCAGACTGTAAAGAGATGGCAGAGTCGGAGGATGGTAGGCCATTCTGTTTATTGGTGTCTCACCAAGACAGACAAACCACAAGAGAAGACAAGGGAAAAGCAGAAAACCTGCTTTTCCCATGGAGCGTAAGGGATCAGGGAGCCCCCTGCAATGGTGATAGCAGGAACCGAGAGAGTAACCTCCCAGTCTGCCCCACTTTATAGTGTAGAAATCAAAACCTTTAATCCAATATACAAACAAGGAAGTCTCTGATACAAAGTCACTTAGCTGAGGTATAATAGGATTTCTCATGAGAGTGCACCACCCTACATCAAAAAGGGTGGGAAAGGCTTAGTCCTAAAACCAAGCCTCAGGCTACAAGAATCCTGCCTGCTCACAGCCCACCCCCAAAACACATTAATATATTATCACCTGGGCAATGGGCTTCCACGTGGGCAGAGCCATTTTTAACAAAGTGAGCATAATATATTTTATCTGCCCAACATGGTTCCTCTCATGAAACAGGATTTCTAACATGTTTTCTAGCCTTATTTCTTCATCAAAGAAGGTTTGGATGAAGAAAGACAGCCAACCTCCAAAAGCTTTGAGATTCACCTATCACTAATTTAACCAGGCATTACTCATTCTGTTTCATAGGTTATGCCAGGGAGACATCTTACCACATGTCTTTCTGTCAGTTAATGTGAGGTGAGACCCTTCCAAAAGGTTAGAAGTGAATGCAGAGAAAAGAAATATGTAATTTTCTAATGTATGATTCCTTAGGGCTATGAAAGGCTTAACTACTTATCACAATGGATTTTTCCAAATTTAGCTTCCTATACATTTTATTGGGCAATGTACCTCTAAGCAAATCCTAGACATACATTTAATCACTACTCTTATAAACAAGTTGTCCTTCATGTATGTGATTCATTAAAGTTGTAATTTTTAAGGCAATGTTTTTTTTCATAATATCCTTACTGCTTAATTTATTTTAAGGAAAGATTTTCATTGTTTAGAAGAACATAAGAGATTCTTGGATTAAGAGAATCCAGGGTACTGTGAAAATTTGTACAAAGTCTTTGAGGTAAGGAGTAGGGGTGAAATACAGATTTATGGAAGGAAAATCTTGCCTAGTTCTGGCTTATGTCACTAGCACTAAGTTTTTCTGGAATCTAAGTAAATTGAATACAATGGTGAGGGTGACACAAACTCATAATTTTTTATTATTCATATCCTTTTAATTAATTTGTTGGTAGACTACTACTAGGCTATCAGTATTTCAATTGACTTTTCTATCTTAAATGATCTAAAATGCTATTGAATCAAACATCTTTTGAGAATAATTGCTTGATAGTCGTACTCTGCCTTAGCTCTTTCTTCTTTTCCTTTGGTTCTCAAGAACAGATTGCTTTTAAATCTCTTCAACTATGCCTCATCTTCTAATTGCCCTTTTACTTCTATTTATCTGCAATGAGTCTAGTTATTTTTTTATTTGATTTTACTTTATCCAGCTACAGAGTAAAACCCGAAGTCTCTGAAGATGCACTAATTTGAAATTCAAATACAGAAGTGAACAATATCATTAACCTTGAGGAAATTTAGCTTCCTCATCTGGAAAAGGTGGATATAAATATCTACCTCAAACATTGTTGGAAGGCTAAGAGAAAAAATAAATATTTCTTAACAGAGTAGACATATGTATGTTTTACTTTTTCATGGATTTATGTGACACATTATTTACAATGAGGGAACAAAGGATCCTATACAGTTGTAGAACTAGGATAAAGCCTGCATCTCCTACATCAAGGTTCATGTAATCAACATGATGTTATAACACAAGTGATCATTTGTTTCGAAAAATTTATTTATAATATAGAACTGTTTACATGTACAGGAAACCTCACAAAAATCCATTTGCCCTAAACTCACATACTTAGAAACTACATATAGAGCATTTTGATATAAATCATTGGAGAATTTTTGTATACTTAGTTTTTAAAAATAAATCTATAAAATCAAATAGCCTGCCTATTAATATTTTTATTACATATGTTAAACATTGGTCTTTCCACGATATATTAGGTACATTTCTGCAAAATCAATTATATTGCAAGTATAGCAATCTATAATATGAATTAAAAATATTAGTCTAACAACATTTTCAAAATTTTCTTAAAGAGGTGCTATGGTAAACATACTTGTAACTACCAATTGTAAAATTCTTAAGATAATTTCCAGAAAACAGTTCATGGGTAAATATATACAATACAACTTTAAGGCTTAGTCTTTAAACTACATTTGAGAAAGAATGCACTATAAAAATATCTTTCACAGTTTGATTAAAGTATTTGAACTTCAAATTTTCATTCACAAACTAAAAAGCAATATCCACAATACAGAATGAAAATGGCATTTTATTTTATCTTATTTTTGGCATAGTGAAACTTAATTCTCCCTTACCTCACTCCTCTGCTCAAGAGATTATCCTGAGAAATATACATTTAGGTAACTTTTTCTCTAATGTAAGATGAGCTTTTAATCCTTTTTATTTTGCAGTTTTTAAACTATAGGGATTTTAGTGTTTTGCTTGTGAGAGAATGACTTGCCTCTTTTTATCCCCATAAAGAATCATTATATTATATTTTTAGTCCTTCTCAAGCATTGTTTTCTTTCTACTATTTCTTTCATAATATTAAAAGTATAAAAGTAATAGTAGAATTAGTGTCTTATAAGGAAAAACAATTTTCAGTCATCAGTGGCAAACATATTTTACATGTTTTTTAAAAAGATTCTGTTTTCTAAGCAGCATGTATAGCAGAATATTTAATATTTAAGGAAGCGTTCAGCTTTCTTGGATATTTATCTGAATATAAATGTGTCTACAATTAATCTCTTGCATTTTCCCTCAAACTTTCTTGTCATCGGTATTCATCCTCTCGGAATCTTCATTTATCCAATTGCTGAGGCAAAAATATTGTGACATGCTTAAATTATATTTCTTTTACAGCACTTATCTAATCCATCAGCAAATTCTGTTAGATTTGGCTTTGACTGTTACCACCAGTCCAAATAGGGCCATCCCCTACTTGGACTACAGGGATCATCTGCTATCTAGTCTCGCTGTGGAGTCTGACCACTCTAAGGATGAGTTCTTCACCAAAGAGACACTTTTAGAAGTACTACTACCCTAATAAATCCTCCAATGGATTCTACTCCAATTTAGAAAAAATCCAGAATGCTTCTATGACAATAAATCGCCACATAACTTTTCATTTCATCATATTAAAAATGTGGAATATGGTAGTATTTACATTCTAAGTCTCCTGTGAGGATTGACTGAGATAATGCATATAAAAAGCTCAGTGCATGGCAAATCTCTCATAATTTTGTGATAACTCTTTGACCTGTTTTTTTATAAAAAACAAATAACATGGGGGAACAAAATTTTTTTTCACTTTCTGTTGCATGAGGTTTTAGAATTTTTCCATATATTTCTGCATCACTGATTCTAAATCTGAAATCTGTTTTTTGGTCATTTCAGTTTGTTACAGTTAATGGCATGCATTGGTTTTTAAAATGGAGTTAAAGGGCAACGACTCCTGGATTGAACATAACCAAAAGGCAATTACTGTTTTGCAAACATCACTTTTACATAGCTATAGTTTTTTTTAAAATATAAAAAAATTATTATCTGATAAAAACACCTTCTTATTTTGTTTTAAGATTGAATCATGGACTGACCAGACAGTGGCACAGTGGATGGAGTGTCGGACTGGGGTGCGGAAGACCCAGGTTCGAGATCCCAGGTCACCAGCGTGAGCACAGGCACATCTGACATCTGACTTGAGCAAAAGCTCCCCAGCTTGGATCCAAGGTCTCTGGATCCAGCAAGGGGTGGCCCAGTCTGCTGAAGGCCCGTGGTCAAGGCACATGTGAGAAAGCAATCAATGAACAACTATGATGTCACAACTGCAACGAAAAACTAATAATTGATGCTTCTCATCTCTCTCTGTTCCTGTCTCTCTGTTCCTATCTATCCCTCTCTCTGACTCTCTCTCTGTCCTTGAAAAAAAAAAAAAAAGATAGAATCATGGCTTCTATGAGTAAGCATAAGTGGAAGAATAGTCCTGACACCTTTTGTTCTATATGTGGCTTTTACATACTTCAATGTCAAAGGTGCAATATTTCATCATTTGTGACACGTGCATATATTGCTATTTTCAAGTTCTCTTTGGCGATCAAGACAAGAATTGGGCTCCTCATATTGTGTGTAATAATTGTAAGAAAATGCTTCGTGACTGGACAAAAGAAAAATGCTAAGGAATGCCTTTTGATATTGCTATGGTTTGGTGTGAACCTAAGGACCACAGCAGTAACTGCTATTTCTGTCTGATCCATACAAAGGACATTGGCAAGAAAAAATATGGCATATGATTGCATATCCTAATATTTCTTCAGCAATACGACCTATCCCACACTCTGAGACACTCCCAGTTCCAGTTTTCAATGGATTTTATTTATTCTAAGGATGAAGAAAGTGAACATGGTGATCAAGTTTATTTTGATAAGATGCATAAGGAAATGGTTGTAGAATGTGAAGGCTCTTCTGATTTCAAGCAGTCATTAACCCCTCAGCGGTATAGCCAATTTGAACTGAATGACTTAGTAAGAGATTTGGGCCTATCAAAGAAAGCAGCTGAGTTCTTAGTCTCCAGGCTTCAAGAAAAGAATGTACTTCACTGGTCAGCTAAATTATCCCATTTCAGGAAGTGTGAACAAATTTTTGTGAGCTTTTTTTCCAAAGACAAACACTTTGTTTAGTGTCATAATATCAGTAGACTTCTCAGCCAGCTAGGTGTTACTACTTACAGTCCAACAGAATGGCAGCTATTTCTTGAAAGCTCTAAATGGAGTCTGAAATCTGTTCTCCTACACAACAGTAATGTTTATGCAGCTTTTCCAATTGGTCATTCAACTCATCTGCGAGAAGATTATAATGACATAAAAATTGTCCTCAACTTACTGAAGTATGAGCAGCATAACTGGATCATTTGTGTGAATCTTAAAATGGTTAGTTTCTGCTAGGACAACAGAAAGGTTTCACAAAGTATCCTTGCTTTTTGTGTTTGTGGGACAGCCAAGCTCGAGAGAAACACTGGACACATAAGGAGTGGCCAAAACATGAAGCTCTGGAAGTAGTGGTACAAAATATTTTGAATGAACTTGTAGTTAATTGGGACAGGATCATTTTTCCTCCATTTCACATCAAACTTGGCTTAATGAAGCAGTTTGTTCAAGCTTTGAATAGAGAAAGTGAATGCTTTCAACATATTATTTCTGCTTTTCCTGCCTTGTCTTTTGAGAAGATAAAAGCAGGTGTATTCGATGGACTTCAAATTCAAACCCTCATATGTGATGAAGAATTTGCCAGGAAGATGAATAAGGAGGAGAAAGCAGCATGGCAGTCTTTTGTGGCAGTTACAAAGAACTTCCTTGGCAACAAAAAAACTATGAACTTCTGGTTCAAAGGATGCTGTTGGCTTTCCATGAGATTGGATGTAACATGAGCATTAAGATTCACTTCCTGATAATAATCACCTTGATAAGTTTCCTGAAAATCTTGGAGCTGTTAGTGATGAGCAGACTACTGCTAGATCATCAAATAAGATTGTCCTGAACAAGTACACAAATGCAAGAGCTACAAACACAAATTTTTGCCTGAATAGAATTTAAATAAATTTTGTGCAAATTTTATGATTAAAATAAATGTTTTATATGTTTTATTTTGAAATTGTAGAGAAATTCTAATGCAATCATATATTTTAGTGTATTTATTGCATTATATAAATTATTATATTTTCAAAAAGATGATGCCCAAGAAGACATTCTACTTCTTTTTTTTTTTTTTTTTACAGGGACAAAAAGAGTCAGAGAGAGGGATAGATAGAGACAGACAGACAGGAACGGAGAAAGGTGAGAAGCATCAATCATTAGTTTTTCGTTGCCGTTGCGACACCTCAGTTGTTCATTGATTGCTTTCTCACATGTGCCTCGACCACGGGCCTTCAGCAGACCAAGCACCCCTTTGCTGGAGCCAGCGACCTTGGGTCCAAGCTGACGAACTTTTTGCTCAAGCCAGATGGGCCCACGCTCAAGCTGGCGAGCTCAGGGTCTCGAACCCGGGTCTTCCGCATCCCAGTTCAGCGCTCTATTCACAGCGCCACTGCCTGGTCAAGCTCTACCTCATTACGTTAAACTAAATGTTGAAAACTTTACAATAAGATGAAAACCTACAATAAGATAAAAATCTTGAATTGCAAAAAAACCCCTGTAGTTTACAGAGAAAAACTAATGTCAGATTTTACATGAGCACACTCAAGTTAGGTAAGAACAAGTATTTTCGTGGATACAACAAAAATTTAATTCCCCATTTTATTAGGTGCTTATTCTCTTATCAAGGAAATAAAATAGATGACCTAAACTTAAATCTATATATTAAAGCTGTAATTTTAATGAAAATTCAGCTTTCTGAACCTTTTTTTTTAACCAAAAAGCTATAAAGTATAGAGATTAAAAGATCATGGGCTTCAGAATCAAGAGACCAAGGTTCAAATACTGTCCCTGACCATGACTAGCTCTGAGGCCTTGGGCAGTTTACTGAAACTTCTTGGGACCTCAATGCATTTACTTCAACCTCATTTCTAAAATTCAATACTACTACCTAGATTTATTTTAAATATTAAAACAATTATCTAACTATTTAGTTACACATTTTTACAATATTTAGTCATCTGTATAAACAATGTATAGTTATGTTTGACTATGAGACATGCATGTTTTTTCCTAATGCCTTAAGTATAGTGATTTCAGGATTATTCTGGATCCTTATATTAATTCCTATTTTATTACTCAAGTACAAGCTTAATTTCTCTTAGTTTTTGTCACTTTATCTTCTTCATATCTTAATGGAAGCATTTGGAATGCAGAACAATTTTTCAAGCCATCTACATAGCCCTAAGAACAAAATCTGTATCCCAAAATACCCGATGTGATGCTTTGACAGTATTTGTAGCAACCTTTATCTAGGTCATAATTATCATATAGTTATGTATTATATAGTGTTTGTCATATAATGAGAATGTCCTTTGAAATAAGGTTGCTGAATAGTAAATAGCAGGTGAGAAAAGTATACAAAGTTTATGACTCTATTGATTTAACAATCTGGGGCAGAAGTAAAACACTGAAATAACTTTCCTATAGATAACATGATTTAGAAGCATTTGAAAATATAATATCATATTAAAGCAATTAAAATGCATATTATTTACATAAACTGAACAAGTAGTTGACCAGTTACCTTTTTCAACATAAAAAATATTTGTATGTTCTCCATCATGCATGGCATATTTTCTTTTGCTTTGTTCTTTCCTTTCTTATTTTAAGCATAGGATTTATGATCAAATTTTATCTCTTTATTCAGACATCTATAAAATGAATGAAAACATAATCTCTAAAACTGATATTGAGAAAAGGTTATCTAAACTAAAAAATGATTATGTAACAGCAACATCTAAGAACAATAGCATCATAAACTTAACACTGAGTAATAGTTTTTCTTATTAAAAACTTAAATCTGTATACTACTTAAGACTATCCGACATTTGTATATTTAGCCACATTTTAATCTCTTGGCAATCCTGTCATATTAATAATAATTTCTCTGTTTAGGATAATATATATTTTATAGCAACTTGTTGATATAAAATCTTTTCATATGTTATTTTATTAATATAAGAACTGCAATTTGACAAATGCACAAATTGGGAATCAAAATATTACAAGGGACTTGACTAAGAATTCACTGCTTTAATAAGTAGGTATAGAGTGCAATCAAAATCTTCTGACATCAGCTCTAAGGTGCATTTTATTATGTTCACCTTTCTCTGTAGTTCTAAAGATTATCTGATATAAAACTGTGAAAATCAAACTTGTTCTTTCTCAATTTTTGGCTACAGCCTCAAACACCAACAAGAATAAAATAGGTAAAATATACTTCATACTTCAAAGACAGATGCCAGATTATTTACGGAAAGTTTGCTAAGAGTGCTTCCAAAAATCAAGACTCTGATCTTTAATTTATTTTCCACCTCATTTTAAGGAGGTAGAAGATTTGAGCCGGAGAAGTTTTGGGGGACATTTTTTAGGAACGCTGGGAAATTCATAAGTTTCAAAGTTTATTCACTGAAACATATCTTTTTGTAGACATTATCAATTCTTATCAGTTGTACCATTTGGATTGTACAATATTACATGAGGGTCAACAATTATGAGCTCCAATTGCTTTATATACTCATTATGCTAAGTATAAACATATAAGTATGTATGGTCATGTTAATTCTTGACATTTTGTGTAAAGGGATAAGTCATTGAGGCAACAATTTTTATTCTCATGAAAATGATGTTAATCTCTTCTTCACGTCCTGTTGGCTACTTGTATATCTTCATTTGTGAAGTGGCTCTTTAAATCTTATAGTATTTCTAAATACTATATGTTAGAACTGTTGATATCGTTGCACAGATACCTGAGGTGGCTTCTTTCATTTTTTAAAAATAAATCTATCCTTTCTTTATTCAAACTGGATAACTGTCATTGGTTTATAATCACATTCTCTTTTTCCTTCTTCTTTTGTCACCATTCTGCTCACATGCTCATCCAGTGAACTCTGTATGTCAATTATTGTTTTAAAATTGTAGCATTTTTAATGGTTTATCTTACAGTTTGTATTCCTTAGCAGAGAGTTTTCTATTTGTTCACTCATTACAAGTTTTTTAATTATTTTATTTTTTATGTCTATCTGTGAGAATGGTTTTGATTCCTTCTTTTAAATACTGGTCTGCTAATCCCAACATCCAGGTCAGTCCTAGGACTTCTGTCCATTGATTTTATTTTCTCTAAAGAATTAGTAATTATCATGTTTCTTCACATAGTGAGTAATTTTGAATTGTGTCCTGACATTGTAAATGATATGAGACTCTGCTTTTTGTTATATCCCTTTGAAGTATACAGGTTCGTTTCTGTTGTTTATTATCAGATATTTATCTGACTCAAAATTCAAACTCTCTTTTGTGGGTGGCAGCTTAATTTCCATTCATTTATTTTAACTGTTTTCCTTGGGTACTGTTCCACATGTGAATGATTCGTGGGTATGCTACAGATATAGCAGATATATTCACAGAAATTTTGAGTTGCTCTTTCTAAACTTAGCTTTTTTGGGACTCCCTAAACCCACTTCAACTTGTCAGTGGTAGTGGTACTTCTAAACGCTGTTCTTTTGTTCTTAGATCAGAAACATAAAAATCTTCTTTTATAGTTTTATCTCTCTACCATAGCCCTTCCAGGGCCAGTGCTCAAACTGAAAAGGAGAGAAACAAGAAAGTCATGCAGTCCTATTTTCTTATTCCAAGTGTCTACTCTCTTCCATTATCAGAAATATATATATATATTTATTTATTTATTTCTAATGTTCTTATGTCATTGATACTTTATAAATCATCCAGTTATCTTTGAGGGGTTGTTTAATAGAAGATTAGTAATAGATATTAGTAATGTCAGAAACAGAAATCCAGATTACTTTTAAATTATCATTTATCACTTTAAATTTTTCTTGATGATAATAAATAAAATAGCATACCCTGACCTTCTTGACAAACTATCAAGAATTACTGAAAAGTTAACATAATAAAAGTATGATTTTTGTCTAAGAGAATATAATGACCAATGGAATGGAGAACCCATAAATATTTACTCTTTAGGGAAACAATTTATTACAAAGATGACAATAAAATGCTTTCTTAGTTGTACTGTCCTACCATACCATGTTTTATAAGTGAGGGCCCTGCATACTAGAATCAAATTTAAATATGTATGTACCAAAAATACTTATTTTGCTTATGTTATTTCTGTAATATTTATGAAATCAATATAAAGGCTGAGTTTTTGTATTTTTATTTAAATGAATGTTTTTTAGGAAAAATTATTTTATATTGAAAATAGTTATGCCATAGAACAAATTTATAAACCAATTTATTCATAAATACTTGAAAAATATTTGTTTCTATTGTTTTATCATTTCCTTTTACTCTTAAATGTGTTCCAGTGTGGATAATAAATTATATGACAACCATACCCTTGAATATATAAAAATTCTCCTCATCTTCATTTTTAGTTCAGTGAAATTAAAAATAAATCTATTAAGAAGTTGCATTTCATAAACAAAAACTAAGTAAATAATGGTAATAATCTGTGGAAAATTAGAACAACTAGAAATAATCTTTGTTACTAGAGGCAGAATAAATTGGCATATCTCTTTTGGGAAACAACGTAAGAAAATATTAAGCATATTAAACTTATAAATACCATTGTGCAAATATGTATATACTTTTTAGAATTTCACATACAAATCAATCAAGAAGCAGTGCTACAAGAATATTCACTAGAGGGAAAAAAACCCTTAAAATTGCTACATGCATCATAAATAAATTATTGAATAGTCATGTAATGAAATATTATAGTCATGATAGTAAAGATATTACTATTACATACATTATTATGATTGATTTTCAGAATGTGACATTGAACAAAATAAGAGATTCATTGAAAAAATGCATATAAAACTGTTCCATTTATAAAAAATTAACAAAAAACAAAGTAATACATTTTCCTCTTTTAGGGAAAGAGAAGACAAGTTAGGAAGAGCTATGCTGAGGGATTTTGAGATGCTGTCAATGTTTATCTTTTGGCCAAGGTAATAAGCATTGGAACTTTTTTTATCATTGTCCTTTATACCTATATATTTTCAAAATTGTATTAGACGTATTGCATAATTAAAAACAAACAAAAATAATGACAACAGCAAGAACAAAAGGTAAAGGTCAAATTACAACCTCCATTACTACCTGTCAACTTTATACCACAGTTTTATTTCTATAATCCATATTAACAACTCATATTTTATATTTATGCATTTGTTTGTCTGTTTTTCTTTTCCCCCATTAAAACATCAGCTCAATGGAAATACTTTGTTTTTTTGATAATTACTGTAACTTCAACCTCAGTGCCTAGAAAGGTCCTTGGTCCCTAGCATATAATGTGTTCAATAAGTGTGGTAAATAAATATTCAATATATAAATAAATGTAATAACTTTAATAGTTTCAAAAATGTGTTGAATAAATAGAAGGCCTTCTTTGCAACTTTCCCAGATGTTAGTTATTGACAGTTCTATATGGCCTTTCCAATTCTATATTTATAAAACTTGAAAAATGTGCATATCTAAGCAAAATAAATTCACATAAACTATAAGCTTTTATGGAATTACATTTTTAAGAAAGCAATACTCATAAGAGCATAGTGCAAATTCAATTTAGAGTCTCTTCAATAAATGATATTGAGAGAACTGGAATATACATGTAAATAATGAAACTAGAACATTTTCTTACATTTTTTGAAAATAAACTGAAAATGGATTGAAGACTTAATTGTAAGACCTGAAACTATAAAACTCCTAGAAAAATACACATAGAGAATAAATTATTTGACATTGGTCTTAGCAATATATTTTTTGGATATGTCTTCTTGGTCAAATACAGCAAAAGTAAAAATTTAAAAATGGGACTACTTCAAACTTTTGCAACACAAAGGAAATAATCAACAAAATAAAAATGTAACCTACTAAGTGGGATAAGGCAGCTGCAAATGACATATCCAATAAGGGTTAACATCCAAATATGTGAAGAACTCATACAGGTCAACTTCCAAAAAAAATTGATTAAAAATAAACAGAGGACATATGTAAGACATTTCTTCAAAGAGGATGTACAGATGGTCCATAACATATGAAAAAATGCTCAACATTACTAAGCATAAGGGAAATGCAAATTAAAATTACAATGAGATAGCACCTCACACTTTGTCAGAATGGTTATCATCAATAATCAGCAAAACACTCAACATTAACTCTGCATGGCATTATTACTTGAAAAACTAACAATTTCTCCACATTTTTCCTTGCCAGGACCCCATTATTAAGTATATGATAATATGCTCAGAGGTCAACTAAATCAAGACTAAGTCAATCATGGAAGTTTCTTTTCTCTTTAAAGTAACTGGTCTACAGGAGGCCATTTATCTCAATTCTTGTCAATTAAATATAAATGAAAGCCTGCTGGGAGCTTCATTGTTTCAATTGCACTGGTCTAAGGGAAACCCAGATAGCTGGTAAGACATTTTTCTTGTCTGTGTCTTTGAGGGTGTTCCTGGAAAAGATCAATATTTGAATCAGTATATTGAGGAAAGGAGATCACCCTAATATGAGTTGGCATCATCCAATACATTGAAATACTGAATAGAATAGAAGGCAAAGAAAGGGTGAATTTTCACTCTCTAGTTAAGCTAAGACAACTGCTTTCTTCTGCCCTTATAAATCAGTGCTCAGACAGGGAGTGATACTATCAGTCACCCATACACACACACATCAATTCTCAGGTCTTGGATTGGGACTGAATTATATTGCTGGCTTTCCCTGAAGGCACAGGGACAAACACTCTGAGGGACAGCCACCCTAACCCCTAGGCTAAGTCACTTCCCTAATCGAAAACAAATACTTCCCCTGGAACTAAAAATACCAGCAAAGGGAGACAGGACACTAGCCAAACAAGCTCTCCTGCGGCAATTAGAGCAGAGCTGCTTAGAGGGAGGGAGCTTCCAGGACTATAGTATGGAGACTTAGGGCACTTCCTACTCTGCTGAGGGTTGCTGAAGGGTATGGTGGTGGCAGGATGCTGAAACGTGGTTCTGTCGGCGTGGGCGGAGGCCCAGCCAGTGTGAGCTCGGTCTAGCCCAGCAGGGACAGAGGGGACGCGTGAAAGTGGTCTAGCAGCTGTGGGCCCGCCTGTAATCCCACCTGTGGGGAAAAAGCGGGAGGCCAGGAACGAGCAGAGATCTGCTCTACGACCCTGCACAAGCTGGCCCTGACCATGGGGACGGGGCTAGGACCAGGGATGGGCAGGGGCTCGCAGCTGAACTCATGCCACCAGCCCCGCCCGGCGGGAGAAACCACGGTTTACCATCCTGCATGCACGAGCAGGCTCTAAACGCTGGGGCGGGGTAGAGTCGGGGACAAGCAGAAGCTCGCAGCTGAGCTCACGTCAGCAAACATGCCCAGCCCAATAAACCGCAGTTTGACATCCTGGGCAGAAGGGCCCTGGCCTTGAGGGCAGGGCTAAAGCTCCGGACGGGCAAAGGCTCACAACTGAGAGCACGTCAAAAGCCCCACCCAACCCGTGAAACTGTGGCAAGCAGACTCTGACTGCGGGTTCTGGGCGGAAGTCCAAAAACAGGCTGGGTCCGCAGATGAGCAAAGGTGCTCACCTCTACACAATGTGCTGAGCCTTGTGGCTTGAGTGACAGCCCCTTCTGTGGAGGAGAGGCGGAAATCACAGCAACAGCCACAGTGGGCCGGCGCTGGCAATGCCCATACCCAACTGCCCTAGGCAGTGGCAGAGAGGGTGGCGGGCCTGCAGACAGACCACACCTAGAGAACACAAAGCCAACACCTACTGGACTCCAGTGGCAACAACTTGCTTATACACAGACAAAATGAACAGGCAGAGGAATGCAAACCAAATGAATCAAGAGAAATCCCCAGAGAAGGATCTGAATGAACCAGATATAACCAAATTCCCAGAAGCAGAATTTAGAATAATGATAGTTAAGATGTTCAAAGAAATTAGAGCAACAATGGATAGTCATTATGAACACCTAAATAAAGAGATAAATAGTATAAAAAATAAATTGAAATAATAAAAAAGAATCAGACAGATATGACAAATACAGTATCAGAACTGAAGACCACAATGGAAGGAATTAAAAGCAGAATGAATCATGCTGAGGATCAAATCAGCGAGTTAGAGGACACAATAAACAAAGGCACAGAAGCAGAGAAGAAAAAGGAAAAGAGACTCAAAAAATGTGAGAAAACTCTAAGGGAGCTCTGTGACAACATGAAGAGAAACAACATTCGCATCATAGGGGTGCCTGAAGAAAAGGAGAGAGGACAGGAAAGGGAAACTTCGGTCAATCAAATCATAGCTAAAAACTTCCCTAAATTAAGGCTGGGAAACACTCCACACGTTCAAGAAGCACACAGAACTCCATTAAAGAGAAACCCAAAAAGATCTACACCAAGACACATCATAGTTAAAATACCAAAGCTAATGGATAAAGAAAAAATTTTAAAAGCTGCTAGAGAAAAAAAGGCTATCACCTACAAAGGAGCCCCCATAAGGAAGACATTGGACTTCTCAACAGAAACACTTGAAGACAGAAGGGAATGGCAAGATATAATCAAAGTAATGCAGAACAAGAACTTACAACCAAGACTACTCTATCCAGCAAGGCTAATGTTTAAAATTGAAGGAGAAATAAAAAGGTTCCTCAACAAAGAAAGCCTCAAGGAATTCATTAAAACCAAACCAATTCTGCAAGAGATACTAAGAGGCCTGTTGTGAACAGTTTAAAGGGAGGAAAGAATAGAACAAAAAAAGAATACAGCTTTAAAGAATAAAATGGCAATAAACAACTACATATCAATAATAACCTTAAATGTAAATGGATTAAATGATCCAATCAAAAGACATAGGGTAGCTGAATGGATAAAGAAACAGGACCCATACATATGCTGTCTACAAGAGACACACCTTAAAACAAAAGATGCACATAGACTGAAGGTAAAAGGATGGAAAAAAATATTTCATGCAAATGGAAATTAAAAAAAAGCCGGGCTAGCAGAACTTATATCTGACAAAATGGACTTTAAAACAAGGGATATAGTAAGAGATAAAGAAGGTCACTACATAATAATAAATGGAACAATTCAACAGGAAGATATAACTATTATAAATATCTATGCACCAAATATAGGAGCCCTGACATACATAAAGCAGACTTTGATGGATATACAGGGCGAGATTAACAGCAATACTATCATAGTAGGGGATTTCAATACCCCACTAACAACACTGGATAGATCCTCAAGAAAGAAAATTAAAAAAGAAACAGCAGACTTAAAGGATACACTAGATCAACTTGATTTAATAGATATCTTCAGAACTTTTCACCCTAAAGCAGTAGAATATACATTCTTCTCAAGCGCTCAGGGTACATTTTCTAGGATAGACCACATGTTAGTACACAAAAATGGTCTCAATAAATTTAAGAAGACTGAAATTATATCAAGCATTTTCTCTGATCACAATGCCATGAAAGTAGAAATTAACCACAAAAGAAAAACCGAAAAATACTCAAACACTTGGAAACTAAATAGCATGTTATTAAATAATGAATGGATTAACAATGAGATCAAAGAAGAAATAAAAAAGTTTCTAGAATCAAATGATAATGAGCATAACTCAACTCAAAATTTATGGGACACGGCAAAAGCAGTACTGAGAGGGTAGTTCATTGTACTACAGGTATATCATAAGAAGCTAGAGAAAGCTCAAATAAGCAACCTGACCCTGCATCTAAAAGAACTAGAAAAACAACTGCAAATAAAACCCAGGACAAGTAGAAGGAAGGAAATAATAAAGATCAGAGCAGAAATAAATGACATAGAGGCTAAGGATACAATACAGAGGATCAATGAAACAAGAAGTTGGTTCTTTGAAAAGGTAAACAAGATTGATGAATCTTTAACTAGACTCACCAAGAAAAAAAGAGAGAGGACTCAAATAAATAAAATTAGAAAGGACAGTGGAGAAATAACAACTGAAACAACAGAAATACAAAGCATTGTAAGAAAATACTATGAAGAACTCTATGCCAAAAAATTAGACAACCTAGGTGAAATGGACAAATTTCTTGAATCATATAATCTTCCAAAAATCAATCTGGAAGAATCAGAACACCTAAACAGACCAATTATAACAAATGAGATCGAAACTGTTATCAAAAAACTCACACACAAAAAAAAGTCCTAGGCCTGATGGCTTCACAAATGAATTCTATCAAAAATTCAAAGAACTAATTCCTATTCTCCTCAAGCTATTTCAAAAAATTCAAGGGGAAGGAAGACTTCCAAACTCCTTTTATGTGGCAAGCATAATTCTCATCCCAAAACTGGGCAAAGACAACACAAAGAAAGAAAATTATAGGCCTATATCCCTGATGAATTTACATGCTAAAATTCTCAACAAAATATTAGCCAACCGAATCCAGCAATATATAAAAAAAATCATACACCATGATCAAGTGGAATTTATTCTGGAGAGGCAAGGCTGGTTCAATATTCGCAAATCAATCAATGTGATTCATCACATAAACAAAAGGAAGGACAAAAATCACATGATAATTTCAATAGATGCAGAAAAGGCATTTGATAAAATCCAGCACCCATTCATGCTCAAAACTCTCAGTAAAGTGGGAATACAGGGAACATTCCTTAACATGATAAAGTCCATCTACGACAAACCCACAGCAAACTTCATAGTAAATAGACAAAAATTAAAAGCAATCCCCTTAAGATCAGGAACCAGGCAGGTGTGTCACCTTTCACCACTTTTATTCAACATAGTTCAGGAAATCCTAGCTACAGCAATCAGACAAGAAGAAGAAATAAAAGGCATCCAAATTGGAAAAGAAGAAGTAAAACTGTCATTACTTGCAGATGATATGATATTGTATATAGAAAACCCTAAAGTCTAAGTCAAAAAACTACTGGACCTTATAAATGCATTTAGCAAGGTGGCAGGATATAAAATTAATACTCAGAAATCAGAGGCATTTCTATATACCAACAATGAACTGTCAGCAAAAGAAATTAAGGGAACAATCTCCTTCACTATTGCAGCCAAAAAGTAAAGTACCTAAAGTAAATTTAACGAAGGACGTTAAGGACTTGAACTCGGAAAATTATAAAACATTGATAAAAGAAATCAAGGAAGATACAAACAAGTGGAAGCATATACCGTGCTCATGGCTAGGAAGAATAAACATCATTAAAATGTCTATATTACCCAAAGCAATTTATAAATTCAATGCAATACCAATTAAATTACCAATGTCATACTTCAAAGATATAGAACACATATTCCAAAAATTTATATGGAACCAAAAAAGAACATGAATAGCCTCAGCAATCTTAAAAAGAAAACATAAAGGAGGAGGTATCACTCTTCCAGATATCAAGGTTTACTACAAAGTCATTATACTCAAGACAGCCTGGTACTGGCATAAGAACAGGCACATAGATCAATGGAACAGAACAGAGAACCCAGAAAAAAACCTACAGCTTTATGGACAACTGATATTTGACAAAGGAGGAAAGAACATACAATGGAGTAAAGGCAGCCTCTTTAACAAATGGTGTTGGGAAAATTGGACATCTACCTGCAAAAAAATGAAACTAGACCATCAACTTACACCATTCATAAAAACAAACTCAAAACAGATAAAAGACTTAAACGTAAGCCGTGAAACCATAAGCATCTTAGAAGAAAACATAGGCAGTAAGCTCTCCAACATCTGTAGCAGCAATATATTTGATGATTTATCTCCACGGGCAAATGAAATAAAAGGCAAGATAAACAAATGGGACTATATCAAACTAAAAAGTTTTTGCACAGCTAAAGACAATAAGAACAGAATAAAAAGACAAACCACACAATGGGAGAACATATTCGACAGCATGTCTGATAAGGGGTTAATAACCAAAATTTATAAAGAACTTATAAAACTCAACACCAGGAAGACAAACAATCCAATCAAAAAATCGGCAAAAGAAATGAATAGAAATTTCTCCAAAGAGGACATCCAGATGGCCAATAGGCAGATGAAAAATGCTCAACATCACTAATCATTAGAGAAATGCAAATTAAAACCACAATGAGATACCACCTCACACCAGTCAGAATGGCACTCATCAGCAAAACAACACAGAATAAGTGCTGGCGAGGATGTGGAGAAAAGGGAACCCTTCTGCACTGCTGGTGGGAATGCAGACTGGAGCAGCCACTGTGGAAAACAGTTTGGAGATTCCTCAAAAAATTAAAAATCGAACTGTCTTTTGACCCAGCTATCTTACTTTTAGGAATATACCCTAAGAACACCATAGCACTGTTTGAAAGGTAGAAATGTGCCTCTATGTTCGTGGCAGCATTGTTCACAATAGCGAAGATCTGGAAACAGCCCAAGTGTCCATCAGAGGACGAGTGGATTAAAAAGCCTTGGTACATATATACTATGGAATACTACTCAGCCATAAGAAATGATGACATCGGATCATTTACAACAAAATGGATCGACCTTGATAACATTATACAGAGTGAAATAAGTAAATCAGAAAAAAAAAAACCCTGAGAACAGCATGATTTCATACATAGGTGGGACATAAAAGTGAGACTATGAGACATGGACAAGAGAGTGGTGGTTACGGGGTGGGGGGAGGGAGGGAAGAGTGGGACAGGGAGGAGGGGAGGGACACAGGGAAAAGCAGATAGAAGGTGACAGAGGACAATTTGACTTTGGGTGACGGGTATGCAACACAATTGAATGATAAGATAATCTGGAGATGTTTTCAATGTACATATGTACCCTGATTTATTGGTGTCACCCCATTAAAATTAATTAAAAAAAAGAATAGGAAAAAACACTCAGACTCAAACAATATAATGTATTTTTAAATTTTTTATATGCTCTATTTTCTAAAATGTAATCCATTTTATGTTTTTGCTTTTTATTTTATGGTCTATAGAATTTATACTTAGGTCCCTACTTTCTAGGGATATCTTTTAATCAATTTTCTTCCAACTCTACATCTGTTAATGCAAGACAAATGTTAGAAGAGATTAGATTTTATTATTTATGAAGAGCTTTACTAACTACATTTAAAATGACTAATATTATAATAGTGTTAATAAACATTCAAAATTAATTTCTAGGTATCCCAATGTTCTATATCTTATGTCAATCTCTTTTTTATGAAAAAAAAATAGAAAAGTTTAGATAATTTCTTTTTCTCACCTAAGTGGCAAGAGTAATGTCACATTTCAGAATTTAATATGGCACTGGGAACCCCTTACATCTCCTTATCTACCCAGTTACATACCTTGTACACTATTGCCTAGTAATGAGATTTCAGAACTTATAAAGAAATTCTGTAAAAATAGTTTAATAACCAATATAGAAGTACATGCATTCTCTTGGATTGCAAGACCCTAAACAATAAGATCAGTGATAAATGTAGCAATCTGCATTTATTACAGGATTGGGAACTGAAGTGTTGAATTGATGTACACTCTTAGAATATGTTTTCTTCTTTTAACGATGTTTCAATTTCCTCTAAGAGATTCAATTCTAGTTACTGTGCAGAATATGTGTATCTCTGGAGACCTCTTTCAAATTTAAGATTTTGTCACTCTCAATAGGTGAGAAATAGAGGCAAGTTTTAAAATTACTGATTCATTACTTTTGAATCTGCCCTACAATGCCATTATTACACTTTAAAATATCTGCATTTATTTCCTTCTGATAGGAGTTCATAAAAAAATTTATGAGTCTGTGTCATATTGTAGAATGTGTAGAGATTTTAAACAACTGGTAATACAAGGTGTCTATCCTATATAAATACAATTTAACATATTAAGAATATCAAGATCTTTTAAGGTATTAATGGTTCAGAATATTTCACTTCTTAATATAATACTTAAATACCTGCATTAAGTACATATTACATTTTTGGAATATATTTTCCTTTCTTGTGTGTGAGGGAGACAGAGGGAGGGACAGATGGGAACAGACGGACAGGAAAGGAGAGAGATGAGAATCATCAATTCTTGTTGCGGCTCCTTAGTTGTTCATTGATTGCTTTCTCCTATGAGCCTTGAACCAGAAGGCTACAGCAGAGTGAATGACCCTTTGCTCAAGCCAGCAACCTTGGGCTTAAAGCCAGTGACCACGGAGTCATGTCTATGATCTCATTCTCAAGCCAGTGACCCAGCGCTCAAGCCAATGAGCCTGCACTCAAGCCATTTACCTCGGGGTTTCGAATCTGCGTCCTCTGCATCCCAGTTCAAAGCTCTATCCACTGTGCCACCACCTGGTCAGGTAGATTATTTGACTTTTGCATTATGAAAACAAATATATTTTTTACTCTCAATAGATGAATGAAATATACTCCAAAATTTTTATTATTCTTTTAAAAATTCATCCTCATAAAAACCAAAAATATAAATTTATAAAAAAGTTTATTTGTTTCTAATAGTCATTGTTTTGCTTATCAAAACTTGTTTAAAATTCAAGAATCTTAAATTTGGAGATGACAATATATGTCATCCTCTTACTCTGTAGCTCAGAATTACCTGAAAGATTTAACTGGGGCCTGCCTCTCTCTCCCTCTCTTTCTCTCTCTCTCTCTCTCACAAAGACACACACACACATATAAACACACACATACAGACACAGACATATACACACTACACACTCACATACAGACACAAACATATACCACAGTGCTTTTCCAAATTCCAGGATACAGCTTTTCAGTTGTCATTATTTTAGATTTATATAGTTAGCATGACAGTCATCCTGCAGATTTATAGTAATATGTTTTGAAGAAAGGTTGCTTTATCCAAAAATTCTTTTGGGCTAGTAAAAAAGAGGTTTTTAATCTACCATTTGGTAAAAATGACAACACTAATATCATTCTCCTTTTTCATTTTACTCTAATACACAGGTGCAAATATTAATCATGCTAATCATAATTTACATATATGAATTGTTTTATACTTATATGATAGATTATAATTTTATGTATCAATCTTAACTTTGATTCTTACTTAATAAAAATTTACCACTTCTGACCCTGTACTAAACGCTGGGTAAATAATGCTAAACAAACCAGAGAAGACCTTGCCTTCATGAGATCTAGTTCTTTCTTTATCAAGGGGGAGAGAAAAGTAGAAAATTAAAACTATATACATATATAGATAGAGAGGTGAGAGATAGATGATTGATGATAGATAGATAGATAGATAAATATCATCTACCTCTGGAGGAAAAGAAATCAAGGCTAATATGACAAGTTGTGCTAGGTGTGGGCAGGGGTACAGAATACCCTCTAAGGGAAGGCCTCGCCAATCGGTTCACATGGGCAGGGATGAAGGAAACCAAGCATGAAGAGGATATCTGGAGAAGGAACCCTGAAGGCAGAGAAAACTGAAAATGCAAATTCCCTAGGTCAGAAGTGAGCTTGACTGTCACAGAACTTTCAAAACAGCCAGCAATAGAAGTGATGTTCGTGAGAGTAAGAGTAGTAGGAAGTGAAGCCAGCAAGACAGGAGGTGTCAGGTCTCATAACACTTCAAAGCCACTGTGAAGATTCACAAATACATAAATGCAATGCAGACAGGGAATGAATATGTTTTCGAGGCTGACCTGGTGGAAAGAATATCTCTAAGTCATGGGTTGGTGAATTTTATTTAAAATCTTTCAGATTAATTCCCAGCAAAGTATCACACTCTCTCTCCACTCCTAAAATGTCATTTCCTCAGAAACTTTTTCTTGAATATTAATTAACATGAATTGCAATGTTCTTGTGTGAAACTGAGAATCGAGAAAGAGAGAACATAAGAGAACATGGGAAGAAGAAAATGACCTGAAGCTGAGACCATGAGACATTGTTTATCTTCCTTCATCATTTTATCATGAACACTATAGTACATCACATACTTAGGTGAATCAAAAATGTAGATATATGTATTTGTTCAGAAGGTGCCCAGAGACACATGTTCGACTAGCAACAAACATAAACAGTCACTTCAAATAAAGTCCATCTTATATAAACTAAGGTACAGAAAAGCCATATATTTTGTTGAGTTACCATACAATACCACTGACCTCTAGAAGGCATGCTAGGTCCATCATATTTTACTTTAGATATGAGTCATTAGATGCTAATAAAACCCTACAATTTATAACCATCTCCTTCAATGACAAGAAAAAAGGTTCTAATATTAACTTTCACCTCTTAAACAAACTTCACATGGTAGATTCTATCATCTCTCCTATCACTGGGGGTGTTCAGGTAGGTGAAGGAAATGTTTATCTCATGTTTTTTTCTTCAACCATTCTGCATACCCCTTCATCCAGATTCCTCCTACAGAGGGATGAAAGAAGAAACATCTTGTTTACCTTTCCCCCAGCCCTCTTTACCCAGTCATCTGGTTGTTTTTTTTTTCCCACCATTCCCTAACTCCCTTATCCAGTTAATGATATCCCCATCCTTTCCTTCCCCCTTCACGCAGCCATTTAATCTAGCTAATTTGGGAAAGAGTTAGGTTGTATAGTCACCACCCCAGCCAATGGGGCAAGACCTAGCTGAGGGCCCGCATTAGGATTTAAAACAGAACCCAAACCCTTGCCAGCAGGGTTGCTGGCTGGCTTTCACTAGCGGCGGCACATCCTTCTGCAGAAGCTATTAAAATTGCCTTGCTGAGGTATTTTGTTGCCAGGAGTCTTGCTTAATCCCACCTCTAACATAGGTGATAACAAAAGTAACATGATAGGATGTTACTGTGTACCTTCCTTTGGTTCTTCTACCATTAAAGGCCTCACTCCGAAGCAAGTGAACTCTTAGCACTCACAGTGCTCTCTGGCCCTTCTGTTGCTTCACACATTGCTACACTGCAGTGGGGTGAATGTTTATGTGCATGAGGAACTACTTGTGACTTCCAGTTCCCAATGGTGAAGTTTCAAGAAGCATTTGGTTTTCTCAGAGATACACAGAAATCATTATTTTCCTATTTTATCTCACTGATGCAAACATATAAACCTTTTGCATCTTTTGGTTTTAAATCTGAAGAACTGTTCATTTTCTAAGTTCTCTGTTCTTCATTTATCTTGTTTTCACTGAAAGTTACCTGTCAACTATTCTCCATTTTTCTCTTTTCTTTTCCTTTTTTTTATATCATTTTGTTTCGAGTCTACAAATATACTCAAATTCTTTCCCCACTCTCGCCAAATATATATATATATATATATATATATATATATTTAAAGAGTCTGGCTATTTGTACAGTATCACTGTTTCATGACTATTGCATTTTTTATTAGTTTTTAATCTAAAAGAGTAGTCGTTCTCTGTCTCCACTTCTCTTGTGACTCCCAGTTATTAGGTAACATTAATCTGCCAAAAAATGGCAAGATGTTAAATTCAATGAAAAATTTTTATTCTTATCTTTGCTTTCCTTTCTTTAACCATTTTTATCATTATGTAAATTTCTGCTACATGTAGGCCCTATACAAATATAACTATTGTGTTTTTAAAAAAATTATTCATTTCTTCCTGAAATTCTTCACATCTTTACATCACATAAAAAGTTTTTCTGAAGTTGCCTACCATCTTTCTGAGCATCATCAAACCTATCAGTGGAAATTTCTTTCTCATCTTGTCTCTTAAAATTTAGTATTGCTCATGGCTCTGTAAAATGTCACTGCTCTTCTGACTCTTTAGATATGCTATCCAGAGAACCTTATCCATATCCACTCTCTAAATTTTATCACTTTATTATGACATTCTACCTGAATTATCTTTGAAGCTGACTTACTTTGTGGGTTTTTGACATAATCTAGCAGGACCTTTATTTTAATAAAGAGAAAGATGAGCAGTTTGAATAAAGGAAAGAGTGAGGAACAATAGAGGAACTTTATTAACATAGTTAGCTTTATTTAAGGTTTAATCTAACATGTATTAACATTTAATTCTTACAAAACCTTTGATTTAAGTACAAATATTATTAGATCACTCACATATGATGTAACTAAGGCTTAAAGATCTTAAAGAGTATTCCCACAGTCTTATAGCCCCCCTCATAAAAAGAATTAAAAATATTTAGAATTCATGTATGCATTAAATCTTAGCCAATATTCTATGCAATAGTTTCTTCTACATGTATGTCATTCTAAACATGTCCAAACCATTTTTACGTTCTATTCCTCTATTGTTTCTTCCAATGTATGTTAATTCTAATTATGACATTTGTACCTACTCAAGCCACAAAACTGCATTATTCCAGTTCTATGATGACCATCCTCTGAGAACCACCTCAATTTAAATTCCACTTAACATATCTTTCAAGCTGAAGTAATATAGAAAGGTTTATATTTCCTCAGTGTTTTCATGTAATTTCATTTTCCTGTGATTTTTCTCATTTTGTGTCCTCTACTACAGTGCACTGCATCCTTTTCTCTCCCTTTTTTATTTAAGTACATCTGGTATACAATATTTTATGAGTTATATTAGTTTCAGCTGTACAATATAATTATTTGACATACTTTACAATGTGATTGTAACTGGGAATAAATATGCTCTATTACTGATTTACTGATACTAGTCTGACTAGCCATAAAATAGAATTAAATAAGAATATTGCCTGACCAGGCAGTGGCACAGTGGATAGAGTGTTAAACTGGGATGCAAAGGACCCAGGTTAGAAACTCTGCAGTCGCTGGCTTGGGCGTGGGCTCCTCTGGTTTGAGCAAGGCTCACCAGCTTGAGCCCAAGGTCACTGGCTTTAGCAAAGGGTCACTCACTCTCTTGTAGCCCCCTAGTCAGGGCACATATGAGAAAGCAATCAATGAACAACTAAGATGCCACAATGAATTGATGCTTCTCATCTCTTTCCCTTCCTGTCTGTCTGTCCTTATCTGTCCCTCTCTCTGTCTCTGTCACACATACATACACACACACACAGAGACACACACACACACAATGTACTAACAAAGTACGCTTATAGTAGAATTTTTATAAAATGTTAAATCTGATTTGTTGTTCTTATAACCATGATTCAATATTATTAGTTAGTAGTCACAGTTATATATTCTATAACATATCAAAAGTATATAATCAGCCCTGTAACTTTCACCTCTGGCCAAGCTCTCATAGCTGTAAGGCCTGTTCCACACTGGCTGACACACACACACAGGGTTAACATCTGAGTAATAAGAATAAACATGAGCAGGAGCTACATATTGAACTCCCCAACCTTCTCACTCTCACTACCCTGAAACTTGCAGATCTGATTCTTGTTAGAAGCCAGGAGGACAACCTGACAGTAGGAATCTGTGGACACTTGTTACATGAAACAAAAATCCTAATTAATAAGTTCCTTGCTAACTTCAGTTCCTGTAACTAAATGGAAGAGACTCCCACTCTCAGATATGCCAGCTCCAACAGCTGTGGGACTTTCAGTCACTTATCTAAATAAACTGTGCTGAGTACCCTCAGCAAAGAACTCGCAACCTCCTCCTTCTGATTCATTTGTTTTATTTTTGTCTACTCCCTCTCCTTCTTCATCCTTATAAAAACTTTTGCTTGGCCTGACCAGTAGTGGTATAGTAGAGAGAGCGTTGACCTGGAATACTGATGCCCCAGGTTTGAAATTCTGAGATCACCAGCTTGAACGCAGGCACACTGGCTTGAGCCTGGGGTCGCCAGCTTGAGAGTGGGATCATCATCATGAACTCATGGTTACAGGCTTGAGCCCAAAAGTCACTGGCTCGGCTAAAGTCAAGGTCACTGGCTTGACCCCAAAGTTGTTGGCTTAAGCAAGGGGTCACTGGTTTGGCTAAAGCCCCCAATTAAGGCATATATGAGAAGCAATCAATGAACAACTAAAGTGCCGTAACTAAAAGTTGATGCTTCTCATCTCTCTCCCTTCATGTCTGTCTCTGTCTCTCTTTCCATCTCTCTCTTACATGAGTTTATAAAAAAATAAATAAAAACAAAATAAAAACACCTACCTGCACCAAAAGTGAAAGATGGCTTTTGTTTGTTTGTTTTTTTAACAGGGACAGAGAGAGAGTCAGAGAGAGGGATAAATAGGGACAGACAGACAGGAACCGAGAGAGGTGAGAAGCATCAATCATTAGTTTTTCTTTGCCGTGGCGACACCTTAGTTGTTCATTGATTGCTTTCTCACATGTGTCTTGACCACGGGCTTTGAGCAGACCGAGCAACCCCTTGCTGGAGCCAGCAACCTTGGGTCCAAGCTGCCTAGCTTTTGCTCAAGCCATATGACCCCATGCTCAAGCTGGCTAGCTCGGGGTCTCGAACCTGGGTCTTCTGCATCCCAGTCCGATGCTCTATCCACTGTGCCACCGCCTGGTCAGGCGAGAAAGATGGGTTTTTGAGAACAAGAGTCCCATCATTTTCTCAAGTGGCTGGCATTTGAATAAAACTTTTTTCTTCTCACCAGCACCTGTGTCATGGAATTGATTTTTATGGCAACCAGCAACCAGACCTGTGTGTCATTTTTTCCATTTTATGATTACCCCACTAATTTTAGTAGCAATCTGTCACTGTGCAAACTTATCACAATATTATTGACTATATTTCCCTTTATTTTTATTACCTATTTTACTGACCACTCCCCCTTTTATAAGTGTCACTTTGGTCTCTATGCATCTGTTTTTGTTTTGTTTAGTTTGTTGGTATGTTTTTCTGTTTTTGTTTTTTGTTTTAGATTCAATATATAAGTGAAACTCCATTTGTCTTTATCTGTTTGAATTATTTTACTTAATATAAGACCCTCTAGGTCCATCCATGTGTCACAAATGTCAAAACTTTATTTTTATTGTTGCATAATATTTCATTGTATATGTACACATATATATAATATTCTCTTTATTCATTCATACACTTCTTTTTTAAAAACATCTAATTTCCACCTATGCTTTATGACTCAGTTCAAACATTTCATATATAGTTTTCTGAAACCAAAAAGACCACAATTCCAAGAAGTACCATAAACAGGTAGTTAGAGTCTATTTGTTTAGTTATGACAATAAACTTCTAATAAATGGTCATAAAGTATAATTAAGAAAGATGGCTTTTTTCCTCCTCACTTGAGCAAATTCTTACAAACTTTAAAATTTGGGCAAATGTCTCTATTGTACTATCTGAATCACTTTCAATGTGCTCAAATTTCAAACACCTACATATGCAGCCTTTTCTGCTATAGCTAGGCCATGGGCATGTTGACCCAGTCTTCATCAAAAGGACCTGGCAGAAATTCTGAGAGTAAGTGAGAAATATTTTATTCCTCAGCAAAAAGAGAGAGAGACATAAGGAAGACCAGTTTCTTCAAGGCTCCCTATATTATTTTTCCAACACTGTCGTCACAAAGTATCACAAACTGAGTAACTCAAATCACTGAAATTTATTTTCCTATTGTCCTGCAAGCTGGAAGTTCAAATCAAGGTTCCAGAAGCTTGGTTTCCTGTGAGGCCCATCTAGTTGGCTTCCTGAAGGCCATCATCTTCCTACTTCTTAATTTAATTGTCCTTTTTGCATTTGGTGGATTTTGTATGTAAATTTCACCTTCTTAAAAAGACATAATTCAGATTGGATTAAGGTCCACTCTAAAGGCTTTATTTGAACTCAATAACCACTTTAAAGGCTCCTATCTCTAAATACAGTCACATACTGAGTACTAGGGGTTAGGGCTTCAACATACAAAGGTAAAGGTCACAATTATTCCAGAACACTCCCTACAAATTTACTATTTTGGAAATTAATGGGTAATGTGATATTTTATATGGTGACTGGCTCCTGAAGAGAAAGACAGAAGGATCCCAGAGAAGGAAACTCAGAACCATGTATCACTTCTCTCCTGTATCAGTTAGCCTTAGAACCTTGTTGCCTTCAAACTTATTTAGATTATTAAGTGCACATATATTTAAAAAATAATTTTAGTATAGTATATTGTACCTTGTATCCTAAAATATTTAATTGATATACTAATCTAGCACATACATGATATTACAACAAATATTTACTGAACTGAATGAACTCCATGCTTCTATACCCACAATCATATATTTCATTCCTTCTCCTGAACCTTGGATTTCTTCAGGAAAGTCTTCACAAAGTTACTTTTGGCTGGTACCCACTAGAAAAATTTCTTGTTAATATTTCTTCTCTAAATCTACTGATATTGCTAAGTCTTTCCACATTTTGACTCTTCTTTGCTTCTTAGATAGTTGCATCTCCCAGTGGTCATGAATCAACAGTGACTTTATATTTTAAGAAATAATATATATTACTTATGACTTTATTATATAAAATACATGATCCAGTTGATAGTTTTGTAGTTGATATATTTTTTTGGTCATTAAAAAGTTCACAGTTGGAAATAATAATTTCCTGGATTTAGTAAGCACCTCTAGTGCATTAATCTGTGTTCTGAAACAGGCTCAGTTCTTCCTCATTTAACTGAATGTGACTTGTTCAATAATTTTTATCAGAAGAAATGATACATTCACTTTAATATTACATTTTATGGCTTTTAAGTCAGAATAAGAGCTGTACTGATTCTTGGAAATATGCAGTACATTGTAATTTATGACATTAATCCATAACTTGAGTCTTCAATATTTAAATATTCTCAAGTACTTAAAAGACATACAGAAACATGGGTAGCTTCACAAAATGAATATTAACACAGCTTACTCCTTTATTTAGCTTCACAGTAAAAGAAATCTTTGAGTTTGACATATGTTTCATGCTCCTCTGATCCATTACTATGGGACCTCAGACTCCATGAGTATTCATAGACATTCTAAATTGATGTAGATTTCTGGTGAAACTGTGCCTTTTGCAACTTCCTCTTGACAGGTATTGTAATCATTCTTCTCAGTTATCCACAGGCAAGGACAAACACAAATCAAGCCATTTCCTGATACCTTAGATTAAAAAAGATATTTAATGTCTTTATTCTATTAATTAAAAGCTCCAACTTTCCCAACTCATTGGAAGAGCTTGAAGTTTGATGTTAGAAGAGGAAATGGAGAGGATTCAATCTTCAGTTGACCCGAAAGTTGGACCCAAGCAATCTGAGTGAGGTACATCACTTCTACGCTGTCTTTGGAATGCATATTCTGCCCAACATCCCCATAGTGGGAACTGTTCTAAGTATGCAGCCCTGTTAAAGTAAGAGGTCGAGAACATCTGGATGATAACATGACTGAACCTGACTAAAGATTCTGTGTAAACTTTTAGAATTGTGCAGGGTGGGTATTTAAAATCTACTCCTCTTATAAGTATGTAATTTTCCTTGCTTATTTAGCCTACCTACCACCTTCCAATCTGGAATGGACTGTCTCTTTCTGTGGTCTCTCCTTGCCTTGATATCTGTGTACAGAGGCCAGGTTGTGAACCAACAGTTTGATTAAATAGAAGAGACTCTATCAAGCTGGTTCTATGTAAAATACAATGGCTTTATTTATATTTATTGCTATGGTAAAATAAAACTATAAGCATTAAAATCCTGCCTGACCAGATGGTGGCATAGTGGATAGAGTGTTGGACTGGGATGCAGAGGACTCAGGTTCAAAACTCTGAGGTCCCTGGCTTGAGTGTGGGCTCATCTTGTTTGAGCAAAGCTCACCAGCTTAAGCCCAAGGGTGCTGGCTTGAGCAAGGGGTCACTCAGTCTGCTGTAGGCCCCCAGTTAAGGCACATATGAGAAAGTAATTAATGAACAACAATGAAGAATTGATGCTTCTCATGTCTCTCCCTTCCTGTCTGTCTGTCCCTACCTGTCCCTCTCTCTGCCTCTGTCACACAGACACACAGACACACGCACACACACACACACACACACTCCTTTGTGGGTTGCCAGTTTGCACAGGGTGCTACATTAATTAAAGTGTAAATTCAGCATGATTGCTATCTTCTAGAAGTACAAGAATCTAAGCCAACAATGGCAAGAGAGATATTAAGACTAACTGAATAAACAAACAAATAAGGAGCTATGATAGTTGTTGGAACAAAACATTATCCTTCTAATTAGTTATTATGTTAACTAGGAAAGAAGAAAATCACTGTTAAAAAATCATAACTTCAGAACACTTTTAACATTTTTTTAAAGAGAGTGCTCCCTTGGTGATAGATAATTTTTCTCTAGGGTAATCACAGGTATTTCCAACGAGTTCGATTATATTGTGTAAGGTCGACTATAGGAGCATGTTCTTGAATTCCATATTATACCTTTCTGCTAAAAGAATGGTTTATTGTATTTATTTATGTTTCTATTGCATAGGACTAAGGAGTAGGATCAATTTTTCTTATAAATGGAGTAAAATATTAACCTTAGAGTTCTTTAAAATTATTTCACTGAATTGAACAGACAGAGATAATCTGTGTGATGTTTCCCATGAAAGATTTTATTTATTTTAGTTAGATTCTCAGGCATATGTGGTTGGCAGACATGCTAAGCAGAAGGAAAAATACTCGGCTAAAAGATGAGAACTTTTATACAATTTATCTTTACACAACAAACACTTCAAAGAAAATAATAAGGAGTTTGGCTCTAAGTGTGGGGAAGAGAACAATGCCTTCCAAGGAGCTGGGTCCATTTACTTTCAGATGTCAAAAATAAATAAATGTTAGCGATTACTGCCAGTGGCATCCAAAGGATGATATATGGGATTGTTGAAAATAAAAGCCTCTTTAAAGGACATTTTTGTGGAGTGACACCGTTATTTTATAGCCAGAAGGCAACTGTGAAGTATCTCACATAGACCTTAAAATCTCGAAAAAAGAAAAGAAATGCATAATTCAAAATAAAAATTCAGAAAGAATATCATCTTTTTAAAAATGTCTCTCATTTATAAAAATGCTGGTCGATGCCTGATCATGGAGGACATGCAGTTATTCGTTCCTGGAGTCTAGAGGGTTATAAAAATACCTACTGACTCTACTTGTTTGCTTTGACAAAGCAATCTACAGAACAGAAACTAACAGCTGCCTCTTGGCATTTTATAAAAGTACAATAAATAACAGATACAGAGAATGCCTAACAATAAATAACAGATGGAGAGAATGTGTCACTTAAAAGAAAAGGAATGATTTAGGACAAGAAAGAAGACTGACCACAATCACATACATACTTACATTGTACATAATGAGCATTTGTGCAGCTGCTCAAATTATATATATATATATATATATATCAGTGGTTCTTAACCTGGGTTCTATCAAACCCTAGGGGTTCAATGAGTCGGTCTCAGGGGTTCGGAGAAGCCTCTGCCACGGAGGCCAGAATAAAGTAATACCGTAATTTGTTGTGAGTTCATGCACTTTGTTGGTTTTGTTCTCTGAGCAAGGTGATGTTCATGCACGGCTCATTTTGTGCACCAGTAAAAAAACATATACCTATGTCTTGAATTTGGGGGAAAAAATCATATTTTATTTTTGATAAACTAAAGAAGGGTTCGGTAAATGCGTATATGAAACTGGTGGGTTCGGTACCTCAAAAAAGGTTAAGAACCACTGATTATATATATATAAAATTTACAGCCATATATCTATGAAATGGAAATGAATATGTTCTGTTGGAAGGTTTACTAAATTCAAATAATCTGTTTCTCCTGCGTGCATCATTTTCCTTTAATGTCACATCTACTCGGCCCCCAAATTTAGTGAAAGCCCCCCAAATCTCATGAAATGTTAAAACTGCTGAGATTATTCTATATTTCCTTAAAGGAAAACAGATAATCTGTTTCATTATATTCTCAGGAGGCTTTTGAAACATGACAGACATAATACTTAAATGCCTAACATTTAGTTGATGTATCTAAATAAAAACTTGGGCTGCTGAATCACCTGTACCTCCTCAGTCATGAGAAGCAGGAATACAGCTCCTCACAACTTCGTTTCCACATCCAGGTGTTTTTGTTTCATTTTTGTGTTTTGTTTTGTCTACTCTTTCTTTTGATTCAGAAAAAAAAATTCTAATTCAAAATGATAGGTCAGTGGGATGGCACCATGCGTTGACAGCTGTGAATGATAGTTCTAGATTCTCAAATAGAACAGAAAACGTTAAGTTATGGAGAAGTGTCTCAGATTGCTTTCAGAGTTTGATCAGATGCTAAGTTAATGAATGTTCAAAGAGGGCAGGCTGACTGCTGAGATTCAGGGAGAGTAAGATTACAGACTGGGTTCCTAGTCCAGTCTGTAATCTCATTTGATCAGAGGCTCAATCCTCCCAGTATCTGCCCTGGCAAGGTGGCTCCCTGGATAAAGTGTCCTCCTGGAGTGCCGAGGCTGAGGGTGACCCCTGTCAGAGCACGTATGGGAGGCAATCAGTGAGTGAGTGCACAGCTAAGTGGAACAACTAGGTGGAACAAAGAGTTGATGCTTCTCTCTCTCTTTCTCTTTCGCTTTCTCTCTCTCTCTCTCTCTCTCTCTCTCTAATCAATGGAAAAGTTAAAAACAACAACAAGACATCCCAATAGCTTTTCCTTAATATTGAAAATTGTGATATTTTGGACCTATAAAGACAGGTTTAAGCTATTTGAGATGCTAAAAAATATATTGCTGAGATGTGAAGCTTGAATAAACTATTTAAGATTTTAAAACTAAGCGCAGGGTCGCCAGCTTGAGTATGGGATCATAGACATGATCCCATGGTCACTGGCTTGAGCAAGGGGTCACTGGCTCAGCTTGAGCCCCATGATCAAGGCACATATGAGAAAAAAACAATGAACAACTAAGATGCCACAACTATGAGTTGATACTTTTCATTTTCCTCCCTTCTTGTCTCTCTCTCTTACAAAAAAAAAAAAGATTTTAAAACTAGATTTATGATCATCATTAGAGTCTGATAAAATGCTTTGACTCTCATAAGTCATTTTTAAATCCCATGTGATTTGAATGGAATGCTACCTAGCAATAACAAAGTATGAAGTATTGAAACCCTCAACAATATGAATGAATCTCAAAATGATCATTGTGAATGAAAGAAGCCTAACAGAAAGACAGAAGATATTGTTTGATTCCATTTGTAGAAAGTCTTTGAAAATGCAAAATAACAGAAAGAAGGTCAGTGATTGCCTGAGAATGGGGGAAAGAGGAACTAAAAGGAGGCCCAAGGATGGGAAAATTGGACGTCCACATACAAAGGAGTGAAGCTGGATCCTTGCAATATATCATGTACAAAAATGAACTCGTGTATCGAAGACCTCAGCATAAATGCTAAACTATAAAACCCTTATAAGAAAAATTAGGAGAAACTGGATTCACAAAAAATTCATGAAATTGGATTTGGCAAAAAGCATCAGCAACAAAAAAAATAAAAGAAAAAAACCAAAGAGCCTTGGGCTGCATTTTTGGATCGGACATGTATCTCTGATTAAATATACAGACTATGTGTACTTAGAGTGGAAGGAGATTCACTGATCCTTTTAGTCAGATAAACATGAAGCCTGCTTCAGTGGAGTATATGGCTTCAGGAGACACAACCATGAGGACAGATGAAAAAGGAGGATGCTCGAATCTATCTGAGATAAACAGAACCTGCACTCGAAATCACTGGTCCCATAAATGTCAGATCATCCAGATCACTATCAGATCCAAGGTGTTACAATATTTCTGTGTTTTTGCACTTTAAATGACCTCTTGAGCAATTTTCTTCTTTCTCTCTTAAATCATCAATTTCTCTCCCTGGAATATGGAATCTATAAAAATACATGCATACAATTATAGTTTCCATTTTTTAAAAGTCATTTCTTTTACATATCACCCCCTTGTGGCCATTTCATTTCTTTTTTTACATCAAAGTTCCCAGAAAAATCATCCACACACATTGTCTTCATTTCCTCCCCTTTCATTCTCTTTTCACACCTAATCAGTAATCTTCTCTCCCAAAGTCAACTCAGGCTGCTCCCACTAAGGTGAAAAACTTATCTCCACCATCTAAAGCTTGATGTCAATTTTTAGTCTTTTTCTTGTTTGAACTATCAGCAATATTGGACACCACTGCTTACACTTGCCTCACTGAAACAGCATTTTCCCTTGGCTTCCAAGATACGACATACTTCTCCTTTTCTTTCTATCTCCCTGGTTACTCTGCTTCAGGCTCTTTTGTTGGTCATTTCTCAAATGTCCAGCAAACAAACATTGGAATTTGTTAGAGCCCACTCCTTTGGCCTACTCTGCTCTTTCTCTACACTCACTTCTGGAACTCATCCATTCCGTAATCTCAAATCACATCTATTTATTGACTGCTCCCCAATTTGTATCTCCACCCTCAGCTTTTCATTTCAAATCCAGTCTCATTCATACAAATTCCTAACCAATACCTCCAATGAGAAAACAAATGCATATCAAACCTAACATGTTAAAAACAAACACCTATTATTCTTCCACCCAAAATTAATTTTTTTTCTTAATCTTCTTCAGTTTAGTCAATAGCAGCTATATCATCCCAGGTGTTCAAACCTCAGTCTATCACTCCTGACTCTCTTCCTCAGACTCCTCGTCACATCCATCAGAAAGGACTCCATGAGTACACATATAATTTTAAAGTATGTATATTGTCTCATTATTCTTTTATCATCCATGCTGCTACCACATTGTACTAAACTACCATCAAATAACCTGTATTATTGGAATAATTTCCCTGCTTTTACTATTGCATATATAAAACCTGTTCACATCACAGCAGCCAGTGTGATTCTTTTATGATGTAATTCAGATCTTGGCACTCGTTATCTTGAAATGCTTCAGTAGCTTTTTCTCTCATTTAGTAAATGCCCATCTCATACTATTGTATAGAAGGCTATGAGATCCAAACCTGTTACCGTTCTAACTTCTTTTACTATTCTGCCTATCACCACTATGCTCTAGTCATACGGCTAACTTTTTCTTGAATACACATGTCAAGAATATTATAGCGTTTTCTTGAATACATGGGTCATGATTGAGGCTTTGTTCTGATAGTTCCTTCAGCATTAAAAAGCTCCTCCATTAATGTTCACATGCCTGGCATCATCATCTGTCTCATCTCCGGTGGAGTTTTCTTGAACACATTATGCAAATTAGCACCTCCTCCCATTTGTATCTCCTCTCATAGTGCTCTTCACTACTTAACTTTTCTCCCTTATACTTCCATCATTTGATGTAGTTAATTATTTGTCCCCACCAGTAGAATGAGCATAGGGATTTGAAACTGTTTTCTTTTTCTTTTATTAATTTTAATGGGGTGACATTAATAAATCAGGATACATATGTTCAAAGAAAACATCTCCAAGTTATCTTATCATTCAATTATGTTGCATACCTATCACCCAAAGTTAAATTGTCCTCTGTCACCTTCTATCTGGTTTTCTTTGTGTCCCTCCCCTCCCCCCTCTCCCACCTTCTCCTCCCTCCCCCCATTCCGTAACCACCACACTCTTGTCCACGTCTCATAGTCTCACTTTTATGTCCCACCTATGTATGAAATCATGCTGTTCTCAGTTTTTTCCTGTTTTACTTATTTCACTCTGTATAATGTTATCAAGGTCCATCCATTTTGTTGTAAATGATCCGATGTCATCATTTCTTATGGCTGAGTAGTATTCCATAGTATATATGTAGCAAAGCTTTTTAATCCACTCGTCCTTTGATGAACACTTGGGCTGTTTCCAGATCTTCGCTATTGTGAACAATGCCGCCATGAACATGGGGGCATATTTCTTCTTTTTGAACAGTGCTATGGTGGTCTTAGGGTATATTCCTAAAAGTGGGATAGCTGGGTCAAAAGGTAATTCTTGAAACTGTTTTGTTCATCATTTATCCTCAGCACACGGACCAATGCATGACACATTGTAGGTACTTCATAGAAATGAATAAAGTGGTATTGCTAAATTTGAAATATATTTGTTCAGAGAAAACATTTTATTAATAAGTGTCATGTTACAAAAAAAATAGAGAGAGGTATATGTGACAATTCTTAGATATAAAATGGTAAGTTTGCAATTGATTAACATTCATTTCCAGAGCTTTGTTTTACCTGTATAATGCTATGTTCAAATTTTTAGAACATTTTATCTCACATATTGGTAAATTCTAACTTGAACTGTTTTTTTATGCATTATTCCAACGTTAAGCAATTAATTGGGAATAATATATTTATAGCTTATAGCATGTCTACTCTGTTTCAGAAGTTGTATTGGACATTTCTTATGTACCACATTAAGATCCTCTCATCCCAGACTCATACTCCAGCCAGAAATTGGTTTTGCACGGGATAACCTCAGGATGTTACGGGCACCCAAGCATGCATAACTTGTGATGTCAGGGTGTGAACACTGGAGAGACAGCCCATGATCGGTAGGAGATTAGCACTGACGGATATCATTTTCATCCTTTTGTCCTCTGGGTAATCAGTTCTAAAATGCATTTAATAAGGTTTTTCCTAATGTACTGGCATGATCAAACACCAGTGCCTCATGGCAGTCGTGAACTAAGAAACACACTCTTATCCTGGCAATCTTTTGTGCTCCACATTTCTGTCTTGGTTTCTGCTTGGGCATGCAAGGGTTTCTGACTTAGTGGGGGCCCAACTCTGGAACTGTATTAAAGACTTAAAAATATTTTTGGTCTTTTCCTTTTGAAACTTACTATTAGGTATTATTACAATCTCCATTTTTCAAAAGAAGAAAATGAGGATCATTTTAAAGAATGTACCTTGCCGTCTACAGCACTCAAATGATCTTTGCACTATTAGGAGAACCATGGTTTCCTATCTTTCTTGCAAAGAGAAGAGTCAGAAATGAAGTTTTTATTTATTTTTATTTATTTATTTATTTATTTATTTATTTATTTACTTATTTATTTATTTTTTTGTCTTAGTCCAAATACATATTACATATTCTTTCTATGGCATAGAAAGATATAAACTAGTGAGATAAAAGAATTCCTAAATTTATGATGCTATTTTCTATTTAAAACCAGAAAGAATGGGGTACAGATTAGAAAATGCAGAAAAATTAAGATCATAGAACAGTTCACCAGAAAATAATCACACCAAACTAAGGTATATAGTGTCCTGTAAATCATGAGCATGTGCCATAATAAAAATGTGTTAATTTGTAGATATATGCCTGACCAGGCGGTGGCACAGTGGATAGAGTGTCAAACTGGAATGTGGAAGACCCAGGTTCGAGACCCCGAGCTCGCCAGCTTGAGCATGGGCCCATCTGGCTTGAGCAAAAGCTTGTCAGCTTGGACCCAAGGTCACTGGCTCCAGCAAGGGGTTGCTTGGTCTGCTAAAGGCCCAGGGTCAAGGCACATGTGAGAAAGCAATCAATGAACAACTAAGGTGTTGCAACGGCAACGAAAAACTAATGATTGAGATTGATGCTTCTCACCTCTCTCTGTTCCTGTCTGTCTGTCCCTATTTATCCCTCTCTCTGACTCTCTCTCTCTGTCCCTGTAAAAAAATAAAATGTAGATATATAATAGATAATTTTTATTTGCTTCATGCTTCTCTGCCTTATGATGTATTTCTGGGAAGCTCAACTTTCTGAAATAGATAAGCGAGCTCTCTCATCCTCCAGTTACAGTTAGTTTCAACTGTTGGGAGTCACTGGCAGTAGAACACAGAGTAGAGGGCTAAAGCATGGCCAGATTATCTCTTGCCTAGTTTTCTTCACCACCTCTAGGCAACCTCACAAGTCCTGCACATAGTTCTTTGTCCTGTGTACCAGCCGTGAGGTAGTACACCTCTCCTTGATGCCTTGCTTCCTTCACATTCAACTTTATAATTAGCTGCTTTATTAAACTCTTCTTGATTACTCTATATTTGACTGTGCCATCTGTTTCCTCCTGGGATTCTGGATCATACAAGAGACTATAAAAATCATTAAAAATATGATATTTTTTAAGAAAGAAGAAGTTGAAAGTAATTAGGGATAGATGTTCCACTTGGGAGGGTGAAAAGATGCAGTAATTACTAAGGGAAATTGGTAGCTATATACTAAGAAGAAAGAACATAAATATTATTTATGGGTCAAGAAGGATCCATGTTCTGGTATAATGTGAGAAATGGAGAGTTTTAAAATAATTAACTAGCTAACTAAAAGCCTTTGCTATGTATATTTTGTAAAATAAATACATGATCCAGCTTTCAAGTGTTTCAATTATCAATTGTTATAATATTCACTATAGTGGCTATAATACTTAACAAAATGTCAGCCATGACCTATAGATTACACTGAATATATTCTTCATATAAACTGGCATACGCATTGACTGCAGAGGTCTTCATTGTGAGTTGCATGTTTTGGAATTTGAAATTGTTTTTTCTAGAAAAACCATTTCTCTTACTACTTACCAGTTTGCATTAAATGGATTTATTCCTACATAGACTTCCCATAAAATTGGAATCTAAAATTAAATTTTATGGATATAAAACCATGAAATCTAACCTTAATAAAGAAAATTTCAGAAACTGCTTCAGGACTAGAGATTTATATGACTATAGAATAAAAGATTAATGGAGTAGAAATTCTGAAGTACAGCTTTCTGCATTTCCTTCTCTTATTAGACTTGGTGTTCAGCTTTCTATTACCTGGCAATTTTCTAATATCTCTCTTTACATTCTCCTTCTTCCTATTTGGTTTTCACTTACAAAATGGTAACAGTTTCTGCTTCTTTTTAATAATAAACTCAATGGTGTTTTAAAAGTGGTACAAGTTTCAAAAAAGACTTTTCCTGATTGTGCCCTCTCTTAATTCCTACAGAAAGAGACCCTCTGAGTCTTTGTTAACAGGGAGATGGGGGTTTCAACTGTGTCATTTTAAATGAGCAGTTTTCATACTATTTTACTTCAATATGGGTCTAACGTGTGTCCCTGTAAGCATAAGCAATGCCAGTCCGGAATAATGAGCTCATATGTTCCAATACTGACAAGGATGGTAGATGTGAAAAAGAAAGGAAAAGAACACTTGTAAGAAATCGGACAAAGAGGAGTACACAGAAGCCGATGGCTAATTAGCATGATGAACTAAATAAAGGGAATGTTTGTTAGCAATGATTCTAGGTCATCGGGCCTAAGTAACAAAATTTGATGTTGTCATAATCACACAGAGAAGTAAGGAGGAATTGTCTGCTGAGGATGATGGCTTGTTCAGATTAAACATTTTGAAGAATGTTCAAAGACAACAGTAGATCAAGAGAAAATGAACAATAAACATTGAAAATATGAAACTTGGCTGAAATCACAAATAAGATACATTTTGAGAGCACTTTAAAGGCAATAATGCTTCTCACACTGATCAGTACCTTATGGTTAAATAGAAATAGTGAAAATAGCACTTTATATCAAAATTATATACACATACTTGCTTAACGCAACATCAAATGTAGTTATTTTTTTGCAATCCTTATAGTTAGGAAATTTCATAAGTGATTTGTTGTACTCCACAACATTGGTATGTATCACATATCTGTGCTATTTTACTTTTTCTATCTATTGTTCCCTGAATATCTGCTACCTTTTATTCTTTGTTTTTGTTTCTATTCTTCAGTGACAAAACACAACCATCACCTGCCTCTAAGCTTTACTTTTATAAGAGATCCCTACCAACTGACCCAATGCCATATTTTCCAACATCACTCATAATTGAATCATGTTTTGTAGAGGATTACTCCATCACACGGAATAAAAACTACATTTTATAGCCTCTTTTTTTACAGGGGTGACTAAGAAGACATAAGCAAAATTTGTTACAAAAGAAATCATAGTAAGCATTTGAGGTCTGTCTTTACTTCTCCCTCTTAGTGGCTGAAATGTAAATGTGATCACTAACCTGCTACCAGCCAACTTTCATGATGACAGCAAGAAGATGAAAATTAGTGTTAAGGATGGAGGACTAGAAATACAGTAGAAAACCAGTTCTTGATAATTATGAAGTCACAAAACCAATAGAGGAACAGCTACTTCCAAACTTCTTTAACATGAGAGCTAAATAAGCTTCACCTAAGCAACTGTGGTCATTCTCTTATTAACAATTAAACTTAATGCTGATACTATAGCACGTTATGTCCAAATGTCCAATATTTCAAGTTCTAAAATCCTAAGAGACTAATTTACAGAACTCAAATCAGATAACTATCATTTTATCAGTCAACAGTTTTTTATAAGGGAAGACTCTATTTTACAAAATTATTTTTTTATGGTAATCATGTGGAGAAGATGGCAATATTTCTCTAAAATTTAGAGACCAGATGGACAACACAAAGATGTTCAAGACAACTTTTCCAAAATGTCTCTTTCAACAACTAACCATCGGTATTTTTAATCTTAAACTCTATTTTCTTGAATTGTTTTTAGGTAAGACATGGTTAATATAAAAAAAATGAAAATTATGTGAGTAATATTATATGACTTTAAACAATAAATTTTATGTTTATAGCCTCAGAGCAAGATGCTAAGAATGAAATTGTGTTATCTTATCTTTATTTCTGTGTGCAGTATGAAATGAAAGATAGATTATTTTAATTTCACTAATAAATATGTCATATTGTGTTTAAAAACTGCTCATCATGTGCATGATAAATATGTTTGTTATTGGGATGATGGAAAGCTGATATTATAGTCTATGTAGAACTAGGTGATTCATTAACTTTACTTCATAAATTTATACAATTGTCTTGAAAAGGCATCAATTTCTGAATGCAACATGCACTTGTTAGTAAAACGTTTACAACCATCATTTTGTCATAAAGTCAAAGAAAAAGGACAGTTAATTGGCAGATGGTACATTATAGTATGCCATTGGCTTATTTACATTGTTAATTATTTTATCACTTGTGGATAATTTAAAAATTATTTTGGTGTAATATTTTAAAATAATCACCCAAAATTGTAGATTAAGCTAAACCAAAATACTCAGAAAATGTTTTTATCTTCTATATATAACTCCCTTAGAAAGTTGACTATTATTATAGGCAGACAAGATTATAATGGTTTCTTAAACAGTCTGATTATTATTTTTCTAAAAGGGGATCGATTTCTATAACATAAAAGTTGTCAGAAAATATGCACAGAAACTTTCCATTTTATGCTACGAAAATAAAGATTCCATATTCACATCTCAGGAAACATAATTTCAGACAGTTTGAGAGGGAGAGAAATTCTGAAGGTGAATGTAGAAAAATATATTCTAGTCATATTTCTGTAATAAGTAGTATAACCTGGGCAGTCACTCAATCTTAGTATATGTCAGTTTTCTCATGCATAAAAAGAAGTTAATTTTATCTGACTTCACATGAATAACATGAAGACAAAAATGTGCTAATGGGCAGTGCATTAAAGAAATTGTTTAATTTCCAAGGATGAAGCTAATCCAATGCATAGAAAGTACCACTATTTGTCAGACTTAATCAAGTAATATT
Source organism: Rhynchonycteris naso (assembly GCA_037038555.1). Lineage (NCBI taxonomy): Eukaryota > Metazoa > Chordata > Mammalia > Chiroptera > Emballonuridae > Rhynchonycteris > Rhynchonycteris naso. The sequence goes on from CM072998.1 coordinate 265,217,245, forward strand.
TCAAATATTTTCTATGCAATTCAGAACATCTGACACAGGGAAAGTAAATAAATTAATGTTACTGAAGTTTGAAAAGTATATATATTTATATAAATATATAATTTTAAATATATAATTTAGCTTATATATTACTCTATTCAATCAACATAGTATGGCTAGAATGGGGTTTTTATTTTGCTTTATTTTTTAGTTTGGAAATCTTGAGAAATATATGCTTTGTAACACTCAAATTCATGACAAAATTATTTCTACCTGTGAATGAAAGCACATAGGTTTTTATTTTATAATTACAATGCTTATGAACATTGACTGAATTTCTAAAACCTTTAGGACAAAGATGCACATTAAGAATAACATTAACATAATCTAATATATTACAATGTTACATTAAATATGTAATAAATGATATGTTGTAACAATTGTAAAAATAGGTTAAATTAGATCTTCATAGCAAGATGCAACTGAAACATCTTTGTTTAAATTACCTGACTCTCCCTTAGGAATAAACACAGGTATTATAATTATGAATTCATATAAATATATATGTAAAACTTATCATTCTAGGATGACCAAATTATATTTGTTTGCCTTGGATTTTTCCAGGTTAGCACTGAATTTTCATGTCCAGAAACTGTCAGTCCCAGATTAATGATATCATTTGTGGTTTAAAACTGATAAACCTACTCTCTGGGAGCACCTTTAGTTTCACACAAACCAGGGTATTTAGTCACACTACATAGTTTGCTGTTAGAACCTATTGCCATTGGAAAAAAGGAAGATTGATACTCATTGAAGAAGTGCTAAATCCAGACTTTCAGCTTGGCATGGAAATAACTGAAGTGGTCTTAACTGTGAAACAGAAGACATCATTATACAGTCTCAAGACTGAAGCTTATCCATAACAACAAAGACAGCTCAAATTCATGCACTCACTACCAGCTTAAGGAGTGTTAAGAAGTAACAACTTTTTAAGTTGCTGAAGTAGGGGCAAGATCAGAGTGACAGAAATCCAGAGGTGTACCATAATGGATATAAGAAACAGTAACAAAAACCCTTTTCCAAATCATCACCTAACCTAAATACAAGATAATATTAAAGGAGTCTGTGACCTATTATACACTAAGAGTACACAGAAAAAACAAATCCCAAGCTCAAATCAAATCCATATACAGTGACCCAATTCCCCCAAGTGAAGTCCTGAATGAAGCCAAACTGTTTCTTTTTCCAAGCACAGAAATCGTTTTATTACACAAGATGTCTAGGTCTTAACCAAATATTATAAAGGATACAAATAGCAAGATAAAAACAAGCCAACATCAAGAGACATAATGATCAAAAAAGCAGAGACGTATGTATCATATACATATGTTAGCAATATCATACAGCAACTTTAAAAAACCAAAATTAAAATGCAGAAAAAGCATTTAACAAACTTTAACGCCATTTCATAATGAAAACTCTCAAAAACACTATAGAAGGTATGTATGCCTTAACATAATAAAGGCCAATAATAAAAAGCTGAAAGTTTTCTCAAAAATCAGGAACAAAATAAGGATGCCTATTCTCATCAGTTCTACTCAACATACATAGTACTGGAGATCTTAGAGCAACCTTAAAAAACAAAAAGTCATCCAAATCAGAAATACAAAAGTAAACTGATCTTCATTTGCAGATGACTTGATCTTACATATAGAAAACTCTTAAGGCTGTACCAAAGGGAAAAAAAAAATGTTAAAACTAATAAATTCAGTAAAATTGCAGGATATAAAATCAATGTAAAAACCTTGTTTTCTATACACTAACAATAAAATATTAGAAAGAGAAATTAAGAAAGCAATCTCATTTATATTATACTGCTCACAAAAATTAGGAGATATTTCAAAATGATTATGAAGCAATAGAAAAATGTCCTAATTTTTGTGAGTAGTATAGTATCAAAAATTAAAATTTTGGGGTATAAATGTAACCAATAAAAGGAAAGACTAGTTTGAAAGAAATTGAATTTTTAATTAATAACCTTCCCCCCAAAAGAATTTAAGACCCAAATAGTTTCACTGGCAAATTTTACCAAACATTTAAAAAATAATAATAATATCAATCCTCTACAAATTCTTTCATGATACAGAAGAGAAAGGAACATTACCAAACAGATTTTATGAGTCCAATATTACACAGATATTAGAACAAGACAAAGACAACAATAAAAAGAACTATGACCTAATATACTTCATCATCATATATGTAAGAATCTTTAAAATTGCAAACAAATCAAATTCAATATCATATAAAATAGATAATACAACTAATCCAATTGGTGTATGTTCCAGGAAGTCAAGGCTGACTCAATATTTGCAATCAAAGTAATTCATCATATCAATAAACTAAAGGAAAGATACACATTAACACTAATAAAGAAAATAAAAACCTTTGAAAAATTCATCATTTATTAATGATTAAGCATTTAACAAACAATGAATAGAAAGTTCCTCAACCTAATAAAGTGCTTCTAGAAATGCATCTATTTTACACTTACTGATAAAATTTTAAATAATTTCTTACCATCAGTATAATGGCAATGGTTAGCCATTCTTACCACTTCTATTCATCATTGCAACAAAGTCTTAAACAGTGTAATAGCAATAAAAATAAAGCCATCAGGATTAGAAAAAATATACATAAAAATATCCCTCTTTTTAGATGTGATTTTTATGTTTAAAATCCCAAGGAATCTACCAAAAACACACTAAAAATAATAAATGAGTTTACCAACTGCTGATCAACCAAATAGAGCAACTTGACTTTTCATGCATTGCTGATAATATTTTAAAATGGTATAGATACTTTGGAAAATAGCATTTTCTTATAAAGTTAATCATACAATTACTATATATATGCTGGGGTAATCTCAGTCCTCTAAATTCCCCATACAAAAACTGGTGCATAAATATTTATAAAAATTTTATTTATGATATGCCCAAACTAGAAACAACCAAGATATCTTTTAGAGGTGAATAAACAAACTCTACAGTATAATGGTTTTATTTAGCACTAAAAATGAATAAATTACTGAAACACAAAAATATAAATGAATCTTAAATGCATAAATGTTAATGATAGAGGCCAACTTCAAAAGGAAACATATTCTATGTTTTCTTATAGATGACATCCTTCCAAAGGCTGACAGAAAGGAGTTTATTAGTTAGTTACCAGGTACTATAGACTGAATATTTGTGTCCCTACCCCCAGCCCCACCAAATTTGTATGCTAAAACCTAATCCCTAGTGTGAAGGGATTTGGAGGGGATACTTTGGGTGGTGATTAGTTAAGAAACTGGAGTCCTCATGAATGAAATTAATGCCCTTATAAAACAGACCAGAGATCTCCTTTGCCCTTTCCTGCAAACAGACACAGAAAGAAGACTGATGACTATTAACCGAGAAGTAGGTCCTCACTAAATACATCTGCTGGCACCTTGGCCTTGACCTCATCAATGTCCAGAATTATGAGAAATAAATTTCTGTTGTTTAGAAGTCACTCAGTCAGAAGACAATTTGACTTTGGGTGATGGGTATGCAACATAACTGAATGACAAGATAACCTGGAGATGTTTTCTTTGAACATATGTACCCTGATTTATTAATGTCACCCCATTAAAAAAAAGAAGCCACTCAGTCTATAGTATTTTTTTATAGTAGCCCCAAAGGAGCAAGACAACAGGTAAAATGAGTGTGGGAATTTCTGTCTACAAGGAGAAACAAAAGAATTTGGGGAAGATGTGACTGAATTGTCCTATATTTTTGCCTACAAGAATGGTTATGTGGCTGTAATGCTTTTCAAAACTTCTAGAACTCTACACTTAAATGAATTAATGGTTTTGTATGTAAATTGTATCTTAACTTTTAAATGGAGAAAACAATAACAACATTTATTTATATTGATCCAGAAATTTTGGCTCAAATATTTTTGTCTCTTTAAACTACTGGTTCTAGTTGTAACTTGTGAAAGCCTTCAGAACCCAATTATTATTTCAAATAATAAATAGCATTTTAGCCATCTTAAGATGCCTACACATTTTTTTGTTATCATTTGAAATCTCAGCGCCTTTATGTCTTTCTGTTCTTTCTTACTTCACATTTTCATTTCTCCTCCCCCATTCTCTCCGCCTGTGTAATGTTTCTGTTTCTCTTACTCCCTATAATAGATATTCTTATCATTAGGATCATTGAGGTTATATCTTTCTCTACTTTGTTGATATTTTTGTAACTTTTGAGGTAACATCACATTATTTTCTTAGCAATTACCATATTTTTCGCTCCATAAGACACACTATTTTCCCCCCCAAAAAATAGAGGGGAAAATGCCTGTGCGTCTTATGAAGCAAATGTTCATTTCTTTTTAGCTGCTGCGGGGCACTGCGCGGGTAAACATATGTAGAATGAGCACCAGCCGGAGCATAATCATACCCGCTGTGGTGGTGTGCAGAACCCCGGCATCTGTCTGAGCTTCTTAAATTCTGACACTAGCGATGATGAGTTCCTGGGGTTCCTGGACAACAAGAAGAGAATTTGAACATTAAAGACTCTTCTCATTGTTTTTCCTTTTTTCTTTTTTTACAGGGACAGAGAGAGAGTCAGAGGGAGGGATAGATAGGGACAGACAGACAGGAAAGGAGAGAGATGAGAAGCATCAATCATCAGTTTTTCATTGCGACACCTTAGTTGTTCATTGATTGCCCTCTCACATGTGCCTTGACCGCGGGCCTTCAGCAGACCGAGTAACCCCTTGCTCGAGCCAGTGACCTTGGGTCCAAGCTGGTGAGCTTTTGCTCAAGCCAGATGAGCCCACATTCAAGCTGACCACCTCGGGGTCTTGAACCTGGGTCTTCCGCATCCTAGTCCGACAAGCTATCCAATGCGCCACCACTGGTCAGGGTTTTCTCATTTGTTAAAAACAGTGCTAATGGTTGTTAATACTGCTGTTGAGTTTACATTGTTGAAATATTATTGTATATTTTATTAAATATTTTAACAAACCATTTGGTTCAGAATATTTTTTTCTTAGTTTCATCTTTAAAACCCTAGGTGCATCTTATGGTCAGGTGCATCTTGTGGAGTGAAACATAGAGTATACAACACATTAGGCATTATAAATATATAGCTAACTAAAATTCCCAAATCTATTACCACATACAATTATCTATAAATGAATATTTATTCTCTTTTTATCTGCAGTTTATTTTTCAAACTTGTATGTGAGAGGAGGGGTAAGTGTATGTATATGTAAATTAAATCTCCATTAAGTCTTTATTTCATTTTTACAATGTTGGAATTTTTTTGTAAAAGCAATCTTGTCAATAAACATATTAGCATTCTCTTAATGTTAATGTGTCCTGTGAATATCTAAAGCATACATCTATTTTTTAACACAACTTCACTGATAAATATATGAAGTACAGAAAGACAAGCAGAATTTTATTCTATTTTATTTCGAGCATCCTGAAATGTGTGTCTCAATTCATTTATGAAACTCAATGGAAGTAGAATATACAACATCACTTTCCTCTCTCTGCACAAGAAAACTGGGGTTAGAGAATAAAAAGTAAGTTTAGGAAACCACTTATAAAATCTATCTGCACATCACTTCTGTCAGAATATCATCCTGCTAATTAGAAATATTTTGGAAAACCTTGCTAGATTATACATACATCATGTTTATATTATACTTCAGATCTACCAATCTTATATCCTCATCAAGAAAAGTAGGGGGTGTAGGATTATGTCTCTTACTTTCCTCTAAAATTTGATCACATACATTGGAAACTTTGGACACGAACTTAGAGTTGTATGTATTTCAAGAAAAATTGAATTAGCTTTACAATTTATTAATGTTACTTAATCCAATAATTACATCCTTAAATAAAATTGCCCATCTTCATAATTCATCACAAATCTATTTCAACAAGAGAGTATATAAGCTGTAGAATAATTCTTTGAGATCTGTGCAAGGTCCTACAAGGTTTTCTCACTTGACTATACACTGCCTTTTGAACTATTGTATAAACTTCAAGAAAGAGAAGGAAAATGCCATTTTTTACCTTTATATATTCTTAAATGTGTCTACCACCGTATTTTTCACACAGTGGGAAACCATTTATTTTGCTCACTGAAAGATATCATTATATAATAAAATGCTCTTTTCTTCACACAATTAAAGTAAAAGAATACCTAAAAGTTGTCATGAAGTTTCCAAATAAGACCCACTTAGTAATAATGATTAGTAATAGAAACCATTAGTTCAGTGGTTCTTAACCTGGGTTCTATCAAACCCTAGGGGTTCGATGAATGGTTCTCACGGGTTCAGAGAAGCCTCTGCTGCAGAGGACATAATAAAATAATACCCTAATTTGTTGTGAGTTCATGCACTTTGTTGGTTTTGTTCTTTGAGCAAGGTGATGTTCATGCACGGCTCATTTTGTGCACCAGTAAAAAAACATATACCTATGTCTTGAATTTGGAAAAAAAATCATATTTTATTTATCACTAAAGAAGGGTTCGGTGAATGCGCATATGAAACTGGTGGGTTCGGTACCTAAAAAAGGTTAAGAACCACTGCATTAGTTAGTGCATGATTCAGGGATACTAATGAATACAAAACATTTTTGAATAACTCATTTTCTGAAATGTGTTTGGTAATAAGTGTGAGAATGGGGTCAAAGTCATTTTCCTGATTTGAAAAGGAAAGGTAATTCTAATGCTTAGAAAAGAAAGCTTTGCAATTGGCCAGGAATTTTAATTTCTAAGCTGAGAATATTTGAGCACTTATATCAGATCACCAGTGCTATATGCACCTCTTCTATCAGCCACTTGCTCTTTCACAGGTCAAAAGTAAAATATGGGTAATGGTAATGTGAAAAATGTAAGGCAACTTTCAACTTTGATCAAATCTCAATATTATCAAATTACGTTAAATTGACGTACTGATGACAATTTTCCAGATTTTCATATCTAATATTATTCTGCTCAAAATATATTTTCCTCTGAAAGGGAAATAGAAAATGAAGTGGTTTAATTTAATTCAATACCTGATAAAAATAACCAGTGATACTCCAAGTTTGATAATTAAAAAAATGAAAAGGTGGAAATGCTTTTCTATCTCCAGAGACACTGCAGAAAAATAGACAATGGGAATGGAATATGAAAAACAGTTTGTAGATCCTTTTATGATGCTAAGAACCCAGTCACTGAAACTTGTGTCACTAACAAAACCAGGGAAAAGCAAAGGAACAAAGGCCACAGATAGAGGAAATGACTATGTAAATGCTAGCTGTCTGGTACATTTTATTATGTTCAATATCAGTTGACTACAATGTTGACTTGTTTTGTTAATTCGAAATATAGGGGAGAAGGAATTTTAGCAGATCTGATAGCGAGGGAGGGACACTTGTACTTGGTCTGTGGAGTAAGATAAAGAGGGTAGGAGCTCAGACTGAAATCCCAGAAAGCAACCACAGGCAGCAGGTGTGATAAATCCATCATGTCAACATGAAATTGTAGAATCACACAATGGCACTGGCTGTTCTGCTTCAAGACTGATACCTTTGAATCAGGAAAAGCCCCAGAAGTAATGGAGAGGGAAACTGATAAATTAGACCTCCCGATTTTCCTGCCCGTAGAGCACAGAAAGAGCCTTCAGAATCCCCGCTCTTATTAGCAGAGGAGAGACTTAGAACTCTTTACTTGGATAATGTGCAGAGTTGCAGGCCAGGAATGATTTTCAATTCTAGGAAGTGCTGCAAGAGATAAGAGATTAAGACTCTAAAACTCAGAAGTGAATTTAGTTTTGCAACATTGGGAACAAGTGGAAGTAATGAAGTTTAAACTGTTCCATAGTTAGAAACATGTAAATGTGTCTGACTATATACTATTTCACCTCCCACACATACTTCTGAATGTCTACGGTGGAAATTCAACTAACACTACTCACCTGACAAATCCCCAATGGACTCCTGTGTTTCATTCCTTGTTCCTTTACCTCTGCCTGGCATGCACTATGCCAGTCTTTTGCTAGGAAGATGTATAATTATCTGGTGTATACTTAGATTCAAGGAGACTGCCCTCATTTCTTTCCTTTACACAAAATTTAAAAAATCAATTGAGAATTGATCACTCTTTTAATTGTACCAATAGTATACCTTCTGGAGTTTCTCATGTTCTGTTTTAGTCACCTGAATCCCCGATCAGGTTGTGAGAGCCCTGTGAAAACTGTCCAGGACTTATTCATGTTTTTAAATCCAGTGCTTAGTGCACTTATGCTTGATGTAGACAGTCAATAACATCTAGTAATAACTACTTAATTTACTGTGTTGAAATCTGGTTCTGAGTATACGGTCTTTACATTTTGCTCTTATACTTTAGGGGATTTATAATTAGAATCTATTTTATACTATTATAATTTCAGTAGAAGTCAAACTGTGTTAATGGAAGTATATAGTTTAAATTTTAATGTTTTTCTGTCCATGGTATCACTATATTATAATTTAATACGTCCTTGTGTGTTGTGTGTGTGTATAGAAAATTGTGGAGAAAATGAACAATTTTTAACTAATTTACATGAAAATATTATTTCAAAAAGTCAAAAATGTATAAATATACAGTAATATGATCAAAGACAGAATGTAGCATCTGCAACCACTTCCAAGTATTCTCAGTAGAACTGAAATCATTCTGTCTCTTGGGCAACATTCTACATTAAAATTGATTAGTTCTATCCATTCTTTCATTTATTTACTTAGATTTACCTGATAGCACTACAAACTCCTAATTTTGTAGACTAATTAATTGATAGCATTATACAATCTGATTATTCACTTCCAGTGAGCAAATGAGAATATTTATCATTATTAATTTGAATGAATGAGATTTACTTTTCATTGTTATAAATGTAAACATGCCTCCTGATAAGAAATAATTTTCTATAATGACACCTCTATATCAAAAATGATTACCTCACGGAATAGACTTTTTTTCTGAAACTTGTGTATCTCAGTAATAGATAATATTGTTAAAAAATACATCTTTGTTTTTTTATATTTTATTTAACACAAGGGTCCTGACATTTAAAGTTTGATGACAATTCATTTTTATTTATCAGTGATATACAGGTCTAATAGCATAAAACCTAATCAAAATTTATTCCTTTTTGTTCTTTTAAGTGACTTTATGTTATTTGAAAATGACATACATTTAAAAATATATGAGATAATTTGTTCGGGATAAGATCTTTTCTAGTCCAGAGTCCATCAGCACTTTTTTTCCCTTTTTTTTTCTTTCTTTTCTTTTCTTTTTTTCTTTTTTTTTTTATATTTTTCTGAAGTGAAAAGCTGGGGAGGTAGACAGACAGACTCCGGCATGTGCCTGACCAGGATCCACCCATCATGCCCACCAGGGGGCAATGCTCAGCCCATCAGGGGTGTGCTCCACTGCAACCAGAGCCACTCTAGCACCTGAGGCCAAGGCCATGTAACCATCCTCAGCACCTGGGCCAACTTTGTTACCATGGAGCCTTGACTGTAGGAGGGGAAGAGAGAGATAGAGAGAAAGGTAAGGGGAAAAGGTGGAGAAGCAGATGGGCACTTCTGTGTGCCCTGGACAGAAATTGAACCTGGGACTTCCATACCCTGGGCTGATGCTCTACTGCTGAGCTAACCAGCAAGGGCCCATCAGCACTTTAAATGGGTAAGTAACAAATGAAAAATGCAGAATAAATATAAAAATTTTAGATTAAACCCTAGCTGGGTAGCAATAGATCAGTTGCCATCCCAAGGTTGTAGGTTCTATCCCTCATCAGGACACATACAAATATCAACCAATGAGTGCATAAATAAGTGAAACAACAAATTGATGTTTCTCTTTCTCCCTCCTTCTTTCTAAAATATACAAATAAATTTAGATTAACTAAATCATGAAGTATAGTTAGGCTCAGATTAAAATATTAACTTCCTTTTTAGCTGTAGAATACATAATAGTTCAGCCTTCCCTTTCTCAAATACCTTTCGATTATCATTATAAAGCAGCACTATCAATATGACTTAGAAGGAAAATGGAAAGATAGTGACTTACTTGATCATAGTTTTAATAGTATAAATCATATTTTCCATAAAACATGAGCTTTAACATGGTTATTTGAAACTTGCTCTAAAAAAGTGAGACACTCTTTTTCGTGTCATGGGATGAGTTATTATTTTTCAATCTCCATAAGAAGAAAAAATATGTTTCTAATAAATTTTGGGATTGGTGATATAAAACACTATAGAGTGTCAACCAGTATATTTGCCAATAATGTCTTATTGTGTGTGACTATCCAAGGCAAGTTTTTGGCCCAACTGTGGTAAGAACATCCATATACCTTCTGCCATGAAGGGGCAAAGAAAACCTGTAGAATGAAGTAGATACCTGAAAAAAAACTGAATTCAGAGTCATGACCATTTCCCTATAGTTCCTAGAACATTTATTATAATGTTGATCATGACTGATATGTGAGCAAGAAGAGACACAGAGTCTAAATGAGGAAGAAAACTGAACCCCTGAGCTCACTATTGGGTTCTAAATAGTTGAGGGTCTATGTGCTTTCTAGTTCAACATGCAATTAAGTAAAAAATGCAGCCTCATCTGGTCTCCATATCACATGTGCCTGTTTTTCATATAATACCAGTGCTTATGAGTGACCTTTATGAAGTATAATAGTGAACTATATGGCTCACAGCAATAAATACACAAACATACATGTATACTTTGGGTATATTTATATGTAATATATATAACTTATTTCAAACATTGCACTACTTTCTATTTTTTCTTATTACTTAAATATTGTAATAAAGTTTGAGTACATATACCTGTACATAAATATTTGTATATATCGACTTCTAGAAATAGAACTATGACACTGCTGAATATAAAAGACAGTTTAATTCAATGTACTTTTTTCTTTCTAAATCTGTGCTTCTTTAATTTTTTCTCACTTACGTAGACATGAACACAGTAAATTCATTTTTTGATAGGGAATATAAATTCTGACAAAATCCCTTGAACTATTTTCACTACCTAGAATATACAAATTCTGCATTGTGACATTTCAGATATTTTAAAATACATTTCAAATGAAAACAGTTTAAATTTTGTTTCCAGGAAACACATATTGAATATGACTTGTTTAGCACTCAAATGAGTGACTCATGCATTATGGCACTATTTCTACATATAACTACAGAGATGTGCTGGTGGATTGTCAGAAGAAAAAAAAAATCTCACACACATTTCCAAAACTGTTTCATAAAAGGCATGGCCATTTTTTCATTGGTTTTCACAAAAAGGGAAAACTTTCACACATTTTATTGACTGAGGTTCTGCTGAAATTGTTCTAGCTTTGAGTGGCGGTCTTTATTTCAAGTATGCATGAAGCTTAACACTCCTTTGCCTCACTGTCCTGCCAGGAATGCTGATAAACCTTAATGAATTGCCCACTCTAGGATCTTGATTCCACACGCCTGACCCAGGAGAATGCCCCCACCACTACTTATCTTCCTTTCACTTACTCATTTCCCTGTTTAGGTGCCCTCCCTAAACTTGATGACACACCCTGTTTCAGAATCAGACATCCTTCTATCTGCTTAGTGATATAATTGAGAACCTTATTGATCCCAGCACCCTAGAGTGACTGATCCTGACATTATCCATCTTAGAATTACTTTAAAAAATGTTTTACAGGTCAGCACAGCATATTGATCCTTTAGATAATTAACAAAAATGGCAACACCTTCTATTTTCTAGTAGCTTCTAGGTTAATAGACACATCATGGACTAGTGGGAAAACTACTGGTGATGAATCCTAGATTCCAGTCCATCTTCCACATTGTAAAAGCTGTATAATGCTATGCAAGAGAAATGAGCTTTCTACGCTGAGGCCTGCAAAATGGGGAACACATATTGATCTGTCTACTACATCCTAAACTCACGGTGAGGATTAAGTATGAATAATCTTCTTTGAATTAGGTAAACGCTTCACAAGCACTCTCCTAAGCACCGAATGAATATTGGTTAAGTAGAAATAAATTTTGCCCCACTTTTAAAAAATAAGAAATTAAGACTGAAGGTGCTCTTAATGATTCATATTAAATACTGAACCAGAACAAGACCCAGAATTTGATTTCTAGTTTGTTTCAGATTTCCTTTTGCATTAAGTAGGAGGTATGCCTGGTTCTTTGATGGAGCATCACATGCATACAACTAGGTTATATTTAATAGTGACCATGACGATAACTCAACTTCAAAGTATTTAGAAACTTGCTTCAGTTAAAAGAATTTTAACTTGTCATCTCTTAGTGTATATATAAAATGGGCTTAAACAATACTGGCACCATTTATTTTATTTTTTTTACAGAGACAGAGAGAGAATCAGAGAGAGAAATAGAGAGGGACAGACAGACAGGAACAAAAAGAGATGAGAAGCATTAATCATCAGTTTTTCATTGCGACACCTTAGTTGTTCATTGATTGCTTTCTCATACACGCCTTGATCGTGGGGCTACTGCAGACCGAGTAAACCCTTGCTCGAGCCAGCAACCTTGGGTCCAAGCTGGTGAGCTTTATGTTCAAACCAGATGAGCCCACACTCAAGCTGGCGACCTTGGGGTCTCAAACCTGAATTCCACCACATCCCAGTCCGATGCTCTCTCCACTGTGCCACCACCTGGTCAGGCTACTGGCACCATTTTATTGATAGCATTTCTCAAAGAGATAGAAAGCAGCTCTTTATTTTAATCAAAATATAAGAGAAAGTTTATTTAGAAAGTTGCAGAGATGGTAGAAGTGAGTCAGCTAGGCTGTATAAACCCAAGAAACAAGTCACAGAGGGAGAAGAAGAGCCCTTGGATCTTGAGAGAGCAAGGGTGAAGGTAATGCCCCTCGAGGAAGAAGAGGGGAAGGGAAAGGCACAAGTGTCCTCCCAAGAGGAAGAGCACATGAGGAAGTAGTCTTAAAAATCATCCTTTCAAGGTGACTGCACAGTGATGGAAAGTTGCCATTTGCCCTTCTGCATTAAGATCCTCAGTCATTTTTCTCCTCATATGGCCAACACTGACCCAGGTGACAAGCTGGGCACCACAGGTCCCCACAGCAGCAGCTGGCTCCGTGGAAGCCTCATTAAGTGGCTGCACTAGCCTTTTTCAGAATGTCTGCAGGTCTCACACGTCATTATGCTGCTGATAGCTGCTCTGGACTCTTGCGTCCTTTGTTTCAATCGTCCTCTTGACTAATATGCTTTCATATCTCTTGCTAATTTTACTAATTTATTAATTAGTCAATCATCATGTGGTGCTTGTACATATGAACTCTACTCATGGACAAGATGAAATCTGTGATTACTTTCTATCTTAATTCATTGTAAGTTAAGAATGCTTATTTAAATCTCAACATAGAAAAGGTGTATTCCCTTCACCAGCCCACAAACCAAAAAGGAATGTAACTTATATATGACTTACATGTAGTTATAATAATCAGATAAACTTTTTCCTTGAGAAGGAAACTCATAATTCTTCACCACAAAAAAAGAGGACCTATCACATCTATCTTTTGGCATGTGTTTTTCCTTCCTGTTAAATCAATTAATAAAGTATCCGTGAATTCATAACACTTAGGACAAAAATGAAAAATAAACAAACCTATCAATGCATTAATCACGTAGTTTTAAATAATCAACTAAACAAACCGAGAAACATACACTGCCAATGGCTACCTAGTTGGTGGGGAAAGAAAAGTGCCTTGAGTTAAGAATATATATGAAATCACATGTAGTAGTAATAGCCTGCGGTTGGTCAGGGTCCTAGAAAGTAAAGACCAGAAGACTAAAAGGAAAAGGTTTGGTATAATAACATGAGATCAGACATAAGAAAAGGCCAGAAATTTGTTCTCACAGGAATAGTGTAAGTTTGCCTTTCTTGTCTATAGAGCCCCAGTAAGTACCACTCCTTACAAGCTTAAGATATGTTGCCCAGTCGCATGGATATCACTTAATATCACAAACATCTCATTCAACCAGCGGACCCAAAATATAGTGAAGGACATACGATGTGAGCTAATGAGCACAGAACCCTCTGCTCAATTCACCCAGAACTGGAAGGACTAAGATCATTGGAACAGCCTGTTGAAGATGAAGTTGAATCACTAGTTCATCTATGCTATCATCCTCCAGGAAGCATTATACACAATGAGCAGAAGAACTTTCTATGGCACTATATTTAAGTAGGAAAAATATATGGGTCTAGGAACCAAGAGGTAGAAGTAAAAGTTGTCTTAGAAATCACAGTTCTGAAGAGTTCAATGTCCTAGTCTCCAAAGAAAGAACACTTTCACCAGGGTATACAACCAAAGTCCTATTAAATATAATTTGTAGCTGTTGCTTGAAGATCTATTAACTTTTTATTTTACAATGAATTGTGTGGACTATACATGTTAGAGACAGTGTCTGATATTATTAATTTATTAGTGGTGAGTCTTAAAACAGCAAACAGTTTGATTACACTGGGGAACAAAATTTTTGTTGCATACACAAAAACACTTGTTCTTACCTAACTGGAGTGTGCTGATATAAAATCCGACATTAGTTTTTCTCTGTAAGCTACAGGTTTTTTTACAATTCAAGATTTTAGGTTTTCATCTTATTGTAAAATGTTCAACATTTAGTTTAACATAATGAAGTAGAATGTCTTCTTGGGCATCATCTTTGTGAAAAAATAATAATTCATATAATGTTGTAAATACACTAGTACACTAAAAGATATGATTGCATCAGAATTTGTCTACAATCTCAAAATAGAACATATTAGAACACTTATTTTAATATTAAAATTTGCACTAAACTTATTTAAATTCTATTCAGACAAAAATTTGCATTTGTAGCTCTTGTGTTTGTGTACTTGTTGAGGACAATCTCATTTGATGCTCCAGAAGTAGTCTGCTAATCACTAACAGCTCCAAGATTTTCGGGAAACTTATCAAAGTGACTGTTCAGGAAGTAAATCTTAACTCTAATGTTACATCCAATGTCCCCAAAAGCCAACAGCATCCTTTGAACCAAAAATTTATAGTTTTCTGCTTTTTTGTTGCAAAGAAAGTTCTTTGTAACTGCCACAAAAGACTGTCATGCTGCTTTCTCCTCCTTATGTATCTTCCTGGCAAATTCTTCGTCACATATGAAGGTTTGAATTTGAAGTCTATCAAATACACCTGCTTTTATCTTCTCAAAAGACACTGCAGAAAAAGCAGAAATAATATGTTGAAAGCATTCACTTTCGCTATTCAAAGCCTGAACAAACTGCTTCATTAAGCCAAGTTTGATGTGAAGTGGGGGAAAAATGATCCTGTCTCAATTAACTAAAGGTTCATTCACAATATTTTGCATCCCTATTTCCAGAGCTTCATGTTTCAGCCACTCCTTCTGTGTCCAGTGTTTCTCTTGAGTTCAGCTGTCCCACAAACATAGAAACAAAGAATACTTTGTGAAACCTCTCTGTTGTCCTAGCAGGAAATTTACCATTTTAAGATCCACACAAATGATCCAGTTATGCTCCTCATACTTCAGAAAGTCGAGGACAATTTTTATGTCATTATAATCTTCTCGCAGATGAGTTGAATAACCAATTAGAAAAGCTGCATAAACATTATTGTTGTGTAGGAAAATACATTTCAGACTTCGTTTAGAGCTGTCAAGAAATAGCAGCCATTCTGTTGGACTGTAAATGGTAACACCTAGCTGGCTGAGAAGACTACTGATAACATGAAAGTAAACAAAGTGTTTGTCTTTGGAAAAAAAGTCCACAACAATTTGTTCACGCTTCCTGAAATGGGATACTTTAGCTGACTGGTGAAGTACATTCTTTTCTTGAAGCTGGAGGCTAATAACTCAGCTGCTTTTTTGACAGGCCCAAATCTCTTACTAAATCATTCAATTCGGGTTGGCTAAACTGCTTAGGGGTTAATGACTGCTTGGCATCAGAAGAAGACCCTTCACATTCTACAACCATTTTCTCATGCATCTTATCAAAATACACTTGATTACTATGTTCACTTTCTTCATCCTTAGAAGAAGTAAAACCATTAAAAACTGGAATCGGGAGTGTCTCAGAGTGTGGGATAGGTTTTATTGCTGAAGAAATATTAGGATATAAAATCATATGCCATTTTTTCTTGTCAATGCCCTTTGTATGGATCAGACAAAAATAACAGTCACTGCTGTGGTCCTTAGGTTCACGCCAAACCATAGGAATACCAAAAGGCATTTCTTTGCATTTTTTTTTGTCCAGTCATGAAGTATTTCCTCACAATTATGACACACAATATGAGGAGCTTGATTCTTATCTTGATCTCCAAGGGAAACTTGAAAATAGGCAATATATGCATGTGTCACAAATGATGAAATATTGCATCTTTGACGTTGAAGTGTGTAACAGCCACATATAGAACATAAGAAGACAGGACTATTCTTACATTTATGCCTACTTGAAGAAACCATGATATAAATTTTAAAACAAAATAAGAGGGTGTTTTTATCAGATAATAATTTTTTACATTTAAAAACAACTACAATTATGTCAAAGTTATGTTTGTAAAACATTAATTGCCTTGTGGTTATGTTCAACCCAAGAATCATTGCCTTTTAACTCCAATTAAAAAACAATGCATGCCATTAACAGTAACAAAAAGAAATTAAAATTGCATAAAATGTGGAGCATGCACCAAAGAACGGATTTCAGATTTGGAATCAGCGATGTAGCATATATAGAAACAGTTCTAAAGCATCATGCAACAGAAAAGTAAAAAGAATTGTTCCCCAGTGATTGGCTTATCACTTACATTCTGTGAAGGCTCGACTTTCTGCTTTGTAAAATGTATCTGGGTAATGTTGGGATGTGACCAAGTCCATATATTGTAACTTATATATAAACTCAAGCATCAGGCACTATTTTACCTTCACATTCCTCAGCTGAAATCTCTGTTCTTTCAGCCTTCCATCTGTCCCTATCTTCTGAGTACACTAGTATCTCCCCAAGAAACATGCAATGCAATGTTTAGCCAAAAACTTGAAAGGCATTGAAACAAATTGTGGGGACTCTCCCTGCAGGAAATTCATTCAAGAATCTACTCCCTTAATTTGGCAGCCCCAAATTCTGACAATTCAAACCAAGGGACTCAAATATCCCATTTCACACAGGTTGTTCAGACTCAGGATTGCCCTCAGGAAAAACCTATACAGAGGTCAATGTTACCTAGTGAGTTATTTCTTCCAATAATAAAATGCCCTTCAGTTTCTGCCTATGTTGGACACTCTGCTATACCACTATATACTTCTTATGCTAAATATTTTATCTAGAATTTAGAATATCTATAAGTATTATTATATAGAACTATTTCTCAATTAGTCTAACGTGCCAATTAATTATTTTTATTACTTTATTTGTCTTCTCTATAAGTGTGAATTCAATACAGATATAGAAAGCAATCTTTGTATTTTTAAAGGTAAAATTAATTTAGCAAATTAATTTTGGTGGAGTATCTGAGGCCAAACAATAGAAAGTATGGCAAACTAGAATTTACTACATTGAGGCTAGATATGCAAGCATAGGAGACAGAGTTACAGGAGCCCAGGCGCTGGGGGTATCCAGCAGAAACAGGGGTTATATGGGGCCATTCTGGCAAGATTTGAACCATAAAGACGACTCAGCTATTTCCAAATATATTGTCTGGGGTCAGAGAGAGAGAGAAATACCCAGACATTTCTCTATCTCCTGTTCTTAAGCTCCTGTAAGTATCTTCCACAGGCTAAATCAGCAGAAAGTTGGACGATAACACAGCCTGTGAAACAGAAATGGAATCTACAGATATGATTGCAGATAAAATACTGAGCAGAAGATTGTATGGGCAAGAAAGAGATTTGAATCAAACTATATCAGAAGTCATTCACTGTGTTTTCTAAAAAAATATTTTTGCGATTAAGAAAATATAATTTGCGTGTTTAATATATGTAAGTTTAAAATCATGCAACAGTTTTTTCTGTCTCCTAGATATCATATGTGATTTACATATTGACATTATATAAATATTTGTGGATTTCCAGACCTATATATTGTGTGATCTTAATGTTGTATCATGTTAATTGAGCTGTATATCATTATTACAGTTGATTATTTATGCAGCCAGTATTTATTTATATGTATCATACATACACCTTTCTTTCCTCTGTATTCATGTTTACATTTCAGGGCCTCACTGGATATCTTTTTATATCACAGATAAGTGCTTCACAGTTTCTTTAGTGAGGTTCTGCTTGTGAAAAAATAATTTCATTCTGAAAATACTTTTAAACCTAATTTTGGAAAGTTCCTTCTAAAGGGACAGAATTATTAACTTTGAGTTATTTTGTTTTAGCACACTAAAAACAGCATTTCACTGTTTTCAGGCTTCCGTTATTAATATTGAACAGCATGTCATTGTCAGTCTACATTTTGTTCCTTTAAAGCAGTGGTTCTTAACCTGGGTTCTATCTAACCCTAGGGGTTCGATGAGTCGGTCTCAGGGGTTCGGAAAAGCCTCTGCCGCAGAGGACAGAATAAAGTAATACCGTAATTTGTTGTGAGTTCATGCACTTTGTTGGTTTTGTTCTTTGAGCAAGGTGATGTTCATGCACGGCTCATTTTGTGCACCAGTAAAAAAACATATACCTATGTCTTGAATTTGGAAAATAAAATTATATTTCATTTATCACTAAAGAAGGGTTCAGTGAATGTGCATATGAAACTGGTGGGTTTGGTACCTCAAAAAAGGTTAAGAACCACTGCTTTAAAGCAAATAAATATGAAAATATAGCAATAAGTATGATTTACAAAGTATCTTAATATCTTACTCTTGATTCAGCCTGAAAAATATACGTTCGTAGATGACTTTAGTTTCCATCGTCAAGGAAGAAAGGATTTGTCTGAGAAAAGAGCTTTAATGGTGGCACATCTATTATTTAGAAGCTTGTCTAATATATAAAGGTCTCCCCACTGGGCTTTTCAGTCATATTATATTTGACTGCTATACTGGTCAGATATAATATGAACACATATGAGAGCTATTACTGTACACTAAAACAAACTTACTTCTCCCCTTGAGTACTTTTAGATATTTTATGAGTTTATTTATATAAATGCATAATGAAGATAATGCTATAATTTGCTAAGAAAACAGCAATACTGTTGAGTAAGCTTTTATTTTCTCATACTTCTGTTTGAGGTTTTCCCTTCTTTTCATCACCATTCACTTTAAGAAATCATTGTACCAAAATAAAATCTGTGCCATATAAAATAATACCAGATAGCTATATTTTTTTAAAACTTGCTTCTAGTCACCAACTCATTTTCATTTATATCAGGATGTTCTTTGTTTGTTTGTTTGTTAGCAGAATGCAGCAGGAAACAAAAAGCTAGACTAATATAAATATCCTAAAATAAACTTTGTTAAATAGATGTAATATTGCCATTGGCTATGAGGGATGTTGCCAAATTTTAAGAAGCTCAGAGATATTAACCTAAAAATCACGAATCAAATAATTGACAAGAAATGTCTTTAGTCTTTAGCCCTACAGGTAGGTAGCACTGACACTTTCTTGCCTGTAATAGAATCTGCTAACTAATGGAATTACAGGCATGAGTTAATTTTTTTTTGTTTACACCAAACAACATAAATGTTCATAAACATGCAAGCTAGTAAGGTATTATGAAGAATATGAACTAAAAAATACTTTTATTTTTCTTTATTAAAACTGGGGACGGTAAAACAAGGAAGGGCAATGGCAGTGGTGGGATTTAAGTGATTTAACAACTGGTTCTCTGCCCTAATAACTGTTTTAAGTTTTAAAAAAATGATATAATGAAAGAAAGTTGGGTATTTCATGCATTTAATACTTAAATGACAATAAAAGAGGTATACAAAACTAGATTATGTTGTAAGAAAGAGTTTTAACATTTTCATTACAAAATATTTTAAAATCCCTGACTAAAGACATTAAAACTGTTATTTAAGATATTTTTATATTCCTTCTTGACTGGCATTCTCACCTGCAATTTTTTTCACCAATGGATGGAATGAACATCACTACAGGTGCTTAGAATACACTGTTGTGCAGATTAATGTTAAAATAAAGTAAAGAATATAGGCCCTGGCCAGTTGGCTCAGCGGTAGAGCATCAGCCCATTGTGTGGATGTCCCAAGTTCAATTCCCAGTCAGGGCACACAGAAGAAGCGACCATATGCTTTTCCATCCCTCCTCCTCTTTTTTTTCTCTTTCTCTCTCTCTCTCTCTCTCTCTCTCTCTCTTCCCCTCCCGCAGCCAAGGCTCCATTGGAACAAAGTTGGTCCATTGAGGACGGCTCCATGGCCTCTGCCTCAGACGCTAAAATGGCTCTGGTTGCAGCAGAGCATCGCCCCCTGGTGGGCATGCCAGGTGGATCCCAGTTGGGTGCATACAAGAGTCTGTTTTTCTGCCTCCAAGCTTCTCACTTAAGAAAAAAGACAAAAAAGAAAAGGAAAGGAAAAAGACTACAGAATGTAAATCTGTGATTTCCACATTGGGTGGCTGCCCAGGCGCCCACCTTAGAGAGAACCCTGATTACAAGTGCCATTTTAACAGCCGTTTGAACAAACTCAACTAAAACTTAGGTATAGGTTCTGCTGAACCAGTCAGAACCAGCTGAAAGCCACCACGGGGCCTAAGGTAGGAAGGAACAGGAGAGATAGGTAGGGCTGCTGGAAATGAAGAAATAACTGAGCCAAGGCAGGCTCTTCTCAGCTCACTGGGAAGGCAGAAAACAGGGGGCTTTGGAGTCAAGTACGGGGGGGGGGCAGGATGAGCTGCCTCTGCCCACTGCTTCTCTGGCTTAAGTCTCATGGGGACCCTTAGAGTTTAGGAGAAAGAAAATTTACTCAAAATGAAGTTTTAAATTGGTGTGCCTCAAGGAGCATGTGCCAAAAGGACTTCATTCTTAATATCTGATAAACATTTCTTAATTATTTCATCCCAATAACTACAGGTGAAAAACTGGGCATGGCATAGCATATTGCAATAGAATTTTATGTGCAGTTTGTGATAGAATGTTCTAAATGAAAATGTCTATAAAATTATACAAACACGTTGTTTTCTAGTTACTAAGGTGTGAAAACACTATGAACAAAATAAGTCAAATAGGTTTCATTTCACCTTTCTATTCTGAAAGACCGATGTTGACAAGAGTTCCATATCAGGAAGAAGTGTGAGGTAAAATAGTAATGAGCCAAGTCTTCAAAAGACTGCTCATTAATATTATATTCGCTAAGAAAATTGGTAATAAATCATTCAAGTTTTCTTTCAGTCATTATGTACAACAATAATTTTAATACTAGCTAATATTTTTGTGTACTTTCTTCAGATATTTTGCAAGAATTATTAATCATTGCAATAGCCACTGTTTTGAAAAAAAAATGGTTAATTCTTAATTTCCAAACCACCATAGATGATTAATTTATAGCAAATGTGGCAATTTTATTCATTCTACCAGAGATCAATTTAGCAAAACTTATGCTACCAAACTCTACATCATGAGACTTAAATCAGGGTCAGCTAGGATGCTTCCTAAAATAGGAGAAGGAAGGAGAATTGATAGGTAATAGGTAAATAGGTAGATAGAGATTAAAAGTGACAGTCTCTTTTATCTGTGGATATTATTTGGTCATATGACCTAAAATAGCTGTAGTCAACTTGAACCAAGAATTGTTTTAGAAAGAGAATAAAAACTTTATAGATGGCCAATTATCACATTCTTAAATGTTTCTCATTTGCTATGTTTTGGACCACTGAATTTACCAATCCTGGAAAAATAACCTGTTTTTTTTTTTTAATATTCAGAATATGAATTTTGCTATTGCTTAAGTCACTTTGAGTTATATTTTCTACTAACTATAAATGTATGACAATCCATTCATCTTACTGGAGAAATGAAAAAGCAATGAAACAAAGGGGATAAGGAGCTACATGAAATCCCCCAGTTACTAAGGAATGTATTCAAGATAGAAATCTAAATTGCCTACATATAAATTCTATGACATCATGGGAACTAGCTAACATATAGCCACAGTGGAGATTTTTTTAGGAATATTCGAAGTTTAACAACCATTCATCTCTCTCTCTCTCTGGCTTTTCCTAGAGTTAATATAAATAATACAGACTTTAGTCTCTTCTGCCATGCTACCTGGTGTTACCACTTGGAAGTAACTCTCTCCTGAAAGAGGGTGGAGCTTATTTTGTTGGTGACTCTATGAGAGAGCTGGAGTCATAAATATTTGGACAACCTTCTCTTTCTTGATCTCCATGCTTTTTGATGAGGACAAGGATGTTAAAACAGCCTCAAGAAATTCAAAGATTAACAATTAGCACATTTTAAAATCCATGACAATTTCAATGAACACTTTTGAAGTATCATAAGATTCTTTTTGTTATTATGACTGTAGTTAGCTGAATATTGCCTACCTTAAGATATCACTTCTAAAGACTAGAAATTGTATGGTACCTTAAAAAGAAAAGGGGTCTTCATAGATACAAATAAATGAAGGTTTCTGAAATTGGGTTATTATTCTGTTTATCAGGGTTGGCACAGATAATAAACCTTTTTTTAGAGTGGGCAGGTAGAAAGATATTTGACAAAGACAAAAGGCAATGTGATCACAGTGGCAGAAACTGATGTGCCCAGGAGCCACCAGAACCAGACAAAACAAAGAAGAGTGTCTCTCCCAAAGCCCCCAGAAGAAAAACAGCCCTGCTGACCTTTTGATTACAGTTGAGTGATACTGATGTTGCATTTCTGGCTTCCAGAATGGTGGTTTGTTGTTTTTAATCCACCAAGTCTTTAGTATGTAGTTATAGAAGCCCTAGGAAATTAATAAAATTATATAGTCACAATAAAGAAATACACTTTGAGTTCTTTAATAAGGTCATATACATCACTATATTTACATCTTATTTTTTCTACTTTTTAAAAGACTTATAAATTAAATTTAATGAGGTGACATCAATTAATGAGTACATAGTTTCAAGTAAATATTTCTATAG
This sequence comes from Rhynchonycteris naso, assembly GCA_037038555.1. NCBI lineage: Eukaryota > Metazoa > Chordata > Mammalia > Chiroptera > Emballonuridae > Rhynchonycteris > Rhynchonycteris naso. The sequence continues at coordinate 265,240,417 of CM072998.1, forward strand.
TATTTGGACTGTTGATTGCATTGTGTGCCCCTCACTCAAATTTAAACCATCTTCTATCACCCTGTATTTGTCCCTCTATACTCCCCTTACCCCACCCTTCCCTCTGGTAACCACTTTACTTTTCTCGATGTCCATGGGTCTCAGTTTTATATTCCACCTATATATGAAATAATATACTTCTTTGCTTTTTCTGATTTACTTATTATACTTAGTATAATACTCTACATCATTTTTAAGAGAAGACAGCTTTTAGTGTCAATCATTCTACAGGTATTATAAATTTGGAAACCCTATGAGTTGTCCATACAGAGAGGTAACAAATACTACATTTTCATTCTATGTATTAAAATACTTCACATAACTCAAATACTTTGAAAATTCAATTCTAACTTTGATCTTATTTACAGAATTACAATCACTATAATTATTTTATCCTTTATGTATACTTTAGGTAAATATATTTCATTTAGTATTTATAAGATTACTCGTTTATTGTGATTTTGTGTGTGTGTGCCCACATACTCTTTTACCTTTAAACTACATTAACTTTATATCAGAGAGATTATAAATATGCACATACCATTCATTTGGAAATAGGTTTATACTGACAGTGACCAATGACTGAGCTGTTTACTGCTTTTGTTTCAATTCTGACTGACAGGATTGGTATGAATAGCATGTGCATATTTACAAGCTCATAGATAAAAAAATTATGCCCTTTAAGATAAAAGAGAATTTGTGTGGACACACAAAAAAAGTCACAATAAAAAGTAAAAGTAATCTTATAACTCCAGAGTAGAATATATTTACCTAAATTATACATGAAAGATAAAATAATTTTAGGAGACATGAGCTTATAAATCTTCAGTGATAAACCACAGTTTATGATAAAAAGAATGTTTTATTTGCCTAAAGAATAAGCATTAGGGTGAGGTTTGTTGCTTAACTGTGACCTTCTTAGTTCCATTTGTAAAGTATTTCAAAAAAATTTCAATCATTTTAATGTATTCAGAATTATTTTCATAATATATCAAAATGTTCCATGAATTTTGTATGTTTTTTTTTATTGGTCATTGTACAGCCAGTGGCCAAGGCCACCATCACAGCCACCTGGCCCAAGCAGATTCTCATTAGATTCAGATAGTCGGTAATGAAACAACATAGCCAAGAACTGGTGAGCCATCAACTTTAATCCTAGCTTGCACCTGGCGGGCAAGTAAAAACACACACTGGGCTCCAAAACTCACTCATTCAGTGCTCACAGAGCTACTGACTTATCCAAGTTTCCCAGCATCAAAGGTTTCTAGCTCATCAGACTTATTCACCTCTGTTTCCCATCTCCTTCTCTCTGCACAAACTCTGCAAAAACTGGCTTCTTCCTTAGCACTCCACCATCTTGGCTGCTTCTCTTCTCCTCCACGTGGTCTTAATCTGCTCTCCTTTCTAATACTAACCTCAGGAATCCAGAGAGCTAGCTCCCAGTCTGCCCCACTTTATAGTGTAGATTCAAAACCCTTAATCCAATCATAGAAACAAGAAAGTCTCTGACACAAAGCCACCCATCTGAGGCATAATGGGAAGATTCCTCATGAGAGTGCACCACACACATCATCCAATCAGTCAAGGGTGTGGGGAAAAGCATACTCTTAAAACTTGCACATGGGCAGTGCCATCTTTAACAAAGTGAGTGTAATATATTTTATCTGCCCAAAAATCCACCCCTATGTTCACTTTACTACCCACAATCTATACCACCGGCATTCCTGTTCAAGGAAATTAGTCACATTACACAAATTACAACAACATGACAAATCATACAATTTAAACAGTTACAAAGATACACTTCACCAGTCTCTGAGCACTTTGCCAAAAGCGCAAAATGTCCTCAGCCTTCTCTCTTGCCATTTGAAAGGCTTCCCAGGGTAGGGGGAGGTCCTCCATTAAAGCCGCCCCCCAACCCCATCAGGGTATTTCACATTGTCCAAAATCCCTAAGTCCATTCAACAAAGGAGCCAGTGCTCACTTCAGTCATCGTCCAGGAAATCAGTCCATGCACATGGGGTGTTAGCCTCCTCCCTCATTCCTGCCATCATGGCAGGACTCACACTGTCCTAAAGAGAAGCATGTGGCAATGGCAGTCAGCATTTCCATCTCTGCTCTGAGGAGCATGATGGCATCCACCTCTATGTCCCAAAATACAGCGAACCCACCAGCAGCTTAGCAGGCACTCCCTGCTGTTCTAGCGACCACTCGCTGATGCAAGTCTGGCTTCTGAGACAGCCGTTTATTCTCCCACTGAAGGTGCCGCCGTTTACCTTCCAGAGTCTGCGAATCACAATTCCAGACCAATTCTCCTCAGCTTTCAGATAGGAGCTGGAAACAACAGCTCCCACTGCCGGGTTTGAGCCCCAGGCTGCTGCTGCCATCTGCTCTACAGGCCTTACAGCCTGGCCTCAGCCCCAGCCCCAACCTTGGCTTCAGCCCCAGTCTCGCCTTCAGCCCTGGCCTCGGCTTCAGGTCTGGCCTCCTACTGCTCCTGGCTCTTCACAACATTCAGGGAAAGCTGCAACTCATGAACCTGTGATTTCTTCTCCAGCAGCTGCTCCATTTCCAGGTGAATCTCCCAAACCTGGTCGACCTCCTCCTCCAGCGCTTCCTCCAGCTCCACGATCAGCATCTCTTTCTCCCACGTTTCCTCCATCTCCTCCCACTGCTCGGTTTGCAGATCCTGGGCAGCCTCTTCCATAGAGCTCTCGGTTTCCTCACACATGGCTGTAAAAGTCAGCCATCCTACCGTTCCCCAAAAAACAGCTATGGGAAACCATAATAGTAACCAGTCCTCTATCATGCACCTCAAGGGTGCTGGCTCCATACCGATCTGTTTCGAATCGTGCCACAGACTACACCAAATATAAAACCAGTGGCCAAGGCTACTACAGACTTCTACATGGGCAGTGCCATCTTTAACAAAGTGAGCATAATATATTTTATCTGCCCAACACCCACCATGCTCTGACTCTGACATTTCTTTACCATCTGCCTGAATCCAATGGGAACCTGCATGTGAATGGCCCTGATGGTGGCTCCTGGCCTTACAGTACCTCTTGAGGAATAATGAGAGTTTATGAACACCTATCATTTTACATAAAAGAAAATGACATTTTCAACTGATATAACTGGTGTGGTCAGGTACTAGTTAATTCACTAACACTTAGAATGTTTAATTATGAAAGACTATGAAACTAGAAATTCTATATGAGTGATTACTCACTTAGGAGCAAAAACTTGTACATGCAACAGCACTCCTGAAAGCCTATATAAATGAGAGCTATAGAAATCTGCCAGAATTATGTGTTAGAAAGATTAGAGACTTGCTGCAAATTTCAATGAACCTAATTAATTCTGTTCTACACTAAGGAGAAAAAGATCTTTTATGTATTCTTTATTCACTAACTCAGATGTCTCACAAGAAGAATCTACTCAGAATAAGAGAGAAAATTTTAATTCTATCACATTAATACTAGATATTCTTACAGTGTAAATTCATTTCTGGCAAAAAATGATTTATTAAATAGAAAGTTTTCACATATACAGTGACATTTTAGTTCAAGTATAATTTATGATACTAATGCCATTTTTGCATGCCCTATGAGTTCAACAGTCTATAAATTCAGATAACAACTATAATGTGTTTTCTACATTTTTATCAGCTATTTTATAAACCTTGTTGATCTTACTAAAATGCAAAGTTATATATTCATAACTTTAAATTATAAACAAGTATTAATTTACTTCAAACCTAGTTTTTAAGCTACAGTTGCTGGAGTAATTGTTCATAAATTTTTTTTTGAATTTTAAGGACTGCTCAGGGAACATTTTCTATAAAAACTTATACAGGAAGAAGCATACTATAAATAATTTACAATAAAAACTGGAATATACTAAGAATGTAGTGGAAGAATATCTTATTTAAAAAAATGCTTAAACTTGCAACATGCTTTAGAAGAAAAAAAATAAAGAAAATAACATCATTTTGTTAAATTCTTTGTATATACTCAGGTGTTATTTGTTTTATGTTCTTGAGCAAATTCTCCAAGAAATTTATAGACTGTTCATCTTTTCCTTGGGTCACTAATATTCCTAATCCTTATCTAACCAAGTCCCACTTTTCCTTTAGATGTCGGCTTGCTTGCCTATCACTTTCTCTTGAAGTCCATGTCGGACTTCTACTTTGTCATTCAGGGTGTAATTAGGTGGCCCATCTGTGTTCTCAGTGCACCCTTGATAATATAACTTATATTATCAAAATGTAGCCATTGTCACCTATTACAATGCTATTTATTTTGTCTTTCAAAGAGACCATTAACTCTCTACATTCAGGGACTGGATCTAATTATCTAGCCCTAAATAAGTGATCAGAAAACAAGAAGTGCTGAAAAACTAGTGTTATCTTATCAAGTGAATGGATTAATAAGGAAGTAACTGAACAGAAAGTCCTGGAATTGAGTTCATGTATTCTTGGCTTTTTAGTAAGAGGTATTTGATTTTCACTCACTGTAAGCAGATGCGATGCCCCCAATTAATGGAAATTCAGCATTAGATTCTCTGTTTACTCAATTACCATTAAAGACAATAAAGACACTGAGTAATGAAGAATTCAAATGCTGAGTTTTAGAGATTGTCTCACTTTCTCACAAAGACCCAAATATATAAATTAGAGTTTAATGTAGCCCTTAACTAGCCACACCATTTTCAGGAATGTAAATTGCTCCAAGCTTTTGGAGTAGAACTTGTTCATAACTCACCAAAATTCAAAACTCATATACACTCTAACCTACCAATTCTAAAACCATGAACAGATACAGCTACAAGAATATTCACTTGTGCATATCAATAATTATAGACAATCCTAAATCCATCTTTTGGAGAATGGCTCAATATAGTACAGTACAATTAGATCCCAGGTAGCTATTAAAATCAATAAAAATGCTTGAAATATATTGATATGAAACAAAATTTCAAACTATAGACTGTGAATGTATTTCTCCTGTGGACACACACACACACACACACACACACACACACACACATACATATATATATATATATATATATATATATATATATATATATATATATATAAATCTTCATTAAAATTCAATATACATTTCATGCAGAATAACTATGTGTTATGTATTCTGAGCAGAAAATATAAAATGGCAAATAAGATAAAGAAAATCCTTGGTGTTTTATTATACATTCTAATGGAGAACAATGCAATGTTTATAAGTAAACATGAGGTGATTTGGAAGAAGACACATCAAAGTTTTAACTATACAGGAGCCAAGGCAGAGATGGATAATTGAGAAAAAGGTAAGGACAGTTTTTATAGTTCGCTTTTTATATTTTCATATAAAGTCTTTAAATTTGCTAACGATCAGCATATATTCATTTTATATTTTAAAAAATTAAAGAAAGTTAACTGGAAAATATTAGCTAGTCATTACAGTTTAATTCCTCAAAATTATCTCACCATAATATTAGACTTTCAATTTGAAACTTAAACAAATTTTGGGAGGTTTTGTTTGTTTTTAAGCAGACTTTTTTTTTTTAAGAGCAGTTTTAGGTTTCCAGAAAACTTAAGCAGAAGGTACAGAACATGATATCTCCACTATCCCCACACATGCACAGCCTTCCCCATTATCAATATTCTGCACCAGAGTAGTAAATCTGATACAATTGTATGTAACGTGGGAGGCAAGGTGCAGAGTTGCAATTACTCACACATGGTTTTTAGGGGAAAATTTTATCATGATTAATAACAATTAGAAGTAATCAAGGCAAAATCAAAAGGGGTTTGAACTTATGTAACCTAAAATGGAATAAAGAAAAAGAATCAATGTAATGATGAATACACAACATCACCAGACAAAGAAACATCAGCCTGGGCTCTAGAGTAATAGCTAGTTAAAGCAATAGACTAAGAAAAAGAGAATTATGAGTATGTACAAACTTCAAACCATGGAGGAACACATCACCAGCCCAGGAAGTGTCTGCCTGGGCTCCAAAGTCAGGCACCCACCTTCTATATCAACTAGGAGAGCTTCAGGGGCAGTCTGAGACCTACCAATTTTAGGGGAAAAGTTTGGCTGGAGGACATTACACAAGGGCCCTTCATGCATAACCTCTAGGAACAAAGAAAGATAACCATATTCTGAAATAATTAACTAGGTCAGCAGTCAAGTAATAAAACATCCTCTCTGGCTTCAGGGGAAACCACAGCAGGACACCTTAGCCCAGAGTGAGTAAATGACTCAGTCATTTTTGCAGCCATTTTTTTTCTTTTTGTGACCGTTATTGTTCGTGTTCATTTGAGTTCAAATTCATATATTTCTTATATACTGTCCCTCCACACACTGACACATCATTATCACCCAAAGTCTATAGTTTACATTAGGCTCTACTATTGGTATTGAAAAATCTATGTGTTTGGAAAAATATATAATAACATGTATCCACTATATGATGCATAGAATTTCCACACTGAAAAAGGCTGTGCTCTGTTCATTCTTCTCGCCCTCCACCCTCAGCCAACCACTGATTTTTTTTTTTTTTTTTTTTTTTTTACTGTATACGTGGTTTTGCCTTTTCCAGAATGTTATATAATGAAATCAGTATGTGGCCTTTTTAGACTGACTTCTTTAACTTAGTAATATGCATTTTAGTTTCTTTCATGTCTTTTTATGGCTTGATAACTCATTTCCTTTTAGTGCTAAATAATATTCCATTGTTTGGACATACCACATTATATTTACCCATTCATCTCATGAAGGACCACATTGTTACTTCTAAGTTTTAGCAATTATGAAGAAAACTGCTACAGATATCCTTATGCACGGTTTTGTATGAACATAAATTTCAACTCCTTTGGGTAAATACCAAGGAGTGTGATTGTTATATTGAAGAGTATGTTGAGTTTTGTAAAATAACAACTAAACTGTCTTCCAAAGGGGATGGACTAGCCCTGACTATTTGGCTCAGTAGCAGATCATCAGTCTGGCATGTGGATGTCTTGGGTTTGATTCCCACTCAGGACACACAGAAGTGGCCATCTGCTTCTTCATCCCTTTCCCTCCCCCTTCCTTCTCTCTCTCTCTTGTCCTCCCACAGCCATGGCTCGATTGGTTCAAGTGTATCAACCCCAGGTGCTGAGGATGGCTCCATGACACCTCCCCCTAAGGCACTAAAAATATTTGGTTGCAAGCATGGCCCAAGATGGGCAAAGCATCAACCCCAGATGGGGGTTACCAGGTAGATCCCAATTGGGGCACATGTGAGAATCTGATTCCCTATCTCCCTTCCTCTCACTTGGAAAAGAAAAACAACAGAAAAAGAAAACGTGGCTGTACCACTTTGCATCCCACTAGCCATGAATGTGAGTTTCTGTTGCTCTACCTCCACATCAGCATTTGAATTTTGTTGTCATGCATTCTGAATATTGTCCATTCTCATGGTTGTGCAGTGTTCTCATTGTTTTACCTTGTATTCTGGATAACATGTAATGTAGAACATCTTTTCACAGGCTTTTTTTGTCATTCTTACATCTTTGGTGAAGTGTCTGTTCAGATTTTTGGCCCGCTTATAAATAAAATTGTTTTCTTATTATTGTTTTAATAGTTTTTGTATATATTAGATAATAGTTCTTATCAGATATAACTTCTGCATATATTTTCTTTAAGTCTGTGGCCTTTTTAATTCTCCTGACGATATTCTTCACAGATCACTTTTTTTTCATTTTAATGAAGTGCTGTTAATTAAATCCTTTCATGGATGGTGTTTTATTGTTATATTTAAGTCATCACCAAACCCTAGGTCACATTGGTTTTCTCCTTTGTTATTTTTTTTTTGACAGAGACAGAGAGAGACAGAGGCAGGGATATATATGGACAGACAGACAGTAAGAGAGAGAGATGAGAAACATCAATTCTTCATTGTAGCACCTTAGTTTTTTATTAAATTCTTTCTCACATGTGTGTTGACTGTGAGGGCTACAGCAAACCAAATGAGAGTGAGCCCTTCCTCAAGCCTGCAATCTTGAGGCTCAAGCCAGCGACTATGGGGTCATGTCTATGATCCCACGCTCAACCTAGAGACTCCGTGCTCAAGCCAGATGAGGCGGTGCTCAAGTCGGCAACCTCGGGGTTTTGAACCTGGGTCCTTCACATTCTAGTCTGATGCTTTATCCACTTGTGCCAACGCCTGGTCAGGCTCATCTTTATCTTACAGAATTTTTACAATTGTGCATTTTCACTAAGGTCTATGATCTATTATTGAGTGATTTTTGTGAAGGCAGTAATGTATATGTGTACATTCACTTTTTGCATGTGAATGTTCAGTTGTTTCAGCACCATTTGTTGAAAACACTATCTTAGCTCCATTGTATTGTTTTTTTTTTAATTTATTTTATTTTTATTTTATTCATTTTCGAGAGGAGACACAGAGTGAGAGAGAGAGAGAGAGAAAGAGAGAAAGGGGGGAGGAGCTGGAAGCATTAACTCCCACATGTGCCTTGACCAGACCAGTGCAGGGTTTTGAACTGGCGACCTCAGTGTTTTCAGGTCGACGCTTTATCCACTGCGCCACCACAGGTCAGGCTGTATTGTTTTTGTTCCTTTGTCAAACATCAGTTGATTATATTTATTTGGGTCTATTTCTGGGCTTTCTACTTTCTTCCATTGATTTACTCTTTCTACTTCCTTCCATTGATCTGTTCTTTCACCAATACCACATTGCCTTCATTAAGGTAGCTTTACAGTAAGACTTGATGTTGGGTAGTGTCAGTCCTCAGACTTTGTTCTTCTCTTTCAATATTGTGTTGAGTATTCTGTGTTTGTCCCTCTAGAAGCTTCAGAATGATTTTGTAGAAATCCAATAAATAAATTTCTGGCATTTTTATTATTATTGTATTGAATTTATAATTTAGGTAGCAAAGAACTAGCATCATTAAAATATTGAGTTTTTCTATTTAGGAACATGGAATATTTCTCCACTTATTATTTTTTAACCTTTCATCAGAGCTTTGTTGGTTTTCTTGTATAGGTCTTGACATATTGTTCAATTTCTATGTATTTCTTTTTGGGGATATTAGTGTAATGGCAGCACATTTTTCATGTCAAATTTCATTTATTCATACCTGGTATACTGAAAGACAATTGGCTTTTATATATTAAGCTTGTATCCTCCAACTTTGCTTTAATTGCCTATTAATTTTAGGAGGTTTTGTTGCTGTTGCTGTTGCTTTATTGTTATACTTAGCATTTTTATACCCAACATTTTCCAGATTATCATGATTCAATTTGTAATATTTTGGAATCATTTTATAATCTCTCACTAGATTGAACCCTTTGTTAAATCTAAAATTTTATCTAATTCATTTTTATGCCTAGAACACCAAAGATAGTGCTTTAGATAGAGGAAGTACTTTCTTAAAAGTATGAATATTAATGTGTTAATGGTTTTGGAAATCATGGCCTTCTAAAATTTTCTGCATTACAGATAATGTAGATCATTTTAGCTTTTAAAAAGTTGTAAAGCAGCACACTATTACTATTCTCTTTCTATCAAAGTCACTTAAATGAAATATATATATGGTGTTTATGTGTATTTTTCCAAAGCTAGAAACGAGGAAACAGACAGACAGACTCTTGCATGTACCCGACGAAGATCAACCCAGCATGCCCACCACGGGGAGATGCTCTGCCCATCTGGGGCATTGCTCTGTTGCAGCCAGAGCCATTCTAGTGCCTGAGGGGGAGGGCATGCAGCCATCCTCAGCGCCCAAGCCAACTTTGCTCCAATGGAGCCTTGGCTGTGGGAGGGGAAGAGTGAGATAAAGAGGAAGGAGAGAGAGAAGGGTGGAGAAGCAGATGGGCGCTTCTCCTGTGTGCCCTGGCCAGGAATCAAACCCAGGACTTCCACACGCCGGGCTTAAAATATTTTTAATGTTTTTGATACATGAAAGATAAAAATTATTCTTAGTTTCCAGTAAAATGCTCCACCTCCTAGAGTGACTATCAAAATATCTATATTCTGCAATCACATCCAATATAAAAAACTGGATCACTTATTTGATTAAACAATGACAGGTGTTAAATAGTGTTGTTTGCCAAGAAACATCACATATTTTTCCATATGTGAAGAATAATTTTGGTATCAACAAATCCAAATTCTGTTTAATAAACTTTATTATTTTTTAAATTTAATTAATTGTTTTTACATAGATTCTAGGGTGAACCCGACTTCATCCCCCCTCCCTCATATTCCCCTCAACATCTCCCTTACCCTCCTCCCTGCAGCACCCTCCTCCCTTCCCTTTAGGTTTATCCCATCCTATCATCCCCTTTCCCTCTGTCCTCTTTTCCTCTGGTCCCTTTGATCCCTCCTCTGTCTCAATTCCTTTCCTCAGTTCTCATTGTTCCTTGGATTCCTCAAATAAGTGAGGTCATATGATATTTTTCTTTTTCTGCCTGGCTTATTTCACTCAACATAATAGTTTCCAGGCTCCTCCATATTGTTGCAAAAGGTAATATTTTCTTCTTTTTCATGGCCCCATAGTATTCCATTGTATATATGTACCAAAGCTTTTTAATCCACTCATCCACTGATGGACACAGATGTTCGCTATAGTGAACAATGCTGCCATAAACATGGGGGTGCATTTTTTTTTTCAGTCGGTGATATGGTGTCCTTGGGATATATTCCTATAAGTGGGATAGCTGGGTCAAAGGGCAGTTCCATTTCTAAAGTTCCTTACCAAATAAGTTTAATACTAAGGGTAAAATTCACTTGCTGCATAAATGTCTGTTAGGTTTAACAGAAATCAGAAATGAGAGTTATGTCTTAATACTCATGTGTAGCCAAGAAATACTAGGATCAAATAACTATTTAGCATTAAAATTCAAATAAAAGCCAGTATTTTCCTCAATTTTATTAATTAAAATATGAGAAAAAAATGGGTTGTTAAGGAGGCTTAGTAGAAACATGTTTGATTAATTGGGAAACAAGTAAAAATACTATAATAACCCAGAAAGTAAATGTTTCTATTCACTGGAAATGAGTTCATGAAAGTAACTTAGTAACAAGCAGCAAATGACGAGAAGAAAAACAAATTGGAATATAGGCCACGGTATTATTAACTTACTTAATGAATAAACTTATTACATTAAATTCCATTAAGTGTGCTAAGCACTGAGACCCAATCAGGAGATAGAAACTACATAGTTTCATATAAAGAATTAATCAATTATAATAAGTGAGTAGCTATAAAATTTAAAGAAACTATGTGACATCCTAGACATAATGAAGAGAGCATCTAAGAAAGGACAAGTTCAAGGCTGGAGCTCAGATGTTATTGAAGAAGTGTAGTTTAGCCCACCAGCTAGCAGCATTAGGCTATAGTTGCTGGACCAGGAGACAGCAACCCTCTAGAACTCTCTAGAATACAAATGGGGAACAAGAGATCCACAACAACAGGTAGCGTACGGAGGGGCTAGAACTCTCCTGCAAGTGGGTGGTGCCCAGCTGAGGCTGCAGTGTCACTAAGGGGCATTTTGTGAGCATGACTGGGGCACAGCTACTTAAGATGCCCTCATCCCCCCAACCTGCTGACCAAAGCACAGCAGCCAGACAATGCAGAAGAAACCCTGCCTTCTGTCACGTCCCTCCACTGATCTCTACTGAGAAAATCTAACAGTCACACATTAAAGCAGAAATGCTTAAAGGGATTCTGGTTGGTATCAGGCAGTATATAGTGAAGGGTGAACTAGAGCTAGAGAGAAAAAAAGAATTGCACAATAGCATAAAGCTGCCTTTAGGGAGCATAATTTGAAATATGTGGAATCTGTGATTGAATAAAATAAAAATCAGCAAGCATTACAGAGGGCCATCAACAAAGAAAGACCTTGGTAGGTGGACAGAGCACAGCAGTGGGAAATAGAGATATGATTTTATATTTTCCTACTAAAGTAAAGAGTCAAAAAGAAGAATTGACTCTTTAGATAGCAGACTTGACTTACGGGGCAGATATAAAGAAGTAATTTACTCATTGTCTCTATTCCTTCATATTGTATCTTAAAATAATCTCATTAAGAACTCTGAAACCTTAATTCAATCTCCTGGCATACTGGTTTAATTCCTTGTCCTGACTGTGGTCTTTAGGAGTTTGTAGTTTCCTATTCCTAGGTCATGTGGGTAGATGCCCACTTGATAGTTTTCACTGACCATTCATCTTCCTTCAAAAAGGACTTTAAAATGAGTAAGCATGATCGCAATTTCTTTCAAAAGAATTCAGTCTCTCAATGGATAACTAAACTTAATATTCTCAATTGTTTTTGTAATTGTTTCTAGGAGTATTTAGGGTTAGTCATAAAACACTAGATAATGAGAATTCAAATGGCTGGGAGTACATAAACTACACATTTTTAGTTAAAATGGGCAAGATGATTCTTCGTATAAATTAGTCATAAAATACTGTTTTTAGACATATTATTTCTGTTCTTTTTTTGATGTCTTTTAATAACCATAATACTTTGTTGCACTAATAAGGGTAAACTGAATAGTATTAGTAAAATATCATTCAATGAATTTTCATTCAAGGAATGATTTTTGTCAATGCAAGTTTAAAGGTCTTGAGTGAGACAAATACAATAAAAACTCAGGGACCTTCATCTGGTGACTAGTATAAGAAGAAGAAAGTCATAGAGATTGTGCACTCAACAAAATTATAGGTTGACAAAATCTTATGTAAGAAAACCATCTTGAGGATAAGCATGAGGAATAATAATAAAATTTACTGAAACCCACATGAATAACAAAGTATTTCTCAAAATATCAATGAGTTTAAATAATATTTGATGATAGAATTTGTCAATGGCTGTCGTGAAGACAATAAACTCTCAAAGTAGTAAACTGTCATTTGGTTTTCATACCTCACACAGGACACCAATTGTCATGGTCACAATGAACTACTTGGAGACCAGATGAAATACTCCAAGGGACTGAGGGGAGGCAACACTCCTGGTAAGCAGATCCAAGGACTGAAGCCCTGTCTCCAGCCTTACTCAGATATTTATTAGCCAGTATAAATAACTGAAGGAAGCAGTCAGCAAAAGTTTTCAGGAGGTGAAGTAAATGACAAGGAAAATGCTGACTTCAAATCTCTGCTCTGAGAGCCTAAATATTACTTATTACTGAATTTTATCCTGCTGGTGAATTTTATCTTGCTGTTTTGCTGTTTCCAGCATGCACTGTTTCTAGAATGCATCAGAGAACACCTGGACTCTCATTTGCTTAGGGCCTCACTGTCTCTAATTAATTGTTAACCTAACTTTGCATGTTTTCATAGCATATTCCTACAAATAGCAATAGTCGTTATATTTCCTGTAGTCGGTCTGAGCAAGGAGATGATCAATTGTTTATTGCATATATAGATATTAAGAACCCATTGCATGATAGGTGATGTTATAGAAACTGGATTTAGCAGTGAACAAATCAGGCTAAGTCTTAGCTCCCAAGAGGTTCATATATTGCTTGGTGATGAAAAGAAAGAAAAAAGAAATGAAGAAACAAAAGGACTGTTGATAAAATATAAATGGTAAGTGCTATGGAGTTGAATGTTGAAATTAGAAATGGAAAAAAATGGTGAAATTTAAAAAATATATATTTCAGATAAGAGCTACTGAGACTCCATCAGAAAATCAGCCATTGACAGCACAGAGAAGAGTAGATCATTGTATTTATGGATGTGTATGTATGTGTGTGTGCACTAGTGTATGAAATTCTTGATTGAAGAGCTGCCACAGCCCTGGTAGAGATGAAAGTTGTTAGGTTCTCATAGCTTAAAGATAATAGAAAAGAGAGGTAAAGAGTGCCCATCTCTTGACCTGGCCATTTGGCTCAGTGGTAGAGCGTTGGCCTGGCATGTGGAAGTCCCAGGTTCAATTCCTGGCCAGGGCACACAGGAGAAGTGCCCATCTGCTTCTTCCCTTTCCCCCTCTCATTTCTCTCTGTCTGTATCTTTCACTTCCACAGCCAAGGCTCCATTGAAGCAAAGTTGGCCCAGGTGCTAAGGATGGCTTCATAGCCTACTCTTCAGGTGCTAGAATGGCTCCGGTTGCAACAGAGTAATGCTCCAGATGGGCAGAACATTGCCCCTTAGTGGGCATGCTGGGTAGATTCTGGTCAGGCTCATGTGGAAGTCTCTCTGCCTCCCCACATCTCACTTCAGAAAAATACAAAAAAAAAAAAAAAAGAAAGAAAAGAAAAAAAACCAAAAAAAATGCCCATCTCTTGCTACCAAGCACCAAAAAATGGAGGGGGCTGGAAGTTATTCCTACTAATGAGACAGCTATTTGGCCCTGTTGATACATTTTTTCTGCCTTGAATCCTTGAAAGCTAAGTAAACTGGAGATATGAATATAGCATACCTTTTTGTCATGTCCAAATTGGGACCAGCTGCTATAGTCCATAAAATTGTGACAGTCTATTAGACATGGATTCAGAAATATCACCTTGGGAATTGGTAGTAAAAGTCTGGAGTTCTGGGATAAAGACACGGATTAATTTCTAACTCTTGCAGTCTTCAGCTTGTAAATGGGTTTGAGAAACACTAAATAATAAGAAGGAAGGAGAATTGATCCTTGCTTTTTTCTTAGCTAAAATCATTAACATTTACAAGAATGTTTTCAGTTGGAAGATAGAAATAAAAACTTGATAAAATAGAGAGAAACCAAAGCACAGTTGAAACAAAGAAAAATTTCTCAAGGATTCTTACCACAAATAAATGAGAAGTGGTGTGGCAGCTAGAGAGGAATGAGGGACAACACAGGGGCTTTATTTATGATAGGAGATAATACAATATATTTGTTTGCTGACTGGGAGGGTGAAACTGAATGAGGGCAGAACATGTGAGGTGATTAAATAGTATTCTAAATAAATAAGGGTGAGATGAATTGCACAATGACAGGGTTACCCTTGGATCTAAGTAAAGAGACTAAATCAACAGTAGAAATAAAGCAGAAAATGAGTATAGAATCAAATAAATGAAAGATTTTGTGATAAGAAGATTGACAGGTTTTGGTTTTTTAAAATATTTATTTATTTACTTGACTTTTTAGTGAGAGGAGGGGAGGTAGAGACAGAGTTTCACATGCGCTCTGACTGGGATCCACATGGCAAGCCCACTAGGGGGTGATGCTCTGCCTATCTGAGGCCCTTGCTCTGTTGCAACTGGAGCCATTTTTTAGCACCTGGGGTGGAGGTTATAGAGCCATCCTCAGCACCTGGGGCCAACTTGCTCTAATGGAGCCATGGCTGCAGGAGTGTAGGAGAAGAAAGAGAGAAGTGAGAGGGGTAGGGGTGGAGAAGCAGATGGGTGCCTCTTCTGTGTGCCCTGACTGGGAATCGAACCCAATACTTCCACATGCCAGGCCGACACTCTACCACTGAGCCAACCAGCCAGGGCCTTCAGGGTTTTTGTTTGTTGTTTGTTTGTTTGTTTTAACCACAGTTTCTGGTTTCTTGGAGAAATGAGAAACAAGGTCACAAAGTAAGAGAAAAAGAGAAAAGTGTTGAGTGTTTGTGGAGAGGAGAGGAGAAAAGAAGTTAAATGGTTTTCCGATAAAGTGGGGATGAGAATTTATACAGAAATGTGGTAGATTTCTCATGACAATGACTTTGTTGCTACTACAGACAGGAAAATCAGGGTAGGCTTCTCTGAGAAGAGGGCGTTTTAACCAAAGCAAAAACAAACAAGAGTCAGCCATGTAAACATCAGGAGAAAGGTTATTCCAGGAAAAAGGAACAGCAAACAAATCTTATGGCAAAACAGGCTTCTGTTTCAAGCTCTGAAATAAAGCCAGTGTTGGTTGGCATAGGTGAGAGGGAAAAGGAAATATAAGTTGTGATAGGAGAATTAGGTAAGAGTCAAATCCTGTCACCTGACCTGTGGTGGCGCAGTGGATAAAGCGTCAACCTGGAACACTGAGGTTGCCAGTTCAAAACCCTGCACTTGTCTGGTCAAGGCACATATGGGAGTTGATGCTTCCTGCTCCTCCCCCTTTCTCTCTCTCTCTCTCTCTCTCTTTCACCCTTTCTCTTTCCTCTCTAAAATGAATAAATAAAAAACAAACAAAAAAAGAATCAAATCCTGTCAGGATTTGGTACAAAATCCTGTCAGGAAGCAAAGTAAAAAAGACTAGATTCATGGTGCATATGCTTACCCATTAAAGAGATCATTTTTTAAAGGGATCCTTTGGGGGTGCATTGCATCTATTACCTAAAAATAGGAAACAATGATGCCTGACCAGGTGGTGGTATGATGGTTAGAGCGTTGGACTGGGACGTGAAGGATCCAGTTTTGAAACCTTGAGGTCACCAGCTTGAGCACAGGCTCATTTGGTTTGAGCAAGGCTCACCAGCTTAAGGCCAAGGTCACTGGCATGAGCAAGGAGGTCACTCCATCTGCTGTAGCCCCTCAGTCAAGGCACATATGGGAAAGCAATAATGAACAACTAAGGTGCCGCAACGAGGAGTTGATGCTTCTCATCTGACTCCCTTCTTGTTTGTCCCCATCTCTCTCTCCTCTGTCTTTCTCTGTCTCTGTCACAAAAAAAACAAAGGAGGGAAAAAAATGAAAGATAAGTTTCATGAGATTCTCAAATGGCATGCCTTACCAACAATAAAGTTACTAAGGATGTGAATAAGAACCTTTTTTGGTAACTCTTATCTCATCCCCAACCTCTCTAGACTATATAAAAGCAGAATAAGAATTCAAGAGCCTAATGAAAGCCTCATGGTTTATCAGAGTCTGCTTCCCTGCATTCACACAGCCACCTCTTCCACCATGGTAGGGGAGGCGCGTGGTAGAATCTCACCAAAGAATGCTGCCTGCCAGAGTTGCAGGGGGATGGGATGCAACGAGAAAGAATCCACATGGGATACAGTAACAGAGGGAAGCACTGAAGATAAGTGAGGAGCAGCCAAATGTTGGGTTATGATCCATTGCAGAAAAAAACAACGCAGCAGGCCTCAATAAAGTGACAGATCTCAAAACAAAAATAACAAGCACACAAACAGGCTTCCAAGCTTTTGTTTCATAGAAGGATACAATAGCAGCTATAATAATAGGAACATTAATTTGGCATTTCTTCTAAACCCTTCTTTCTTCTATATCAGATACTGGAGGACTCCGGAATAAAAACTGTTGAATTGGAGTTGATAGAGAAAGAAAAAGAGAAAAAAACAAAGCGTGTTTCTCTTCTCTGCTATTTTATAGTCTTAAAAATCTGCCTCGGGCCTGAGTTGTGGAGGGAAATGCTTCACACTCTCTGACAGATTGAAGTATTTTGATGTTTCACTGGTCTGGTATTTCTAATACCAGAAAAGACTGCTAATCAATACATGAATATATTAATAAAAATATATGGAAATAGCTCCAGAAAACATCCAGAAATGGAGAAGAAAAGTCCAAAAGTATGATTTTGAATGTCAGTAGTAAAACAGTCCCGAGACATTTCATTTTTTATTCATTCTGAGTCCAGCTCACTTAATAAGTAGTGAGTGTGTGTGATGACAGGGGGTTTTTGAAGGGTTTTAGTCTGGGAATGACATTCTCTAATTAACAGACTGAACATACCACTTTCCTGGCTGTGTGGGAAGTTTTAAGGAGAGAAAGAGAAAAAAGCAAGGGGACAATTATGAAGCTATGACAACAGATCAAACAAAAGATCATGCTGATTTGGGCTAAAGTGGTTATTAGTGGAGATGAATTGAAAGGGACGGTTTGGAAATAAGTTTTAAAGGTAAATACAATAGGACTAGATGATATGGGAGTGAGGCATAGAAGGAAATGAGTAAACACTATATTTTAGGCTCAAACAACTTAGCACTAACATTTACTGAGATGTGGAAGATTGAAAAAGCAGAGTGCAGTTAAGGAGAGAAAATCATATTTGTTTCGGCTACATTGAATCAGAGGTGCCAAGTAGACAGTTGTTTGGAGATGTGACATTTGGAATTGTCAGTAGGAGTTCGGATTAGTGGAGGTAAGGCAGGAGTGGATATGTGGATATTGGAGTCTTCAGCACACAGATAATATTTAAAATCCTTAATTTAAAACACATCATCTAGCCTAACCAGGCAGTAGTACAATGGATAGAGCATCAAACTGGGATGCAGAGGACCCAGGTTTAAAACCCCAAGGTCACAGGCTTGAGCACAGGCTCATGTGACTTGAGTGAGAGCTCACCAGCTTGAGTGAAGGGTTTCTGGCTTGAAAGTGGGATCATAGACATGACTCTATGGTCACTGGCTTGAAGCCTAAGGTCGCTGGCTTGAGCAAGGGGTCACTGGCTTGGCTGCAGCCTCCCATTCAAGGCATGTATGAGAAAGCAATCAATCAACAACCAAGGTGCCACAATGAAAAATTGATGCATCTCATCTCTCTCCCTTCCTGTCTGTCTGTCCTTATCTGTACCTCTCTCTGTCTCTTTCACTAAAAAAATAAAAATTAAAAATATAAAACACATCATATAGGAAAAAATGACGATAAAGAGAAGGAGTGCCAAGTTAGAAAACAATGTGACACTATAACATTAGGAGTTTAGCAGAGGCAAGATATAAAAAGAAAACTGAGAAAGCACACGGGTCAAAGATTTAGAAGGAAAAACGAGAGTGTTTTATCTCAAAGCTAGTAGAAGAGAAGGCGCCAAAAAGTGAACAACTGTGTCAGAAGTTGCTGAGAACTAAAACAAATCAAAACAACAACAGCAAAACAAAGCAGTTATTTTATCTGGTACAAAGTAAGTAACTGATGACCTTTGGCAATTATTTTCAGTACATTAACTGAAAAATAACCCAGGGTTTGGAGAGTTGAAGAGAATATGGGAGATGAGCAAATCCACTCTCCAGCTATAGATGAATCATTCTGTCGAGAAGTGAATGGAAAACAAAAAACTCAGAAGCAAAAGAGGATCTATGGTCATGAATCATAAAAAAAAATTAGAAAAGTAAAAACTTGATTGAACATCAAGAACATGTTTGAGCACTGATGAGAATTATTCAATGGAGATGGATGATTCAACACTGCAGGAAAGAGGTGAGATGAAAAGAGCAACAGTCTTGAGAATTGACAGATCATAAAATACTGAATAAAATTTGAGGGGGTGGCCTTGATAGGAACAGAGACGATTTTATAGTCAGAGGAACAAAGGCAAAGTGGAGAGTTAGAGCAGAGACTCAAGTAGGTAGAGGACTTTTATGATAGCAATATGAGAACATTCCTCTGTGATGGCTTTTAATGATCTTCCCAATGAACTGCTTCAGACAATGAATTTCTTTCATCTCTGATTTTGAGAAACTGATTCTCAAAGGCACCAACTCTCTGTACTACTTCAGCTGGCAGTCATTGAAATGGGATGGCTTCCCTTTCTAGAAACAGCAGCAGTTCCAATCTGACACCATTCTTTTCACTTTTCTTAAGTGACCAGGAAACTGCTTACAACTTACTCTACAGGATCAGTTTGGAAAACCATATCTACAATCACATATACCATCTATCTTTTCCACAAAATAGCTTTTTATAGAAGACATATTCCACCCTTGAAGTGAGTGGTAAAAATGATAATGGAAATTTATATCATCCTGTTATCCTATAATCAAGCACATTCCCCTAAATAAGCTTTTTTTTTTTTTTTTTTTTTTTTTTTTGCCTAGATATTTTTACTACTTAAGTTTTGGAAGGGATTCAAATGACCTTTTTCAATTTATGAAGCACTGAGTGAATGAGAGCCATAGTTAATGTCATTAAGAGGCTAGAGATGTGGAAATTAAATCCAACTCATGAAAGTCAGTAGCCGATGGGCCAGGTCTAGAGTGTACATTTTCAGGGGTACCATTTAAATGAACTACAATGTGGATGGTGAGTCCTGGAGCAGTTAAGTGGTAGACTCACTGCCTCATAATTAGAGCAGGCATTTGTCACAAGAACTATGTCTTGGCTGAAGAGCCCAAGGAAATCTTATTATTATTGGTTTGATTATAATCACATGAAGATGACTTATTCCACAATAATCCACTGTTACTCTTCTTTCCCTCTAAGGTGGGAATTCCTTCTCATCCCCTAACCCTTTTTAGGTACTAATAAAATGAGTGATACTTGACAAATGAGAGAAGTCTATTTACTTGTCCTGCTAGAAAGAACTTTAAATACCCAAGCTACTAACTTGGCATATGTATGCCTGCACAGATTCAGGGGCAGATTTCAGCATTTCTATTTTATAGCTCCATTGTAAAGAAGCCAAAGTGAACATTATGAAAATAGGCATCATCGTGGGATATTCTACTTAAAAAGGTCATAGTTTGGCAGAGGGAATGAGTGGGGTTTTTTTCCTAGCATCTAAAATGTTTGGAACTGAAACAAAATTTCATAACTAAAAAATGGAAATGGATATCCCCTGATATAATAAACACATATTTGTGTGATTTACATTAAAATGATTGAGTCAATGAGCTTCTATGTATCCTATGCATCAAAACATTTACATTCCTTCTGATTTTTCTCCTAGATGTCATTCATTGTTCAAAAAACTGAGAACATGTCATCATGATAAATTGGCCTCATGACACAGCAAATGCCCTATATATTGTATAGCAAGCCTGCCAGAATCCACTTTTATTACTGACCATAAGGCCTAAGTTGAGTTTCCTGCTTCCATCCCTTATTCCATAGTCCCCTTCCCATTACACACCGCTAGACTCAGCAGTAAACTCTCAGTCGAGAGTTTGTAACTGGTGGAGAGATTGCAAATATAGAACTTCCAAGTTATTTTGTATATATTGGTTCCCACAGTTCCTCACTGACTTCTGATACTGCTCATGATTACTAGTAGCTGCTCCAGTAAATCCTCAGATTTCTAGATATCGCCATTGTATTAGACTCTTATGGCTGTTACAAGCAATTATCACCAACTTAGCAACTAAAAACAACATACATTTTTTTTTTTGTAGTTCTGGAAGTGAGAAGCCTAAAATGAATTCACAGGATTGCCTTTCTCCTGTAAGCTTTAGGGGAGAATTTGTTTTTGTGTCCTTTCCAGCTTCCAAAGCTGCCTATATTCTGTGGCTTATCACCCTATTATTTTCCTATCAAAGCTAGCAGTGTAGAATTCATTTTTTTTTTCTCTGTTTCTACCCTCTATCTTTGTAACGATTCTTGTGATTACATCATTGGGTCTGACTAGTTCATTCGAGAGAACCTCCCCATCTCAGTATGCTTAATTAAATCATATCTGCAAAGTCCCTATTGCCATATAAGATAACAAAGTTCATACATTCCAGAGCTGAGCAGCAGTGTTTGGAAGTACATTATTCAACTTACCACAGTCCTCATTTTGTTCATGATTCAGCAGCATTCAATACTT
Source organism: Rhynchonycteris naso (assembly GCA_037038555.1). NCBI lineage: Eukaryota > Metazoa > Chordata > Mammalia > Chiroptera > Emballonuridae > Rhynchonycteris > Rhynchonycteris naso. The sequence continues at coordinate 265,261,893 of CM072998.1, forward strand.
TCGTGGTAATTTCAATCAAATATCCCAGACAGTAGATCAAACCTCTTTTTTTTTTTCACCCACTGACTTAGTCTGAGGAATCAAAAACTGCAGGTCAAAGTACAGTCTTGGTTTCTAGTTTAATATTGTCTGGGGCACTGGGGCCTCCAAACTTATTGAGTTCAAAACTGAAAGAAGAATCCCAGATTTGGATTGTGTTCTAGCTATTAATAACATAACCAGATGGAATTCTGATTGAATCTATTGGAAGCTGTGTCACCATCAATAGGACTGTAATGATACGAAGAAATCTCATGGGTAAGAGCCAACTGGTGCAAATCTTTCACCTTAAAGTGAAAGCCCCTTTAAAAAAGAGAGAGAGAAAATAAAAATACGTGTTAACCATATTTTTAAATAAATAAAACATATTATGTACTATTAATGTTAAATTTGCACATATGAAACCAAACTTGATATCATTAGAGAAAAAGTGCAAAGTTAGGGTTTGGGGGGCCCTTCAGAAGTCAGGGACCAGGTGCGCCCGTGATTAAATCTGCCTCTGAGTAGAAGTCAATATAGCTCATCAATATAGTAACTTTGGTGAGAAGAAGTACACATTGTTGAATTCATACATAACTTCTTCATCCCATTCACTTACCTAGCTCATCTGCCAAAATTAGGGGCACAGAGAACTAGATCATCTACCTAAATTTGCCTGTCCTTTCAGAAAATGGAAAAAAAATGTGCCTACTTTTTCAAATATTCAAAATTGAAGAATCATCTACCTAGCAACATTAGTCAATGTTGTAATTAAGACATTAATCCAGGGATTTTCTTGCATAATTCACACTGAGTCGGAATAAACATCACAGGAAAACTGAATACAATTAAAAATTTTAAGTGGGAAATTGACTGTCATTATTTTAGCCAGTGGCATTATCATCTTATATAAAAAAACTGAAATGATAATTTGCTGAGTGACTGTTGAAAATGTGTGGAGTCGTTTTAAGCAGAGAATTATTTTTATCTGGAATAATGATTTTCTTAGCTACAGTGAAGATGCACAATGTACTGATGAACTTCCTCAATGATTCTATTTATGAACATGCAAATGTTCATGTTACATCTGAATTTCAAGTTCTCAGTTAATACCATGGCAATTAAGGAAGAAAGGCAAGCATACCATTAAAGCTCATTTTTATTTTATAAAAGCTTCCTTAAAACAAATTTGGTAGTTATTCAAGGAGAAGCAACTCAAGTTCATTATTTAAATTAGAAAAACTAGTTACAAATCATAATTTACTTCTGAGTCTTAGTAGATTATATTCTCCTTTCCCTTCATGATTTTACTTCTATAACCCTTTTCTGCAGTATTCATTTTCTTAGAAGAAAGCCTGATTTATCTATCACTTTTCAGTTTCTCTCATATATATGTGGATGTGGTATATAGGAATGAACGGGTAGTGTAAAGCTCATTATAATGGAAAATCATTACTTATATTTTTCAAATGTTATTACTTTTTGAATTTTTTAGTGTGCACCATATGAAGTCGCCATTTTTGTGGATCAATAACAGACTAATAATATAAATTTCTTATGGTTCAACATAATACTTCGTGTTCATTTTAGCATAAGAATTAGACTATGTAATTAAGGATCTTTGTGGTTTAATCTATGTAAAATTCAGTGGTGAGATCAATTAATCACTCAGTAAATATTAAATAAAGGTGGAAAATGACAAGGAAGGGAAAGGTTGGAGAGTTGCAGTAAGTCAAAAAGATTTTTAAAGGTTGTTATTACTGACATTCAATAAGATGCAACCACATATATATATATAGAATGGACTTGACTAATTAACAAAACCTGGGGAGTAACTAGAGATGGTGGTACAGGTTAGTAGGAGGTACTCAGCACATGATCTGAAATGTTGGAATGATTTATTTCTCCAAGGAGAAAGCGTCAAGCAGTGAAGCATTTCATCTACTTGTTAATAAATGCTATGCTATCTTGTCCTAATTTTCTAGAAAAATACAATAAATTGCTTAAAGAAACAGAGCTGACAAATGCAAGAGTTGGATTTGAATCCACATCTCACTGAATCCAGAGTCTCTCTTCCTTCTGTCATTCCTGGATTGATCCAATCAATTCAAAAATAACAAAATACGATCACACGAAGGAATCCAATGACAAATGATATAAAGAAAAGAGAGTAGAAATTATTTTAAAAACAACTCAAGACATAGCCAATGGATTCCATCCCTGAAAGTTTGATGCTGGACCAGAGACCGTCTCTGCATGGGTGCTGTAAGCATGTTTTTTTCCCATAACCTGAACAGTAAAATTCCCACAACCACATTATTCTAACTGAGAGCTCAATGGCCTGTAAAATATCATTTGAAATGAAGCTGTGAGTTAGAAAGCACAAGCACCAAGAAGTACCCTTATAATCCACCTCCTTTTCTCATATGCAATGCAATCAGCTCAAATAGTCAAGTGGGATCTTCACAAAGTTCTCTCCCACATAACTGTGGTCTTTAAAAGGCAAGTTTCATCTTCAGGTTTACTATCATTGTATGATTTGCAGACTCCTCAAGATGAGAAAAAAGAAACAGACTGTAAAGAGCAACATATTTTTAATCTTATAAAATAATTTCAAAGTCACTGATAACTCACTGGTATAGTCATTTGCATTGTGGTATTAAAAATTTTAATTAAAGTAAAACACTAGTAGGGATGAAAACTAAACTATTCCTTTTTGTAAATAGGTGCAGGGTCCAATACATTTATACATGGCATTTATATTTTCTGATAAAATAATAAAATAATTTCATCTAAATATAATTTAAAACATATGGTTAAAGTTATATACTGCTCACAAAAATTAAAGGATATTTTCCAAATAAATATGAAGTTATTAAAATAACTCCTAACTTTTGTGAGCAGTGTATTTTGCACCTTATTATTTTATAATCCTATACAAGTACAATTAATATAAGATTTGGTTATGATTATATTGAATTATTTCAGTTCACCTACTTTGAACATGACAAATAACTACATGGAGATGGATCTTATAAATAGTTATTTATTCAGAAGATGGTCAGGAAAGACAATATCAGAAAGCATAAGAATAAGCCAGTGATACAAACTTGCCTCTGTCTCTCATATTTCAGCTATTTCAAGCTGTCAAAACACTTTTAGTTTTGAAACACTGTGAATCTTTGTTAAACATTGAACTACATATCAGATATTCATGACTTAAACTGAGAGAATTAGAATTTTATTCATCAAGGTCCTTACCATGAAACCTTTGAGCTAATAGCAATTCATCCCTAATCAAATACCAACATGTGTCTTTATTATTGTTCTCACTGCATTTTACCTTCTGTTATAACTATTTGTAAAAACATCGTTTATTTCTTACACTATTTTTTAAATCCTTGAAACTAGGAGTGTTTCCTCTTTCGTCTTTACATATACACATTAAATGTAAATATTTTTTGTAGTTTTAATCGACATACCGTCTGACCCATATTTGTAATAAGGGGTCCAGTCCAAGTTGAGTTATTTTTCTTTATTGTTCCCTAATTAAAATCCTTCTTTATAAAAATAGTTACATTACCTTTTATTAATCTTAAGAATCTAAGCTTCTTAACCTTGAGTGGTGATAAAGAGACAAAGAGTATCACTTTTTATTCAACACATAGAAAATCACACATTTATGGATAGCATAATGCTCTGCACTTGACATTGCACTAAAGAAAGTATTTCAAATGTTTAAGCAATTGTAAATAAAACCAACTCCCATTAGACCTGAATATCAATGAACCTAGACAGATATAACGAACATTTCTGTATATGACTCGATGCATCCACTATTCCAAAATATCCCCATTCCTATGCCACAGTATGCATGATATGATTCTCTGAACTGCTGAATGCTAAAAACATCTTCCAATGCATGTGTCAGTCCAGTTTTAACCTAGAATATTGCCTAGAATAAGGCATGTATAGACATACAAGCATTATATATTTGAATCCAATGCACGCTCTATTAGTATGCCATTGGAGGACTAACTGGAATATAAATGAGTAAATAAATAAGTTAAATAATAAAAAAAAATAGAGGGGACTTAAGAAGCATGAGTTTTTATTCAGGAGGGTGGTAAAGGAGGTAGGTGCTCAGCATGTTGTTAACATAAGGAATAGGCGCAGTGGATAGAGCGTCGGACTGGGATGTGGAAAACCCAGGTTCGAGACCCGGAGCTTGCCAGCTTGAGCGCGGACCCAAGGTCTCTGGCTCCAGCAAGGGGTGGCTCAGTCTGCTGAAGGCCGGTGGTCAAGGCACATGTGAGAAAGCTATCAATGAACAACTATGGTGTCGCAATGGCAACGAAAAACTAATGATTGATGCTTCTCATCTCTCTCCGGTCCTGTCTGTCTGTCCCTATCTACCCTTCTCTCTGACTCTCTCTTTATCCCTGTAAAAAAAAAAATTACAATACAGGAACCAAAAACATACAATGGGGAAAAACAGTTTCTTCAATAAATGGTGATGGGAAAACTACACCAAAGGCAAAAGAATAAAATTAACTCAAATTACATTCAAGACTTTAATGTAAGATCTACAACCATAAAATTTATAGCAGAAATAATAGGTGGCAAGCTCCTTGACATAAGTGTTGGTGATGAATTTTTGAATTTGACTCCAAAGCAAAGACAACAGCAAAAATAAACCAATGTAACTACCTTTAACTAAAAAGCTTCTGCACAATAAAGGAAACCAACAAATAAAAAAGCAATTTACTTAATGAAAAAAAAATTGCAAATCATATCTAATAAATAGTTAATATCCAAAATATATTTTAAAAACTCATTCCACTTAATAGCAAAAAAAGAAAAAAAATTCAATGTGAAGTTGAGCAGAAGTCTGAAGTGACATTTTTTTGAAGAAAAAGTAAGATGGCCAGCAGGCACATGAAAGGATGTTCTATAACTCCCATCATCAGGGAAATGGAAATCAAAACTATAATGTGATATAATCTCACACCTATTAAAATGACAATTATCAAAAAGATAAGAAATAAGCGTTGGCAAAGATATGCAGAAAAGGAAACACTTGTGCATTGTTAATAGATATATAAATTGGTATAACCACTATAAAAATTAGGAGTTTCCTAAAAACTTAAAAAATTGAACTACCATATGATCCTGCAATTCCACTTTTGGATCTTTATCTGAAGAAAATGAAAACAGTAACTTGTTAAGCTATATAAATGCCATGCTCATTGCAGCATTACTTATGAGAACCAAAATACAGAAACAACCTAAATGTTCACAGATAAATAGATTGAAACACAATACACACAAACACATAATTGAATATTATTCAGCCATAAAGGAGAATGAAGTTTTGCCATTTGCAACGACATGGATAGACCTAGACAGCATTATGCTATGTGAAATAATTGGATAGAAAAAGACATATGATATCACTTATATGTGAATCTAAAAAAAAAATACCAAAACCAAAAAAAATCTAAGCTTAGATAGAGAAAGCACATTGAATGTTGCCAGAGGTGGAGAGGGGCGGAAAGGATGGGGGAAGCAAAATGTGTGACCAGAGTCAAAAGGTACAAACTTTCAGTTGTAAAATAAGCCATGTGGATGTAATGTATATCATGACAATGATAGTTAATAATACTGCCTTGTATATTTGAAAGTTGATAGAAGAGAGCTTAGAACTTTCTATCACAAAAAGATAATTCTATAGCTATGCACAGTGACAGATAATAAATACTTATCATTGTAATAATTTCACCATAAACACAAATATTTAATTATTATGGCCCCTGCCAGTTGGTTCAGGGGTAGAGCATCGGCCTGGCCTGTGGATGTCCTGGGTATGATGCCTGGTCAGGGCACACAGGAGAAGTGCCCATCTGCTTCTCCACACCACCCCTTTTGCTTCTCGTTCTCTCTCTCTTGCTCTCCTGCAATCATGATTCAATTGGAGTGCGTTGGCCCCAGGCACTGAGGATGGCTCCATGGCCTTTGCCTCAGGAGCTTCAAAGAGCTTCATTGCTGTGCAACGGAGCAATGCCCCCAATGGGCAGAGCAACACCCCCGATGGGCAGATCATCACCCCCTAGTGGGCTTGCTGGTGGATCCCCATCAGGGTCCATGTGGGAGTCTGTCTCTACCTCCCCTCCTCTCACTGAGTAAAAAAAAAAGAAAAAAAATTACAAATAATTATTATGGTCTACACCTGAAACAAATGTATAAATTATACCTCAATTAAAAGTAAGTAAATCAATTTACTTCCAGGGAGAGTTATACTTTGATTACAAATAAAATCCATGTAGCTCAAGTATAAGCAGTATACACTCATAATAATTAAAGCTCTGAAACCCTAAAATTGATTTAAAAATATTTGTACCATGCTGTGAGGCTGGAACTAAAAAATGTGCTTGTTTTTCTGTGTATGAACAAATGCTTATGGAGAGGGAGGTAGATGAACTGAGACTTTTTGCACAGTGATAAGACAAAGTCTAGGCTACACAAATAAACTGTGGAACAAATATATTACCTATGCTCTTTCTTACAATAGAAGTAAACAACAAAAGCAATAACTGAAAGTTTGAAGATGATCATCTCTAAGGATAAGAAAGGTAGACTTGTGTTTTACTCAACTATTTTGTAATTGTTTTTCTGTGTGTGTGTGTGTGTGTGTGGACATGCATACTTAAGAGAATTCTATAAGCCTGAGTGTAAAGTTGCAACACTCCAGAAAGGACTTGTGATTGTTCAAGGTGCTCCAAGCTTGGAGTCTCTTCAGATTAATTTCCCCGGTTGGATGTTTTTGATCCCACCTATGTAAGTGGGAATTTAAACTCCAATCTCGCACAAGGGCAGCTTATAGTTATAAATTCTCAGGAGTGATTTTCATTCTACCAACAAGTGCCAAAGCTGTGGCAAATTTGCTGAACACCTCCCTTTTACACAACGGATTATTTTTAGTTTCTTCAACACTAAAATTGTAGACTTTCAGAGACTGTTGTGTGTGGTTATTATTCTGAATCCATACCTGCACCAAAAGTAGGTCCTCGTTCTTTTTCTCGTTGAAACTCAAGCTCTTGAGGCTGGTGCCTTCAGGGCAGTTATGGCCTCAACACACCTAATAAACTCGATTTGTACTCCTGGCTTCATTTCTTTTGTCCTCTGAGGACCTTTTTTATTTCAGCTATATACTTTTAAAAGATGTTTGCAAACATTTCAGCTAGCATTAGAAATTATCACAGCTTTAAGGAGATATGATTGACATATAATCTAGCATTTTGAATTATTTTGTAGCAGGAACATTTGTAGGAAATTTTATCCGACATGTTTTTGGAAATGGGAGACTTTAGTATGTCTTTGATTATTATTTTCTCCCTTGTGTTTCGTGTATTTTTTTGGATTATTTGCCAGGCACACAATACCTAGATTGATCTCCTAAATTATTGTCTTTTCCCCTCTTTGTTTTTTATTCTTAGTCTTTGAATTTAGCTTTTTTCCTATACTCTTTCTACTTATTTTTCATTCCAAGAACTCTATATTTTCAATGTTTCTTTCTCTATCATTCTATTTTACTATACAAATTCAATATCTTCTCTTATAATTCTGACAATATAATATTTTTGAAGTTTTTACTTTGTGAATTACTTTTAGCTTATTTTATTATTTTTATTTGCTATAAAAAGCATTCTGAATTATCTACAGATAATTCTATTTGACTATTCATTAAGAGTAAAAATTTTCAATGAAACATGCAGTACCTTCTTACTTGAAGGTAGCAGTATCAATGAGGGTCCTTCAATATAGTAAACAATTAACTTACAAACTAAATCTTTGGACTGTTTAGTTTCTCTGCAAAAGAATCTTCCACTCTCTTGCCTAAAGTCTTACATATGGTGAACAAGCTTCTTGTTGATGAATAGGTGAAGGAGGTTAATAATCTTTTGATGTACCATAAATGTTGATTTTAATTTATTTTTTTCATTAAGATGCCTCATCCATTGCCTTTTACTATGCCTAGAGTTTTTGAGGGAGAATTTCCTTGTCAATTTGACCCAGAGAATAAACCTTTCTTGCCATTTTGTAGTAAGAGAATAGTAGTTACTTGGCTACTCACAATAGAGGAGGTAATCTAATATTTTCAATAAATTGTTCAATTTTTCAGCTGCACCTATTACCTGTACCCTCTCCCTAAAGTATCCAGGGCCTGAATTCTCATCAGCATAAAGGTAAGAAACAAATCTTTCTTTTTGTTAGCTTCTCTCATTGTCAAACTTAGATTTATGCTTTCTTAGCTTTCAGTCAAGGACCACTTTCTCATTTATGTTCATCCTTCAAAGTTATGTTGACACCACTCATTTACTGTTGTTTTCCCTCTCATTCTCTTTATTGCTATGCATTTATAGCATCATTAGGCACTAATATTATTTTAGTACACTTTTAGAATAGAATGGAAGACAAAACATTTAATCAATCCACCATGTTTAACTGGAAGTTAAACTAATTTTTGTTTCTTTATGGATTATATATGTCTTTATTATCCAGAGTTATTGTTATTTTCCTTGTCAAATTTTTACACTTATTTTTTATCTAATTTTTCCACCATACCCCAGAAATTACAACAAGCTACCACATTCCTGGACTTTTATTCTCCCCCAACCCACTCACCAACACATGCATGCACACATGCACACACGCTCACACGCACACTCCTATTACTCTAGAGTCTTCATTTTGAGCTTTATCATATATTTTGTTTAAATAATGAGTCAGGAAAGGAGAGATGATAATTTCATAGTGAAAAAAGTAAAATTTGCTAGGTTAACTCGTTTTTCCTTGTGATCACTAATTATACTTTTCTTTATTTAATTATCATTTGTTTGAGTATTCCTTTCATGAGTATTTTGAAATGCTGTATGTATGTGTGTGATAATACATGCACTTTTTAAAAAGGGGTCTTTAATTCAGTCTTTCTTTTTGTTTTGCCATAGGCAAAGTATTTTTCTCAAATGTCTGCTACCACTACTGTATATCTTGTTATAAAGGTTCTCTACATATTTTTGCCCCATATTTAAGATTTAGTATCACAGAAGTAAAGTGTCTAATTGATCACTTAAACATTAGCTCTATCAGAGAGCAGATAGAAAAGGGAAATGGACCTCACTTACTTCCATGATGGGAGCATCAGCAAGAAGCTGAGATGGCTATTGTTCCCAACTCTTACTAACACTATGCCCAATAGGGATGTATTAATGATGACAATGTTAACTGCTGTAACAAACAAAGCCCAAGGTTTAATGGCTTAATACAATAGAATTGTATTCCTCAGGCATATAACTGTCTAACACAGATATCCTTGTTGGTAGTCAACCTTCGGCAAAGTATCATGACCCAGGCTTCCTCTCAGTGGTTCTTAACCTGGGTTCTATCGAACCCTAGGGGTTCGATGAGTTGGTCTCAGGTTTCAGGGGTTCAGAGAAGCCTCTGCCGTGGAGGCCAGAATAAAGTAATACCATAATTTGTTGTGAGTTTATGCACTTTGTTGGTTTTGTTCTTTGAGCAAGGTGATGTTCATGCATGGCTCATTTTGTGCACCAGTAAAAAAAACATCTACCTATGTCTTGAATTTGGGGAAAAAATCATATTTTATTTATCACTAAAGAAGGGTTCAGTGAATGTGCATATGAAACTGGTGGGTTCGGTACCTCAAAAAAGGTTAATAACCACTGCTCTATATAGTGGCTCAACCCTCCTCTTTGATCTTAGTGTCCTTTGCATTAAGCTAGAAGATGGATAAAGACAATGAAGGTACACCCATAGCTCAAATATCTTGATCCAAATATGACATACATCATTACTACTCTCATTATTGGCAAGGCCTCAATTTAAATAATTGCATTTAAATGATATTCTAAGGATACATATAAAATTCAAGTTTGATATTTTTCTTTCAAATCTGAAAACCTTACCCTGTTTTCTTGCATTCAGGGATGTTTTAGGGAAATCTAAGTAATGAGAAATATATATATATATTTTAATTTGGGAGATTTTTATAATAATCATTTAGTTTTGAAGTTTATAAGTGATTGCATCTCAACATGAATATTTTTATGTGTGGTATGAGCTTTATTTTAAATTTTCTCACATTTTACATTTTAATTTGAAAAAAATTTAAATAACATTCATTGAGTATCTTCTATTTTCTCATGCATTTTTCATACCTGTTTCATTTGTCGAGACTTGTGATTTAAATTTCTAGTTTATTATAATTTATTTTATTTTACATTTTATATTTGGTTATCTCCTCCCTAATGCCTTCTGAAAAAAAGTTCCTCAGTCTGATTTTTGACACATTAATTCACTTTTCTGTTCATCTATATTGTTAGTCAATCCATCTGTTGGCTTATTTATTTCCAATTTTTGTATTCAATGTCTGAAGTTAGTTAATGACTTCTTGTTCCTGTTTTATGTTTTTATTAGACTTTTTATGTCTTTTTGGATATTTAAAATTTGCTTATTTAAAATTCTTATTTTTTATATCCATCAATTTCGCTTCATCTTATATAAAATTAAAGAGGACAAGGTAGGCTCATGGTAGAGTCTCTGGCATTAACTGTATAGGCTAGCCTTCCTTCAATTTCACCTCTTTCTATTGTCTGACATTCCCTCAGGTAGCTGTCCTCAACCATAAACTGTCCTCAGCCACTGACACTTCTGCAAGATACTAAGGTTCCATATTTGCCTACAAAACTGGGACTGTCACTGGGATTGTACTGTGAAAATAATAAGAAGAGAAAAAACAAGATATCTTTTCCTAGGATCTTGCATTTTTTAGGAATCAGTTCTTTTCATTTCCATTTCACACTGTAGTCAACCGTCATTGGCCTCCATAAAATTTACCTTCTTTTGGTTTTTAGGTTAGGTTCCAAAATCTTTCAAATTCACTTACATTTCTTTAATATCTCCAGTTTTCTATTCAAAGGTTATTCAATAATAGCCTATGAGAGTTGGTTGTTGATGATAAAAATGTACAATAATATCCTCATTCTATGTATCACATGATTATTTAAGATAAAAAAAATGCTATGGAATTAAGAGTTTGAAAGATGTTGGATTAGCAAACAACCTATAGAATTTCTAATATTTCAAAGTCACATCCAAGGGAGCTGCAGAAATAAATATTCTTGGCAAAATCTAGTTTATGAGTATACAGTAAGTGAATTTCAAGATACTACGGTTTAGTAGGCAGATTTTTTTTTTCTCTGAAATACTTACTTAAAATATTTTATATATTCTCCCAAAGCTAGGTTCAAGTAAGTTTGTATCTGTTACCAATTGAAATTAGCACAAGACAGAAAACATTCAAAGAGCAGTTTGACAGTTTTAAAGTGCTTAACCTGCCATGTGTAAAGTGTATTCAGATTAGTAAGTGTTGTTCTGGGTTTATTTAGAATGGCCAGAAAATGCTCTATAGTGTGAACAGAATCTAAAAAACTACACCATTTAGTAACAACAAACAAACAAAAAACAAAACAACAAAAATCATGCAAAAGATATATGATCTGCAAGCAGAGGCACCCATTTAGGCCAAAGGTTTATATGTATAAGCATTCCCATATATCAGCACCAGATGTCATGGTTGGGAATTTTATACATTGATAAAGAAGCCTGAATTCAGGTCAAAGTAACACAAACCCATTCCAAATTTTGCTATAAAATGTGCCATGTCTATAAGTGATTAGAGTGCACTTGAAATACCACCATGGTTTTCCTTCCTTTGTTCCATTTACAAAAAAAAGACAAATTATTTTATATATACATATCTTAATCGTTCTAGCAATATTAAGTACTCAACTTCAAAAACATATTATCATGAGTTCCAATCTGAACAAAGAATAGGAATATTTTATAGAAAACAAAGCTAAAATTGTTACTTAAAAAACTGATTTTGCTATTTCTAAAAGGCTATTGATAGGTTTGTGTCATTACTAACCCTTAGAGATATCTACTGTTAAACTCTTGGTGAATCTCATTACCAAAATTTCAATACTGTTTTTTCACCTCTTTCTCATTTGTCTATATAAAAGAGTATCCCTTTTCATTATTTTTTTGTTGTAGTTTTCACCAGCTCCCACACTGTCTCCCTCTTTCCCTTCTACCAGAATACACTCTTTGAGATGGAAAGGTAGTCTGTTTGCTTACTGATAAACCCCAGCAACTAGAACAGTGTCTGTACTAGTTAATGCTAATACAGTGATACCTCAGTTTTTGTTGAAAATCCATCTGAAAACAATTGGTGAAACTGATGAAAATGACGGCAATTATATCCATATGAATCAATGTAAACCCAATTACTGTATGCAGTAATTACTTACATGTAATTTTAGTATTAGCACTCACAATCAATAAAAAAGCACAGAAACACTGGAAAGCAATAGAATTGTTTGACTAGATGGGCGTGGTGATGCTCACACAACAAGAAACAAGGCCACACTGAGCAGGAGAACAGGTGGATTGCCCTTTGTTTTTACAACAAGAAACAACACCACACTGAGCAGAATGGGTGGGTCGCCCTTTGTTTTCACAAAATTAACAGTGAGGTCACATGGGCATCCGACGAAATCTGACACAAATTTTTCACGGAAAAAATTGACAAAACCCAAAACCGATGCCAACCAAAGTCAACGAAAACTGAGGTATTACTGTAAATATTAAACTAATGTGTAAAGAAAATTGGAATTCAGAAATTCAAATGACCCTTTATCCAAAACAAACGGCCTATACACTTGTACTTGAATAATGCAAGGCACATATAGTAACAACAGTATTAGAATGCACAGTCCTCTCTGTGGCTATGCACAAACTAAGGACATCGACAGAATGATGAACTCTCTGACTGTTGATGGTCACACTGTGCTGTATATGAGGCTGATGCAGTTAGTTCAAAACAACATATTCAGATAACGACTAAGAGGATTCTGGCTCCAGGAGGATAGTCTGATGGGAATGAGAATAAGAGTTAAGCTTTGATCCTTAAATTATCACTTGAGCACAAATCCAGCAATTGGATTAGTCCCCTAAAGTTTATGCCATAGTAAAAAAACAGATTATGGTTTCATCCTCAAACTTTAAGCAGGATTAAAAAAAACATGTAAACTCCTACTGATTCTCAGTTTTACTCTGAATATTTTGATGCTTTGTTCAAGCTTGTTTCCTTTTTTTCTTTTTCCTGGCTGATTAATGTGTGATTAAATTCAACAAGTCAGAGTGGTAAATTCTTTACCCCAAAACAACTGGCTTCAGAACAGCTTGTTTTATTAAAGTCTGTCTTATGATTTTGGAAGAATCCTATCAAGTGCGAATATATAAAGTAAGATTTTTAGGAATGAGTGAACTAGATCATGCTCCAGAATAGTCAGTTTAACACAAGGACTAATACTTATTCTGGAAAAGCCTCACCTGGACAAGTGCTATCCAGAAACTAAAGCTCTCTAAAACCGAGACCGTACCCCTTATCTGAGCTCTCAGGAGTGTGTTTAAGTGCAAATTAAATCAATCAAACACTCAGTTAATCAGAGAACCAAAGGCTGTGTGAGCCAATGGCAGATAAACAAAATAAAGGTCATTACAAGTTTTAAAAATAAGATTGCCTTAACTCTCTCTCATACATATAGACTGTTTTATGATGCAGCTGTCCAGGGTTTTATCATTATTTTATCAATTTGAAGCAAAGACCTCAAGAGCTATTTCAGTCTCAAAATATACTTTGTACTTACCACCCAGGAGCAATAGTTACAGCTGTATTTTTCAAACACTTGATCCTCTAAGAGATGGGACCCACGACTAGACAAGTACACTTTGATGATTCACACTTCAGTGGTGGGAATAGAATGGCTGCCATTTTGTGTGCCATGCTTTAGTGGTGACGTTATGTTTATTTGATAACCAGTTATAGATGAATATTCCACTGGGTAAAGAACTAACTTACAGTGAGACATAGGTGTCTAATTCTTCATTACTGAACCTCATTGCAACATAAACTGCTGAAAACATCTGACATTACTTAATTCAGCAGTCTTCTCATATGGTTTCTTTTTTATTTTATGGCCAATAGATGATCAGAGGACAGAGAAGAAGATCTAAGAAACTGAACTTGACTTTTGGAAACAATTTAGAAGATCCTGATACTCTGAGGTCATTTTATATTTGGGGTATCTACACCTCCACATTGGATGTGATCATAGAACAGCTATACTATATGCTTTCCTGTAATGATTTTATAAGGGCTATTCCTAGTTCTCTGTTTATACCATTAAGCATTTATGGTGAGATTTTAGACTGTTTTTAAATACATGTTGCCACATTGTAGCCAATTGGATATGTAAAACCTGCCTACATTCTCAAATACTCATAAGTGTAGGTTAGAAGTGCAGAACTCTCTGTCTACTGAATTTTACTGATCAATTTAAGTACCTCATCTGTTAAATGGGACTGTCAGTCATTGGCAGTTAAAACAGGCAATCCACACTGAAGAGGGGATTTAAATTTTCCATTATGGTGTAACTGAATTTTTTCTTTTCTTTTAAGATTTCTATTTATTCATTTTACATAGAGAAGAGAGAGAGAGAGACAGAATGGGGTAGGAGGAGCAGTAAGCATCAACTCCCATATGTGCCTTGACCAGGCAAGCCCAGGGTTTCAAACCGGCAACCTCAGCACTTCAGGTTGACGCTTTATTCACAGTGCCACCACAGGCCAAGCTAGAAATAGTATATTTATTTACTTTAAAAAGAACCACCAAGGAGAATGAAAAGAGGTCAATACACTAGCTGCAGGATCAGAAATATCCAAGGTATTTTTTAAGAGTTTATTAGTAATTTGCTTTGAAAATATTGTCAAATTATCTCAAATTAGGTTTATAAATTTGCAAATCTAGATGTGGCCTTCTAATGGTATATTAACACAATATAGCATTTTAAAAGTGAGAAGAAATGTTAATATCTTCCCCAAGGTATATCAAAGAAAATAAAAATGTAAAAAACCTAATATAAAGGCCGGAACCTCATACAGTTAATAATAAATGGCAATGAAAGGAATAATGTCTGTGTAATTTTGCTCAGAACTCTTACTTACTCTTTAATTTTATGTGACAAGTATTGAATACTAAACTTTAAAAGGTTATTTAAGTTAATGAAGTTTATTTAAATTAATGCAGTTTTCCTTTATTTATGGCGATCTAAGCACTTGGCTTTGCTTTTGGTACTTGAACAGGTCTAGTAATCTACGTTGAGCAGACTGGATTTTGTAGGGTTGAACTTTGCCCGTGAAGTCCTCAGAGATGTGCTGCTTTAAACTGTTGCTGATAATAAAAGCTTATTTAATTGTTCATGTTCAATTAGTACCTGCACTGAATCAGAGAAAGGAGCCCCCTCACCTGTGTCTCTTTTGTAGTCTCACATTTCTGCTGCCATGTTCAGGTAAGGTCACTGGTTTCCTCATGGGAAAAGGTCCAGATGCTCTGCTTCCACCTCCATTGGGACTTCAGGAAGAGCTAGCTGCCTCCCTGAGGCTCTTCATTTTGAACAGTTTTTCATCTGGGGCTCATAATTTTTCCTTATTCAATAAGAAGCAGGGAAGCTCAGAACTAAATGACTTTAGCCTACTGCTTAATTGTCTCCTTTGACTTGGGTAAGTTCAGGCTGTGCACAGGGACACTACACGCCATCAGCCTGGAGAACGTTTGGGCCAGGGGCTGTTCTGCTCACCAGACCCCACCCTGTGCATGCACCAGACACGTGTTTCTATTCCAGGCTCCTGATTCAGGATATTTTACTAAGTGGTTAACTGACTTGGCTAATAGACTTTTCCACTGGTTAAAGTCTTCCTGACTTCCCCTCTATAATCTACAAACAAATACACTTTATTTATTAAAAGGGATTAGAGAAGAGTTCAACCAACACAACTCCTTTCCCTGCTTTACCCCCTTTCTTTTTCTTCTGTTTCATGACACGCCACTGTGGCAGGACCCAAGGGCAAATTCATTATTTCTCAGATTGTAGCCTAGGAAGAGCTTTCCCAAACATAATCAGGCAGGAGAGAGAAAAATTAATAATTAAATATTTGAATTGCATGCTCCTATACATTTGAACCTAGAGTTAATAAATTATAAACATTTAACCAAAAATATTCACTTGTGCTTATTTTGTTGCAAAGACAAGAAACTCACAAAAACAGATTTATCTTTAAAACAAGAAAAATTGTTTTTTGACACTCTATCAACAGAAATTTCAAATCTTAATTAAGTACTTCTGATTTTCAACTAGGAAGGCACCAGTTCAAGTAAACAAACATTCATAGTTTCTGTCTCTAAACATTTGGTTTCTTTTGAACCCAATTATCTTCTTCTTGGAACACAGATTTTCAGAGCCAGATCTCAATAAAAGAGAAATATTTAGAGCACCCTCTAAACAGAATTCTACAGTTTATGTGAGAAAAAGAAATTATTGTGGCCATTTAAATTTTAATTTTTCTTGAACAACCTTTCTTTTGGCATTTTTATATTAAAATTATACATTAGTTCAACATTTTAATGTAGAGATAGTCTGAATTATTTTATTAATATTTTTATCAACATCACTGGTGCATAGGACAAACCTAGTAGTAGTAGTAGTCAAAATATGTGGTGGATGGTGTAATAGATGTGGTTGAGGTGTGTATGAGGGTAGTTGTTCATTGGTCTGATAGTTGTTGGAGGATCGAATTTAAAAGTTGTGTTGCTAGAGCTCATATTGGCGTGGTACAACAGTGTACTGAACAGAAGAAATAAAAGGTGGGTCCCCATAGTCCTCTGAGATTAGTCTTTCAAGGAAAGTTTAGGAAATATTTACAGGATCCGGAAAGAGATTTGGGGGTTGTCTGGTACTCAAAGTAATTACTAAAGAAGTAGGGTTAAGTAGTATCGTATATTTCTAAGAATATTAGGGTAGAGAGCAGTAGCATATATAGGAGGACTAGTAAAAGGAGGCAATTAATAAGCCTGAAACACATCTTAAGCGAATGGAGATACATTTGAGGTTTTTGTTTGTTGTAGATGTCCTTTGTTATTGATGGTACAGTAAGTGTTTTCTCTTGCATTAGAGATTATTTCTTGTTGAGATAAGAAATTATCCTTAGATGATCTGGCGATAACCTTATATGGAAATATTCTGTATGGTTTCATGTTGTCAATTTGTTCCCTGGTTGATACTTCATTAAGATGTGGTTGGATTAGTGTATCTAATGGGGGTGGTCTGAATTGCCTTCATCTATTATTTAAGAGAAAACAAGCCCACAGGAGTAAAGCCTGTAGGCTTTGAAAAGTATAATCAACTAATGGGGAGTCACATTTTGGTTTAATAAATCCATTATATCTTTCTGTGATGCCTGAGGCTCTTGGATTGTAACGTAGATGGAATTGCCAATCTACCTCATTATTCTTTGCCCATTTTTGTACAATTGTTGCAGTAAAATGTGTGTCTTGATCCGATTCTATTATTTTGGGGACACCTTGAAATATTTCCCAGTTATTAAGTGTCCTGAGAGTGGTGTGTGCTGATGGGTGGAATGGTGTCAGTACATAACAAATTCCTGTATTTGTGTCTACAATGGTGCGTTCGTGTGTCTGGCTGCCAGGGTACTTTAGTGGTCCAGTAAAATCTATCTGGAATTTAAAGTTTGGGATGTACATTATATTTCCAGTGGACTAGTATATTAAGACATATATAAGTTTTTACATGTAAGGCAACTATTAATGGCCTTCTTGATATCCACTATTGGAATTCCTAATTTTTTTCTCTATGTCTGCCCTATTATGGCTGTACATCCTAAATGTCTTCACTGTTTATGTATATTTTATATAAAGTCTATTGTGAATGTGAAATCTTTCTCCTTAAATTTGTATTCATTCGCTTCTCGCTTTAATTTTAGGTTCGGAATTTTGGGGACATAATATTCTCCTGTTGTGAGATTCTTTTCAAATTTAACTTCAGTGCATATGTTTTTGTGGAGTCTATAATTCTTATTTCCTAATCTATGTTTTCTCCCTTTAGAAGTTTAGCTGCTATTTGAGTTTCTCATGTGGTTTGTGAGTTATCTGCATGTGCCAATATGTGTATGCAGTATATCTCAATCTTTTGTGCTGTCTCTTCTATGTGCTTCCAATATTCATAGGACCATAACTTTCTACAATTATATATTCTTCTTTTCTCCATTTACCTGACCATTCAGTAAGTCCTTTAAAAACTTCCCATGAATCTGCGTACAGAAAAACCTTAGGTTGTCCTTCTAATGACCTTTTTATAGGTAAATATGCTGCTATCGATTCTGCGCATTGCGCAGATTGGGACTCACCTTCCTCCTCCGTTATGGCTTCGTTCATCGTTGGTCTGAAGGCTGCAGGTCTCCATTTAGATTTGTGGTCACTGGACACGGAGACTGATCTGTCTGCAAACCAGGCATTTTTTAGCCGGCATATATTTTGGCCCCTTGACCCCAAGATTCTCAAGGGGGAACTTCTCCTTGACAAATCTGGAGGACTCTATTTCAAGTTTGGTAGCCTCCTCTGTGAGGAGAGCCAGTTCTCCTGTACCACTTATTGTCTTGGAGTTTATGCACCACTTTCATGCCAGCACCTTCTCATCAATTTGGGTAACTATCAATTCTTCAGCCGACCTTTCAACCCATGCCTTTAGGAGACTTAGTGAGTGAATTCTTATGGGTAATCATCCCGTAATGGGTTCAACATGGTTTTATGCAGCATATCATGTCCATATATGTTCCTCCAATGGTGAATAATTACTATGAGCATAAGGGAATCTTTTAGATCAAAATCCTATTGGTTCTGTTTATCTTCTAATTTTTTATAGAGTCTCCAACATCCATGGGTTTCCATTAATATTATATCTAGCATTAACCTATCTCCCAGCCTTGGTGAAAATAGTTTTTGGAAGTGTATATATTCCTTCATTAGCTCTAGAGACTTCTGTTGTTCCGGTCCCCATATGACATCTGTTGCCTTTCTAGTGGGCTTATAAATTGGTTCTGTAAATATGGATTGATATGATATGTGCTTTCTCCAATATGCAAATACTCTTACTAAATGTTGGATTTCTTTGTTTGCTTTTGAACTGGGAATTGCTAGTATTTCATTTACTCTTCCCTGTGGTATTTATCTCCCTTCTATGTTCCATTCTATTCCTAAGAGTTTTACTCTGGTGCCTAGTTGTACCTTTTCCTCATTTGTTCTTCATCTGAATTCCCTAAGAGTTTTCATTAATTTGATTAAGTCTTCTCTAATTATTCCTGGGAATTTTGATTCATCATTATTACATCATCTATGTACATAGCTATCTTTCTTTTGTATTTTTCATTGTCTATTGATGGTGGTAGTAAATTATGGGCAATGGTGGGAAAGTTTTTATATCCCTGTGGGAGTCTCTAAAATTGGTATTGTTTTCCCTGCCAAGTAGATGTTGTGATAGGTCTAGACTCTGGGGGTAGTGATATCATAGAAAACAGGTCCAGCATTCTGCTGCTAAGAATTTTAGGTTTAACTTTTGTATTATATTTGTCACCTCTTCTGTATCTGTTAAGTTTCCCAATAGGGTTAGTAACATCTTAATATTTCTTTGATCTAGAGTTATTCTTCAAGAGCTATTGATTTTTTAACAGACCATACTGGACTATTATATAAATGTGACCTCCCATTTTCTATTATGTCTTCCTCTATTAATTTTTCTATTGCTTTAGTAACTTACTGGTGACCTCCTTTTAATGGATACTGTTTTGTAAATGATGGTTCTATTGGCTCCAGTAGTTTTATAGGTTGTATGCTTAATGCTGTTAATTCAACTCTTACTTTTTCTAAATTTACTTTAGTAATTTGAATATGTTTGGAGTTATGTCCATTCCAATTAAATATTCTAATAGTGGGTTTACCAGAAAATCTGTGTAAAAATTTTGTCCTCTAAATGTAATTTTATTCCTTCTTCTGTGTGCTACTAGGTAGCTTTTTGTCACTCAATTATTATTGATTTTCCCTTATTGTATGTCCCTTTTAGTAATGATACCTGTGATTCAGTATCTATTAAGAAGGTAGTTTTATATGATTTTGAGCTGTTTTCTAATTGTACTTCTAATGTTATATACGGTTGATTGTCTTTCTTCTGTATGTAAATTTCATTTATTTCTTTCTTACAATCTATTTCTTGTTTCGCATTGTCTTGGATTTCCTGTACAGCTCCCTCGGCTGGCTAGTTTTATGAAAATGGCCCCTGGTATGTCTCATTTGCTAAATTTCTCTGAAATAAGTTGTTTCTCCCATGTCCTTTTCCTTGATTCCCTTGAGAGTATTTCTGATTTCTTTGGAAAAAAGAATTATTTTTCTTCCAAAATGGTTTTTGGTCTTGTATTTTGGAGGTCCCCTAAAATTTGTATTTTGCCAAATCCTTCCTAGCTGTGGGGGTCCCAATTTTTGCCAATTCCTTTATTTTTTGTTTGCCACGTTGGGCTCTTATTAAACCCTTTCTCCTATTTTACCTATTTCCCCAACTATTCTTGTTGTTTCTTCTAGCAAACTGGAATCTGTTTATTGTTCTCCTGTTTGGGTTCAGGAAAAAGTTTTTCTGATTATTTTTAAATTGTAACCCTATTATTTCTTTCGCTCCAAAACTATATTGGAACAGGAATTTAAATCCTCATGTGTCTGTATTCTTTGTCTTATATCTTCCATTGTGTTTGCCCCCTGTGTTAAATTCTGTAGAGGAATCTTATGTTTGTAGTACTCAAAATATCAGAGCCTTTATCACCCCTTTTACATTCTTTTTCTCTCATGGGATGCTATGCCTTCTTTATATACAAACATTAATATTGCTATTTTCCTAACAGTCTCCTTTAAGCTCTTAAGACCATTCATTTTACATGGATTGTTAACATTTATTAGGTCTAATACTGGCAAAGTGTTTTTATTAACTCCAGGCACTAGTCACCCAGTTCCAGATTGATGTCATTCTGGTGGGCTCCAAGTCCATTAGTATTCTCAACTGTTGTTTTAAATTTGGGTTTTCTATTGCATCAATTATGGCCCTGAGTTCATCTCTTGATAGGAGAAGGGTGTCTCCCTCTTGTGCATAAATTTTTACTAGTCAATGTACATTACTTGCTTCTCCTTGAATTATTAGCTTTCTCAATTCTGCTAAATCAGCTCTATTATAAGGAGTGAACTCTACAATTTCTTCTCTTTTCTCTTCCTGTTTTATTGTCTTCTTATTAACTACAGTTGGATCTGCTTTTAGCTTTTGCACTATTTTTTGAACTATATCATTTCTCTTGATCTTATCTGAATCAACTTGTTATAATGTTTGAAGCAATAAATTTGCGACCTTGTTGCTGGGTAATCTATCAGCTATTGGTTTGACATTTAGAGAATTTTTCAGATCACAGTGTATATCTTCTGCCACAGGGACTTGAAACCATTTTCTTAGGGTTTCCTCAGTGATCCCCCAGGGACTCTCTAAGGTTGTATTATATGGAAAGGATTTTTTCTTAAAAATTCTCCTAAAGAAATTTCTAAAACCTTCCATTTCTTAGTGCACTATTTCAAATTTTATCCTTAGCCAGTACCTTCCAAATGGGCTAA
This sequence comes from Rhynchonycteris naso, assembly GCA_037038555.1. NCBI lineage: Eukaryota > Metazoa > Chordata > Mammalia > Chiroptera > Emballonuridae > Rhynchonycteris > Rhynchonycteris naso. The sequence goes on from CM072998.1 coordinate 265,283,602, forward strand.
AACATTTCTTACATGACTAAGCAAAAATAAATTTTATTTTTATATCTAGGGTCACTTTCCTTATCTTATTCCAGGCCTGTTTCAGCATTAGCATTTCATTTGACTCTATATTAAATTTTAGTTTCAAAATATTCAATATCTCAGACTCCAGTGTATTTCAAATTCAGTATTGTTACAACTTATATTTTCAATTTTCAAAATCTATAATTTTTAATAATCTAGAACCCCATCCTTGTTGCTAATTGTGATAAATGATTTAGTTGGCTATAATTAAGTTATGGGTGGGTTTGTAACGTAGTTCATGATGTAAAATGAAAGTAATTAGGAGTCTATTGAATAGGAAAAGACACATAAAGCAAGCTAAATAACATAGGCTTTAATTTATTCATGGTCAAAATGAGTAGCTGGCTAAGTCTAGGTCCTCAGGTGATTTGAAACACTTTTTATATCACTTTTGCTCTCCTATTTTTCCAGAGAAAGATGTCAAATGTGTCCAAAGAGAAAGAAAGAAAAAGAGAAAAACAAAGAGAGAGAGAGACCCTATCATAGGGAATTGGGAGATAAAAATGGGCTTTATAAGGCAATTAATTTATGCAGTATTAATATCATCACATGTCTTGATTTGGTAATTCTCATTCTGTGAATCTCTGTTATTTCCTCAAATGTGATAAAAAAAAAAATTCAGTATAGTCCAAAAGAATTAAGCAAGGAGGCTACCAATGTATATTTGTACTTGTGACTTTTTTGCAGGGAAAGATATATTTTTATTTTATACTTTAATATTTCCCCCAAAATACTTAAGTTCATGGAGAGCAATTATTAATTTTTTCACTATCACAATTATTAGTTTTTATTCATTGACTACATTTTTTAATATTTTAAAAGTTTTTTCTAAATAGGTATATAACTTGAGTTTATAGATTAAAAAATTAACAAATTAGACTTTTTCAAATACATATGGATTACAGAATGTATATTTTAAGGCTTTTAATGTCTAATATATAAGATTATTTTAAATGCCTCAAACACTTTTAAATATATCCAGCAAACAAAACAATTAATTATAGCAGAGTAAAAACATGGTGATATCTTTTAAATTTCTTTTTTATTTTCTCTAAATATTTCTTTAAAATATTTTTTTTAAATATTGAGAAAATTTGGTTTGTTAAAGATTAGACAAATTTTCACTTTGTGTCTCATTCTACCCTATGTATCAGCCTTGGGGTTTGATTTATTTAATTTCCCCTATTGAGAAGCTTACTAATGTTCTAAATAAGTTTTAAAGATAAAAGCTTTAGCTTTCTGTTTTAAAGCTAAAATAAGGAGGACTATGTTTATTACACTTAGTGTTATTAATCTGTCCAGTTTTTTTTAATCTTTTTTTTAATCTGTCCAGTTTTAAAACAAACTGACAAATTGTGCTTCTAATACCTTTAGAAGATTAACTATTTTATCTAAGTCAAATTGTCAAGTTAAAAGCATTTAAATTTGAAGTATCTTACCCTAAACAAATGTAAATTATCCAAGTACTTGTAACTTGTAAAATGTCTATAATTATGCTAGACATTTATTATTAGAATATTAAAATATCATCCAAGTTCTAGTATAGATTTTATTCCAGATCCTAAAAGGAGTTCCTCGGAGTGTAACGGTGTAGGGAGTGCCATGAAATTATTTTCTTCACAGTAAGGACCAAATCATGAACTATTGCACCTATTTGAGAGTCTTTCTTTTTGGAGCACTTATTTTATTCAGGTATAATTTACATACAATAACATAGTAAGTCGGTAATATATTGAATTTTGACAAATTAGTACATTTACTTAATTACTATAGTTTCAACATAGAATAAATCCATTACCTTAAAAATATTTCCTTCCCCCAAATTCTCTTCTTTCAATTTGTAGACCTGAGTTGCCCCCTAGTGACACTTCCCTTCAGATTAAAGAACTTTCTTTAGCATTTCTTATAGTGGAAATCTATTAGCAAGAAAATTCTGTCACTTTCTGTATATCTAAAAATGGTTTTATTTGCCTTTATTTATGAATTATAGTCTAGCAGGATTTAGAGTATTTAGTTATATATTTGGATTTCCTTTCAAATAAATAATTCTAGCTTTTATGGTTTCTGATAAGAAATCATATACTAATTTTATATTTATTCCTCTTTGCATTAGCCACTTTTCTTTGTTTGCTTTCAAGAATTTTCTCTTTATATTTGTTTTTCAGCAGTTTGACCATGATTTGTCTAGAATTAGATTCTTTGTGGGGTTCTTTTTATTTTTATTCTGCTTGGTATTTACTGAGCTTCTTGGATCTGTAAATTAATGATTTATAATAATATGGCAAGTTTTCAGCCATTATGTCTTCAAGTATATTTTCTGCCTACTTCTCTCTGCTTGTCTTCTGTGGAATCTACTTAACTATATGTTGGACTAGTATGCTTGAGGGGTAGACAAAATTATGTCTACAGTTGTGAGTATGCAAACTAGAATTTATTCTATTATTTATTAATTATTGTATTACTTATTTATATTATTTGTCATCACTATCATTATCATTTTGTATTCTCACTTCTTACTTATCTTTTAGGTAATGATGGTTGATCATTTAACCTACTTTATTCCACGCCTATATTGTCTCAAAGGTCTCTGAAGCTCTATTTATTATCAATAATATTTTGAAATCTTTTCAAATGGATAATTTCTACTGATCTACCTTTAAGTTCATTAACCTATCTTACTGCTTTTTTTTTCTTTTTTATGTGCTCAGGGGTCTCTCACACACATGCATAGTTTAAAGGTCAATTGTGTTTCTGTGGAATTTATAATCTATATTCAGAAGTCTCCTTCTATAGTTTCCAGAACTCTAACATTTTTCTTCAAAATAGCAACTATTCTTTCAGCCCAATACTATAATCACTTGTAGGTGATAAGGATATTAATTTCATGATCTCTCATTATTTGTACCTTTTTTGTAACCAGATCCAAAGAGATTTTGTATGTCATCTTAATCCAAAAAATTGTTCATTTGTTAATCTTACTCTTTTCCTTACAGTTTTTGAGATAAAATGTTCTTAACTTTCTGTCTTTAAATAGTTCTTTATTATTTTATTTAATTAAAGAAATTGTCTTTTATGACTACTTTATTTATTTGCCATTAAAAGAAACCCTAAACTTCCTTAAAATATATATTTTTTTAAAGGAAAGGTTTTTATTGTTTAATTTATTTATTTATTCATTTTAGAGAGGAGACACAGAGTGAGAGAGAGAGATAGAGAAAGAGAGAATGGGGGGAGGAGCTGGAAGCATCAACTCCTATATGTGCCTTGACCAGACCAGTGCAGGGTTTTGAACTGGCGACCTCAGTGTTCCCAGGTCATCGCTTTATCCACTGCGCCACCACAGGTCAGGCATTAAAATATTTTAACATCTGTAGGTACTAGTAAAGAAACAGTCTTAAGCATTTTAGTATAATCTAGATACATTTCCTTAGTCTCCTAAGTATATGGCTTAGTTAAACCAGAGTGATCTACTGTATAAAACTCAAATGAGCAAAGCATGATTACAAAAAACTAACAGAAGCAGAAATATAAAAAAAAATATCACCCAAAGAAAAATCTCATATCAGAATTGAGTTCACTAGTCAGAGACCTCTCTACCAGAATGCTACTCACTTTATGGAATAGATCTTGTCTTATATAGATTGAAGTTAGTATAAACTTGATATCAAAACTGAGTGAAAACATTTGCTAAAGCTCTGGACTTGGTGGGATACTGTCTACTTTCTATGATCCTTCCTTCTTCTTACCTCTTCCCGCCCCCCCTCCACATTACCTACCACCCAAAATGGAGTCTTAATTGTTTATTGCTATGTTCAGAACACATTCAAATCTACATTAAATTTTACTATTCTTGGTTAATTCAGGCACTCTGCTTATCATAACATTGTCAAAACATGGAAATAAATAATGCTAATAGGTTTGAAAACATAGATGAAAAGGACAAACCTGTTCACTGTATTCTTATGATGAATCTTAATCTCAGTTGTGTTATCCTTTTCATTTCCATTTGGCTAGAAGGTTGTCTATTTTTAAAAGAAAAGGTTTTTCTTTTAATTTAGAAATTAAAGTTAAAGGGGTTACATTGATCAATAAGAGTACATAGGTTTGAGATAAACATTTCTATAACATTGAACTGTCGATTATGTTGTGTGCCCATCACCCAAAGTCAAATCATTTTCTGTTTTTTATTCTGAATGTTTACTAGGGGTTTTCTTCTTACAATTTAGAAACAATACATTTAAGTTTTAATTTTGAAAATAAACAAGTTATTTTTGGAAAAAAAATGTTTATCCCGAATAGAGAATTTAAAATAGAGAATTAAAGAAGATGTGCTACATATATACAATGGAATACTGCTCAGCCATAAGAAAAGATGAAATATTGCTATGTGCTACATCATGGATGGACCTTAAGAATATTATGCTAGGTGAAATAAGTCAGTCAGAAAAAGCTAAAAACTGTATCATTTCACTCATATGCAAGATATAAAACTGAAGTCAAAGAAACAACAGTATGGTGGTTAGTTATCAGAGGGAAGGAGGTAGGGGGCAGCAAAGGGTAAAGAAGGCCAAATATACAGTGACAGAAGATGATCTTACTGTGGGTGGTGGGCACACAATGCACTATCTAGATCATGTATCACTGAAATGTACAGTTGAAATCTATATGATCTTATTAACCAATGTCACCCCAATAAATGTAATTACAAAAGAGAGACATCAAGTCATCATGAGAAAAAAGAGAATTTATTAAACTGTTTTTCACATTAAGTTGCAGACTGGTGTGTGGCAGTGACCCTACACCCTGCTAGCCAAGCTCATCTGAATTGTGACAATAGACCTTGGAGATACACAGCCTACACTTATTTTAAAAGATATGTTGCTTAGGTTTATAATGGAAATAAAGTCCTTCTTTTATGAGAAAATTCCAAAGAATTACTATACAAATACAATTTTTAAAATAAGATGGATGACAAGCTAAAGAATACACTGATAATGTATGATCAACTGACTATATTCTAATAAAGGCTTTGGTTCATATACAAATATCTCAGACATCAGTGCCAGACATTTGGCTTTTGACCTTCAGATAGAGACACACTACCTATGTTTAAGAAAGAAATTGATCCTAGGATCTGACTATAAATGTTAAAAGAGGAAATTAGAAATCAAACAACTATGTGGTGCTGTCATAAAAAAGACACATAGATCAATGGAACAGGATAACCCAGAAATAAATAGTTAAAAAACAACAACAAAACATGTACTACAAAGCTTATTTTAAAAAATTGCATATATACACAGGTATACAAATACCCTGTGTATGTATAAAAGTATTGTCTTTTTCTACTACAACCTCTATTTTTATAGGTAAAAAGTTTCCACTTTTTCTTATATTATTACAAAATTCTAAGAATTCAAGAAAATAGAGTTTCTAAATATTCCAAGTGCATTTTTCTAATCAGTAGCTTCTTAAGTTAGAGCAATGGTTACATGATGGCATTTTGCCTCCCCCAAGTTTGTAGTTTTATTACCATATCAAAAACAATTTTATATTTAACATTGAGTTCTTAACTGAATTTGAAATAGTCACAAAAATGGCAGATGCTCCTGACAAAACTTCTGAAACCTTTTCTTTGATTTGTAATTTGGATGAAGAAATAATTTATTATTGGAATTAATTGACTTTCTGATTGAAGCATCTGATGACACCAGTTTATTGGCATCATGTAACTGTTTGCAAAGCTCTTCTGCTAATGGATCTAACATATCAATAGCTACAGTCACACTTCTAATAAGTGCAAAGACACACACACAAACTTGATAGCAATAATGAGCCAAATTAATTTAGCAGCAAAATCATCTGTTATCATTAAAAAGTCATACATTGCTCAGTATTAAGTAATGAACCTTCTGCCACTGCCCCAGTTAAATTTTCACTTTCAAACAATAATGTTTTAATACCTATTAACTTGTGGAGTATATCTGATGCTTTCTTCAGTAAATGTGTTCTCTCCTGGTTCTCATGAGGACAGCGATATTACCACAGCGCCGTTAGGGTGTATGATAAATAACAACAAATATTTTGGGTCATACATTTATCACCAACTTTTTGAGAATTCTAAATTCAGTATCTAATTTCTCATGAAATATGAACTTTTTCAGTTTATTACTGCTGAAAGTAATGCAAATTTATAAAAATATGATTTGTCAATAAATTCAGAGGGACAAAATTGTTAATTATAAATTAGTGTGGTATAGGAAGTATGCTTAATGCAATGATGTTTTTCTTTCCTCTAACTCAGTTGAGGTTTTTCCCTTTCCCACATACACACACACACACACACACACACACACACACACATTATATTTTTTATTATGAAGCCACTATTCAGCCATACACTCTTTAATGCATTTAAATAAGTATCAAAAATAAGACAGTGTTTTTTCAACAGCAACGGAAGCCAAAGATACATTTAACAAATAGATGTTAGTACACTGAGAGGAGGCATTTCAACATCTAAACCAGACAAAGGTTAATAGTTCAATATGTTACTCCCAAATTAAGAAGAAAAGATAAAAGACTGAAGGGGTTAAAAAGAGGCCTGGCTGGATGGCTAGGTGGGTAAAGCCTTGTTCTGACATGTGGAGGCATGGTTTGATCCCCTATCAACACACTTACAAGAAGCAATCAATGAGTGCTCAACTAAATGAAACAACTAAGTGGAACAACAAATTCATGTACCCCTTCTTTCCCCCCTCCTCCCTCAAATCTATGGAAAAATTAAAAAAATAGAAAAAATAATTTGCTTAGGCAAATTAACAGAATAGGTCTAAGTTTATGAAAATAAGCTCAACCTTTTTTAGTAATCAGAAAAGTGTGAACTTCAACAGTAATGTGATACCACTGTCTTGTCCTCTCCAGGAGGTGGTACCAGAAACTCTCATGCTTTCCTGGTGGATGAGCAACCAGCATCTGCCATTTGTGGGCAATCTCATAGTACATAAAAAATGTGTAAACATAAACTACAAGTATTTTGACTTGTGATATTTATTCACCCCATAGAATTTTTTTTTACTTTATTTATTCATTTTAGAGAGAGAGATAGAGAGAGAAAGGGGAGGAGCAGGAAGCATCAACTCCCATATGTGCCTTGACCAGGCAAGCCCAGGGTTCCGACCTCAGCGTTCCAGGTCGATGTTTTATCTACTGTGCCACCACAGGTCAGGCCCAGAGAAATTTCTTATAGAACCATGTGGGTTCTATGACACTATTTGGGTTTCAGCAGAATGCAGTTAGCTACCATTAGAGAGAAATGATTAAGTAAAATGTGGCAAAGCATCCTTTGACATACAATAAAACAATTAGATAAACTATGATAGAGAAACATACAACATGGATATTTTACAGTAGGAAATAAGAGAATGTTAATAACATATAAGAGTTATTTATATAAGACCTATGCATTTACTATACCAATATTTTTTCAAAGCTACATTATATCCACAGGCATTGCCCAAACAAATTAGAATAGGATTATTTGAAGAAGAGAGAAGAAAGGGAATATTGAAGGTGAAGAAAAAAGAATAGAACTTGCTAGACTAAACAAAGTAAAGACGTGAGCCACAGCATAGCAAAAGCTACTCAGGAGGTGTGATACACCAATTATAATAGTGTGCTAAGATCAGAAGAGTAAAATTAATTTAAGTCATTTGTCTGCATTTGTAGATCAAAACAAAATGCACCACACCCAGCTATACATGTGTATTTATCAGAGCAACAGAGTACCACACTCTGGTGTAGCAAAAGACAAACCTACACTTCCACGAAGTTACACACAGCAAAGGGAGGTATATGTTGAGATCACAGGTTCTGTAAATGAAGGGACACAGAATATGACAACCCAAAATGTGACTGTACGAGTTCAGGGTATACTACCGTGAAATATGCCACTTTAGTATGTCGACTGCTTTGAGATGTAGGTACTTGAAAACCAACAAAGGCAAGGAGAGGCTTTCTCTGAACTCCCTTTATCTAAAGACTAAAGGGTGTGACTAAAGACGGACCTCCAAAATGGAACTCCAAAGTCATAAATACTTTCCCCTGGAATATCATCCACCTGGGAAGATTGACTCTTAATCACCAGAGAGGAGACTAGAAGTTGACACCAGACTAATTTTGTCACAACCTATCATATCTCTCATACATTCTTCTAAGGACCCATTTATCATCTCTAAAAGCTATGTACTCTCCCCTTAGATGCCTACCCCTCCTCCCTTTTCTCTGTTAAAAAGGCATTTAATCCACTTTGGGAATTACTCGTCTGCACCTGGTTATGTCCCGCATATTCACGAAGTGTTCGCGTTAATACTCTTCTCTTTGTTTATCTCATATTAATCTGTCTTCTATTACAGGGGTGCCAGTGAAGAGCTCAGAAGGATAGAGAAAATTATGATTCCTTTCCTACATAAATTTATAGAATGGAAATCAGGCAGCCCCAAAATAGTAAAAATGATTCCTATAGACTGCAGAGATCTTAAGGTACATAGTAGGATTTTCCATCCTCTTCTGTTTATCTTCTGTAATCTTGGATACAATAAAGGATATTGTGTGATATTACAAAGCATATTGAGAACTATCAAAAAGGCACCTGGGTTTGATGAAGTGAGTTGAAGATATTAGACACAGAAAACCTGAGCCACTAAAGGAAGTAAAGTGAAAAGCAGAAATCATGGGAAAGCCTTTGAATAGTCCTAGGCTGAGGGAACATTCAAATAAATTAACATCAAGTGTTGAGAAAAAGAAATACCCCAGGGGCAGTTTTTTTCTGAAGGGGAGGGAAGCCAATATTTTTTTTGGCATTTAAGTCTCTGTTTCCTGAAATTGGAAATAGAAAGATTCATGTAAATAAAAGGAAAAAATTATATTTTTCTAAGTACATAAAGATAAATTTAACAGACTCAAATGTCTCTTTAACATTTAAATTACTCCTTTTCTTTTTTAACTTTACATATTTAGTGCACGTTAAATGAACAAATGCCAATTTTCAGTATGCATTTATTTATTATTTGATGCACCATTATTTTACAGGATAATTTGGTCCTGAGTTAAAATGAACTGATGTTGGCTAAATTAATCCTATTCTTTAAAAGTTAATCCTACTTTAATAAGGCTTAGAAGCCAATACTGCTTTAATTCATCTTCATATTTGCTTATTTTAATAAAAGCTTTTTATGCTCTAATATAAAAATAGCTTGATTGCACAATAACAGTTCAAAAGTGGCATATTATATGAATTTCATTTACTTTTTAAATAAGGACCCTATTAGTTGAAAGAAATGAAACACAACACATATTTACAAATACTTTTTTTTTCATATATAAGTTATTTGTTAATAAGACATCCCTTATGACTAAAGTTGTAATTATAAACATAATGGAAATTTTCAAGTGATTACAGAAAGAACATTTGATTGGAAGTTTTTGGGCAAATAAGTTTGTAAACTATAAGTTTTATGCTCATTCTGTTAAAGATGGCCGCTGCTCACATGATGATGCACTCACGTGATACAGCTAATTGTCTTTCATGCTTGAGAAGGGTCTTGGTCATGCTAATGTGTGCTGGAGGATGGTGTTGTCCCGCCAAAAAGTTTTAAAAGGAGGAGCTAGGAGGCCATTTTTTGGAGAGAGACCATGTCCTTGTAGAGACAGGAGGAGCCCATGTTGTAACAGGGCAGAGAGGCCACATGGAGGAGAGGAGGCAGCCAAGATGATGAAATGTTGAAGAAGCAGCCAGTTTGTGCAGGAGAAGGAAATAGGTGAATAAGACTGGTGAGGGCCTTTGATTTTAGCTAAAAACCAGAAAGGTTCTCCTGGCTGTGGAACTGGAGGAACATGTGAGTGGGTTTTGGTGCCCTGTGTGTTTGTTTTCTACTCATTGGCAGGTACGAGTCTAGAATAAAGAAAAATAAATCATTGGTTCTTGGCTCAATTGTTTCTTTATGATCTGTTCAAACTAAATGTGAACCTAAACCTGCACCGGCCAGGTGGCTGTGATGGTGGCCATGGCTACTGGCTTTACAGAAGTAAAGTCTAGACTTTAGACTCATGATATAAAATTTGCTATAAAAATTTCCAAACATGCACAAAAGTAGAGAGTAAAACAAATATCTATGTACTTATCAAAAATTACCTATATTTTTGCATATTTATTTTTATCAATCCTCATACCATTTTGTTTTATAACAGATTTTAAGATATGATGCAATTTTGTACTTAAATACTTCAAAATAAAAATCCAAAATTGATTTGCATAAAAAGTACCTAGGAATAAATTTAACCAAAGATGTAAAAAAGACTAGGACTGGAAAATTATAAGACACTGAAGAAAGCAATGGAAGAATATACAAACAAGCAAGTGAAAGTATATCTTATGCTCATGAATTGGAAGAATTACCATCATAAGAATGTCCATGCCACCCAAAGCAATCTATTGAGGCAACACAATTCCTATTAAGATACCAATGGTGTATTTCACAGAATCAGAAAAAAATATTTTAAAAAATTATATGTAACCCCAAAAACCATGAATAGCAACAGCAATCTTGAGAAAGAGGAACAAAATAAAAAGAATCACGCTACCTGATGTCAAACTATACTACAAGGTTACAGTAATCAAAAGAGCATGGTACTAGCATAAAACCAGACACATAGATCAATGAAACCAAATAGAGAGCCCCAAAATAAACCCATGGCTTTTTAAAAACTATGACTTTAAGTGAAATGACATAATATTAAAACAAATTTGACCATGGGCTAATAGATATAGCAATAGCTAAGTCACTACAGTATATTTCTGATCACAGAAACAACACCAAACTTCTAAATAAAGACTGAAAACACTTCTAATATTAGACAATGAAAGAAATGTGGGTTACACATACATATGAGGAAGATTGATAAAAATAAGTAAGAAAATCACTTTCCAATCTGCTTATTTCAGTTCAGGTTCGTGGGTGGCCCTAGCCTATCCTGGGAGCTCTGGGAACAAGTCAGGCACCTACCGTGGACAGGACACCCTTTATCCAGGGTCAGTCACACTCACACCCACACTCACTCAGACTGGGACCACGTAGACATGCCAATTCACCTCACATGCCTACCTTTGGGAGGTGGGAGGAAACTGGAGTACTCAAAGAAAACCCACAAGAACATAGACAGAATATACAGACTACCTTGATAGGGGCCTTGGCCAGGAATCAATATTTTCCACCATTAACATTATACCTAAATGTAATTAAACTAAACAACATTATCTAAGGACCTAGTGTGTTTAGTAGAACAAAGATTTGTTGCATTAAACATATGTTTCTAAAAGGTTGATAGACCTACATAAAAACTTATTTTTTTAAACCAATTTCTTGGAAGACTTTTTATTTTGTTTATTTTTCTACTATTGCAAAAATCATGAGCACTATATCCCAGTTTAATTAATTTTGGGAGGGGGGGTATTTTTTAGGTGTCAGACACTTTGCAAATAATTGGAGATATTAAAATGGGTTAAATTTGCCTAACCAGGCAGTGGCACAGTGGATAGAGTGTCGAACTGGGATTTGAAGGACCCAGGTTTGAGACCCCGAGGTCGCCAGCTTGAGCGCAGGATCATCTGGTTTGAGCAAAGCTCACCAACTTGGACCGAAGGTCGCTGGCTAGAGCAAGGGGTTACACAGTCTGCTGTAGCCCCATGGTCAAGGCATATATGAAATAGCAATCAATGAACAACTAAGGTGTTGCAATGAAAAACTAATGATTGAGGCTTCTCATCTCTCTCCGTTCCTCTCTATCCCTTTCTCTGACTTTCTCTCTGTCTCTGTAAAAAACAAAACAAAACAAAAAACAGGCTGATTTCTTAAGAAGTCTGAAATTAAGTGGTAACACACTGAAATCTGAATTTATATTTCAGTTTTAAGTGGAGCCATAAAAGAACCTACAGCAATGTTATATTAGCAATACTAAAATCAAATTATGATTTCAGAGGTTTTTCTCTTTATATTAGAATACATAGTGTCATATTAGAATGCTATTCCATTGAAAAATAAATTAAACACAATTTTGCAATATGTTCATTTTGATTTAATCTCTTTATTAAATAAGGATTTAGAATGAGAAAATGAAACAATGTAAAATCTATTGTAATTAATATTGTTAGTCTTCTGGCCAAAAAAAAATAAAAAAAATAAAAAAAATAATTTGGGACCAACAAGAATTCTTTCACACTATTTTGATGGAGAACAAGTTGAGGGGAAAAGAATACAGTGGTCCCTTGTCTATCGTGGGGATTAGGTTCTAGAACCACCCACAATAGGCAAAAATCCACGAAGTAGAGACCTTATATTTACTTTATTATTTATATATTTTAAGGCTTTATAAACCCTCCCCACACTCTTATAAGCCTTTCCCACACTTATTTGGTTTATTTTACCACAAAATAATTAAAATAATAAATATATAAAAATACCTATATACTGCAAAATCCAGCCATATAGCAAAAATATCCATGATACAAAATTAGATATATACAATTTAAAAATCTGCAATACAGCCTGACCAGGCGGTGGCACAGTGGATAGAGCGTCGGACTGGAATGCGGAAGACCTAGGTTCGAGACCCCGAGCTCACCAGCTTGAGCGCGAGCCCATCTGGCTTGAGCAAAAGCTTGCCAGCTTGGACCCAAGGTCACTGGCTCCAGCAAGGGGTTGCTCCGTCTGCTGAAGGCTGGGGTCTAGGCACATGTGAGAAAGCAATCAATGAACAACTAAGGTGTTGCAACGGCAACGAAAAACTAATGATTGATGCTTCTCATCTCTCTCCGTTTCTGTCTGTCTGTGCCTATCTATCCCTCTCTCTGACTCTCTCTCTCTGTTCCTGTAAAAACAAAATAAAATAAAATAAAAATATCTGCAATACAGTGAGGCCGTAAAAGTGAACCATGATATAGAAAGGGAAGACTGAGTGGTCCCTTGTCTATTGCGGAGGATAGGTTTCAGAACCCCCCCTACAATAGGCTAAAATCTGCAAAGTAGTGACCTTATATTTATTTTATTATTTATATAAACAGAACGCAGTACTCTGGTTGGTCACCTCCCATTCATCAGCCAATAGTGTGCTATATATGCTCTCATGTGCGCAAACTAGCTCAAGTGGAAGCCTTCTCCCATAGCCAGTCTCAATTGATTTGAGCATATTGACCCCGGAGTGCTGAAGATGGCTCCGTTAAGCCTCTGCCTCAGATGCTAAAAATTAGCTCAGTTGCGAGCATGGCCTTAGATGGGCAGAGCTTCAGCCCCAGACAGGGGTTACTGTGTAGATCCCGGGGTGCACGTGGGAGTCTATCTCTCCTCCTTTCACTTAAAAAATATAAAGTTGAGGTGTGAATGTCAAAGGATTAATTATAATTTCAAAAGCACAAGCATTATAGGCAGCAGAAAAAATGCTAATATGAAAACATGTTGACATATCTGTGAAGCCCAAATTTTCCAATGTGACTAAAGCACAGTGAAAGAGGCCGAGAGCGGTGTAAGGATGGAGAAGTAGGCGAGAACAGATGATATAAGGCCATGGATAGGAGAAACCATTTAGATTTTTTTCCTAAGTGCAATGGGAAAGTTGTGGAGAATTTCAATCAGGAAGGTAACATAATAATGCATGTTTTTCAAAAACACAATTCTAGCTGTTGTGTGGTGATTTGATGATAGCAAAAGTGTAAACAGAAAAAACATTCAGAAGACTACTGTGCTGTTCCAAGCCAGAGATGATGGTATTGCAGCCTAGGGAATTAGAGGTGGTAAAGAGAACTCAGCTCAAAGTGTGATTTCCTGGGAGCTTTGAATGGACTTATAAACAGATTGGACGAGGAGTGCATATCAGTTAAGATGCTATCTAATTCAAGGAATACAAGTCTAACTGAAAGAGACTTAAAGAATCTCATATAACAACCAACATGGAGGGAGACATCCAAAATTAGTAATGCAAACAAGGATTTGGGATCGTGTTGTTTTTTACTGTCTGCTATTGTCAAAATTATAAGCTTCATTCTTAGGATTGTTAACAGATAGCTGATGTAGGTACTTACATTTTGTGTATACCTGACAATTTCTGAAGGTGCAAGAAAGGATCATCTCTTTCTTTTTTTCTTTTAATAAAAATAATTTTCCTCCAATAGTAAAAGCATACACTTCCGTTCAGGTCCCATTAGCTATGATGGAAACTCATATTTATGTTGAGTAATAAACAGAGCAGGAATGAGGGCATTTCTGGCATTTTTAGTTTCTTTTTTAATATTTACTTTATTGGTTTTCAGAGAGAGTGGAAAGGACAGAGAAATACAGAAACATCAATTTATTCCTGTATGTGCCCTGACTGGGGATCAAACTGGCAACCTCTGAATTTTGGGACAATGCTCCAACCAGCTGAGCTATCCAGCCAGGACACATTTTTATTTTCTGAAATGGCCTTTGACTGGTAGTCAGAAGTAAAGATAGTATTCAAACTTTCTAACTTATATGTTCCCTTAAAAAAACCTATTATTTTCCCTACATATAGCAGTGAGACTTACTATTTATTAAACCCCACTGAGCTATATAATTGGCAACATTTTTATACGATGTTCAAGATCAAGTGCTATCCTGAAAAATATATAGATAACTATACATTAACCTTAGCCTAACTTTACATCATCACTTCTGTTAGGGAACAGCATTAAATGTCAATACAATACTAAAAGAAAAAATATGCAAACTTTAAAAAAATATTAACCTGTCTCTCTATATACTAACCAGAGGTAGAATACACATGCACATTTTAGTATCAGTGAAACACTATATATAATTTATTATAAATACATGAAACATAAATATAAACAATTCTATATACTAATATATCAATAGTGTATGATACTCAATGTATTAAATGGTACATAAGTTAACAATTGAGAAAAGTAATGAATCCTAATGTATCAGACTTTAACCACAAAGTCTAAATTAGGATCTCTCTACATAGGAAGAATTTATCATAAAAAAACAACTTATTTGAATAATGTTTAGTAAGAATCAAAAATTGCTATATATCATAATATCATTTGACACTTAAGGGAGCTCAGTCACTAGCATATTCTCCACATGATTGGAAAAAGAGCTGCTGGTATTTCAATCAGATTAGATTATTCTTTAATGTTTCCAATAGAACAGGTAAATTGCTTACAAATTAAAGTACTATAAATCTTTAAAATAAGTGGCAGAATTTTGAAGAACTTTACAGTTCATAGATACAGTTTCCCAAAAGAAAACTATCAAGACACAATTCAGACATATATGACATTCAAGTCATGATAAAGTGAAAAAGAGCTAGTGGATGTATCAATAGTGAGTGATGGAGGAAAATATTCTCTACAATGAAAAGTCCCCAAGCAGACCCTGGTGGATTCCTGGCTAGAATGAAGAAGGCTTATTTGTAGACAGTAATAATACTGTAATTATTTTATTAATGTGAAAAAAATTCTAATTTAAAGATTATTTCTCAGGATTGTAATAATATACTTTGCCTAAAAGGAGAAAATTGTATGCTGTTGGCACTAGAAGGTCAATTCTCAGAGTGTCTGGGACATTTCCATTAGTCATTTTTACAGATACCTATAAGAGATGGAGGTGTTCGGGCAGTAAACCTTCTATTTTTCCTTGAATTGTCAAATGATAGTAAATCTAAAAATTCTCAAAAGAAGGAAGAAGAAATTTCTGTGCCATTTAGGAGATATAATTCTGATGCCAGAGAGGAAATATATTAAGTAAAGTGTAAAGTGAATTCCTAAGTATATTGTAACTCATAAATTTACTACTCTATATTTATTAAATTAATTTCTTCATAAAAAAATAAGGAAAAATCACCAAGCACACATACATATACAAACATTTATTCAAAGTCAAAAACTGATTCTTAAATTTGAACTATGCTCATATTTTGCTATGTAGTCAAATGACAGTGTTCACACGCTATCAAAATTTGTAACATAAAACAAAAGCAGTGGTTAGTGAAAATTTATAGCAGTTAATTTATGTACTAGAAAAGAAGAAAGAGTTAAAATCCATAGTATAAGCTTCCATCTTTGAAATTAAAAAAAATAAACTTAAAAAAAAGAGGAGAGGAGAAAATTTATTCTAAAATAAACAGAAAAAAAGAGATAATAAAAGTTAATGCAGACTGACTGTGGTGGCACAGTGGATAAAGTGTCCACCTAGAACACTAAGGTTGCCGGTTCGAAACCCTTGGCTTGCCTAGTCAAGGCACATGTGGGAGTTGATGCTACCTGCTCCTCTCTCTATCTCTCCCTCTAAAATGAATATATTTTTTTAAAAAGTTAGTACAGAAACTAACAAAATTGAAAAAAGAAAATTTATAGAGACAATGAAACCAGAAGCTGATTCTTTGAAAAGATCAATGAAATAAAAAGCCTTCAACCAAAGTAACATAAAAATAGGACACAGATTCCTAATATCAAAACTAAATATGGGGCCTGACCAGGTGGTGGCACAGTGGAAGAGTGTCAAACTGGAACACAGAGGACCTGGGTTCGAAACTCTGAGGTTGCCAGCTTGATCACGAGCTCGCCATTAAAGCATGGGATGATAGACATGACCCCATGGTTGCTGGCTTAAGCCCAAAGATCTCTGGCTTGAAGCCAAGGTCACTGGCTTCAACCCAAGGTCACTAGCTTGAGCAAGGGGTCACTCTGCTGTAGCTCCCTGGTCAGGGCACATATGAGAAAGCAATCAATGAACAAGTAATTCTGCAAAAAAGAATTGATGCTTCTCATCTCTTCTTCTTCCTATCTGTCTGTCCCTATCTGTCCCTCTCTCAGTCTCTGTCACAAAATAAATAAATAAATAAACAAACAAATAAAAATGAAAACATTATGATAGATACTATAAACAAAGAATAATGAAAGAAAATGCCTATGCACACAACTTTGATAACCTAGGTAAAATGAACAGTCACATAAAGGATACAATCTGTCAAAATTCACAAAAGAAAAAATAAACAATTTCCATAGGCTTATATCTATTTTAAAAATTGAATTAATAATTAATAAGGTAAGAAAACAGAATGCACCAGGCCCACCAGGCTTCACTGGTGAATTCTACCAAACATTTAAGAAATTACACCAGTTCTTTATAACCTCTTTACCAAAGATAGAAGCACAAAGACTACTTCCTAGCTCTATCAAACCAGCATTATCCTTAATACCAAAATGATACAAAACATTACAAGAAAAAAAAAACCCCAAATCAAACAAATCTCTTTCATAAACATAGATGAAAACATCTTTGATAAAATATTAGCAAAAAGCTCACCAGCTTGGACCAAAGGTCACTGGCTCCAGCAAGGGGTTACTCAGTCTGCTGAAGGCCCACAGTCAAGGCACATGTAAGAAAGCAATCAATGAACAACTAAGGTGTCCTAATGGCAATGAAAAACTAATGATTGATGCTTCTCATCTCTTTTTATTCCTGTCTGTCTGTCCTTATCTATCCCTCTCTCTGACTCTCTCTCTGTCCCTGTAAAAATTAAAAAAAATAAAAGACACCCATATAAAGAATTGTTAGCTAAAATATAATTGCTAAAATCTGGAGGTAAGCAAGAGGATCTTCAGTAAATAAATGGTAGATAAATGGGTAAATGAACTGGGATGCAGAGGACCCAAGTTCAAAACCTCGAGGTCACTGGCTGGAGTGTAGGATCACAGACATGACCCTGTGGTCGCTGACTTGAACAAGGGGTCACTCACTCTGCTATAGCCTCTGAGTCAAGTCAAGGCACATATGAGAAAATAATCAATGAACAACTAAGGTGCCGCCACAAAGAATTGATGCTTCTCATCACTCTCCCTTCCTGTCTGTCTGTCCCTATCTGTCCCTCTCTATGACAATCTTCCTGTCTCTGTCAAAATATATATATATATATATATATATATATATATATATATATATATATATATATATATATATATACACACACATACATACCATGGACTTAAATGCATATTACAAAATAAAAGAAGCCAGTCTAAAAATATTACATACCATATGGTTACAACTATACAACTTTCTGAAGTCTGTGTTTGCAGGGTTGAGCAGGAGATGGCAAAGAAGGATGAAAAGGCAAAGCACATAAGATTTTTAGGTATGAAACTTCTCTGTATCAAACCATATGGTAGATACATATTATCATACATTTGTGCAAACCCACAGACTAAACAGCACCAAGAGTGAACACTATTATGAACTATCCTCTTTGGGGGATAGTGTGTCCATATATGTTCATCCACTGTAACAAATGTACCACTCTGGTGGGGGATATTGAAAACAGGGAAGACTATATACCTGGGTGGAGTTGGAGGGTATATGGGAATTCTCTGTACCTTCTCAATTTTTCTGTGAACCTAAAGCTGATCTTAAAAAAAAAATCTCCTAAGAAAAGAAAGTGTTCTTCCAACTGAGACCTGATAGGCATCACTTTTTGCTTTCAGATAGTTATACTCAATTGCTTTGTACATCGAAACTTTACAAAATATACCTTGCTTGACAAAATGATTGAATCTTTTTCCATTTTAAGTACTAAAATCTTTTGTCTGTGTACTATTCAACTGTAGGATTAACTGACACAAATATTTGCTTCCTTGAGTCAAGTGGTACCCTGCTCTTTGGAGAGCAAATCCAAGTGAAACACTGGGAGGTCAGGCCACTGGAATTGCTTCTCCAGTCCTTTATCTGAACAGGAGTTCCATAACTGGTGCTGCCACTCCTGTATGCCCAAACAAGATCATCAAAGCTCTTACATTCTGACCCTCAGAGTCCTTTCTTGAAATAGTTCAAGGCAAGGTGACTCAGTTGCAAATTGGATATTTATTGTTTCTGAATAGTTTCTCTGCAACATTTTAACTTCTGTAGCACTGGACTTAGAGGCACACACTTGGAAAAAGAATTCTTATGTAGTCTTCATTTTAAAATCACACAAAAACATCAGCATTGCCAATGATAAATGATCTCCTGCCCTTCAACTATTGATTATGTTTCCTGATGCAGTTTTTCTCTCTTCTCATATCCTCTAGCTAAAATCACCTTTCCGAACCCCAGTATTATTTTCTTTAACAAAGGACCTTGCTATTATTTCTTACAGGCATGAATATTTCATCATCTGCATGGATTAATATATATAATATATAATATTATATATATATATTAGATAAATTATAATATACGTATATATAATAAATAATAAAATATATAATTATATATATTATACATAAACTATTATATATTATATATTAATTATATATTACACTAGGGAACAAAATTTTTGTTGTATCCACAAACACACTTGTTATTACCTAACTCATGTGTGCTGATCTAAAATCAGACATTAGTTTTTCTCTGTAAGCTACAGTTTCTTTGGAATTCAAGATTTTAGGTTCTCATCTTATTGTAAAATTTTCAACATTTAGTTTAACATAATGAAGTAAAATGTCTTCGTGGGCATCATCTTTGTAAAAATATAATAATTTATATAATGCAGTAAATATACTAATACACTAAAAGATGTGATTGCATCAGAATTTGTCTACAATTTTGAAATAGAACATATTAAAATACTTATTTTAATCATAAAATTTGTGCAAAACTTATTTAAATTATATTCAAGCAAAAATTTGCATTTGTAGCTCTTGTGTTTGTGTATTTGTTGAGGGCAATCTTGTTTGATGCTCCAGCAGTAGTCTGCTATCATATTTCTGTCCCATCGCTCTTGAAAACGCTCTTCCATCATATTCAGATCTAGTTGGCGAGCTTTTCCTCAAGCCTGATGGGCCCGCGTTCAAGCTGGCGACCTCGAGGTCTTTAACCTGGGTCTTCTTCATCCCAGTCCGATGCTCTATCTACTGTGCCACTGCCTGGTCAGGCATCTTCAGATCTTGATGAAAAAGCATTCTTCCTTCTCATCACTAACAGTTCCAAGATTTTCGGGAAACTTATCAAGGTGACTGTTCAGAAAGTGAATCTTAATGCTCATGTTACATCCAATGTCGCAGAAAGCCAACAGCATCCTTTGAACAAGAAGTTCATAGTTTTCTGCTTTTTTGTTGCCAAGACATTTCTTTGTAACTGCCACAAAAGACTGCCATACTGCTTTCTTCTCCTTATTCATCTACCTGGCAAATTCTTCATCATGTATGAGGGTTTGAATTAGAGGTCCATTGAATACACTTGCTTTTATCTTCTCAAAAGGCAGGAAAAGCAGAAATAATATGTTGAAAGCATTCACTTTCTCTATTCAAAACCTGAACAAACTGCTTTATTAAGCCAAGTTTGATGTGAAGTGGGGGAAAAATGATCCTGTCTCAATTAACCACAGGTTCATTCATGATGTTTTGCATCCCTACTTCCAGAGCTTCACGTTTTGACCAATCCTTTTATGTCCAGTGTTTTCCCCAAACTCGGCTGTCCAACAAACACAGAAAGCAAAGGATAGTTTGTGAAACCTCTCTGTTGTGCTAGCAGGAAATTAACCATTTTAAGATCCACAAAAATGATCCAGTTATGCTCCTCATACTTCAGAAACTCAAGGACAATTTTTATGTCATTATAATCTTCTCACAGATGAGTTGAATAACCAATTGGAACCGCTGCATAAACATTACTGTTGTGTAGGAGAACACGTTTCAGACTCCATTTAAAGCTGTTAAGAAATAGCCGCTATTCTGTTGGACTGTAAGTGGTAACACCTAGCTGGCTGAGAAGATTACTGATATCATGACAGTAAACAAAGTGTTTGTCTTTGAAAAAAATAGTCCACAACAATTTATTCACACTTCCTGAAATGGGATACTTTAGCTGACCAGTGAAGTATATTCTTTTCTTTAAGCCTGGAGGCTAAGAACTCAGCTGCTTTTTTTGATAGGCCCAAATCTTTTATTAATTCATTCAATTCAGGTTGGCTAAACTGCTGAGGGGTTAATGACTGCTTGGCATCAGAAAAAGAACCTTCACATTCTACAACCATTTCCTCATGAATCTATAAATCTTATCAAAATATACTTGATCACCATGTTCACTTTCTTCATTCTTAGAATAAATAAAACCATTGATTGCTGGAACCTGGAGAGTCTCAGAGTGTGGGATAACTTGTATTGCTGAAAAATATTAGGATATGCAATCATATGTCATTTTATTCTTGCCGATGCCCTTTGTATGGATCAGACAGAAATAACAGTCACTACTGTGGTCCTTAGGTTCATACCCAACCATGGGAATACCAAAAGGCATTCCCTTGTATTTTCCTTTTGTCCAGTCAGAAAGCATTTCCTCACAATTATGACACACAATTGAGGAGTCCAATTCTTGTCTTGATCACCAAGGGGAACTTAAAAATATGCAATATATGCACGTGTCACAAATGATGAAATATTGTGCCTTTGACATTATAGTGTGTAACAGCCACATGTATAACAGAAGGTGTCAGGACTATTCTTACATTTACGCCTACTCGAAAAAGCCATGATTCAATCTTAAAACAAAGTAAGAAGGTGTTTTTATCAGATACTATTTTTTTTACATTTAAAAACAACTACAGTTATGTAAAAGTGATGTTTGTTAAACATGAATTGCCTTGTGGTTATGTTCAATCCAAGAGTCGTTGCCCTTTAACTCCAATTTAAAAACCAATGTATTCCATTAACTGTAACAAAAAAGAAATTAAAACTGCATAAAATCTAGAGTATGCACCTAAAAATAGATTTCAGATTTGGAATCAGCGATGCAGAAATATATAGAAACAGTTCTAAAACCTCATGAAACAGAAAATGAAAAAATAATTGTTCCCCAGTGTTATATATTAGTGGAAGACTCTCAAGTATTTTTACTCCTATAAATTGTAAAGGTTTCTCAAGTGGGGATCTTTCTTTTTTCCATTAACAGTAAATACTGTGACCCCTATAACATATAAAAAATGCACCTGTTCTTATTGCATTTACACATTTTGGCCCAATGCTATCTTATTGCAGTTAAGTACATTATATTCATTCATTGGATTTAACGGAAGGATGATTTTTTTTATTGCATATGAATGGGAAAAAACATTTCGCACAATATCTACTTTGAATCATGTTTTTCTATTGTTACTCTTTTCAAAGACAAAAGCCAAGCAATTTGGCTGAAACTGTTAGAAACAATTTCAATGCAGAAAGCAGTGAGTACATGACTTCGCAGGTTTTACAGGCACTAATTCACTTCCTTAACTCTTTCCTTAGGCCTTGTATCACCAGCACCTCTCAACCTCATAGAATAACTTAAATGTCACCCAATCAGAAGGGCCTTTCCTAGAACAATAACACAAATGAGCTCTCTTGTACCCCTTGGTATTTCCTTTATATAACTTATCATATTTTATTTTATTCACAAAATGACCTGCTGTGCTTCTCTCACACGCCAATGTAAGGTTCCTTTACTCAGGTGCTTGTGTATCTTAATTATCATGGTATCCTCAAGGGTTAAAAGTAGCTAATAAAATAGGTATCCTGTAAATATTTGGTGGAAAGGTGGAAACAAAGAAAGGGAGAAAGTAAACACTGTTTTTCAGCTTGATTTCTTTTTGATTTTCTTTTTTTTGTGTGTGACAGAGACAGATACAGAGAGAGGGACAGATAGGGACAGACAGACAGGAAGGGAGAGAGATGAGAAGCATCAATTTTTGTTGTGGCTCCTTAGTTGTTCATTGATTGTTTTCGCACATGTACCTTAACCAGGGTGCTACACAGACCAAGTGGCCCCTTGCTCAAGCCAGCGATCTTAGGCTCAAGCTGGTGAACCTTGCTCAAACCAGATGAGCCCGCACTCAAGCTGGCGACCTCAGAGTTTGGAACCTGGGTCCTCTGCATCCCAGTCTGACACCCTATCCACTGCACCACCATCTGGTCAGGCTCAGCTTGATTTCTTTTATTGGTTACAAAATAGGGTGGACAAAACAGTGACACCCCCAAATGATTTTAGGTTCTAATCTCTGAAACCTGTGTATGTTTATTGTTTGTCTTTGTGACAGAGACAAAGACAGAGACAGAGAAAGGGACAGATAAGGACAGACAGACAGGAAGGGAGAAAGATGAGAAGCATCAATTCTTCATAGTTGTTCATTGATTGCTTTCTCATATGTGCCTTGACCGGGAGGGGGCCTACAGCAGAGCGAGTGATCCCTTACTCAAGCCAGCGACCCCATGCTCAAGCTGGTAAGCCCACACTCAAGCCAGATGAGCCAGTGCTCAAGTCAGCAACCTTGGGGTTTTGAACCTGGGTCTTCTGCGTCCCAGTCTGATGCTCTATCCACTGCACCACCACTTGGACAGGCAAAGCAGAACTCACATAAATTAAAACCTGTGCATGTTACTTTAAGTGGTAAAATATTGCATAATTATCTTAATTTTTGTGGCCCCAAGTCCCATAGAGCTGCACTTGTAAGAGAGGGAGATTAAACATACAGAGGAGATAGTGATAAGAAAACAGAGGCAGAGAATGGAGTAATGGGGCTACAAGCTAAGGAATGCCAGCCGCTAACATAAGCTGAAGCAAGGAGTGGGTTTTCCTCTAAAACCTTCAGAGGAAGTGTGCTTTTTTTCACAATCTGAATTTTGGCCTAATGAAACTGATTTTAGACTTCTGGCCTCTAGCATGTGGCATAACAGATACTTGCAGTTTTAAAGTACCTATTTGTGTTAATTTGTTATAACAGCCATAGGAAACAATACATACAATATTTCAAACAGAGAAACATAATAATAATAATATAATTATGTTTGTACTTCTACCCAAAGGTAACAAGTATTTATCTTACATGCTTCAGAATTTATTTAAAGACGTGAAACGAGATATGGTAGTACACTTTTCAACCATCCAATCTCCCCAAAGACTGTCACCCCTTAAAGCAGGTTTGAATTCTTCTCATGCATATTTTCATATTGTGCTATACATTTACGCATCTCTAAGCAATATATAGCATACTGCTGTGTTAAATTTTAAGTAAATGTTAACTTTTACATAAGTAATACCACATCATTTATGTTATTCTGAAATATATTTAGTCACTAAACATTATGATTCAAAAATTTTCCATCTAAATGCCTGTAGTGTACTCATTTTAAATGTAAGACAATTTTATGTATGACCAAAAAGCTTTCATTTATTTTCTTTTGATGGGTATTTATGTGGATTTCAACTTGTTTTAATGGCAAACAATGCAATTAAAATTTCTGAGCAGGTTTTCTGGTGCAGTATTTGAGATTTCCTCCAGCAAATATTTCTAGAAGTGGGATTGGTAGGTATTTGGAAAAATACAATGTTCAGCTCTACTGGCTACTGACAAATTGCTCTACAAAATGATGATGCCATTATATAATTCACTATGAGTACATGATTTTCTACTTCCCACAATCTACACAGCAATTGGTATTATAAGCTTCATCTCTATCTGTTAAGTGTAAAATGGCACCTCATAGTTTTAAAAATATTTGCATTTCCCTGATTCTAAGTGAAATGAATCTTTGCAGATTTGATTTTTCATACTTTTTGGATCGTTGAGTTATCCAGTAAATATCTGTTTGCCCTCTGTGCATGTGTTGGGGGTGGGAAGGAATAGTATGTATATTATTTTTACCAGCTATTTCTATGAGTAATACTTTAAATTATGTTCCAAATGTCTATCAATCCATCACCTATGCTTCACATTCTACAACCATTTCCTCATGAATCTTATCAAAATATACTTGATCACCATGTTCACTTTCTTCATTCTTAGAATAAATAAAACCATCGATTACTGGAACCTGGAGAGTCTCAGAGTGAATCTTTTCTAACATGTAAATGTGTCCATATAAAAATTAAAAAAACAATTTTTCTCACGGTTTATGGGTTTATGTGTGTGTATGTATGTACTTTGTAAAAGCTATCCCTATATAGGCTTGAAACATTAAAGCTTCGGATTTCACATTTAATTCTTTAATTCTTCTGGAATTCATTTTGTGAATGAAGTGAGATAAAGATTTTTAAAAATATTTTTACATCTTTAAAAACCTTTTCCATAATTAACTGATTTAATGAAAATCAGTTCAATGGGTATTGGGGTGTTTAAAATAAAGGTCATCTAAATAATTTTATAAATTAGAAATTTATAGTGTGCACTCAATGTTTAAGTAAATTTTGGTTTTAATTCCTACCTTATAAAGCAGTACCTTGGACATTTCAATCATTAGCATAAAATCCTCTTACCTTCTATTATTTACATAGAGTATAAAATATATTGACTTAGACTACCCTAATTAAAGAAAATATAAGAGGTTATCCCTAAACCATTATTTAAAAGTGACCAGCACATTTCCTGAATTCTATACTAATTATAATCCCACTTTTAGGATAATTATAAACTGACTGGTAATGATGGTGATTTCTAAATGCCAAATCTTCCATGGTAATACTAAGACTTGGTTCACTTAATAGCAGTTTCAAGTATGGGTGATAAAGCCTTGAGTAAGAATGGCAATAACCCTGAACCAAACCCACCAAAGGGGGAGACAGAGAATAATGAAAATTAAAAAAAAAGATTTATTTTAGGTATCGATAGAGGCTATAAACAACATAATATTAATTGACCTGATGAAGAGAGATGAGAACATGCTCATTAGACAGGATAGAAATCTCTGAGGGAAATACAACTGCTTTGAGACCTCAGTGACAGGAAGGAGTCTGTCATGCTAGACATAAGGAAAGAATGTTCTAGGATGAAGAAATAACATGTACACGTAATACACTTGATATATTTGTGAAGAAGAAGAAGGCTAGAGTGACTGGAACACAAAAACCCATCAAGACATGAAGTCAAAGAGGTGTATATATATAAGGAATACTAATTTCATTCTAAGTGTACTGTGGTTTTAAGTAGGAATGTAGCTTTGAGGCAAGATAGAAAGAGTTAGGAAAAAGTCCAACAAGTAGAGTGAGGAAGTAGGAACTAACATCACTGGCCATAAGCCTCTAGTTCCTCTCATGAGAGCCCCCACATCCACGTATGATCTAAGGGACTCAGTTTGTGGCAGGAAACCTCTGTGTTGGTCCTAGAAGTCAACAAAAAGGACTGGCTAAAAGCAGATCATTCCAAGATGGAGGAAAAATTAACCAGAGAACAAGTCCAAATCTCATTATATGAAAACTGACACCACAGGTAGAAAGGGGACTAGCAGGGCAAATGCCATGACACTTCTAGAATGGACCATATTAGAAACAAGACACACCCCGTCCCAAATAGGAGGTGGGGGAGAGAATTTGGTTCCACAAAGTTCAAAAAATGGGAACAAATAAAATCCCAAGAACTAACTGACCACATGAGCAACTCATTCATGAGTTGGCCTGTGTCCACTTGCATACTTACTTTCACAGTACTGCCCCACTCCCTGGCCTCTCTTCCTTTCTCTCTACCTGAATGAAGCTTGCTTTGCTCTCACTCCGACTTGCTCTTGGAATTTTTCCTGGGTGAGTCAAGAACCCGGAGGTTGCCTGACATCAGAAAGGTCCTGGACTGTGCCATGGCAGAGCCAACCCCTGGAAGAAAAGTAGTTTTGTGACAGCTGGATTTAACTAGTATTTTAATAGATGATATTAGGGTAACAGACGAATGTGTTACAGGAGACAAAGAAGCCTCAGAGTCATCAATTAGGAGGTTGTTACAGATTTTATAGTAGTCTAGGCAGAAATATTAGCAATATTAGCATCTTGGACTAAGGTTCATTATAGAAGTAATGTGTATACGTACTTATTTAAGAAATACATATTGTGCATATATTTAGATGGACATATATATTTTACATATATAGATTTTTTTTATTTTTTAAGAATAATTTTCAAGATAGAATTGAGATGACTTGCTAATAAAGGAAAGAGGGAAAGAAAGAAATCCAGGGTGGCTTCCTGGTTTGGTGATTAATTTAGGGCTGTGAGAGTGTCATTTAGTAACATGGGGAAAATGAGGGAGGTCATGTTTGATAGAGGTGCAAATGGGCATGGGAATTAACTTCTATTTCTGCCATGATATAAGATTCCTATTAGATATTCCAGTGGAGGTGACAATAAGCAGAAGATCGATACAAAAAGCAACCCTATTTCAATTTATAAGCAGTAAGTAATCTGATAATGAACACAGTTTTGTTTACAATGACATCAAAAACAATAAAATATTTGGAAGTTTCTCTGCCACTTAATTACATCCAAGTTTCAAGTATAAAACCCAGAAAGAGATGGATTTGGGCTTGCTGTTGTTTTTGATTTTTTAACCATATTTCTGAAAACTTTAGACAAAGGAGTTTAATTTTCAATTGACATCATTCACCCACATTACAGTAACATTTTTCTCCAGTTTTATTACATAGTAGCAGAAAGAACTTTCTAAATCATAAAAAAAATAAGTACTGTTCTATAGAATAACAGATAATTCTAAAATTTTTGAAAGATTTTTATATAAATTACTTATGCAGAAATTATGTATAGAACCAATATGATTGGAGTGCCTATTGCTTGTTTTATTTTGTACATATTACTATTTATATGTTTTGAGAAATGAATATTACTTATAATACTGCCATATATATTCATAAAGTCATATTAAAGGATTGTTTCATAGTGTCATTATTTACCATTTATGTGGCAAGGCTTAATGACCTCTGTATCTATAAATAATCTGAAAATTGCCTGCTTTGTTGAATAAATTAAGTCATCTAAAATGGAAAACTGAAAAAGAATACAAAATACTAAATATCTATAGAAGTTTTTAATGATCAGATTGTAATTCATACTGAGAATGAAAAATGTAATTGTGTGTATTTACTCTTATCTGATTGAATTTTATCTTTTTAAAACATTGATGAATGTGTCAGAAGATATATGTGTATTAAAAGAAAGATATGTGTATTCCCTTCAATTAAATTTTAAAAATTGCTATTTAAAATTTTTTTAAAGACTTTGCTCATTTTATTTTTTTAAGATTTTATTTATTCAATTTTCAGAGAGAGAGAAGGAAAAAGGGAAAGAGAGAGAGGGAGAGAGAGAGAGAGAGAGAGAGAGATAAGGGTTGGGAGGAGCAGGAAGCATCAACTCCCATATGTGCCTTGACCAGGCAAGCCCAGGGTTTTGAACCGGCAACCTCAGTGTTCCAGGTCAATGCTTTATCCCACTGCGCCACCACAGGTCAGGTGATATTTTAAAAATTTAAAGATTTATAATTACCTGCCCTACAATGAGTGTAATAGATGTCCAAATACACTTTATTCACTTGTTCAAAATTTATTTTAACACAGGTAGGTTGAGTATAAACAACTTTTTCACTAAAAGCAAACAAAATTTAAAAGTATCTTTTGAGTATAGTGCATATTTGTAAAATATTTACTTGTTGGAAGAATTTCTCTCTAAATCATTTCAGAATTAGCATAATTGAGATATGTGACATATGGAATATAAGATTAAATGATATATCCTTAATAACTTATTATATTCTGAACATCCTCATTTCATATAATAAATAATATCTACAATATATGATATAATCAAATGTAATTCCACAGAATACAAATTTTTCCTAATAATGGGTTATTATATTAAAGTTTCAAGCATATTACTGATACATTAAATTAAGATTACCAACTATTATCTTTTTATCTCACTTCTTTTCCTAGCCCAAGTCCTACTACTCAGAAGTTCCAGCTTTAACTCCATTAGAATTTCACACATCACTTCCTCACTTTTCATCTTACCTGGTTTAATATTAAGGTACTGATTAAAATCATCCTTTTTTTGCTTTACCATTCAGCACCCTCATTTGGTACAACCTTAAAGCTTGTCCTACCCAACTGTTTACAGGGTGGAGCAAAAGAAGGTTTATAGTTGTTTGTATGGAAAATAATACAATTAATAAACGATAACACAAGAACAAACTGTGTTTCACATACAAGTGTAAAGCTACTTTGTCTCACCCAGTATGTGTTCATCGGACAGACAAACATGGCTGGAGGGTAACAGATAAACCATTTGAGTCTTAAATATTTTCAATTCTTGATCACTGGCCTCAACTCAATTATTCAGGCATTACTCAAACATTTTCACTAGAGTTTTGACCTAATGACTATTTTATATTATCTCCTTTCTCCTCAGACATGTATATTTCTCTCTACCCCGACTCTTGGCAATGATCCTAGCAAATATTTAAGAAAATAAGGGGAAAGTCAAAAGAGAACTTCCCCTAACTCTTTACGGCCACTTCTATTGCATTATGTGTCTCGGACCATAAACTGTGCCTTTCAGCTGGTGACTGTGGGCTAAATGGGCTGGCCCACTACATCACACTCTCCTTTTCTATAAAAGGTCTGTTTATTTTCTTATTATTTGCTATTGTTTTTGTCACTTTTTATTTTTCTTTTACTTTCCTCTCCAACTATAATTGTAATATTGGAGGAGAGGCAATGGAAGAAAAAATAAGAAATTTCTTTACTATATTATTGTTCCAATATTATCCTATTAAATTATGTATTAGTATAGTATAGTATAGGATAGTATAGTACTAATATTATAAGATGACTTTTAACTCTCTAAGACTTGCAGATATTTAAATATGATTTTTTTTTCAAATTTAGTTTTTTGTTTTTTTTTAATTTATTTTTATTTATTCATTTTAGAGAGGAGACGAGAGAGAGAGAGAGAGAGAGAGAAAGAGAGAAAGGGGGGAGGAGCTGGACGCATCAACTCCCATATGTGCCTTGACCAGACCAGTGCAAGATTTTGAACTGGTGACCTCAGTGTTCCCAGGTCGACGCTTTATCCACTGCGCCACCACAGGTCAGGCTAAGACTTGCAGATATTTAAAATTCCTTTTATCTTGGGCAACTTTCAAGGTTCTTCACATGTTCCCTGTGCGGCTCTTCTTCCCAAAAATCCCTTGATACGTCTGATACCCATTCTGTAGCTGGATTTTCTCTTCTCTCCACCCTCAGACATTAGCTGCAGACTTCCCTCACTCTCCCACATACCTTCTTTGATATGACATAAAAGGTCATATACCCGATGTGTCTTCTACTTTGCCACCCTCTGGCCCACAGGAAATGGTGATACACTACTTGTCATCAGTGGGACTGTTTATCACCTCCTGCTGCTCTCTGGCTTCTTCCTTCTGCTCTGCGACAACCACTGTGGCTGCATCAAGTGCCATCCCGGGGTCTCCCAAGCTGCACAGGATGGGTATACTTTGGATGGCTCTTCAGGGACTCCACTTCTCTCCCGTTTGTACTCCTAGTGTTGTGTCCTCTTCTGGTTGCTACTGCTATGTCACAGATTTTAAAAATTGGGGTTATAAAATTTAATTGTATTGAAGTCACAGACTCTGTGGGTCAAGAATTCAGACAGAGCAAACTGAGAAGGTTTTTTCTTTATTCCATATCAGGAACAACTGATGGTGAGAGGTGACTCAATCATTTAGGGTATGGAATCATCTAGAAGTGTTCTCTGTCACATGTCTAATGGTTGATACTGGCAATCAGTTGGGACCTATAACTGAAACTTTGGATAGACATTTAATATAGCTTCTTTGGGTGGCTTCAGGGTAGTTGGATTTTACATATTGCAATTTGGAATCCAAAATTATTACCCTAGTTAAAAATGTGGAAGCTATAGCTTTAATGGCATTGCCTCTGAAAACATAGTGTCATTTCTGTCATTTTCCACTGGTTATGAGTTGTGTCAAAGTACTATTCCAATTCAAGGAGAAAGAATTACATTTTAGCTCTGGATGGGTAGTGCCAATATCCTAAAAGGAAATTTGGGAAATGAGATATTATTACAGCCAATTTGAAAACACACTATACTGCATTTTCTCATAAGGTAATATTACTAATTAAATTCTTTTCTTAAAATACACATCTGACTTTATTTTTTATAAATTTGATCTAACTGAGAGGTCTAAGTATCATGGAATATGCTATTATGTACTTCCTTAATAAATAATGCATTTTAAAGTGTCACATTACTTTAGTATGCCATGTTTTTCTGTGAGATTTCAACATCTTATTATAAAAAAAGAAAATAACAAGAAGTTTTTCCACCATCTTTTCTCCACTGGCATCAACCTCCACACATGTAAGAAAAGACACCTCCAAATGATACAATGGAGCTGCCTCTCTGTCACAAGAATAGGAAATCTTTCTTGCAGTTCCTATACAATAGAGCAGTGGTTCTTAACCTGGGTTCTATCGAACCCTAGAGGTTCAATGAGTTGGTCTCAGGGGTTCGGAGAAGCCTCTGCCGCGGAGAGGTAATAAAGTAATACCATAATTTGTTATGAGTTCATGCACTTTGTTGGTTTTGTAATTTGAGCAAGGTGATGTTCATACACGACTCATTTTGTGCACCAGTAAAAAAACATATACCTATGTCTTGAATTTGGAAAAAAAAATCATATTTTATTTATCACTAAAGAAGGGTTCGGTGAATGCGCTTATGAAATTGGTGGGTTCGGTACCTCAAAAAAGGTTAAGAACCACTGCAATAGAGAAAGAACGTGGTCCTTTGAGCTTAAATTTCTAAGTTTTAGTTCTAAAGACCTTAGAAACACAATAAGAGAATTACAAATTAGAGAATCAAAAAAGTGTAATTTAATGATTTGTGTAGTTAAATAGCTTTCTCTTTGGTAGGATATGCAGAACCCAGCAACAACCTGATAGAATTTGGGATTATCTGAAGTGCGATAAAGCCAAGAGACCTGGATTTTCTATATGATCATGTAAGAGACTACCTTGTTATTAAAAAAAAAAATGTATCTATATTGATGATATTTCTATGAGAAAAAGTGTTTTTTTTTTAATTATGGCTTTAATTTCCTGCCTTGGGTGAATTGCTCGGTTGCTTAGTGCATCATTCCAAGGCACAGAGGTTGCCGGTTTGATCCCCTGTCAGGGCGCCTACACGTACAGATCAATGTTTCTGTCTCTTTCTTTCTCTTCCTTCTTCTCTCTAAAATCAATAAACATTTTTTCAAAATCTGTAACAGGCCCTGGCCGGCAGGCTCAGTGGTAGAGTGTCGGCCTGGAGTGGAAGTCACAGGTTTGATTCCCTATCAGGGCACACTGGAAAAGGGCCCATCTGCTTCTCCACCCTTCCCCCACTTCTTCCTCTCTGTTTCACTCTTCCCCTTTCGGAACCAAGACTCCATTAGAGCAAAGTTGGCCCGGGGAATTGAGGATGGCTCCATGGCCACCACCACAGTTGCTAGAATGTCCCCAGTTGGAACAGAGCAATGCCCCAGATAACATTGAAAAACAACTTTTTTTTCTTTTTCAAATGCATGAGGTTTAAGGACTGTTTCTATATATTTCTGCATCACTGATTCCAAATATGAAATCCATTTTTTGGTGCATGCTCCAGTTTTTATGCAATTTTAATTTCTTTTTGTTACAGTTAATGGCATGCAATGGTTTTTAAATTGGAGTTAAAGGCAACGACTCTTGGATTGAACATAACCACAAGGCAATTAATGCTTTACAAACATCACTTTGACATAATTTAGTTGTTTTTAAATGTAAAAAATTATAATCTGATAAAAAAACACCCTCTTATTTTGTTTTAAGATTGAATCATGGCTCTTTGAGTAGGTGTAAATGTAAGAATAGTCCTGACACCTTCTCTTATATATGTGGCTGTTACACACTTCAACGTCAAAGGCACAATATTTCATTATTTGTGACACGTGCATATATTGCCTATTTTCAAGTTCCCCTTGGCGATCAAGACAAGAATAGGGCTCTTCATATTGTGTGTCATAATTGTGAGGAAATACTTTGTTACTGGACAAAAGTAAAACACAAAGGAATGCCTTTTGGTATTCCCATGATTTGGCATAAACCTAAGAACCACAGCAGTGACTGTTATTTCTGTCTGATCCATACAAAGAGCATCGGCCACAAAAAAAGACATATGATCGCATATCCTAATATTTCTTCAGCAATACAACCTATCCCACACTCTGAGACACTTCTGGTTCCAGTTTTCAATGGTTTTATTTCTTCTAAGAATGAAGAAATTGAACATGGTTATAAAGTATATTTTGATAAGATTCATAAGGAAATGTATGTAGAATTAGAAGTGTCTTCTTCTGATGCCAAGCAGTCACTAACCCTTCAGCAGTTTAGCCAACCCGAATTGAATGACTTAGTAAGAGATTTGAACCTATCAAAGAAAGCAGCTGAGTTCTTAGCCTCCAGGCTTGAAGAAAAGAATGTACTTCACCAGTCAGCTAAATTATCCCATTTCAGGAAGTGTGAACAAATTGTTGTGGACTATTTTTTCCAAAGACAAACACTTTGTTTATTGTCATGATATTAGAAGTCTTCTCAGCCAGCTAGGTGTTACCACTTACAGTCCAACAGAATAGCGGCTATTTCTTGACAGCTCTAAACAGAGTCTGAATTGTGTTCTTCTACACAATGGTAATGTTTATGCAGTGGTTCCAATTGGTTATTCAACTCATCTGCGAGAACATTATAATGACATAAAAATTGTCCTCGAGTTTCTGAAGTATGAAGAGTATAACTGGATCATCTGTGTAGATCGTAAAATGGTAAATTTTCTGCTTGGACAACAGAGAGGTTTCACAAAGTATCCTTACTTTCTGTGTTTGTGGGACAGCCAAGCTCGAGAGAAACACTGGACACAAAAGGAGTGGCCAAAACTTGAAGCTCTGGAAGTAGGGATGCAAAACATCATGAATGAACCTGTGGTTAATCAAGACAGGATCATATGTACACCACTTCACATTAAACTTGGCTTAATGAAGCAGCTTGTTCAGGCTTTGAATAAAGAAAGTGAATGCTTTCAACATATTATTTCTGCTTTTCCTGCCTTGTCTTTTGAGAAAATAAAAGCAGATGTATTCAATGGAACTCAAATTCAAACCCTCATACGTGACGAAGAATTTGCCAGGAAGATGAATAAGGAGGAGAAAGCAGCATGGCAGTCTTTTGTGGCAGTTACAAAGAACTTCCTTGGCAACAAAAAAGCATAAAACTATGAACTTCTTGTTCAAAAGATGCTGTTGGCTTTCTGCAACATTGGATGTAACGTGAGCATTAAGATTCACTTCCTGATAATAATCACCTTGATAAGTTTCCTGAAAATCTTGGAGCTGTTAGTAATGGGCAGACTACTGCTGGAGCATCAAACAAAATTGTTCTCAACAAGTACACAAATGCAAGAGCTACAAAAGCAAATTTTTGCCTGAATAGAATTTAAATAAGTTTTCGCAAATTTTATGATTTTAATAAGTGTTTTAATATGTTCTATTTCATAATTGTAGACAAATTCTGATTCAATCATATTTTTAATGTATTAGTGTATTTACTACATTATATAAATTATTATATTTTTCACAAAGATGATGCCCAGGAAGACGTTCTACTTTATTATGTTAAACTAAATGTTGAAAATTTTACAATATGATGAAAACCTAAAATCTTGGATTGCAAGAAAACTGTAGCTTACAGGAAAAAACTAATATCATATTTGAGATCAGCACACACAAATTAGGTAAGAACAAGTGTTTTTGTGGATGCAACACAAATTTTGTTCTTCAATGAATCAGAGCTTCACCACCTAGTGAGCTTGCTGGGTGGATCCCAGTCGAGCACATGTGTGAATCTGTCTCTCTGCCTCTCCGCTTCTCACTTCAAAAAAATAAAAAATGTGTTATACTTGAGCATTATGACCTCATAGTGTGAAAAGTGTGTGTGTGTGTGTGTGTGTGTGTGTGTGTGTGTGTACGTCATCATAAGAGAGTAAAGATCTAGAAGATTTCACAAAGAGTTAACAAAATACCCAACTCTCACTTACATAGGTTAATAAATGATAGAGGCTGATAATTGCAAAAGCTCTACATTAAGACTATTATACTGTTATTCTATGTCTAACATTTATGGCTGAATAGTCTAATTTTTGGAAAACATAGGTATAACGTACATTTAGCAAGTTATAATTTTAAAAGGTGTAAGCAAGGTCACCCTGCAGATCTCTCTGGAAGGAAGCATATATTCTGATTTGTAATTTGTCACCAGAGAGTAGAACTGATAACAGAAAATAAGGCTTCATGAGGTGTACCTTGCTTTAGAGAGAGACAGAGCATGCCACTCTTTGTCCTGCAAAACCTTTGCAACTACCATCTGAGCAGGGTAAATTAGCCTAAGGGCATTCCCACTAGGCCAAGAAAAGCTGATGTTTGCCATAGGAGGCGGGCCAAGGGCTGGGCTGGGAGGAGTATTTCCTGGACATTTAGACATGTGGGTCTCAATGTGTGAGTAACTATAGAGAGCTGCAGCTAAAACTCATCCTGTGTTAGAAAGTCAATCTGTTACTTCTGATCTTGTTAAAAAGTTTTGCTTTTGTTTACCATTACTGCAAGGAGTCTAGAGAAAGGTCTCTCTTCAAACTTGAAATCAAGTTCTGGCAGGAAAAGAAATAGAGGCCTTAGGAAAGGTGGGTCAGGCCCAATTGAAGTTGATTTTTAATTGAGTGTTCAACAGCCAGTCAATAGACTAGAAAGCCATTGCCTAGAGAATAAAAGTGAGCAATGACCAGGGACAGTTTATGTAACGTGTAGATTTTTCTGAGAAACACCATTAAAGCCTTCAGTTTTCCATTTCAATATAGTGTATAAACATTGATATAAAATGTTCTTTGGAGTTATGGAATTAACCATCAAACTAAATAAATGTAAGAAAAATGCCTAAAGAAAAGAGAATATTGATTTGATTTTTTTATAACCACGTATACATATATCACTTTTATAATAAATTAAAAGTACAAAAATAATGCAGCAGATCCATTTTGTATATGAGCTGAGACCAGGTGACATTTGAATTACATATGTTTTGATATGCAGAAGTGAGAGAAGAAAAGAATTGTGCAGAGGAAGCAATTTTTTCAGGAAGGGAATTGAAGAGAAATAAATGCATATTATATTATATGGGGGAAAGAGTAGTTCAATTTGGTTAGATCCCATTCTAGAAAAGAGAAAAGTAAAAGACAAGATTAAAAAGGAAGTTGGGATTCCATTGCAAGTTAAAGGATATAAAGTTCTTTCATATTTCTAATTTCTCTATTAGAAAGATATCAAATGATATTAGGAAAAGGAGTGACATGCTTTGGGATACTTAGATTAAATTGATAGCATTATGTCAGAGAAACCAGAAGCAGAGATGTTAGTAAGAAACATTTCAACCATTCAGTAAATCATATGGCTGTCTGAATATGCCAGAAACAGAAAGAGTGGAGAGTCGTGTTGATGGAAGTCCTACTGCTCAGGTTCAGCCAGTAAGACTGGACATCTAGAATCGTTTAGGTCAAAATAGTAAATAAAGAACATCTGAATTAATACTAATATTTTTAAGGCTAGGTAAATTAAAAACAAGTGATTCCAGAGCAGAAACAGAAAACAGAGGAGGAAGAAATTTTTAGAGGAAAATTAGTATAGATAGGAAATTGTGCTTAGCCTTTTGTCTTCTGTATATTTGATTTTGCGTTCAACCAGATAGAGGTGTGTTTGTTGTTTGTTTGTTTGTTTTTTTAATTAAGTGGTTGGAACAGTAGGTATAACCTCTTTTAGGTCCAGTATTTTTCTTACAATGAAATCCAGAATTGTGATTAATACCATTCTAAACAGCTTGGAGAATTCAATCATAAAAATAATGTAGGCAATTGCTACTTCTAATGCTAATTCCCATTAAGTATTGTAAAATATGAAATGACCGAGCCACAGAATTTTATTATACCAGATTCTTATGTCTGTGTTCACAGCATACTAATTTAAGCCGTGTTAGGCAATAACCTACTATGGAAGAACAAGGCTCTAAAATACACAACAGTTCCAAAAGTAGTATTAGGGGATTCATATTGAAGGGCAGTTTTTAATACACATTTAAATAAGGATATAATCTTTATGTATGAAAATCTATGATTTATTCACCATTTCAGAGTGAAAGAAAAATTTCTGTTTTATGGCTTAAATTTCTATCTGTATACTGTTGTCTTCCAAATTGTATATTTGGCCTAGACATCTGTCCTGAGATCTCACACACTCATCCTGCTGTTTTCTTGAAATGTACAACTAGATGTCTAAAAGTTAGTGTTTTTATGTTATTATCAGAACTTGGGCTTTTGAAAATAAAAGTGGTGCTAAAAATAAAAGAAAAAATACAAAATTTTTGAGGACTCTGTTAAAAAAGGATTTAATAGTATTAAGTATTCATTTACTAAGTAATTATGTTCAATGACTAAGCAATTCCTCAAAGCCTCAAATATGTCTACATGGTCACAAAGAGAGAAAGGAATGCTATACTTGATGATATTTTTCTATTAGACACAAGCTTTGACACCAAAAAACTGAATGGCAGTCATTCCTACTTGGTAAAATGTAGCATTATATATATGCATGCTATTTCAATTTTTTAATTTACTCATATTTTAACTTTACCTCATAACTTTTCTGCAACAATATGTATTTTCCTAACAATGTATTTAAAATGTTGAACCATTTAGTTGAATTTGTAATAAGTAATCACAATTTTGTCAAATATTTCACCTGATCCCTATAAATGTTAAAAATTTTTTATTTCATG
Organism: Rhynchonycteris naso; assembly: GCA_037038555.1. NCBI lineage: Eukaryota > Metazoa > Chordata > Mammalia > Chiroptera > Emballonuridae > Rhynchonycteris > Rhynchonycteris naso. The sequence goes on from CM072998.1 coordinate 265,321,442, forward strand.
AATCAGAATTTTAAAAAATCAAGCGATTGTTGTCATTGTTTTTGTTTGAAGTATTGAACAGCTTTTGATATAAAACTGACTCATATATTATGAAGTATTTATGTTAATGGTGCTGTTACTTCACTTTTCACAAGAAAACAAAGTCTAAAATAAGCAAAAATTTTAGAAGAAAAATCCCATTTAAATAAAAGTCACCTAAATAAAAAGTTGAACTTCAGAAGGAGACTACCCACACTTTCTACAGTTACCTGCATTGCATCTTCATCATTGAATGAAATCTTTTCAAGTAGCTGTAAATGTTTGATATGAAACCAGTGGAATCACATTGACCCACTGTCTTAGTCAACTTGGCCATCATCACAAAATACTGTACACTGAGTGGGCTTACCCAACAGAAATTTGTTCTTTGGTTCTGGTGCCTAGCACCTCACTATTATGACCTGTGAGTGCAAATTGCTTTACAGGAAGTCTTTGTAGATATAATTAAGTATCTCAGAATGAGAACATTTGGTTTGGGATGGACCCTAGATCTAGCAATTGTTCTGATAAGAAAGGAGAAGGAAAAAGACAGAGAAGATGGTGAAGTAAAGATGGAAGCAGAGGTAGGAATAATGTATCAACGAGTCAAGAAACACCAAGGACAGCCACAGGAAGCTAGAAGAGAGGCAGGGGGGGGGGATTTTCCCTGAGAATGTCTAGAATAAATGTGATGATTTAAGCCACAAAGTTTTTAATAATTTGTTATGGTAGCCACAGTAAACTAATACACTAGTGTGTATATTTTGTTAAACTAATGGGTATATTTTGTTAAAATATGAATACCAAGAGATATGTTGCATTACATAAGACATAGGCATAGGTATAAACCAGGACTTATAAGGCAAACTGCTTAAAGCATTTCTCAATTGAATGTATTCAATTGAACTCCAAATGTTATCCTGCGAAACTCTAATCTTCTTAGTTAATAATTTCTTGTTTCTAGTTGCTCAGGTCAAAAATGTTAGGCTTATTTATACTGCTCTCTTTCAAATATATATTGGAACAATTAGTAAATCTGGCAGTTCTACCTTTGAAATATATGAAATTCCAGCACTTTTACCACCTTCATTATTGCCACTTTGCTCCAAAACTGCTATCATCTGTCTCCCTGCTTCCAACTTTTCCCTCCTTTGTTTCTAAACATTGCAGCCCAAAATGTGTTTTTAAAATCTAAGTCAGATCGTGTAACTTCTATGTCAAATATTCTCTGCAATTCATGTTCTATGGATTGAACAGGTGTCTCCAGAAACATAAGTCGAAGTCCTAATCATTAAATTCTCAGCAACTGACCTTATTTGGAAGTAACTAATTACATTTGCAGTGATCTATGTTAAAATAAGCTCATACTGAAGCATGACTAATATGACCAAGGTCCTTGAGCAAAGAGGAGAGGAAGACACAAGAGAAAATGCCACATGGTAACATAGGCAGAGATTGGGGTGATGCAAATACAAGTGAAGGAATGCCAAGGATTGAGAGTCACCACCAAAGTTAGGGAGAGCAAAAGAAGGACTCTACATCTACAGCCCTCAGGGGGAGCATGATTTTGAACTGTTGGTCTCCATATCTATGACAGAATAAATTGGTGCTGTTTTAATTCATCCAACTTGTGCTACTTTATTGATGAGCCCTGGAAACTATGCAGCACTATCACTGAGTAAAAGCCAAAGGAATTACAAAACCTACTTGGTTTTACGCTTTGGTTCCCATCTTTCCCATAATCTCACCTCCCACTACATTTTTTACCTAATACCCTCTATGCTACTACATTGGCTTTTTATTTTTGGTGTTCCTACAGACATTTGGTGTTGCTGCTTGTTGGGCAAACCAATGTGTTTCAAGGGTGAAACAAGTGAGTTAGGTTTGCTCGCTTGTGTTTTGCCTAATTTGTGCATTGGGGCAGGGCAGCGCCATGTGTGGGTAGACTATAGAAGGCTGCAGGTATTTGCCCTCAGGACGGCAGATTGCAAATTGCAGATTGCCTTACTCTGTGGGGAGGGGCACTCGTTTGCTATTGTTTGCCAAAGAAGGGTTATCCCGGCCTGGACTGTTTGGCCGGGGAATGCTGAGGCCAGTGGGGGCCTGTGAGTCTGGTGAATCCAGAGTGCTGAGGGGCTTGGGATCCCTGAGAGAAAGGGAAGCAGTCTTCCCTGCCACCTTGCAAGTCTGCCATAATGAGACTCTAATAAATGGAATGGCCTACCATTTTCTGGCTCTGTAGTTCCTTTATCATCTGATCAAATTCAATGCGAATCTGCATGGCCATGTCGAGGCCACTAACCTTACACTGCTCCCCAAGGAACCTGAGATTTTCACATTTTCTGTTCTTTGCCTGAACAGAGACTGCTTGCTTTTATTCACCAACTTTGGGTTGTTTTTATTTTTACTCACATTCCAGAACTTGTTAGAATTTCACTGGCCGTCATTTTTATAATTAAGACTATATTCCCCAAACTCCCTAACCAATGTTGGGCAGATGAAATAAATTATGCTCACTTTGTTAAAGATGGTGCTGCCCACGTGCAAGTCCACTGATATTAATGTGTTGGGGAACAAGCTGAGGGCAGGCTGGGTGGTTATACCCTCAGGCCTAGTTTTAAGAGTAAGCTTTTCCCCACACCCTTGACTAATTGGATGATGTTGGGTGGTGCACTCTCATGAGGAATCCTCCCAGTATGCCTCAGATAAGTGACTTTGTATCAGATACTTCCTTGTTTGTAGATTGGATTAAAGGTTTGGATTTCTACACTATAAAGTGGGACAGACTGGGAGCTTGCTCTCTCAGGGTTCCTGAGATTAGCATTAGAGAGGAGAGCAGAGAAAGGCCATGTGGAGGAGGCAAGTAGAAGCAGCCAAGATGGCGGAGTGCTGAGGGAGAAGCCAGTTTGAGCAGAGTTTGTTCTGGATAAGGAGATGGGGAACAGAGGTGAGTAAGACTGGTGAGCTAGAAACCTTTGATTCTAGGAAACTCGGATAAGTCAGTAGCTTTGTGAGCACTGAATGAGTGGGTTTTGCAGCCCAGTGTGTGTGTTTTACTTGCCCACCGGGTGCAAGCTAGGATTAAAGCTAATGGCCCACCAGTTTTGGGCTCTGTTGTTTTATAATCGACTGTTTGAATCAAATGCGAACCTGCATGGGCCAGGCGGCTGTGATGGTGGCCGCGACTACTGGCTTTACAACCAATTTCCTGTGTTTGTTTGTTTGTTTGTTTGTTTTATTTTACAGGAAGAGAGAGAGAGAGAGTCAGAGAGAGGGATAGATAGGGACAGAAAGACAAAAACGGAGAGAGGTGAGAAGCATCAATCATTAGTTTTTCGTTGCCGTTGCGACACCGTCGTTGTTCATTGATTGCTTTCTCACATGTGCCTTGACCGCGGGCCTTCAGCAGACCGAGTAACCCCTTGCTGGAGCCAGTGACCTTGGGTCCAAGCTGGCGAGCTTTTGTTCAAGCCAGATGGGCCCGCGCTCAAGCTGGCGAGCTCGGGGTCTCGAATCTGGGCCTTCCACATCCCAGTCCGATGCTCTATCCACTGCGCCACCACCTGGTCAGGCACCAATTTCCTATGTTTTAATTCCAGACTTCTTCTATTTATATTCTATATTTTATAGTTAATGTGTGTGTGTGTGTGTGTGTGTGTTTGTGTATATATATATATATATATATATATATATATATATATATATATAAAATTTAATATTATCACCATTATGTCCCCAGAACTTGGTATAGTAGCTGACACATAGTAGACATTCAATCAACACTTATTTTTTGAAAGAGTGAATAGATTTTCTAAATTTGGTACATTCAGGGAACTTTGAATAATTGAATGTGGCTGTGGTTGATATTTGCTTTCTAGTCAGGGTAGGTAGTGTTAAACACCAGGCTAAAAATTGTCAAAACCTATGTTGTAGATGATCCTGTCTGCCAGGTCAAAGATTTATAATGTATCTTTAATTCAATTGTTTTCAAAAGTGTTTCACTGCTGTTTTGTTATAGTTGCATGTAGTGAAATACATTATTCAAAGAAAATCTTACAAATAATATGTACACAAGGTAAGGTTAAGCTGCTCAGTAAGAAGCAAGAATGTGGGTCCCTGAAGCTTGCCCTCTGTTTTTTTTCTTCTTCAGAACAACTGTAGGTCACTGTATGCACCTAGGGTTTCCCAAACACACAAGTTTAAACGCGTTGCTTTAAGCAATAGAAAACCTCTGAAGAATTAAACAATGCAGTGACATGATGAGATTTGCATTTTATTAGATAACTAGAGCAACAGTAGAAAGGATAAATCAGAGGCTTGCAAGACTGAAGGCAGAAAAGCCAGCAGGGAGAATGCCACAATCATCCAGAAGAGCTATGACAAGGGCCTGAAGTAAGAAAACATCAGTAGGCCTGCATCTGAAGCCATTCAGCAGAAGTCCCAGGATACACTACTTCAAAAGAACATATGAACCCCTACATTCTTTGCAGCGTTATTTACAATAGCAAACCTTTGGAAGAAGCCCAAGTGACCCATCAGTAGATGAGTGAATAAAAAAATTGTGGTACATTTACCCAATGAACTACTATTTGCGGAGTAGTGTGAAAAAGAAAGAAAAGTGACAGCATGAATGGACCTGGAGAGTATTATGCTGAGTGAAATAAGCCAGTCAGAAAAAGACAAGTACCATCTGATTTCACTTATGTGTAAAATCTTATGCACAAAATAAACTAACAAAATAGAAACATTCAGATACAGAGAACAGACAGCTTTTATGAGGAGTGGTTTGAGGAGCTCAGTGAAAAAGGTAAAGGGATTAAGGAAAAAAAACAACACTTCATTGACACAGACAATAGTACGTTGATTGCCAGAGGAAAAAGAGGGTAGGTAGAAAAAGATGATCAAGGGGTAATAAATAGTGATGAGAGGGAAAGGCTTAAGGTGGTGAACACACAAAAATGCAGCACAATATACAGATGTATTATACAACTATATACCTAAAACATATAATTTTGTTAACCAGTCACCCCAATAAGTTCAACAAAATATCAAAAAATATTTAAAAATACAGTAAAAATAAATATCTTTTATTAATATATTTATAAATACATTAAAAGCCATATTTATCTTAACACAAAATACACATATGAAAAAATTTGAGGTCATAATTTAGTCTACAAACATGTAACTTGAAAACAAAAACATCAAGATAATATAAATTTTTCATAAAGATATTTTATATCATAAAAAAATAACAGTAGGAGACAGACAATAAATGAAAAATAATGTCACCAAAGCCTGATAAATTGATTAAATATGTAGAATGGGTAAAAAATAAAAAGACTTCCAGGTTTCTAAGTAGGATCACTGAGCAAGAAATGGTGCCATTTACTAATACAGGAACTATAGGAAGAGAAGCAGATCTTCAGGGCAAGGAGGTCGGCCCTCGGTATACGTAGCACATTCAAGTGCACGTGTCGATTAGCCACTAGGGAAAAGCATCATGCTAAGATTGAGCTTTGTGGTATTACCTTACTTTGTATTCCCTCATTAAGTAAAAAGTAGTCACTGAATTCTTACTATGTTCCAGACGCTTTGCAAGTTAAGGTACATGCAATAGAACAATGCAGTCAATTTTCTTATGTATAGTGATAAGACATGATAGCCAAAATTTGCAAGGGTAAAGGGGGAGCTCCATCTGTCCTAGGTATCACTGAGGAAGGAAGAAGAACCAGAAAAGGGCTTTACCAACTTAGACATTTATTGCCACTCAGGTCCAAATTCACCCTTTTTGCTGGCTCTGCTAAAATAAATCTTGGTTCTCTTAAATATCTTTTTCTTTGCTTGTTGCCATGCTGTTAAGTTTTCTCAGTCAAGGGTGATGGAGAGTCATGCAGGAGGAAATGGTTTCATTTCCTGTACGTGGGCTCACTTGGCAGCCCTTGAGCTCCAGAAACTTGCCCAGCATCCACTGCAGCAGTGCCCACGGAGTGGGCCATGCCTGGCTCCCTCAGTTACAGTAGCCGGCATCACCCAAGGCCATCACCTTCCACCAGCAAACCCATTAGACAACTTTCTAGTGAATACATCTAATGAGGCACCTCCTTGCGAAGAGCTTTTTTTGGTATTCTACAGAGTGGACTTCCTGCAAGTTCTCCCAGGACCATAGCAATTTCTCCACCACTGAGTGTCATAGTCAGGCCCTCTCTAACAAGGTCTGGATCTCATTTCTGGATCAAAGAAATTTCCTCCGGAGCTCTAGCTCAGTCCTAGCGGTGGAAGCTGGTTATGGTATGGTATGGTGTATCTATTATTTTATGTATTTACTATTCCTATATTTTTTTAAAGTATCCTTTACATCTTATTGCAAATCCAGCATTACTTCATTTCTATATTGTCGTCAATAATTCTCTACATACAAATTATGTTCAAAAACTATATGGTGTCTTTCTCTTTTGACCCAGACTTATTCAAAGAATATACCTCAAAGAATGATGATTAACAAACATAAACAGGATAAAACAGTTTTCCAGATCACAATAAAGTGGGAGATTTAAAAATCAAAACATAGAATTTTTATTTTAAATCATGCTTTTCAAAAGGTTCTTATGGGAACTATTATGACTTCCCATTCACATGTCTAATTAAAACCTTATTTTAATTTCATCACCAGCCTGACTGGTGGTGGAATAGCGCATAAAAACGTCAATCTGGATGTTGAGGTCATTGATTCAAAATCCCAAGATTGCAGGCTCTGAGCAGGGGAACCAGCTACACAATCTTCACAAGCTTGACTCAAAGGTCGCTGGCATGAAAAGCCCAAGGTCACTGTCTTGAGAAATGGGGACCCCTGCATAGCTTAGTCAAGGCATGATCAAGAAGCTCAATGCACAACTAAAGTTAAAGCAATTATGAGTTGATATTTCTTACCCTCTCTCACTAAATATACAGAATGGTAGGTCTGGGAGATGAGGATTGCTGGAAATGATACATGCTTGTTCCAATGACGCAGGAAAAGGTCATGAAGAAACTGGAAGGCTCATGTACTTTACCTATAGGCACACGTTTTGGATATGAAGCAACTGAAACTAACATACACACACAAAATGCAAAGGAATATTACTTGGATATAAACAAAATAAAATCTTACCATTTGCAATAATGTGGATATACCTCATAGAGGATATTATGCTAAGTAAAATAGATCAGACAGTGAAAGACAAATATCATATTTCACTTATAGTTGGAATCTAAGAAACAAAATAAATAATCAAAAAATAAATGAACTCATAGATCCAGAAAAAAAAACCTTTGGTTACCACATAGAGAGGTTGCGGAGGCTGGGCTGTAAAGGTGAAGTGATTAAGAAGTACAAATTGGTAGTTGCAAAATAATCACAGGAATGTAAATAAAGTACAGCATAAGGATTATAGTCAATAATATTTTAATAACTCTGTACGGGTGCCAAGTAGGTACCAAATTTATCAGTGGGATCACATCATATGTTATATAAATGCCTAACCACTATGCCATACATCTGAAACTAATATATTGAATGTTGACTGTGATTTAAAAATTAAAAATTACATTATAAACTATGTATTATACTAACCCATCTATATAAAGTTTAATAGAAGATAAAACAAATCTTTATTATTAAAAATCTGGATAGTAGTTATGTTTATGTTTGAGCTGTTGCGAGAGCAATGTTCACTAGGAAGCACTAAAAGGTTGAGTGTTATTTATTGATCTGAGGTAGATTTATACATTGTATTCAATCTTGTAATTATTATTATGTTATACATTTATAATATATACCCTCTTATATCTTTGTAATAATTCAATAAAATTTTAATTTAACAATCCATAGTTACCCTATTCAGAATAGGATATCTGATATTCTATTTTAAAAATATATTTAAAATGTAATTCAGTAAAAAAACAGTACAAATTTAAAATGTCAAAAATTATAGTTATTACAAAATAACTATAAATATACTGTAGAATTCTATGAATGAACATGTAAAATGATAAAAAGACTATTTTGATCATGTAAAAGATATATTATATTTATGAATGAAAAACTACACACTGAATATAACAACTATATCTTTCTAACAATTTATATATTTAAAAAATAGTAACTAAAAATCTAGTTGATCCCCTGACTGGGTAGGTCAGTTTGTTAGAGCATCATCCTCATACACCAAGGTTGTAGGTTCAATCTCTGGTGAAGGCAAATACAAGAATCAATTAGTAAAAGCATGAATAAGTGGGGGAAAAAAAGATGTTTTTCTTTCTCTCTTCCTCCCTTTTTCTTTCTAAAATAAAAAATAATATTTTAAAAAATATCTAGTTGAATTTTGTTTTTAGGAATTCCAAAAAATTTCACTATTTATCAGAAAGGAATATGTCCACACATTAAAGAAGAACAAAGAGGAGAAATGTTCTACTAGGTATAAAATATTTCATAATGAATGGAAATAAAAATAGTATGATATTAGTGCAAAAACAGACAATGGTAAATGGAATAGAATAGGTAAGGGACACAATTCAACAACTAAATACATAATGTCTGACACGGGGGGGCCTTCTAATCGAACAATATCTATGTAATTGGTGAGTACTAGAGGCAGATAGAACTTTTGGCTGGTGATACTTCTACCTCCTGAAACCCTGATAGATAATGCTGGCCCACGGAACCCTGATAGATAATGCTGGCCCACGGAACCCTGATAGATAATGCTGGCCCACGGAACCGGTTGCACATTGCCAGCCCCATACTCATGCTCCCTGACACAATGTTCATAAACACCTTTGGAGATTTAGAACTCAAAACAGCAATGCACACCCTAGAAATCAAAGGCCCAATGCCCTCATGACAATGGCCACTTGCTTCTCAGCTGCTATACCTTGGATGTGCCCTAGAGTGACAGTAATACAAATAAGTGATAGACATTTTCAGACACTATAAAGCAAGGTTTTAGTTACAAATATGCTATCTATAAAAGACAAATTAAAATGAGAGACACAAATTGAATATTTTTTTAATGGGAAAAAATAACATTGTTCAAATAGTAAGAACAAGAAAGCTAGAGTGGCTTTATTAATATTAAACGGTATTAGACTTCAGGTAAAGCAGTATTTTGAAATATAAAAATGAACACTGCACAATGATGGAAGTTCAATTTATCAGAAAGACATAATAACTATAATGTGTATGCCTCTGATAAGGTAGCTTCAAAATATAAAATGCAGCAACTGATAAAAACTAAATGGAGACATAAACAAATTCACAAAATTAAAAATTCAACACTATTTTCATACTAACTGATAAAACATTAAAAAATCAGGAAGGCTATAGGATCTGAACATTATCAAGCACCTTAATCCAATTTATATTTATGAAATAGTTCTCCCTACAACTACAGAATAAATACTGTTTTTAAGAGCACATGGTCACTCACTTAGGTAGAACATGGACTTATTAGCCCATAAAATGTCAATAAATGCCAAACAATAGAACAGAGTAAGTTATCTGACCACATGGAAATAAATTAGAAATCATTAAAAATAGAACATCTATAAATGTCCCAAGGATTCAAAAGTTGAACCATACCATATGGATAAAATTGAGAAGACAAAAGGCAAAAACACAAATTCACAAGAAATTAAATAAAAAATTTTTTATTACAGATTCTACAAATACCTAAACAATAATTAAATTTCATGAAAAACTTTTAAGCATTATATAAAGTGAAGGATGTGGAGAAATTAGAAACCTTTTGTAGTGTTGTTAGAAAAGTAAATTTGTGGAAGTCTTTTTGAAATACAATATAGTACCTCTAAAAAGTAAAGTATACCATATAATCCAGATATCTCACTTATGGGTGTAAATAAACAATTTAAAGTGGAAACATAAAGAAACATTTGTACACCCATGTTCATAGCAGTATTATTTACAATAGCCAACAAGTAAAAGTAACCCAAGTGTCTATTGAGAAATAAATGTGGTATAAACACACAATGGAATATTCAGCCTTAAATAGGAAGAAATTTCTGGAACATGCTACTTACAACAAGGATATTATGCTAAATGAAACAAGTCAATCATAAAAAGACAAATACAATATGCTTTTACTTATATGAGGTTACTAGAGTAGTTAAATTCATAGAAACAAAATGTAGGGTGATGATCACCAAGGTCTCAGAGGAAGGTATAAATAGAGTTATTGGTTATTGGATATAGTTGTAATTTTGTAATGAGAAACAATCTAAAAATTTTCTGTACAGCAAAGTGAATATACTTAACATGATTGAAATGTGCTCTTAAAATTTTCTAAGACAGTATTTTATGGTAAGAATATTTTAGCATAATTTACAATTTAAGAACATAAGTTTGACAATGCAGAAAAAAAATAAGTGTGAAATAGGAAACGGTGATAAGAGTTCTAGACTCAGAAATATAGGTAAATAAAATCAGGACAAATATATTTAAAAACTCATACATAAATATATGTGCATAGTATATATTTGTGTGAGATACATGTACATACACAGTACAGATACACAGACACACAGTAGTACCCACAAGACTTGTATGTGCATGTTTATAGCATTAGATACACTTGTTTATGATCACAGAGAACAAATTTTGTTCATTGATATATCTCAAGGCAAAGCACACAAAATTAGATCAATACATATTTTAAATGAATTAAACAATCAGTTCATTTCATATTTACCAATTATTTTTCATGTGATAATGAGGTGAACATCTACTGTAATGTCCAAACTTGACATTTTGAGGTTGAAGAGACGTGCTATTAACATTATGCTGTGACAATAGGCCTAGACCTTGGAGAACCTGGCAAATGTGAGACTTGAGGTCTCTATAAATATTGGTGGATTAGAGTACTGGGCACTGACATTATAATGGAAAAACAGCCGATATGATCTTCACTTTCATCAAATAGCCAGCTAGAAAAGGAGACACCCATTAAACATATATTTGTTGTAGTTAATGAATAATTTCAAAGTGCTTAAGTGTTTTGGATGAAAAGAAATACTATCGTTTAGAAATGTAAATTTCTTAAATTAAGATCTGAAAGAGAATTATGAACAAGAAAACACCATGTGTGGGAAATTGGCAGGCAGGACTAGAGTAAACTTTATGGGAACCAAAAGAATGCCCTTAAGCTGGAACGCAGAGTATCAGATGAGGCAATTAAGTCTGAAAAGGGAGTCAACATTTAGAACAGGCAGTATCTTTTAGAAAATGTTAATGGCTTTTGTCTTAATTTCAAAGGATATGGAATTTATTGAAGGCAGAGAAATAACCAAAATAATGGGGGTCCAATACGCTGAGAGAGAGAAGCTAATTTGTAAATTAGAGGGAAGCAATCAAAATGCAATGAAGAAAAAAAATAACTTTTAAACAGTCTTAACAGTATGAAAATTCCAGATTATACTCATAAGCAGCACCATGTAATATTTGGTAATATTCTAAAATATTTTGTGCATGTTGCATCTTATTTAAATATAAATTAATGTGAAACTTCTCCTCTGATTATCCATGAGAAGGTATTTTTAGTTCACAGAATGTTCAAACCCTTTCTGTCCTTCCTGTCTCCAATGGCATTTACTTTATTAATAATGTGTTTTCTTTCAGATAGTTTGTATGATCAAAAAAAAGATAAAATTCTATTTCTACACATTTTACCTCGTAAGAAATAATTTAGAAGATACTGAATCTTAAAGTTTGATATTGATTACAATTTTAATTGAAAGTTCCAGTAATTTTTTTCCTGACCATTGTCTAGGAAAGAACACCACAATAACGTAAACTTCAATTTTGATTTAATTGATACCTTTATCTCTTCCTTGCTCAAAAAAAGTTGTTGATTAAAAGCTTCAATCTCTTAGCTATTTTTCCTAAAGATGGTCATAAGGGAGGAATCAATGAAGTGAAAGTGAGTACATTTTATTAAAAAACTGAGAATACTTCTATTTACGGTATAGATATTAGCAAATTATGTTGTAAATAGGAGATTCAGGCATTGTTAAAAAAGGAGTGTGGAGCACAGGTTTCCAGTCTCAACCGATTTATGCTAATATTTTTACCTATTTACTACTTTCTTATAAAACATTTTTGTGAATACTGGCTTGTCATTCGTACCAGCCCTTCATCCCCAAACTAAACAGGAAAGCATACAAAATAAACTGTTATATAGTTTCAAGCCAGGAAGATGAAGTGATACTTTGAGACAAGCATGACTATGGTTTCATTTCCTATGCAAGTGACCCTGAATGCATGAAGCAGAGGTGATTAATTTTCTACCATAAATTTGTGTTTCCCTTTCCATAGCACAAGTGGTATCATCAAGAAGGAGCTATCGTTCCAGGGACTAAATGTGCATGTGCCTTGCATCTGTATGGGACCATTTGTGTAGAGATTCTGTGTCTTCTATTCCACAATCAGCCAGCTAATTGTGGGATACTCGGACACCCTGGGACATGGCTAAACTACAAGATAGAAGGAGCCTGAATCCCTAACCAGCCACAAAGTAAAGCTACCCGTGAACTAGGAGTTTTCTCATATTGGACTGTTGCATGAACAAGAAACAAACTGCTGTTGGCTGAAGTCCCTGAAATTTTAGGGATTATTTTTGTCAGTTAGAATCCTCATACACCACCCAAAGGTGGAAAAGAGTATTGTGACAAAGAAAAGAAAAAACAATGCTTCTTTCCTTTAAAACAGTGGTTCTTAACCTGGGTTCTATCAAACCCTAGGGGTTCGATGAGTCGGTCTCAGGGGTTCGGAGAAGCCTCTGCCGCAGAGGCCAGAATAAAGTAATACCGTAATCTGTTGTGAGTTCATGCACTTTGTTGGTTTTGTTCTTTGAGCAAGGTGATGTTCATGCACAGCTCATTTTGTGCACCAGTAAAAAAACATATACCTATGTCTTGAATTTGGAAAAAAAGTCATATTTTATTTATCACTAAAGAAGGGTTCGGTGAATGAGCATATGAAACTGGTGGGTTCGGTACCTCAAAAAAGGTTAAGAACCACTGCTTTAAAACATAGCTTTTTGCCTTCCTAACTTTATCAGATATTCATAGAGATGTGTTTCTCAACAATTCTTTAAACTGATGGATGCTATTTTAATCTACAAACCTTTCTGCATTCTCAAATATATTCCCTTTTGCTAAACAGTTTAATCACTTTGACTTGAAAATTAAAACTTAGGATATACTGGACAGGTTGCTGTTTTCAGATGAAGCTTTCCTAATTTTCTTCATGACCAAAGCAAAAAAGAAGTCACTGATATTTGAGCTTCACTGTTAGTTGTGCAATGTATATTGCATAAATAGTGCAAATTCAGGCCTTTGAATTTTAGATGTAATTTATGCACATAAATTTTTAAAGAACACACATTTTCACCATAGTTTAGTTGGACTCAACTTTTGTAACATTGGAGCATCTGGAAATAAAATAGAATGCAGATATTTTCTCTTATTACTGTGGAACTCTTCTGCTAGGCAAACAACTCTATATCTTCAGCTTTCAAATGAGTTTGTGCAGGTGTGCTGAAAATCCTTCTTCAATAATTTATCAAACAACCCTCACAAAAATATTACATTTCCCCAGTCATGCATTATGCATTCCCAAATGCTTTAAGTAAAAATAAATAAAATTCAATAATTAAAATAAGGCATGATGTAATTCATGCATTAAATTACTGTATGTGTATTATAAACACAATAAAGATGTATCATTTAACTCCACAGATAATTTATTTATTCAACAAATATTTACCTAGTGAATGTATTAAATAGGCACTGTAAGTGAAATGATATATAATATTTTTTTACTATGTAATAAAAATTGTGCGGCATATTATTAGAACAGTGATAAAGGCAAAGATAAGATACAGTTGTGGACAGGACAGAGAAGTGAGTGATCACCTTGTTTAACATGTTCATCTTGCAAGAAAGAAAATTAAGGGATTGACTCAATTAGGATGATAGTGGTGACTAAACACCAAATTTGTAGAATTTCTTTCAATTCCAAAAATGGTCACTTAGAATCTGAAATAATGTGGTCACCATTCTGTTGGATGCAAAGACAGACATGAAATCCTGTGTCTGTTGACTCAGAATTGGGCTGCAGCAGTGTGTATGACAGAAGCATGTCTCAGGCTACTCATGCTACACTGAGGTTATAGTGGAGAGGATTTTCATCTGTTCTGTTGTATCACTCATCTTGATACAGCATAAGTTTATAGCTTGGGTCAAGATTTCAAAGATGAATGCATGAAGACACAGCCGATCAAGTAATGGAGATATGGTATAGAAAGTATACGTAGGTTAATAAAAACAATCTGATTAATCTGAGGCAAATAAAATTTAGTTTCATGGTTTTATAAATAAAGTTATGCTATGTGGGCCTTTTTAAAGTAGCATGTGTCTTCCTAGCTAGTTACAATTATAGCAATTGTAATCCTATTTATTAAGAATTTAACGACCTAAACTTCATGGGGTCATATTTTACATTTGTTCAGTATTTTAAGTCTGTTCATTCAACTTTGTATCTACAAATGATACATAATTACTGGTATGCAATGTATGTTTAATAAGTTTTAGAGAATTGGAATGAATAAATGAATGAACATGTCTGGCATGGTGCTAAATGCTGTAACTAAATTCTGTTATTAATTCTCACAATATCCTGGTAAGGTAGACATTACCCCTCTTTTCACATGAAAACACTTAAGCTTCAGGTTAAGTAACCTGTTAGATTACACAAGTATTAGGAGCCCAAGTTATATTAAAACTCTTATCTTTTTTAACCATCATACCATCATAAATTCATTCTGGTGTAACAGTACACTGAAATATAAAACACAAATCATTTTGGATAGAACCACAATGAAATAGAGGTCAGAAATTTAAATTGTACTTTTGAGTTTAGATTTCTAGAAGATATGGAAAGGGAAGATAAATCTATATATTTGCTGTCATTCTTTTCAAAAGTAAATCCTACAAAGCATGGCTTTTGTACTTGCTCTTGCTTGTTTGATATTTTCCCGGGAGAAAAATAAATAAGAATTTTGTGTATGCACACATTAAATGATAGTTTTGCTCTATTTTCAAACATTATCTCAGAGAAAAATATGGTTTAATTGATTAATTAAATCTATAATGTATACAGAAATAAAATCTGTAATCTTTATATTACAGCTGAGGGAAAGTATTTTTGTAAGTAGCCGAAGTCATGCATTTCAAGTATTTTCACTCCGGTTTTAAATCAGTATATCTATTACATTGTATTTTTCATGTAGATGAAATGGTACAAATTTTTGATAAGTGCAAGTCTCAGTAAATGCCAGTCATATTTGTCCCAAGTGTTTGTAATGCATATAATCCTTGATTATTGGCTGAGTAAAACATGCTTTAGATATAAAATTTTATAGATGCAAAACTTATTTCTAGCAGGCATCTGTTTTTCTGTATTTGTTTGATTGGATTATTTGTTTTATTGTTATGCCCGGAATTCCTTTCATCTCTTTTTTTTATGAATATACTGTTTGTCAATAACATGAGCTCACTCCTCTATTAAAAGTAAAGAAGAAAAGATACAGGTTGGTAAAAGGAGACTTAACTTGGGGTGGTGAACACACCAGACAAACCAGACAACATACAGATGATGTATTATAGAATTGTATACCTGAAACCTATAGAATTTTATTAAGCAATGTCACCCCAATAAAATCAATAAAAAATAAAAGAAATGAAAGATGGAAACAGAAACTAACATGTTTATACTAGTGATCTTTTTTTAGAGATGAGAAGGAGATTTATGGGGACATCTGACTCTAAGGCAGTGGTTCTTAACCATTTTTGAGGTACCGAACCCAACAGTTTCATATGTGCATTCACCAAACCCTTCTTTAGTGATAAATAAAATATGATATTTTTTTCCAAATTCAAGACATAGGTATATGTTTTTTTACTGGTGCACAAAATGAGCCATGTATGAACATCACCTTGCTCAAAGAACAAAACCAACAAAGTGCATGAACTCACAACAAAGTACGGTAATACTTTATTCTGGCCTCTGCGGCAGAGGCTTCTCCAAACCCCTGAGACCGACTCATCAAACCCCTAGAGTTTGATAGAACCCAGGTTAAGAACCACTGCTCTAAGGGAACCAACAATCCCTTTCTGGAGGACTGACAGAGGGTCCTTCTGAGTGAATGCAAGGAGTCTGCCTAAGAACAAAGCCAAATGAAGAAAAGCTGATTAACTGACAAAACCACTTCAAGATAGAGCTCTATCAAAATTTAGAAGTTAGATCCAGCTATGCTAAGTAATAATGATTTAGTTTTCCTTCACATTCAATCAAGTGGGCCATTAATGTGTATAATATTTTGGAAGAATATAGCTTTAATATTTCTTTTAAAAAAGCATGCATTTGGAAGTAGATTTTTCTCATCATACATGTTAGAAATAATAGATATCTGTATCTTTATATCTGTGTCATTTAGATCTATATCCACATCTATATCCAAATTCATATTCATATCATTTCCATGTCTATATCTGTGTAGCTCCCACACTTGATTAATGGCATGGTATTATAAAATTATAGAAATGAAACTATTTTTGCTCAAAATATTAAAAATAGTCATTTAATGTCTTTTTGGTTTCCAGTGCTGCTCCGAATCAGTTTGCTATTAGCCTGGTGATGAGTCCACACCACATATCCTATTCCCTGTATTCCTACGTAAATCTTTAAGGGTCATACTTTTGTTTTTTCTAAACTTTTATACTGACATGTCATTTTATGGCTCTTTTAATAATAATATTGGGTACTTATCAGACTTTTTTTTTTCCCCTGAAAACCAATATCCCTCTCATTTTTCCCTTTAATCTCTTTTTGGAAATCCTATTAGTCAGATACTAAAAATACCTCAGTTGAACATCGAAATTTCTCCTTTTTTAATTATTACTTTTTTCTTTTAATTTTATTTTCTGGGAGATTCCAACAACTTCAATTTTCAAACATAAACTGATTTTTAAAAGTATTTTCATTATCATATATAAAATTGACATCTTGTTCTATATTTTTAATAACATTCTATACTTATTTTATAATTTTAATTTCTTCTCTTGGATCTCTAAAAATAATTGGTTTTGGTTTTCTTATGTTTATGCATTTCTCAAATTCCTCCACCTCACCTCATTTGGCTTTTCAGGTCTATGTGTCTCAATGATTTTCTCAATGTCCACTATTTTTTTTTAAATGTCTATCACATTAAATGCAAGGAACTTGTGCTGGATTGAACAATATTCTCCCCAAATTCATGTCTACCTGAAATCTCAGAATTTGACTTTATTTGGAAATAAAGTCTTTGCAAATATAATTAAGTCAAGATGAGGTCCTATATTAGTGTGGGCCCTAAATTCAATGGTTTGTGTCTTTGGAAGAGAAAGGCAAAGCAATTCAGACACAGAGACAGAATAAAAGGCCCTGTGATGTTGGTGGCAGAGATCAGAGCAATACTCTAGAACAGGGGTGCCCACACTTTTTCAGCTTGCGAGCTACTTATAAGATTACCAAGTCAAAATGATCTACCTACAATAAAAAGGCAAAACATAAATTTATTTCTTTTATATTATCATTATTTAGGTTATTATTATTACTATTTAATATTGTGTATTCTTCTTTTACCTTTCTCCTTCTCAGCTCTTTTCAGAGGAAAGTCAATGTCATAGTCTTTATGAATGGTCTGAAAAAGCCGCTCCACATTTCCCTTCTTTGGAATAGCAATGGCAAACAGACAGATGAGGCAAACGCACTTAGAATATGACATAGTGAAAAAAATCCCCTCCTATTCTCTATGAAAGTGGTAGGCTTCTTACTCAGACCAGCTACAGCACTCATTTTTATACCCTTTGTTGTATTTAGTTTAAATAAATTGAAGGCTAACTACACAGCAATGTAACTGAACAAGTTAGCGCGGTTTAACGTGCATGCGTAGGGTGTCAAAAGTTCAGATGTCAGATTGGCTACCCTGTATACCAATCAAAAGACAAATGTCTTTTTAATGTCATGTGATCTACCCACACCTCCTTCACGATCGACGTATTGAGCACTCCTGCTCTAGAGATCAGAGCGATGAGCTACGTACCAGAGAAACTAAGGATGGCAAGCAACCACCAGGAGCTAGGAAGAGGCAAAGGAGGATTTATCCTAGAGCCTTCAGAGGTAGCGTAGCTTTGAAGACAACTAGATTTTATATTTCTAGCCTCCCAAATAGTGAAAGAATATATCACTGTTGTCTTAAACTACCCAAACTATGGCAAACCTCTCTGAGATCGTGGATTTGCTATCTTGAGTTTTACAGTAGGATGATCAAGTGGAAACTACACCATTAGGTAAATCTTCTGACCTGATTTCACCAATATTCTGCTGCTGTGATGAGCTCACAGGGATGTCTGCATGCTTAAGTGTTTATTGTGGGGTTAGGGAGGGGCAGTGATAATAGACTTGGCTGTCAGGGTTCCTATAACCAAGGATGGGAAGGATGGGAAGGAAGAGAAAGGAAGGGAAGGGAAGGGAAAGGAAAGGAAGGGAAGGGAAGGGAAGGGAAGGGAAGGGAAGGGAAGGGAAGGGAAGGGAAGGGAAGGGAAGGGAAGGGAAAGAAGGAAGGGAAAGGAAAGAAGGAAGGAAGGAAAGAAGGAAGGAAGGAAAGAAGGAAGGAAGGAAGGAAGGAAGGAAGGAAGGAAGGAAGGAAGGAAGGAAGGAAGGAAGGTAGAGATGTTTACCATTCTTATATGGACTCTCACTTAGTCCCCTGGTTTTTAGTAAAAGAGCAAATCTTCCTTCTGCTGTACTGGGGAACATGAGACCAGAGCTTCACTGGTTTAAGTTGTCCAGTAATGTCTGCCTCTTCTCTCCTGCCGGAAGAGGAGAGGTTAGTAGACTGTGAGTGATATTCTAAGCATGGAACGGCTTCTCAGTCAGACTATCCCCGAACTATGTCCACAGTTAACTAGTACCTCTGATATTTTCCTTAACTTGATTCACATTGTATTTTCCTCTGTGTTTGTAAGTTTTCAACTTTCTGCATTTTCCTAACTCATTCAAATAAAATAAACTCACCATTTTTGCAAATTTTTTGACAACTACTCTTTGGTGTGAGCTCCTTTCTTACATTTTTACCTGGAGGTTTGTAACTTGTTCATGTATTTATTATTATTTAGAGGGATTTCAGAAAGTACTGGCTATAAACTCATGTGATTGAGTTATTAAATTGAACTACACATCTTCAAATATATTTTTTTTAATTTTAAAGTTTTTATTTTATTCTGGTAAGGTTTTCTGGGCTATTCATCCATTATTTTCCATCAGTACCTAAGCTTCTTATTTAAGACACATGGCAGAAAAAAAAATATCCTTTAATGCATTGTATATGACTTAATCTCAAACTAAAATCTTTTCTGATCATTTTTTTTCAATATATCGAGCATTCATTCACACAGATTGTTTTTATTAAATACTTGACACTTAAGACATTAAAATACCACAAACTTGAGTAAAATCTAAGAATTTTTGTAAAGACAAACAATTTTCAAAAACAGATATTGCATAACACATATTTTAATATATACTCTACCTAAGAGTGATAGAACACAAAAATACATGCAAAACTATATCTGGGAATAAAATGTAATGTAAAAAAATATATGGTTTTCACTAACACATAAGGAAAAGTTTTATCAAGAAAATAAGTTATAAAAATTATTTTCCTTACTAAAAATTTATACAATATTTAGGTATAGTCTAGACAGAAGCAGATTAAACTATGTGGTGGAAAAATGTACTGTTAGTAACTTTTCTTGAATTATTTTTCAATTTTATCTATCTGTACTACAGTTAGCCATTTATCTCCTCAGGTATATAGCTCTTCAATATAGAAATACTCCAATATATAATTTTAATGATAAAATATTTCAATGGACAAAATTGGCACATGAAAGAAATACTAAAGTTTTACTTATGTAACATTGTATAATATAGAACATATAAAAATATACTCATACTACTTCCAAAGTAACAGAGATAAACTATTTGGAATATTTTGGTGGCATATGATCATAATAATTAGAGACAATTAAGAGTACCTACAGACTATAATAAAATTCTTTTTAATCCCTTAAATATAGTTTTTTTCTCTTTTACATCTATAACTTGATTTTTTATGTATGGAGACATTAAAATACTACTCCACTATGAAAGAAATATGTCTTTAGAAAATAAAATGCACATCACAAAAAAAAATTTAGATGGAGGAATTTCTGTATAACTTGGTCTTCTAGAAATTAATTCTAAAAAAAAAGCTCTTGTCAGATGTTTATTGCATTGCAAAGAGAAGACAAGATGATTAAAAATTATTCATTTGAACCATAAACTATAAAAAAAATTCTCTGTCTTGATTGTTATACTTACTCATGTATCAGACTTGGGTCAATGACATTTCTGGACAATTTTTTTTTAATTGTGTATATAGAGGAAGAAAGGGTAATTATTATTTTTATGAAAAATACCTTGGAATTACTTGTATCTAAATAATCCTTTGGTATCAAATAGTATTAATAAAGTAATTAAATAAATTCTAGTCCTAATAGTTATTTAATGATTACACTGGGAAACAATATTTTTGTTGCATCTACAAAAACACTTGTTCTTACCTAATTCAAGTGTGCTGATCTCAAATCTGACAATCAGTTTTTCACTATAAGCTACAGCTTTTTTGCAATTCAAGATTTTTGGTTTTCATCTTATTGTAAAATTTTCAACATTTAATTTAAAATAATGAAGTACAATGTCTTCTTGGGCATCATCTTTGTGATAATATAATAATTTATATAATGCAGTAAATACACTAACACACTAAAAGATATGATTGCATCAGAATTTGTCTACAATTTTGAAATAGAGCATATTAAAACACTCATTTTAATCATAGAACTTGTACAACACTTATTTAAATTCTATTCAGGCAAAAAAAAAAATGCATTTGTAGCTCTTGCGTTTGTATACTTCTTGAGAACAATCTCATAGGTGTTCCAGCAGTAGTCTGCCATCATATTTCTGTCCCATTGCCTCTCATAATGCTCTTCCATTGTCTTCAGATTTTTTTTTTTTACAGGGAGAGAGAGAGAGTCAGAGAGAAGGAGAGATAGGGACAGACAGACAGGAATGGAGAGAGATGAGAAGCACCAATGATCAGTTTTTTGTTGCGCCACCTCAGTTATTCATTGATTGCTTTCTCATATGTGCCTTGACCATGGACCCTCAGCAGACCGAGCAACCCCTTACTGGAGCCAGTGACCTTGGGTCCAAGTTGGCGAGCTTTTCCTCAAGCCTGATGGGCCTGCGTTCAAGCTGGCGACCTCGAGGTCTTTAACCTGGGTCTTCTGCATCCCAGTCCGATGCTCTATCTACTGTGCCACTGCCTGGTCAGGCGTCTTCAGATCTTGATGAAAAAAGCATTCTTCCTTCTCATCACTAACAGTTCCAAGATTTTTGGGAAACTTATCAAGGTGACAGTTCAGGAAGTGAATCTTAATGCTCATGTTACATCCAATGTCATGGTAAGCCAACATCATCCTTTGAACAAGAAGTTCATAGTTTTCTGCTTTATTGTTGCCAAGACAGTTCTTTGTAACTGCCACAAAAGACTGTCATGAAGCTTTCTCCTCCTTATTCATCTTCCTGGCAAATCCTTTGTCACGTATGAGGGTTCAAATTTGAGGTCCATCGAATACACTTGCTTTTATTTTCTCAAAAGACAAAGCAGAAAAAGCAAAAATAATATACTCAAAGTGTTCACTTTCTTTATTCAAAGTCTGAGTAAACTGCTTCATTAAGCCAAGTTTGATGTGAAGTAGGGAAAAATGATCCTGTGTCAATTAACTATAGGGTCATTCACAATATTTTGCATCCCTACTTCCAGAGCTTCACATTTTGGCCACTTCTTCTGTGTCCAGTGTTTCTCCTGAGCTCAGCTCTGCCACAGACACAGAAAGCAAGGATACTTCATGAAACCTCTCTGTTGTCCTAGCAGAAAATTTACCATTTTAAGATCCACACAAATGATCCAGTTATGCTCCTCATACTTCAGAAAGTCAAAGACAA
This sequence comes from Rhynchonycteris naso, assembly GCA_037038555.1. Classification (NCBI taxonomy): domain Eukaryota; kingdom Metazoa; phylum Chordata; class Mammalia; order Chiroptera; family Emballonuridae; genus Rhynchonycteris; species Rhynchonycteris naso. Next base: position 265,343,670 of record CM072998.1, read on the forward strand.
TTTTGATGTTGTTATAATCTTCTCGCAGGTGAGTTGAATAACCAATTGAAAAAGCTGCATAAAGATTACCGTTGTGTAGAAGAACACAATTCAGACTCTGTTTAGAGCTGTCAAGAAATAGCTACCATTCTGTTGGACTGTAAGTGGTAACACCTAGCTGGCTGAGAAGACTACTGATATCATCACAGTAAACAAAGTGTTTGTCTTAGGAAAAAAAGTCCACAAAAATTTGTTCACGCTTTCTGAAATGGGATACTTTAGTTGACCGATAAAGTACATTCTTTTCTTGAAGCATGGAGGCTAATAACACAGCTGCTTTCTTTGATAGGCCGAAATCTCTTACAAAGTCATTCAATTTGGGTTGGCTAAACTGCTGAGGGGTTAGTGACTGCTTGGCATCAGAAGAAGACCCTTCAGACTCTACAACCATTTTCTCATGCATCTTTCAAAATACACTTGATCACATGTTTACTTTCTTCATCCTTAGAAGAAATAAAACCATTGAAAACTAGAACCGAGAGTGTCTCAGAGTGTGGGATAGGTGGTATTGCTGAAGGAATATTAGGGTATGCTATCATATGCTATATAGAATTTTCTATATATCCTGAGGACTGTCTGAAATATACCCTCATGAGGGAGCCACTCCAAAACCCTGAAAAGCAGCAGTACCAGATTTGCATTCTTATTTTCCTTCATAATCACCAACATTTGATATTAACACTATCAGACCGTATCAATATTTCATGTGAAATGCTATATGATCATTTAAATACACACTTCATGCATAAAAGCAAGATTGTCACATTTATTTTTGGCTGTTTCTGTTTCCTCTTCTGTGAATTGCCTATTCATATATTTGTGATTTTTGAAATGGTAATGTGGCTGTTTTTTCTTATTGATTGGTAGAATTCTGAGTACAACTGGCCTTTATAAATGCATTAAAACCATCTGCCAGTTTATGACTTGTTTTTATTTTTGTTGTGGCCTCATTTTTCTGTCTTTTTAAAACATTGATCCTTGTATCTTTGTGATACAGAAGTTTTCGTTTTAAGTAAGACTGCAATTTTTATGTGATTTATACATTTTAAATTTTGTGAAGAAAAATTTCAATCAAGTGCTTTTCACATTTAAATTATTAATCAGTATAGAAATTGTCTTTGTTTATAGTATGAAACAGAGCTAAAGTTCTTGTACTTCTAGTAAAGTAACTAATTATTGCAACATGATTTATTAAATAGTTCCATCTCCCCTCTTTCCAAGTGATTTGTATATATCAGTGATCTATATTTATGTGTGACCACTTCTGTTCTCTTCTATTGTTCCCCTTTTGTTAATCTCACATAAAAACCACCTTATTTTAAAACCACAGAATTATTATACATTTTAGTATATGATAGAGTAAACCATATATCAAGATATTTAAATTTAAAAATCACCTAAATTAATTTTGTATAGTCTCCGTATATCTGTACAAACCAGCTTGTCAAGTTACATATATATGAAGACGCATATTCTCTTATTTCACTTATTGAATATTTGAAACAGAATTATTGTCTTTTTAACAAATTAAGTCATTGCATCCTTTAATATGGTCTATATCTACATGTATTTAGTTAACTTTTGCTCCATTCAGCTTTATTATATTTAGAAATATCTTGCACATAATCTGTAATATGTATTTCTAGAATTTGTATACATCTGCTGCCATAGTGAATGTTTTTGTTTATTCTTTTTAATTGAATTTATTAAGATGACATTAATAAAGTTATATAAATTTCAGCTGTACAATTCTATAATATACCATCTGTATATTGCACTGTGTGCTCACCACCCCAAGTCAAGTCTCCATCCATCACCATTAATACCCCCTTTACTCTCTCTTACCTCCTCCAACCCCCCTTTTCCTCTTATAATCACCATATTGTTGGCTGTGTCTGAGGTATTTTTCTTAATTTCAACACCTTTTTCACCCAGCCATCCAATTCCCATCCTCTCTGACAACTGTCAGTCTACTCTTTGTGTCTATGAGAGGGTTTCTATTTTATTTGTTAGTTTATTTTGTTCATTAGATATCACATGTAAGTGAAATCATACTTGTAAATTAAAATTTTCTGAAGATTTTCTTGAATTTTTTATCATAAATAACAGTTTATTTTTTAATCCTTCTTTAATTCTTTTTCTTACTGGACTGAGTATGACCTCTAATACTGCGCTTAATAAAATTATAGATAATAATGGGTAACATTTATTGAGAGGTACTTATGTCTCATATTTTATCCAAAGAACATGTAATTTATTTAAAACTCAGTAGCCCTATGTAAAGCCAGTAGTCGAGGCCACTATCACAGCCGCCTGACCCGTGCAGGTTCACATTAGATTCGAACAGTTGGTAACAAAACAACAGAGCCAAGAACTGGTGAGCCATCAGCTTTAACTCTAGCTTGCACCCGGCGGGCAAGCAAAAACACACACTGGGCTCCAAAACCCACATATTCAGTGCTCACAAAGCTACTGACTTATCCGAGATTCCTAGAATCAAAGGTTTCTAGCTCACCAGACTTATTCACCTCTGTTCCCCATCTCCTCCTGCACAAACTCTTCACAAACTGGCTTCTCTCTCAGCATTCTGCCCTCTTGGCTGCATCTCCTGGCCCTCACGTGGCCTTAATCTGCTCTCCTCTCTAATACCTCAGGAACCAAGTGAGAGAGATCAAGCTACTGGTCTCTCCCACTTTATACCATAGACTCAAAACTTTAATCCAATTATACAAACAAGAAAGTCTCTGTATAATGGGATTCCTCAGGAGAGTGCACGACCCTACATCATCCAATCAGTCAAGGGTGTGGAGAAGAGCTTACTCTTAAAACTAAGCCTTAGGCTAGAATGACCCGGCCTGCCCACAGCCTGTTCCAGAACACACATTAATATCAATGAACTTCCATGTGGGCTGCGCCATCTTTAACAAAGTGAGCATAATATATTTTATCTGCCCAACACCCTAGTTAAGGTAGGTAATATTTTAATGATTTAAGAAAATGAGTTAAAAGTAGACAAGTAACTAGTTCAAGGCCTTACCTCTAATAAATGACAGAACTAGAATTCCACCTAGCAGCCTGATTTATAACCCATGTTCTTATCGATTACATTCATTGCCACCCTAGCAGAAATAACAATTGGCAGTTTGGTTAACTTTATCTGATTTTAAACGGACTGTATATTGTAAAAAAAAAGCCAGTAGCCACGGTCACTATCCCAGCCACCTGGCCCATGCAGGTTTGCATTAGATTCGAACAGTTGGTAATGAAACAGTGGAGCCAAGAACTGGTGGGCCATCATCTTTAATCCTAGCTTGCAACCGGCAGGCAAGAAATACACACAATGGGAAAATACTTCCCTTTCCATTAAGGGCTCCTGTTGGGCAGATAAAATATAATATGCTCACTTTGTTAAAGATGGCGCTGCCCACATGGAAGCCTGTCACCCAGGTGATATTATTTGCCCTTGTGCTTGGGATGGGTGTGGGGGAAAGGCTGTAATGTAAGCAGGCCAGGTTGTTATGACCTAAGGCTTGGCTTTAAGAGTAAGCTTTTCCCCACACCCTTGACTGATTGGATAATGTAGGGTGGTGCACTCTCCTGAGGAATCCCATTATACAGAGATTTCCTTGTTTGTATAATTGGATTAAAGGTTTGGATTATCTATGCTATAAAATGGGAGAGACCAGTAGCTTGAGCTCTCTTGGTTCCTGCTATTGCCATTGCAGGGGCCTCCCTGATCCTTTGACCTCCATGGGAAAAGCTGGTTTTCTGCTTCTCCCTTGTCTTCTCTTGTGGCTTGCCTGTATTGGTGAGACACCAATAAACAGAATGGCCTACCATCCTCCAACTCTGCCATTTCTTCACTGTCAGCCCGAATCCAATGGGAACCTGCATGTGAATGGCCACGATAGCGGCTCCTGGCCTTACAGCTCCCAAAGCCACTGACTTGTCTGAGTTTCCTAGAATCAAAGGTTTCTAGCTCACCAGCCTTATTCACCTCTGTTCCCCATCTCCTTCTCTCTGCACAAACTCTGCACAAACTGGCTTCTCCCTCAGCACTCCCCCATCTTGGCTGCTTCTCAAGCCTTCTCCATGTGGCCTTTCTCTGCTCTCCTCTCTAATGCTAATCTCAGGAACCGAGAGAGAGAAAGCTCCCAATCTGCCCCACTTTATAGTGTAGAAATCCAAACCTTTAATCCAATCTACAAACAAGGAAGTCTCTGATACAAAGTCACTTATCTGAGGTGTAATAAGATTCCTCATGAGAGTGCACCACCCCACATCAAAAAGGGTGAGAAAGACTTAGTCCTAAAACCAAACCCCAGGCTACAAGGATTCTGCCTGCCCACAGCCCGCCCCCAACACACATTAATATAATCTCGCCCATCCCAAGCAAGAAGCGCAACTAATATTATCACCTGGGTGACAGGCTTCTACATGGGCAGTGCCATCTTTAACAAAGTGAGCATAATATATTTTATCTGCCCAACATATCTGATTATTTATCACTAATATTTTTAGTAGTACTCTTTTTATAAAAAAATAACTTTACCTAAGAGTAATTGACATAGTACTTAATGTTATAAAATTAGATGACTTTAGATATATGCATATACATGTGAAACTATCACCACAAACTATATATATATATATATATATATATATATATATATATATATATATATATATGACCTTCAAATGTTTCCTTCAGTTTATTTTGGGGGGAGTTAGAGAGGAACGATCACTTAGTATGATATCTACCATATTACCAAATTTTTAAGTGGACAGTACATATTGTTTACTACAAATACTATGTTATTCAGCATATCTTAAGAATTTATTCATCTTGCATGACTGAAACTTTACACCCACTGTTCAACAACTCCCTATTTCTCCCTACCCTTGGGTCTTTGCGACCACCATTTTACTCTGCTTTGACTCTTTTAGAGACCTCATTTAAGTGGAATCATGCACTATTTGTTCTTCTATGACTAGTTTATTTTTAAATTCTTTTAAACTATTGATTTAGGTTTAAGAAACTCAAGAGATAATTCATAAAATTGTTAGAAAAAAATTTTTCTTTAGTCACAAATATGAGTTTCAAGTTTCAAATTTTCTGACAATCAGCAACGATAGCTTATTTTTTAAATTCCAAAAATTAGTCATATTTCATTATATTTGCAGACGTAATTTGGGAAAAATATATACAGAATATTATTGTAATTTAAACAGTTTCCTAAAATGCAAAATGTTAAATTTCTAAGACATACAAAATTAGGTTTGATTCACAAGAGCCATTTGTTGCTATCACAAAGTCTTGTATTTAATATACCCTTATAATTTATATCTCCTTTAAACTATAATAATGTTTCCCCCTGGAGGACCTGGCAGAGTGTAGAAACTATGAAGCTGAACCATTAAATAAATTCTCTCTTTAGTCTTAATAACAAACATGTCAGATTGGAAATTATTTCAGATAAAAATAAGTAAGAGGAAATAGAAATGACAATGATGAAAAGTTGACTTGGGGGTGACAAACACACAATACAGAGATATGTTGTAGAATCGGGCTTCTGAAACCTATATAATTATGTGAACCAGTGTTGCCCCAATAAAATTCAATTATAAAAAACATTTTAAAAGTCAGTAAGACAAAGATTCAGAGGAATATGTTACTAAAGTTCATAAAGCTGTGCAGTAACTAAGCCAGAATTCAAAGTCATCCTTGAGATTTATTTCAAATTTTTATTTTTCTTATTATAGTAGGTTTATGTGCTTATTATTAATAATGTTCTTATGTCATAATATTTTATGTCATAAAACTGTACATACACAGGGAGAGAGACACACAGAGAAACAAGAGAGGCAGATAGTGTTTCATAGACTAAACACATGTGCACAAAGTAATATGAATATTGTAGCAATTAACTTAATGAGAAATTTATAAAAAATATATTATAGATTAAATTATGCCATCAAAAATATCAGAAAATCTTATGCAGTGTATTACCGTGGTTAAGGTAACAGTCTCTAGAATCAGATAATTCTGAATTTCTATCATGCCACTTTTTAGCCCTATAACTTTAGATCAGCCTATACTCTCTCTATACCCTACCTTAAAATGGTAATAATATATGTAACTACTACTCTGGAAGAATTAATTCTTTTTCCAAAATCTTCTTCTCCCTGTCATGTGTCATGATTCTGGCCAGAGGCAGATTAACGTTGGTTGAGGCCTGGGGCACAGAAGAAAATATTGGGCCCCTATTGGACAAATAAATGAGTTTGTAAAATTTGTAGTTTTTGAATTTGCTCACTTTTATTGTTAAAAAAAAATGGTTCTGGCCAGCCACGTTGTGTGCTTGCTCTCAGAGTAGGACAGTTGATTGCAAATTGTGGATTGCATTCCTGCTTGGGGCCATTGTGTTGCTAATGTTTGCTAGAGCAGGGGTCTTTGTGGGCCCAGGCAGTTTTTCAGAGAGAGTGAAGAGAACGCAGAGTGCTGAAGAAGAAGACAGTTTTGCAGAGAGATAAGGTATGCAGATGAACCAGAGTTGAGGGGCTTTGCGAGCTGTGCTAAGACTAGTGGAGCCTTTGATTGTAGGAGGAACTGAAGAAGATTCTCCTGGTTGAGGAACTGGATGGAGAATGGGTCAGGGCTTTAGGAGCTCTGAATGAAGAGGAAAGTGTTTTCCCTGTTTGTTTACTCATTGGCCAGTGGGAGACTTTAATAGGTGGAATGGCCCACCATTTTTTGGCTCCACTGTTACTTTACCATCTTCCCAAATCCAATGTGAACCTGCATGGCCATGATGGCAGTGGCCCCAGGCCTTATAGTCTCTTAAAGAAAAAGAGAGAGAGAGAGAGAGAGAGAGAGAGAGAGAGAGAGGGATAATACAAATATATGTTAACCATATTTTTAAATAAATAAAAAATATTATGTACTATTAATGTTAAAATTGCACATATGAAACCAAGCTTGGTGCCATTAGAAAAAAGTGTCAAGTTGAGGTTTTGCAGGGCCCCTCAGAAGTCATGGCCCAGGGAATGCGCCCCGTGCACATGCCATTAAATTCACCTCCAATTCTGGCCATGAGTTCATGCTTATTGACTTTAAACTTGTCCTCCTGCTTTGCTTTGGCCAATGGGATATTGTAGATATGGCATAGAAGAACTATGAAATGTGTTTTGCACTCTTCTAAGTCATAATGAGAAGAGCAAGATTTTGGAGTAGTGATGTCTTTTCAGCTTGGTCTGAAAAAAGCACAAAGATATATCTGAGCTCACACTGCAGAAAAGACCCAAGTTCAATCAGCCTATAACCTGAGGAAGAGCCACCCAGCTGAGACCAACTCACACCATCATATCGACAATCAACTTGCAGACTCATGAGCTTGTAAAAATGTTTATTTAAGTCATGTGTTTTAGGTTGGTTTGTTACTTAATATTTTTATAAAAATGGCTAGTATAGGATTTTTTGAAGGGCTGTGTCAAAAATAAATAAATAGATTTTGGGTCTGATTTCATCCTGATGTATTTCAAAAATAGTATTTAACCCAGAATAGATGGTCAAGAAACATTTTTGAGTTGATGAATGAGCTCTGACATTTATTCAGTCAGCACTAGAAGCAATATTATCTCTTGACCACTCCTAGAGCTTGATGTGAACTTGGATGATAACAGATTATATAATATCTATTAAACTATCTGTTACATTTATTTATAACAGGTCTCACTAAAATAATAGTTCAAAACTAAACCTTTCTTAAATACTTTATTCTATTTGTAACTAAAATTTACATCCCTAAAGTATATAGGTGTTGGGCAAATAAGTTTTTAAAATGTGATTTTTACATTCACTTTGTTAAAAATGGCGCTGACACCTGACCAGGCGGTGGCGCAGTGTATAGAGTGTCAAACTGGGATGTGGAGGGCCCAGGATCGAGACCCCGAGGTTGCCAGTTTGAGCGTGCGCTCATCTGGTTTAAGCAAAGCTCACCAGTTTGGACCCAAGGTCGCTGGCTCGAGTAAGGGGTTACTCGGTCTGCTGAAGGCCTGTGGTCAAGGCACATGTGAGAAAGCAATCCATGAACAACTAAGGTGTCGCAACGAAAAACTGATGATTGATGCTTATTATCTCTCTCCGTTCCTGTCTGTTTGCCCCTATCTATCCCTCTCTCTGACTCTCTCTCTGACTCTGTAAAGAAAAAAAAAAAAATGGCACTGCCCACATAAATAATTCTGCCCAGGGAAAATGGTTAATTACCTTCCTCCTTGGGAAGGGCCATTGTTATGCTAATGTTTCTGGAGGAGGGGTGTTTGTGCTAAAATGTTTTAAGAAGAAGGAGAAAGATGGAGGAAGCCATGTTTCAGCAGAGTAAGAGCAGAAAGGATACAGAGTGCTGAAGGAGCAGCCAAGATGGCAGGGTGCTGAAAGAGAAGCCAGTTTGTGCAGAGAGAAGGAGATGGGGAACCAGAGAAGACTGAGCTAGCGGGGGGCCTTTGATTCTAGGAAACCCAGGATGTGTCAGTAGCTTTGTGAGTGCAGAAAGAGTGAGTTTTGGAGCCCTCTGTGAGTTTGCGTTTACTCGCTGGCCAGGTGCGAGGCTAGAATAAACGTATGGCTCACCAGTTTTTGGCTTCACAGTTTCTTTACCATCTGTCTAAATTTAATGGGAACCTACACGTGCCAGGCATCAGCAATGGCCATGACTACTGGCCATACAATAGGCCATTTATCAAAATGTGCCAAAGGTCACTGAGGAGTTTTGGAAAAGAATGTGTATAATTGAGTAATTAGTTCCCATTAATCTAACAGAAAAACCTCTTAAATATAAATGACTTAAATGTAGCTTCCAAATGTGAGGAAAAAAAAAATTTATTAAGCCAGCAGAGCATATAAAACACAGGACTATAGCTTCAAAAACACATGCTCCCCAAAATTAGATTTCTTATATCTTATATACACTTTACAGAACATAAGTTCACATTCATGGGTCTCATGATGCCTTTGTCATCAACCACATAATTTCAGGATGGAAGGCGGATTACAGAATGCCAGAGGATAATCATTTATAAATTGTCCATTAATGAGAAAGAAAGGGGAGAGGGAAGGGCTACTCAAATCTTCCTTCATCTCCTACATTCCTGGCTCTTTTACCTTCTTTCACCCAGCTGTGTAGAAGAGAGGGTGTCCAAGCCTCCTTTGTTCCACTATTCAAAACCTTCTAAGTATGTGTAAAGCCAGTAACTGCAGCCACCATCACAACCTCCTGGACTGTGCAGGTTCGCATTTGATTTGGACAGATAGTAATGAAACAACAGAGCCAAGAACTGATGGGCCATTAGCTTTAATCCTAGCTTGCAACTGGCAGGCAAGTAATACATACAGTGGGAAAACACTTCCCTTTTCATTCAGGACTCCCAAAGCCACTGACTATACTGGGTTTACTAGAATGAAAAGTTTCTACCTAACCAGCCTTATTCATCTCTGTTCCCCATCTCCTTTTCTCTATACTAACTGCACAAATTGGATTCTCCTTCACCATTCCGCCATCTTGGCTGCTTCTCCTCTCCTCCATGTGGCCTTTCTCTGCTCTCCTTCTGCATGGGCTCCTCTGCCCCATTTTATAGTGTGGAAATCAAAACCTTTAATCCAATATACAAACAAGGAAGTCTCTGATACAAAGTCACTTATCTGAGGTATAATAAGATTCCTCATGAGAGTGCACCACCCCACATCATACAACAGTCAAGGGTGTGGGGAAAAGCTTAGTCTTAAAACTAAGCCTTAGGCTATAATGACCTCACCTGCTTATAGCCTGTCCTCTACACCCAATGCAAACTATAAGCGAGCAAACATATATATTTACAAATATATTTAATACTATGGAAACCTCTTCATTTACAATATAACAGCCCTTCCTAAGAAGTAATGGGATTGGCCATCTTGACCTGTTGTAAATTACATGATTACAAAATTATATTTACCAAATTTCTTTGAACACTTGGCCTAAATTATAAAATATTCTTGAAGCCTTATTTGAAGAGGGGTCTCCTCCCTCAAAACTTTTATAGTGGTGTATTTAAGAAGACAAAAAGAGAACATTAACACATTAGTGTAATCCCAGTAGCCCAGGCTACCATCACAGCAGCCTGGCCCATGCAGGTTCGCATTTGATTCCTACAGTCGGTAATGAAAAAACGGAGCCAAGAACTGGTGAGCCATCAGATTTAATCCTACCTTGCACCTGGCGGGCAAGCAAAAACACACATTGAGCTCCAAAAGCCACTCATTCAGTACTCACAAAGCTACTGATTTATCCGAGTTTTCTAGATTCAAAGGTTTCTAGCTCATCAGTCTTATTCACCTCAGCACTCCGCCATCTTGGCTGCTTCTCATCTCCTCCACATAGTCAATATGCTCTTCTCTCTAATGCTAACCTCAGGAACCAAGAGAGACCAAGTTTCTGGCCTGCCCCACTTTATAGTGTAGAAATCCAAACCTTTAATCCAATCTACAGCTAAGATTCAAGCTGATAGTTCACTGTAAAGCCAGTAGCCAAGGCCACTGTCACAGGCACCAGGCTCATGCAGATTCGCAGTTGATCCGGACAGTCGGTAATGAAACAACGGAGTTAAGAACTGGTGAGACATCAGCTTTAATCCTAGCTTGCACCCGGTAGGCAAGTAAAAACACACACTGGGCTCAAAAACACACTCATTCAATGCTCACAAAGCTACTGACTTATTCGAGTTTCCTAGCATCAAAGGTTTCTAACTCACCAGACTTATTCATCTCTGTTTCCCATCTCCTTCTCTCTGCACAAACTCTGCACAAGCTAGCTTCTTCCTCAGCACTCCACCATCTTGGCTGCTTCTCCTCTCCTCCACGTGGCCTTAATCTGCTCTCATCTCTAATGCTAACCTGAGAAACTGAGAGAGAGCAAGCTCTCGGTCTGCCCCACTTTATAGTGTAGAAATCCAAACCTTTAATGCAATCTACAAGCAAGGAAGTCTCTGATACAAAGTCACTTATCTGAGGCATAATGAAATGATTCCTCATGAAAGCACACCCCGCCCCCAATATGCAACAGTCAGTGATGTGGGGAAAAGCTTACTCCTAAAACTAAGCCTTAGACTATAACAACCAGGCCTACCCACAGCCTGTCCCCCAACACACATTAATATCAATGGCCTTGCACATGGGCAGCGCCATCTTTAACAAAGCGAGCATAATATATTTTATCTGCCCAACATTCTGTTTTTAAATTTGGGGGAACATCTATACTGTTTTCCATACTGGCTATACCAATTTACATTTTTACCATCAGTGTACATAAGCTCTCTTTTCTCTACACTCTTGTCATCACATGTCCTTTAATTTTTGACTATTTAATGATAGTATAAAATAAATATAAAATCAAACCCTTGACATTATTTTTTAAAAATCTGTACTGGACAAGGCTGAATTAAAGAGATATTTTCTGTAAATGTTTTATGATCAGTTATTGCAGTTTAGTTTTTCATTATAATTTGCTACATTAAGCACCATTGTTTTATCATACAATGCAGGAATGGTTTTGAAAGTGTTGCAGTAATATAAGGTTATAGTAATTAAATATATAGAAAAATAAGGAAGATATATAAAAATAATTAGGATATAGCAATTAAGGAAATTATTTAATAAAGCTATGCCTTCTGGATAGAAATTAATATAGTGTGTACAGATATGATAAACAGACTCTGCCTTTCCGGCAGGTCGCAGTTAGTGTGTGTGAAGTTATACATAGATAAGAATTGGCTTGATGTCATAACTCAGCGAGGTGAAGAAGATAGGAAGCTCCCCTAGGAAAATCTTAAAAGTGGCTTGATGTAACATTTCAATAGATTAACATAAAAAGGGCTCCCTGTGAGGAACTCTCCAAAACATGGTTTGATTTGATAATCTTGAGGATTAACACCTGCTAGAAGGCCTTGGCTAGTAAAGGTACAAAACTAAACTAAGAGACCCCCCTGCTGTGGTAGTTGACCAGACTCCAAGATGAAAGTGGACTGTATCCACAATGCTCTGACCAAACACAGGAGAGAGGAGCATGCCTACAAGGCCCAATTAAACTGTACCCAGGCATGCCAAAAGCATTTGTGAATAATAAACTGCCTGTGTGATTCTTGCAACTAACATGTGTTGGTTGTGTCTTTCCTCCAGTGTCAGTTGGTGTCCGCACTAATAGGTAGCATCCTCATAGCCGCCTCAAGAGTAGTCTTGAAGAGGCTTCCAGCCCTGCTGATAAGCAGGAGTGTCCCACTGTGCGGGGAAGTCCAGTTGAGTCAGGGACAGCTGATCCACATAAAGCTTGTGCTCTACTGGGACAAAAAGCTTCAAGCTTCATGAAAATGATAAAAGTTATTCAACTTCACACTTAAAAATTGTATTAACAATTTCTAAAACTCATGTCAAGTTTTGATTATACCTAAGATGTAACCAAAATGCTTATTTTTGTTTATAACAATAGTTATATACAATAGACTGCTTTATATATATATATATATATATAATGTTTGCTTGCTTATAGTTTGTACTGTGTATGGGGAACAGGCTGTAAGCAGCCAGGGTCGTTATAGCCAAAGGCTTAGTTTTAAGACTAAGCTTTTCCCCACACCCTTGACTATTGCATGATAGCAGGTGGTGCACTCTCATGAGGAACCCTCCCATTATGCCTCAGATAAGTGACTTTGTATGAGGCATTTCCTTGTTTGTACATTGGATTAAAGGTGTGGATTTCTATACTCTAAAATGGGGCATACCGGGAGCTTGCTCTCTCTCTCAGTTCCTAAGATTAGTATTAAAGAGGAGAGTAGAGAAAGGCTACATGGAGGAGAGGAGAAGCAGCCAAGATGATGGAGTGCTGAAGGAGAAGCCCATTTGTGCATAGTTTGTGCAGAGAGAAAGAGATGGGAAACAGAGGTGAATAAGGTTGGTGAGGTAGAAAACTTTGTTTCTAAGAAACTCAGGTAAGTTAGTAGCTTTGGAAGCCCTGAGAGGAAAGGAAAGTGTTTTTCCACTGTATTTTTTACCCACTGGGTACAAGGTAGGATAAAGATGATGGACCACCAGTTCATGGCTGCATTGTTTCACTACCGTCTGTCCGAATCAAATGGGAACCTGCACGGGCCAGGCGGCTGTGATGGAGGCCGTGGCTACTAGCCATACATTGGCATAGTCTTTGACAGGATTTGATACAGATCAGTATGAAGCCAACACCACCTTTGAGCAGTGGATTAGAGGACTGGCTGCTGTTATGGTTTATCATGGCTGTCCTTTTGGGGACCATGGGCTGGCTGACTTTTACAGCCATGCGTGAGGAACTTGTGAGCTCTGTGGAAGAGGCTGCCCTGGACCTGCAAACCAAGCATTAGAAGGAGCTGGAGCAAATGTGGGAGAAAGAGATGCCGACCCTGGAGCTGGAGCAAGTCCCGGAAGAAGCCGACCAGGTTTGTGAGATTTGTTTGGAAATGGAGAAGCCCCTGGAGAAAGAATCACAGGCTTGTGAGTTACAAATTGCCCTGGACTTTGTGGGAAGCCAGCAGAAGAAGGAGGCTGGGGGCTGAAGAGCGGCAGCAGAAGCTGATGTTTTTTCAGTTTCTCTTTGGAGGATGAGGGAAATTGGGCTGGAGTTGCAATCTGCAGTCTCCAGAAGGTGAGAGCTCAGCAGCAAGGAGTACCTACTATGCCCCTGGTAGGTCTGCAATTTTTGGGACTTAGGGGTGGATGCCATCATGCTCTCCAGAGCAGAGACGAAAATGCTGACTACCACTGCCACTTGCTTCTCTTTGGGACAGTGTAAGACCTGCCAGGATGGCAGGAATGAGGAAGGTGGCTGAGGCCCCATGTGCATGGACTGATTCCTGGAATATGACCAGAGTGGGCACTGGCTCCTTTGTTGGATAGACTTATGGATTTTGGACAATGTAAAATTCCCTAATGGGGGTGAGGGCGGCTTTGCTGGAAGCACTCCCCTGCCCCGGGAAGCTTTTCCCAAGGCTAGAAAGAAGTCAGAGGACATTTTGTGCTTTTGGTAAAGTGCTCAGAGACTGATGAAGTGTATCTTTGTAATGGTTGAAATTGTATGGTTTGTCATGCATTTGTAATTTGTGTAATGTGCCCAATTTTCTTGTGCAGGAATACCTGTGCTTTAGATTGTGAAGCGAGCAAAAGAAGTGGAATGTTGGTCCAATAAGTTTGTAAATATGATATATATGTTTGCTTTCTTATAGTTTGCATTGTGTGCATGGTGGGGGGGAGACTGTAAGCTGGCAGGGTTGTTATAGCCAAAGGCTTAGTTTTAATACTAAACTTTTCCCCACACCCTTGACTATTGCATGATAGTGGGTGGTGCACTCTCATGAGAAATCCCAATTATGCCTCAGATAAGTGACTTTGTATCAGACACTTTCTTGTTTGTATATTGTTTAAAGGTTTGGATTTCTACACTCTGAAATGGGACAGACCAGGAGCATGCTCTCCCTCAGTTCCTGAGATTAGTATTAGAGAGGAGAGTAGAGAAAGGCCATGTGGAGGAGAGGAGAAGCAGCCAAGATGGTGGAGTGCTGAAGGAGAAGCCAGTTTGTGCAGAGCTTGTGTAGAGAGAAGGAGATGGGGAACAGAGGTAAATAAGTGTGGTGAGGTAGAAAACTTTGATTCTAGGAAACTCAGATAAGTTAGTGGCTTTTGGAGCCCTGAGTGAAAAGGGAAGTGTTTTCCCACTGTGTGTATTTTTTGCCTGCTGGGTGCAAGCAAGAATAAAGACGATGGACCACCAGTTCTTGGCTCTGTTGTTTCCATACCATCTGTCTGAATCAAATACGAACATACATGGGCCAGGCGGTGTGATGAATGCCATGGTTACTGGCCATACAAGTACTCAAAATGTTTCTAAATAGCAAGTGTTGGTCAATGGTTTAACCTTAATGTAGTGACAGAGCTAAACAATTTCAGAATTTAGAAATCTTCAGAGTATTTGAAAATTGTTATTGTACCTTATCTCATATTCTTCTAAAACAGCTTTACAGGGAATATGATTTTTAAAGACTCTTACTGTAAAGAATTCTGAGCATTTGTGAAACAAGAATAACACTCAATTGAGCCTCATTTAAGGAGGCTATTAAGGTTTTCATTGAACAAAGGATATCCAATCTTTTCTCCAGTGTTATGTAAATTATGCAAATCTGAATATACTATTCTTATGCCTTTTCTCTAAACCAAAAGGTTACTTATTACTGATATAATGTATATCCCAGAGGATTTTTCAAAATTTTGTTTTTTTCTGTTTCATATATTTTTAAGAATTAATCTTGGCATAACCTTTGTCATTTTGTACATTAAATTTCCAGATACACAAATATTAACCCAATATTATTATCTCATATACTGGGCACTATATATAATTATTCATTTTAAAGTAACCATTAAAACTTTATTATTTATAGCATGAAGATGTTTATATATATTTTTATTTTGCTCAGTAATTTTTCATGAATTGATTAACAAGATTCTTAATCTTATATAAATAAGATACAACATTATATATGAGTGTGGAAGAAACTTAGCAAAAATATTTTATATTAGCAGAGTTAAAATGTAGCTAGAAACTCAGATACTGTACAGACTTAGGGAAGGTCAAATTTGAGACCAGAATCTCCAATTAGAGGGATAGATGTTTATTTTAGAAAAGTAATGAGAAACATTGTAAAGCCAATGGCCAAGGCCACCATCACAGCCACCTGGCTCATGCAGGTTCGCATTAGATTAAAACAGTCGGTAATAAAGCAAAAGAGCCAAGAACTGGTAAGCCATCGAGTTAATTCTAGCTTGCACCTGGCGGGCAAGTAAAAACACACACTGGGCTCCAAAAGCCACTCACTCAGTACTCACAAAGCTACTGACTTATCCGAGTTTTCTAACATCAAAGGCTTCTAGCTCACCAGACTTATTCACCTCTGTTTCCCATCTTCTTCTCTCTGCACAAGCTCTGTTGAAACTGGCTTCTCCTTCAGCACTCCGCCATCTTGGCTGCTTCTCCTCTCCTCCACATGGCCTTAATCTGCTCTCCTCTCTAATGCTAACCTCAGGAACCAAGAGAGAGCAAGCTCCTGGTCTGTCCCACTTTATAGTGTAGAAATCCAAACCTTTAATCCAATCTACAAACAAGGAAGTCTCTGATACAAAGTCACTTATCTGAGGAATAATAGGAGGATTCCCCATGAGAGTGCACCACACCACATCATCCAATCAGTCAAGGGTATGGGGAAAAGCTTACTCTTAAAACTAAGCCTTAGGCTATAAGGACCCAGCCTGCTTACAGCCTGTCCCCCACACTCAATAATATAATTATACCCATCCCAAGCATAAGTGCAAATAATATCACCTGGGTGACGGGCAACCATGTGGGCAGCACCATCTTTAACAAAGTGAAAATAATATATTTTATCTGCCCAACAAACATAATTCTAGATCATTTGTTAACTAATCGATACACAAACATAGTCTTTGTATAGAGGGAAGAAAATAATTTGGCAAGTGGTTATGAGTAATTAAATGAGAATGAAGAGTGATATTTAGGATGTTTGGACAAGGCTAAATCATCTAATGTGGTCAGGGAAATACAGATGCTCTTTGGTTTATGGTGGTATATCCAGTGGGCAATACCATCGTGGCCATACAGGTACTCATTAAATTCAGGCAGATGGTAAAGAAATAGTGGAGCCAAAAAATGGTGGGCCATTCCTTTATTAAAGTCTTGCACTGGCCGAGAAGCAAACATATAGGGAAAACACTTCCCTTTCATTCAGAGTTCCCAAAGCCCTGACACATTCTCTCCATTTCCACAACCAGGAGACTCTTCTCTGCACCTTCCTAGCATCCAAGGATCCTGCCAGCCTCAGTGCATCTCCCAAAGCCCCTGTGCTTGGTTCCCCATTTGCACTCCTTCATTTCTTCTGCAAAACTGGTTTCTTTCTCAGCACCCTGCATTCTCTCCACTCTCCCTGCAAAACTGGCTGGGCCCACAAAGACCCCTCCTCCAGCAAACATTAGCAAAACAATAGCCCCTCCCAAACAGAAATGCAATCCATAATTTGCAATCAACTGCCCTGCTCTGAGGGCAAGTACACACCTGGCTGGCCAATGCTGCTTTTTAACAATAAAAGTTAGCAAACTCAAAAACTACAATTTTACAAACTCATCTGCCCAACAGATGGGGTTATGCCCCAACATAAAGATTGTAAGTTCAAAATGTATTTAATACTACAGTGTAGATTGTCATTGGCTCACTGTTCTGATCAAGTAACTGACTGGGCACTATGACTCATTGCCACTGCCCTGCATCTCAAGAGAGAAACTTCATGCTGCCTGTGACTAGACCAAGAAAAGAGCCAACATTTCAAATCTGAACTATGGATTCTACTGAATACATGTCACCTTCACACTTTTGTAAATTGCAAAAGTCGCAGGTCAGATCATTGTAAATTGGATACTATCTGTATTTAATTTCAAAATCACCTTGTTGTTTATTGGAAGTTCTATTTTAAAATCTTCTTTTACATAGTTTCCAGTACTATCGTAACTTCTTACACTCACTTCTTTATAATAACCTTTCCCTTCTATAAACAAAAAAAGGAAAATGTCATGGGGTTCTTATATTTTAGAAAAATTCTAGATATGAATTAATTTTACTAAGACAAAAATTGATACACTGACTAACAGTGTATTCTAGTAGAAATACATGAATACTCATTGATAGACCTATGTTTTCAGGTGAGACAATAATAGCACACTGGTGAGATTTTGATGGCTTTGCTCTATCTACTCATACAGAATCATTTACCTGTGAAGTGCTGCCACAAATGCCAGGAGATGAAAGAGTATCCCACCTCTGCTTAAAAACAGAATGAGTGCTGGGGGTTCTCCTGCTTTTGCATTTCCCCTGCTGGGCTACATCATCTCCTGCCACATTGATACAAACTGGCTCATCACTTAAACAGTCCGCATTATCCACCCAGCTTTTACAAGACTCCCTGTTGACTTTATCCTCTAGCACAAACCAATGTTTTCACCCGTGAGATCAATGATGCCTGCTTGCCTCTTAGAAAAACCGAAGCTTCTACAGGCTGAGTATGAAGGCATTCAACCACCTAGCACACAGAGGCTTAAGGACTCTGTAAAGCCAGTGGCCAAGGCTATCATCACAGCCTCCTGGTCCTTACAGGTTCGCATTTGATTCAGACAGTTGGTAATGAAACAATGAAGCCAAGAACTGGTGAGCCATCAGCTTTAATCCTAGCTTGCACCAGGCGGGCAATTAAAAACACACACTGGGCTCCGAAACCCACTCATTCAGTGCTCACAAAGCTACTGACTTATCCGAGTTTCCTAGCATCAAAGGTTTCTAGCTCCCCAGACTTATTCACCTCTGTTCCCCATCTCATTCTCTCTGCACAAACTGGCTTCTTCCTCAGCACTCCACCATCTTGGCTGCTTCTCCTCTCCTCCACGTGGCCTTACTCTGCTCTCCTCTCTAATGCTAACCTCAGGAACCAAGAGAGAGCAAGCTCTTGACCTGCCCCACTTTATAGTGTAGAATCCAAACCTTTAATCCAATCTACAAACAAGAAAGTCTCTGATACAAAGTCACTCATCTGAAGCATAGTAGGAGGATTCCTCATGAGAGTGTACTGCCCTACATAATGCAATCAGTCAAGGGTGTGGGGAAAAGCTTAGTCTTAAAACTAAGCCTTCGGCTATAATGACCCTGCCTGCTTACAGCCTGTCCCCCACACACAATAATATAATTATGCCCATCCCAAGCAACTATTATCACCTGATAGACTTCCATGTGGGCAGCACCATTGTTAGGCAGATAAGACATATTATGCTCACTTTGTTAAAGATGGGGCTGCCCACATGGAAGCCCATCACCCAGGTGATGATATTAGTTGCCCTTTTTGCTTGGGATCGGTGTGATTATACTAATGTGTGTGTGGGGGGGATGGGGACAGGCTGTAAGCAGGAAGAGTCCTTATAGCACAAGGCTTAGTTTTAAGACTAAGCCTTTTCCACCCTTTATGATGTGGGGTGGTGCACTCTCATGAGGAATCCCATTATGCCTCAGATAAGTGACTTTGTATCATGAACTTCCTTGTTTGTATATTGGATTAAAGGTTTTGAATCTACACTATAAATTGGGACAGACCAGGAGCTTGTTCTCTCTAGGTTCCTGAGATTAACATTAGAGAGGAGAGCAGAGTATGGCCACATGGAGGAGGCCAGGAGAAACAGCCAAGATGGTGGAGTGCTGAGGAAGAAGCCAGTTTGTGTTGAGTTTGTGTAGAGAGAAGAAGATGGGGAACATAGGTGAATAAGTCTGGTGAGGTACAAACCTTTGATTCTAGGAAACTCGGATAAGTCAGTAGCTTTGTGAGCACTGAATGAGTGGGTTTTGGAGCCCAGTGTGTGTTTTTATTTGCCCGCCTGGTGCAAGCTAGGATTAAAGCTGATGGCTCACCAGTTCTTGGCTTCATTGTTTCATTACCAACTGTCTGAATCAAATGCGAACCTGTAAGGACCAGGCTGCTGTGATAGTGGCCACGGGCACTGGCTTTACAGCCGTCTTTAACAAAGTGAGCATAATATATTTCATCTGCCTAACACAGATTCTCATTGGATTCGGGCAGATGGTAAAGGAGATGTGGCAGCAGAGGATGGTATGCCATTTCGTTTATTAAAGTCTCATAATGGAGGATGAGCAAACAAGCAGGAAAGACTGCTTCCTTTTCCTCATGGTTCCCAAAGGCCTGACTCCAGCTCCAGTTCCACAACCCATACTCTCTAGCAAACAGGCTGGGGGAGAAAATCCTTATCCTGCAAACAATTGCCCCTCCCCATGGAGGCAAGCAATTTGCACTCTTGCCGCCCTGGGGGCAAGCACCCAGAGCCTTTCACAGACTATGCACACACAGAGCTCTGCCCTGCACCAATGCAAAAATTAGGCAAAATATAAACCAGCAAATCTGTTACAAACTTGTTTGCCCAACTGCTAGCTCAGCTGATGTTGTCAGAAAAAGTCTGATACGGTCCTGGATGTACATCCTTACTTAAAAACTTCAGATCAAATATTAGGGTAATATAAATGCACAAGTATGCCTTAGAATATTTCAAATCAAAGTTATTTTTATAACTTTGACAGAATAAAATTGAGATTAATTCATGAATTAATGTGCTAAATGATATGTAGGCTTGTTATGTTATAAAGTACCACACCTCACTTCTGCGTGTTTACATAGAGACACCAAGACCAGATGAGTTTTAAAGGGTTTTATTAAAGGAGGAGATTTATTAAATATGCTGGTGGCATATGGCTGACACGGGGCATTTGCAGACCCAAATCATGTGCCCCAGATACATCTCAGGGGCTGGCTATATACCCTTGATTACACACACAGGCTGGGGGAAGCATGACATCATGACACAATTGTTAACTAGCCCAAAACATTTGTTTAGGGGATACACAAAAACATTAAGACTTTCAAGGTAACACAATCAAAGACATTTACAATCTTTCAGGGTTCATCTTCCCTTCTTTGCCTAGAGGTATGTTACTCTCAGGATTCTAGGGGGTATATAAATTATATCTCTTATTGAAAGGTAAAAGAAGTTCCTTACTTAACCCTTATTCTATAGTTAGAACTAAATGACCCATTGTCATTGCAAGCCAGAAACTTCTACATTCTTCTCCCTCCCCTCCCCAAAGGAAAGAAGGGACAGGAAAGCCTGACCTTTCCTCCTAGAATCTCAATATTAACTTTGCAGCTTTTTGGTACCTTACTACAGTTAGAAGTAAACATCTTATATATTAAGATAGACATGTAGATAAAGTTTATTACTGAGAATAATTGTAGTTGTTTGCTTACTCCCCTGTAAAGCCAGTAGCCACAGCCACCAGGTCCACCCAGGTTCACATTAGATTTTAACAGACAGTAAAATGGTGGAGTCGGAGGATGGTGGGTGTAAAGCCAGTAGCTATGGCCACCATCACAGCTGTCTGGCCCATGCAGGTTTTCATTTGATTCTAACAGTTGGTAATGAAACAACAGAGCCAAGAACTGGTGGGCCATCATCTTTAATCCTAGCTTGTACCCAGCAGGCAAGTAAAACCACACTGGGCTCCAAATCCCACTTATTCAGTGCTCATAAAGTTACTGACTTACTCGAATTTCCTAGAATCAAAGGTTTTTATCTCACCAGACTTATTTACATCTGTTCCCCATCTCCTTCTCTCTGCACAAACTATACAAACTGGCTTCTCCTTCAGCACTCCACCATCTGCCTGTCTTCTGGCCTCCTCCACGTGGCCTTTCTCTGCTCTCTTACAGCATGGGCTCCTTCTAGAAGGTAATCACTCTTCTCTTTTAAAAATCTTTTGGCATGAAAGCCCTCCCCCAACACATATTAACATAATTATACCCATCCCAAGCAATCACCTGGGTGACAGGCTTCCACATGGGCAGCACCATCTTTAACAAATTTAGCATAATATATTTTATCTGCCCAACAGTGGGACATTCTGTTTATTGGTGTCTCACCAACACAGGCAAGCCACAAGAGAAGACAATGGAAAAGAAGAAAACCTGTTTTCCCATGAAAGACAAGGGATCAGGGAGGGCCCTGCAATGATGATAGCAGAAATCGAGAGAGCGAGCCTCCAAACTGTCCGCATTTTATAGTGTAGAAATAAAAACCTTTAATCCAATATACAAATAAGGAAGTCTCTGATACAAAGTCACTTATCTGAGGCATAAATGGGATTCCTCATGAGAGTGCACCACCCCACATCATGCAATCAGTCAAGGGTGTGGGGGAAAGCTTACTATTAAAACTTGCACTTGGGCAGTGCCATCTTTAACAAACTGAGCATAATATATTTTATCTGCCCAACAATCCACCCTTATGCTCACTTTACTACCCACAATCTATACCACCGGCATTCCTGTACAAGGAAATTAGGTACATTACAAAAATTACAAATACATGACAAGTCATACAATTTCAACAATTACAAAGGTCCATTTCACCAGTCTCTGAGCACTTTGTCAAAAGCTCTAAATGCCCTCGGCCTTCTTTCTTGCCTTTTGAAGGGCTTCCTGGGGTAGGGGAGGGCCTCCAGAAAAACCACCCCCACCCCCATCAGGTTATTTCACATTGTCCAAAATCCATAAACCCATTCAACAAAGGAACCAGTGCTCACTCCGGTCATAGTCCAGGAAATCAGTCCACGTACATGAGGTGTTAGCCTCCCCCCTCATTCCTGCCGTCGTGGCAGCTCATACACTGTCCCAAAGAGAAGCATGTGGCAATGGCAGTCAGCATTTCCATCTCTGCTCTGGGGAGCATGATAGCATCCACCCTTATGTCCCAAAATCACAGACCTACCACCAGCTTAGCAGGCATTCCATGCCATTCCAGCTGGGCTCTCATCTTCTGGAGACTTTGGATTGCAACTTCAGCCCGATTCTCCTCATCCTCCAAAGAGGAAATGAAAATATCAGCTCCTGCCACTAGGCTTGAGCTCTGGACCACTGCCATCTTCTGCTCTGCCAGTCTTGCAGCCCCAGCTCCAGCCTCAGGCTCAACCTCCTGCTGCTGCTGGCTTTCCACAATGCCCAAGGTAATCTGCAACTCATAAGCCTGTGATTCTTTCTCTGGCAGCTGCTCCATTTCCAGGCAAATCTCATGAACCTGGTCAGCCTCCTCCTCCAGCGCTTCCTCCAGCTCCAGGGTCAGTATCTGTTTCTCCCACGTTTCCTCCAGCTCCTTCCACTGCTGAGTTTGCAGATCCTGGGCATCCTCTTCCATAGAGCTCTCGGTTTCCTCACACATGGCTGTAAAAGTCAGCCATCCTACAGTGCCCCAAAACACAGCTATGGGAAACCATAAAAGCAACCAGTCTTCTACCATGCACCTCAAGAATGCTGGCTCCATACCAATCTGTATCGAATCCTGCCGACTACATCAAATGTAAAGCCAGTGGCCAAGGCCACCATCACAGCCACCTGGCCAGTGCAGGTTCCCATTAGATTTGGACAGTCGGTAATGAAACAACAGAGCCAAGAACTGGTGAGCCATCAGCTTTAATCCTAGCTTGTACCCGGCAGGCAAGTAAAACCACACTGGGCTCCAAATCCCACTTATTCAGTGCTCACAAAGCTACCGATTTGCTCGAGTTTCCTAGCATTAAAGGTTTCTAGCTCACCAGACTTATTCACCTCTGCTCCCCATCTCCTTCTCCAGCACGAACTCTGCTCAAACTGGCTTCTCATTCAGCACTGCGCCATCTTGGCTGCTTCTCTTCTCCTCCACGTGGCCTTAATCTGCTCTCCTTTCTAATATTAACCTTGGAAACTGAGAGCGAACAAGCTCCTGGCCTGCCCCACGTTTTTTTTTTTTTTTCCAGGAACAGAGAGAGAGTCAGAGAGAGGGATACATAGGGACAGACAGACAGGAAAGGAGAGAGGTGAGAAGCATCAATCATCAGTTTTTCGTTGCCATCGCAACACCTTAGTTGTTCATTGATTGCTTTCTCACATGTGCCTTGACCACAGTCCTTCAGCAGTCCGAGCCATGCATTGCTCGAGCCAGCGACCTTGGGTCCAAGCTGGCGAACTTTTGCTCAAGCCAGATGGGCCTGTGCTCAAGCTGGTGAACTCAGGGTCTCAAACCTGGGTCTTCTGCATCCCAGTCCGATGCTCTATCCACAGCGCCACCGCCTGGTCTGGCTCTGGCCTGCCCCACTGTACAGTGTAGAAATCCAAACCTTTAATCCAATCTCCAAACAAGAAAGCCTCTGATACAAAGTCACTTATTTGAGGCATAATGGGAGGATTCCTCATGAGAGTGCACCACCCCGCATCATCCAATCAGTCAAGGGTGTGGGGAAAAAGCTTACTCTTAAAACTTGCATGTGGGCAGCACCATCTTTAACAAAGTAAGCATAATATATTTTATCTGCTCAACACTGTCCAAAAGCAGCGTGTCCATCCAGTAAGGGCTCTGGTGTTCCCCTCCTGTCGCAGTCCCTGCTTTAAGAGTCCATTATACCGCTCAATGATACCAGCAGCCTGTGGGTGGTAGGGAACATGGTACTTCCAGCCCACCCCCAGCTCTTGAGCTCATTACCTCACCATTGAACCAGTGAAGTGGGTACCACTGTCACTTTCAAGGACCAGCGGTCGCCCATATGCAGCACTCAGGCGGTCCAAAGCCTGTATGACTGCCCTCTGGTCAGGGTTATGATTGGGGTAAGCAGAAAGCAGACAAGTGGCAGTATCTACACAAGTGACTGCATACTGGTACCCTTCTGACTTTGGTAAGAGTCCAATGATGTCTATCTGCCATCGTGTCAGTGGAACATAATCCCTCTGGATATGTCCAGGTGACACCAGTGGTTTCTGAGGGTGCGCCCTGGAACACACTGCACATTGCTCACAAGCTGCAAGTACCTCTGCGTAGGACACAGGCAAGTTCCACGCCTTAACCATAGCCCACATAGTTTTCTGTCCTGCATGGAGCAGGCTCTGGTGTACCCACTGTGCCACATTATCTGCAGGTGCAGTCTCCAATCATTGCACCTTTGCCAATTTATCTGCCTCATCATTCCCAGGATGGGCTAGAGGGGCATGCCCCATGACATGATATACTGTCACCTGCTTCTGGTGTCCTATTTCCCATAAGTCCTGCCACATGGCCTGACCCCATAGTGGGCGGTGCATTACCATCCACTGGTTAATGTGCCAAGTAACAATCCAAAGGGTCAGTCCACGATATACAGCCCAGCTGTCAGTACAGATCACCAGAGGTGAAGGTTCATTGTGGGCAACTAGCCAAACAGCTCTTAATTCTGCCCATTGGCTGCTTTGCCCTGTACCCGTGTCCATCCAAATAGTCTCAGTGGCCGTGTGGAAGGCTATGGCCGTCCACTTGGCAGGTTGGCCCCTGCTGGAAACATCAGTATACCAGGCATCCTTAGGGATGGGCACCCGTCTCTCCTGGTAGGGACTGATTTCAGGTTCTGCCTCCTGAGCCCCACCTGACTCTATGGTTGCATAGGTGACTGGGCCCAAGACTTCCTGCAGTTCTTCCCTCAACAGGCTGGTGCTAAGAGCACAGCGTTGTTGCAGGTAGGCACCCCACTTGCTCAAGGTGGACATTTGGGCCATACCACTACGTGGTTTGTTCACCCAATCTCTCACCCATCCTGCAATAGGGTATGTTGTCTTGACTGTAACTGGTGTTGTGGTTGTAATACTCTCAGTGGCCAGGAGGGCAGCATACACAGCTACCAGCTGCTTCTCCACTAATGAGTAACAAACTTCAGCACCTTTCCACAATTGGGACCAAAACCCAATAGGCTGTCGTAAGTGCTCTGTCCGTTGCCACTGGCCCCATCTAAACCCCTCCGAGGTTACATGAACATCCAGCTCACAGGGCCTAGCAGGATCAAACACATTCAAGGTCTGTGCCACCGTAACAGCTCTCTTAGCTGCTGCAAATGAACCTTGCGCTTGCTCAGTCCAAACCCAACTGTTGGGCAGATAAAATATACTGTGCTCACTTTGTTAAAGATGGCACTGCTCACATGGAAGTTCGTTGATATTAATGTGTGTTCTGGGATACGCTGTGGGTAGGCTGGGTCGTTATAGCCTAAGGCTTAGTTTTAAGAGTAAGCTTTTCCCCACACCCTTGACTGATTGGATGATGTGAGGTGGTGCCCGCTCCTGAGGAATCCTATTATGTCTCAGATGGATGACTTTGTATCAGAAACTTTCTTGTTTGTAGATTGGATTAAGGGTTTGGATTACTATCCTATAAAGTGGGACAGACAAGTAGCTTGCTCTCTCTTGGTTCCTGAGGTTAATATCAGAGAGGAGAGCAGATTAAGGCCATGTGGAGGCCAGGAGAAGCAGCCAAGTTGGCAGAGTGCTGAGAGAGAAGCCAGTTTGTGCAGTTTGTGCTGGAGAAGGAGATGGGGAACAGAGGTGAATAAGTCTGGTGAGCTAGAAACCTTTGATTCTAGGAAACTTGGATAAGTCAGTAGCTTTGTGAGTACTGAATGAGTGAGTTTTGGAGCCCAGTATGTATTTTTGCTTGCCTGCTGGGTGCAAGCTATAATTAAAGCTGGTGGCTCACCAGTTCTTGGCTCCTTTGGTTCATTATCGACTGTCCAAATCTAATGGGAACCTGCATGGGCCAGGTTCCATGATGGTGGCCTTGGCTACTGGCTTTACACCAACGAACCCACTTCCGAATAAGATTGTACAAGGGGCATAGCAACTGAGCCAAATAGGGTATAAATGCTCGCCAATACCCCAACAGACCTAGGAATTCCTGTAATTGTTTTACTGTAGTGGGCATGGGGTATGCTTGGATCTTATCTATAACTGTGTCAGGGATTAACTCCCAAAAATTTAACAGATAACTCAGGTCCTTGTAATTTGTTGTCATTGACTGTCCAGCCACATGCTTTCAAATGGGATAGCAGTGTAGGGACTGCTTGCTCCAATTCTGGAAGAGAATCACTAATTAGCATAATATCATCAATATAATGATACATGCGAATTGCCTCTGGCTGTTTCCATTTAGCCAGGTCAGCAGAAACTAGCCCATGGTGCAAGGTGGGGCTATGCAAATAGCCCTGGGGTAATACTGTAAATGTCCATTGTCTCCTTTCCCAACTGAAGGCAAATTGGTCTGGACTCTCTGTAGTTTATCAATAGAGAAAAAAGCATTGGCCAAGTCTGCCACAAAGTGGTATGTCCCAACTCATGGCTTAGCAGATCCATCATGTTAGCTATTGAGGGAACAGCAGCGTGCAAAGGGGGAACAACTTTTTTAAGTTCTCTGTAATCTACTGTCATTCTCCACGTTCCGTCTGGTTTGCACACAGGCCATACCGGGGAGTTGTAAGGACTGTGTGCTGGCCGGATGATCCCCAACTTTTCTAGTTCGAGGATTGTCCCTGTGACTTCTTTATAACTACCTGGCAGGCGGTACTGCTTGGTGTTAGTCACACGCTGGGGGATGGGTAATTGCAAAGGGGAATGTGATACGTGTCCTGCAACACTGCCTTCACAACCCTGATCCACAGCCGGAACTCCCCAACTGTAGTTTCCAACCACAGTCCTTACAAGACATCTACCCCCAAAATATATTCAGGAATAGGAGATACATACACCTTATATGGCTTAGGAGGCAGTCTTCCTATCCCCAATGGGATAGTTATTGGCTTCACTTGAACAGTCTAGCCACCATTAATATCAAGGGCCACTGGGGTTCCAGCAAACCTCTCTGGGTTTCCACAGAGGAGGGAACATTTTGCACCCGTATCCACCAAGGCCAACACCTATTGTACATTGGAGGGGACCAGTGGATAGCCAGTTCCACATGTGGCCTCCGGTCTCCGCTCATTCCCGTTAGACGGGTCCCTTGGCCCTTTTCCTATTCAAACTGGTACAATGGGTCTTGGGAGTTCTCCTCTCCCTCGGCCGTCTCTATCATATAATCTTGTAACCGAGCTGCCCGCGCACCAAATGTTTTATTGGTAGCTGCTGGGGCCTTTCATCTCAGTGGCTGGAAGGAACTTCTGTTCTGGTTTAAGCTGCCACCAAAGCTCCAAAAGA
The DNA here is from genome assembly GCA_037038555.1 of Rhynchonycteris naso. Taxonomy (NCBI): domain Eukaryota; kingdom Metazoa; phylum Chordata; class Mammalia; order Chiroptera; family Emballonuridae; genus Rhynchonycteris; species Rhynchonycteris naso. Next base: position 265,371,438 of record CM072998.1, read on the forward strand.
ATTTTTATTAGACTGGCCATCCAATTTCCCCTTATCTGCTCCAGCCGCAATCAAATCTACTCACATCTGTGTTTGGGTAAACTGCATAGGCCCGTTTCCCTTGTTAGTTGGTAGGGGGGTGTTGGGCAGATAAACTATATTATGCTCACTTTGTTAAAGATGGCACTTCCCATGTGCAAGTTTTAAGAGTAAGCTTTTCCCCACACCCTTGACTGATTGGATGATGTGGGGTGGTGCACTCTCATGAGGAATCCTCCCATTATGCCTCAGATAAGTGACAGAGATTTCCTTGTTTGTAGATTGGATTAAAGGTTTGGATTTCTACACTATAAAGTGGGACAGACTGGGAGCTTGCTCTCTCTTGGTTCCTGAGGTTAGTATTAGAAAGGAGAGCAAATTAGGACACGTGGAAGAGAGGAGAAGCAGCCAAGATGGTGGAGTGCTGAGGAAGAAGCCAGTTTGTGCAGAGAGAAGGAGATGGGAAGCAGAGGTGAATAAGTCTGGTGAGCTAGAAAGCTTTGATGCTAGGAAACTCGGATAAGTCAGTAGCTATTTGAGCACTGAATGAGTGGGTTTTGGAGCCCAGTGTGTTTTTACATGCCTGCTGGGTGCAAGCTATAATTAAAGCTGATGGCTCACCAGTTCTTGGCTCCATTGTTTCATTACGGACTGTCCAAATCCAATGCGAACCTGCACTGGCCAGGCGGCTGTGATAGTGGCTGCGACTACTGGCTTTACAGGAGGCAGCATAGGCAGTAGCCTTCACTGCTTTATGATCCCGAGCAGCCTCCAGCTCTCCCAAATCTGCTACCATCTGTGTAACTGCATTGACAGGCTGTCTCACATAGGGGCCCAAGATAGCCAAAAGTGAACAAAAAAGGGCTGACAGGGTGCTGCTAGCAAGGATAAATTTCCTAATTTTTTCCATAAACACTTCCTCATCTGGCCCATGGGACCCTGGGTTGAAAACAGCATTCTTTATACCTAGTTCTCGAAGGACCTTTACTAACTCACTGTAGCACTGTCCTGACTCATTGCCCCTGGCAATTCTCCAGCATTCTGCCAGACCATACCAGACCATACAAATGGGAACCATAACCCATTCTATTAGGGTATGGCTGTCTGGGTTGCCATGGCAGTTCTGAAGATGCTGCCTCAAGGAGGAATGTGTGGTAATCGTGGCCAATTTCTCCATCTCTGTTCCGGAGAGCATGATGCCATCTACCCCTATGTCCCATAATCGTAGTAACCAGGCTACCAGGGATTCAGTAGGTTTCTGCCTAAATTGTATCCCCCAACTCCATCAGCTCTGCCTGGATATAGGGCCGGACCACAGAAGTTCGATTACCTGGGCAGGAGGCTGTGGCTGCTCCTGAGGGACTGTTTGCTGCTGGGTTTTTACCATCTTGGGCTCTCAGTTTGCATATGGCAGCTTCAGCCTGAGCCTTCTCATCCTCAGAAGAAGAGTTACAAGCGCCTGCTCCCTCTGACTCAAAACCAATCCACCGGCACGGGTGCTGCTGTTCCTTTGGCGACCATTTAGGCTCCTGTGGCTGCTGGCTTTTGGCCAAAAGCTGAGACTCAAGTTCTTGAATCCTCAGTTGTTTCTCCAACAACTGCTGGTGCAAACATTCAGCTTCAGGGCAAACTGCAACTTGCAAAGCCATAATTCCAGATCCAGGGCTCGCTCCAATTCCAGCCTTTTCTGCAGTTCGATTTGAAATTTATACTGAAGCTTTTGACCTTGAGCAGCTTCTCGCACAGAACTCCTGGTTTCCCCTTGAGTAAAAAATCATTCAGTCCACATATAAAGCCAGTAGTTGCAGCCAACATCACAGCCACATGGCCCGTACAGGTTCGCGTTAGATTCGGACAGTTGGTAATGAAACAACGAAGCCAAGAACTGGTGAGCCATCATCTTTAATCCTAGCTTACACCTGGAGGGCAAGTAAAAACACACACTGGGCTCCAAAATTCACTCATTCAGTGCTCACAAAGCTACTGACTTATCCGAGTTTCCTAGAATCAAAGGTTTCTAGCTCACCAGCCTTATTCACCTCTGTTCATCATCTCCTTCTCTCTGCAAAAACTCTGCACAAACTCTCTTCTCCTTTAGCACTCCACCATCTTGGCTGCTTCTCCGGGCCTCCACCACATGGCCTTTCTCTGCTCTCCCCTCTAATACTAATCTCGGGAATCGAGAGCGAGAATAAGCTCCCAGTCTGCCCCACATTATAATGTAGATTCAAAACCTTTAATCCAATATACAAACAAGGAAGTCTCTGACACCAACTCACTTATCTGGTGCAGCACCCTACATCAAAAAGGGTGGGAAAGGCTTAGTCTTAAAACTAAGCCTTGGGCTATAATGACTCTTCCTGCTTACAGCCTGTCCCCCACACACATTAATATAATCACTCCCATCCCAAGCTAGAAGATCAACTGATATCATCACCTGGGCAACAGGCTTCCACGTGGGCAGCACCATCTTAAACAAAGTGAGCATAATGTATTTTATCTGCCCAACAATCCACCCCTATGCTCACTTTACTACCCACAATCTATACCACCGGCATCCCTGTGCAAGAAAATTAGGCACATTACACAATTTACAACAACATGACAATTATACAATTTCAACAATTACAAAGGTACACTTCACCAGTCTCTGAGCACTTTGCCAAAAGTGCAAAATGTCCTCAGGCTTCTTTCTAGCCTTGGGAAAAGCTTCCCGGGGCAGGGGAGTGCTTCTAGGAAAGCTTCCCCCCACTGCCATCAGGGTATTTCACATTGTCCAAAATTCATAAGTCCATCCAGCAAAGGGGCCTGTGACCATCCGGTCATAGTCCAGAAATCCATCCAAGCACATGGGGCCTCAGCCACACCCCTCATTCCTGCCATCATGGCAGGTCTTACATTGTCCTAAAGAGAAGCATGTGGCAATGGCATTCAGCATTTCCATATCTTCTCTGGGGAGCATGATAGCATCCACTCCTATGTCCCAAAATTGCAGACCTACCAGCAGCTTAGCAGGCATTTCCTGCTATTCCAGTGGCCACTTGGCGATGCATGCCTGGCTCCCAGGATGTCCGTTCATCCTCCTGCCACAGCTGCCACTGTTTACCTTCTGGAGTCTGCGAATCACAACTTCAGCCCAATTCTCCTCATCTTTCACATAGGAGCTGGATATGCCAGCTCCCGTGGCTGGGCTTGAGACCCAGGATGTCGCCGCTGCCTTCTGCTCAGGAGGCCTTGCAGCTCCAGTTTGGCCTCAGCCCTGGTCTCCTGTCACTGCTGGCTTTCCACAACATCCAGGGCAGTCTGCAACTCCATTTCCAGGTGAATCTCACAAACCTGGTCGGCCTTCTCCTCCAGCGCTTCCTCCAGCTCCAGGGTCGTCATCTGTTCTCCCATGTTTCCTCCAGCTCCTTCCACAGCTCAGTTTGCAGGCCCCAGGCAGCTGTTTCCACAGAGCTCTTGGTTTCCTCTTGCATGGCTGTAATAGTCAGCCAGCCTACAGTCCCCCAAAAGGACATCTATGGGGAACCATAACAGCAGCTAGTACTCTGCCATGCACTTCAAGAGTGGTGGCTCCATATCAATCTCTGAATCCTGCCACACACTATGCCAAATGTAAAGCCAGTAGTCATGGCTACCATTACAGCTGCCTGGCCCGTGCAGGTTAACATTTGATTCAGACAGTTGGTAATAAAACAACAGAGCCAAGAACTGGTGGGCCATCATCTCTAATCCTAGCTTGTACCTGGCGGGCAAGTAAAAACACACACTGGGCTCCAAAACCCACTCATTCAGTGCTCACAAAGCTACTGACTTATCTGAGTTTCCTAGAATCAAATGGTTCTAGCTCACTAGACTTATTCACCACTGTTTCCCATCTCGTCCTGCACAAACTCTTAACAAACTGGCTTCTTCCTCAGCACTCTGCCATCTTATCTGCTTCTCCTGGCTTCCTCCATGTGGCCTTTCTCTGCTCTCCCCTCTAATACTAATCTCAGGAACTGAGAGAGAGAGAGTAAGCTCCCAGTCTGCCCCACTTTATAGTGTAGGTTGAAAACCTTCAATCCAATATACAAACAAAGAAGTCTCTGATACAAACTCACTTATCTGAGGCATAATGGGATTCCTCATGAGAATCTACTACCCTACATCAAAAGGGTGGGAAAGGATTAGTCTTAAAACTAAGCCTTGGGCCAGATGTCCCCAAACTACAGCCTGCAGGCCAAATTGTGGCCACCTGAGGCCATTTATCCGGCCTCCACTGTACTTCCGGAAGGGGCACCTCTTTCATTGGTGGTGAGTGTATGGAGTTCTGTATGTGGCAGCCCTCCAACAGTCTGAGGGACAGTAAACTGGCCCCCTGTGTAAAAAGTTTGGGGACCCCTGCCTTGGACTATAATAACTCTGCCTGCTTACAGCCTGTCCCCCCTCCCCCACATTAACATAATCATGCCTATCCCAAGCTAGAAGGTCAATCGATATCATCACCTGGGCGACAGGCTTCCACGTGAGCAGTGCTATCTTTAACACAGTAAGCATAATATATTTTATCTGCCCAACACCACGACCCTTAAATGGAGAGCCATGGGGAGCCAGAACAACAACCAGTCCTCTACCCCATGCTTCAAGAGTGGTGGCCCCATACTGATCTTCGAATCCTGCCAACACACTATGCCATGCCAGTTATATGGCCAGGAGCCGCCATCGTGGCCATTCACATGCAGGTTCCCATTGGATTCGGGCTGACGGTAAAGAAATGGCGGAGTTGGAGGATAGTAGGCCATTCTGTTTATTGGTGTCTCACCAAGACAGGTAAGCCACAAGAGAAGGCAAGGGAGAAGCAGAAAAGCTGCTTTTCCCATGAAGGGCAAGGGATCAGGGAGGCCCCTGCAATGGTGATAGCAGGAACCGAGAGAGTGAGCCCTCGGTCTGTCCCCATTTTATAGTATAGAAATCAAAACCTTTAATCCAATATACAAATAAGGAAGTTTCTGATGCAAAGTTACTTATCTGAGGCATAATAAGATTCCTCATGAGCGTGCACCACCCCACATCATGCAATCAATCAAGGGTGTGGGGAAAAGCTTAATTTTAAAACTAAACCTTAGGCTATAATAACTCTGCCAGATTACAGCCTGTCTCCCACACCCAAAGCAAGTAAACATACATGTCATATTTAAAAACTTATTTGACCAACACTCAGCAAAGGAAATCAACAAAAAGCCCACTGAATAGGAGAACATCATAAAGCTTTCATCAAATAATATTAAATTCTATTTTTCACTGTGGTAAAAACAAAGTCGCTAAATCTACCAAAGGACTCTAAAACATTCTTATAGAAGTACGTAAATTTATTATTACAAGCACAATCACTTAAGAGTTTTTAAAATTATTACTGATTTAAATTATCTCATTTATTTATTTTCATCTAAGTATTCATTCAGCACCAGTACCAACTAATTCACTCTAATAGGCATTGCTGGATACCACTGTATGCTCCTCACATACTAGATGCCAAATATACAAAGATAAATAAGACTCAGGTTCTACTCACATATAATCTTACAGAGGAACATGCACAGTAAAGATAATGTCAAGTAATTTCTATTCATTATGGTCAAAAGGATATTGAAGAACAAGGAGGGAATGATTGATTCCATAGTGTGGTGTGGTTGGAAGAATATGGTAGTCAGGTAAGACAGACCTATTTTTTTTTTTCCCAAACAGACCTAAATTTTAATCATGGATCTGACATAAGCAGTTTATAATGTTAACGTTATTATTTTCTTTCCAGAATCCATTTATATTTCTTCAAGTAATCACACCCTGATATTCTTTTACTCTTGGTTTATGTCTGAACTAGACTGACCATTAATCACATCCTCTAGTGTGAACAAAACAAGACTCAGGCTCAGCCAATTTTCTCAATCTCTGTAGTCAAAAGACCCATAAAACCTCTGACTGGAATGGACAATTATTGCTAACATTTTTCTGTGTGCTTTACTTTTGATGAAATATTTTAAAATAGATTAAACTATTGCATTTATTTCTAAAGATATTAGTGTGTATCTGTATAAAATAGTGTTACTCTATTTCTATTATATAACTGCTAAACTATTATAACACATAAAAATGAGCAAGAATTACCCAAAAGCATAATAAATTCAAATTTTCTCAATTAAGTCATTTGTTTAAATCAAGATTCAATCAAAGACCACATAGTTTGCATTTGGATATTATATCTCTTAAATATCGCTTCCTCTAGAATAATACCTTTTTCCTTGTAGAATATTTTATCTTCTAAAGTTAGCAAAATAAATTTATTTTTTTTTATCATTTAACTCCTATTTCTATTTTCTCAGCAATATACAAACAAAACTAGATAAAATGATATTAGACACAGGTTACCCACATTTGGCAAGAAAAATTCATAGGCAATCCTGTATATTGAAGACATCTGTTTTTTTTTCCTACTGTTAGTAATAAGATTGTTACTGGGTTAAGATGGAAACATCCAGCTCTCTCCATTGTGAAGCCCCATTTTCCAGTGTGTGAGCTGCAAGTTATATGTGTGAAAACCTGCTTTTATGAAAATATCCATGTTTAGTCAACATCTCTTGTACTGGTTCTAGCACACACTACCTTCCTCGTGTCGGTCATTATGGTAGTGTTGCAAACTATCACTTGCTTAGTGATCATTTTTCTATAATTATTAATTGGCATTCTCTATAAAGGCCTTTCTTTATCAACTGTGGCCTTTTGGATATCCAATATGGTTCTCATTACAAAGTTAGAAGATGTACTTTTTACCTTTAATTACCACTTTTCAGTAGAAGTCACTTGTGCAATAGTCACAATAGTGTAGACAACAAACAAACATAGGAGATATTGTGACTCACCCTCACCGATATATCTGTTTTTCTGAGTTTGTGAGAGGACCGCATTCCTCACTCCTGTGAAGCATAGGAAAATCTGATCAGGTTAGAAGATTAAGTCAGTAAGATGCATGCACTTGAGAGGTACTGCGAAAGGAATTTACCATGGTTTCTCTCTCTAGCTGATGCGTTTCATAGTAAGAAGTATTATGAGTAGACCCCATGCAGCTTTGAAATTATATGTAGTAAGAGTGAGAAACTTTTAAATCATTAAAATTTTTATTTTTATTTTTATTACAACATCACATATCCTGACATATAGTAAGATACTGTACAGTATCTTAAAAGAAGAGTTTTATAAGTATGACTTCAGAATTTGCCCATCACTAAAATATCCACATGCAATATGTCAGTGTTTTCAAATATTCAGATATTCTGTGCTAAGCAGCAAAAACTCAGTTCACTCTTCCTATTTTTTACTTTCCTTCCTTCCATATGTTCTCACATTAGATGTATGCTTGTGACCCCAGTGTGCCAGCTCACTGAGTGGTGGAAAGTTGTAAGTACTGTAAGATGCATTTTGCTTAAATAGATCATTGTGGTTTACCTCCAGACTGAAGTAATTGGCAGCAGACTGGAAATAGCAGTCATAACAATTGTTTAACCGAGAAACCATTACCCATATGCAGTTACAGGGCGTGTGAGAAATTAAAAAGGCTAAAATGATACCAGAGTCTCCATTCAGCTCCTATTCCTCTTCAGCAGGTTCATGTGCTGCAGCTTTCCAACATTTTTTCAGACTCAATCTCTGTATCACAGCCAGTGCTGTCACACCATATGCTGCTTTCTGCACTTTCGCACTTTCCAAGAACACTCGAAAAGCTAGAATCCAGAATCTAGTCTGGGAAGTAAGAACTACTCAATAATAACTATGCCACAGAGAAAAGAGTGATAAATGCCATCGCAAAGGAACAGATAAAGTGCTAACAAAGTAGGCTAAAAGATTGTTTCTAGCTGTGAAATATGAGAGGAGATGGCTTCTTACACAGATCTTGAAAAGGAGACACACACTGTGGATGTCTGGCTAGGAAGAGTAAACAGGTGTTCTAGACAGACTGGCAAAATAATAATAATAACAACAACAACAAACAAAAAAATCACTGGCCGGTAAGATATTAGTGAAGACTCATCAAGGAATTAGGTTAGAAGAGAAAGCATGGTTCCTTTCATCGTCCTGAACCGAAATTTGTGAATGGTTTCCCACTTGAGGGCATTACAAGCAGTTCCTGATTTTAGAATTTGACAGACCAGCCCCTGCTTAACTATAATCTCTAGTTATCACTGAGGTCACTACTTAAAAATCAGTTTTCCTTGGAACTCTTTCCAACTCCTCTCCAATTAGGCCTGTTGGTTTTAATTGCTTATTGCAGTGGAACTTGGTTTTTTTTTTTTTTGGTTTTTTGGTTGTACTTAATATCAAATGGCCATTATTTGCTTTGATTTTATTCTGTCCCCTCATCAGACTTAGAGCTCCATGAGAGAAGGTTCTGTTAGTTTATAGCAACTCTGCCCCAGACAGGCCTGCTGATTAAATCAAAGCTAGATTTGAACCAGGTAGGCCTGTTCTGTTTGCTTTACTCTAGAGCAGTGGTCCTAACCTTTTTGGAGGTACTGAACCCACCAGTTTCATATGCGCATTCACCGAACCCTTCTTTGGTGATAAATAAAATATGATTTTCTTTTCCAAATTCAAGACATAGGTATATGTTTTTTACTGGTGCACAAAATGGGCCGTGCATGAACATCACCTTGTTCAAAGAACAAAACCAACAAAGTGCATGAACTCACAACAAATTACGGTATTACTTTATTCTGGCCTCTGTGGCAGAGGCTTCTCTGAACCCCTGAGACCGACTCATCGAACCCCTAGGGTTCGATAGAACCCAAGTTAAGAACCACTGCTCTAGAGATTGGGACTGAGCATATGGTAAGAAAAATTAAACTTCAAGTATCTAAATGAGAAGAGGTTCTCAAAAATAGCTCTATTAATTTTCCATAGCTGCTGTAACAAGCAGTTGCAAACTTGGAGCTTAAAAAAATACGCTATTTTACTTTCTGTCGATGAGAAACCTGAGATCGGTCTCAGGGTCCTAAAGAGGCAGGCAGACCCGCAATATTTGGAAGCTCATTTCCTTGCTTTTTCCAGCTCCAAGCAGCTACGTGCTTACCTTGGCTCATGGTCCCTTGCTCCAGCTTCAATGCTCCATGACATTGGGCTGAGCCCTTCTTTCACTTTTAAATACTCGTGTAATTACATTGGACGCACCTGGATAATCCAGATTACTCCCACCAAAGTCTGCTCATTAACTACACGAATTTTATCTGTAACCTTCACTGTCCTCGGCCAGGTACCCTAACATATTCACAGGATTAATAGATAGATATCTTGAGAGGGCCATTATTCTGCCGAGTTAAATATGGAGCATAGTGGCAGAGTATTTTCATTCTCAGAAGTTACTATGAGATTCTCGGTTTGGCAATAACTAAATAATAGTCCCAACTACTCCTGAATACCAGACTAATTAAAATTGCCGGAACCGATGAGAAAAAGAGCAGACAACCAGTAAAGATGCTATGACTACAAAAACATAAATGTACACTAAAATAAGAACAGTAAGAACCACATGTGCTGTTTACTTCTGTCTGCTCCTAAAGGGATCGCCTGTGATCTCATATGGCCTCTCAGTCTAGCTTCATATATCACACATTCTTTCTTCTCTCTCATCTTAAAACCAACCACGCCCATATGACATGGTTAAATATTTATATCTTAACCTCAGTACTATTTTTCTCCAGGTCTTTTTCTTTTAACTCTTACCTGATTGTAGGCATATTCAGAATGAATGTATTCTGCCATACAGATGCTAAGTAAGGTTAGTTCTGTGATTATATAACAGTCAGCTGTTCAGTCAATCAATCAAGCAAATGAATGTGGACATGGAGCAAATAAATCAAATAGTCAAATCACATTGTTTAGATAGAAATGTGATCCAGAACTATTTGAAAACTGCTTAGGACAGAATCAAATCAGCCACGAGACAACAGTTTCAATTCTGACGTTAGCAGAAGGATAGGGACAGAAACTACACAAGGAGGATTCTTAGAATATTTAAGTTACCGTTAAGTAGTTCAGCCATAATGTGTTCTATATGTGCATACTAAAATGTTGCTAAAATTGATGCCATGCTCATTTTAAGTTAATTTAAAGTCATATTTTACATAAAAGAAACAAGGCTTAAGAATTATCTCTACAATTATTTGGTGAGGCAGAGGGGACTGATGGCTTTCCATTGTAACCGAGCACTGTGCGGGGCAGTGGGGAATTTACAAACACGTTTTAGTTCCGCCAGCAAAAGGAAAAAGAGCTAGTCCAAGAGGTGAAAACCACTATGATAATTTTAATACAATGTTTAAATCGACCAGCAGGGCACATCAGCAAATGACAATTGGACATACAGCTACACTTAACACTTGATGGATTTCAAATCTTTGTTGGATTCTAAAACATTCCATATTTGATAATGCCTGATTAAAGGTGTTTTTATTTTTCTCCACACTCTCTAGCAATCTTTAAAATTATAGAAAAAACAATCATATGTTTCTCTGGTAAGAGGCAGTCAAAATTAGTATCATTCTGTTAAAAACTGGTATAAATAGTTTTAAAAAAAGGTTTCCCTCAGTAAAGATTAAAGAACTCATTAAAACATCTATCCTCATGACATTTACAATTTTGCTGGCCTAATTTTGAAAAACACGGTGAATTTGAATCACTAAAATTGTAATAACTGTAGTGGTTAAATGGTCATTTTCATCAAATGAATACCTGCTTCTGGAAAGGAAATAACAATAACTAATAAAAATAACAGAGACCAGTATTATTTGCCACTCATTATTGCACTTGCAACTTTTTTATAATGTAGTATTTTTAATGGTAGCAATATAAATATAATAAAACATTGCTCTGTACCCATGAAAGAAAAGAAAAAGTGGATCAAAAAACTTATTCTTTCAAGATGAATGGAATAAATCATATTTCATCATAGAAGTAAAAGAAATAAAAGTACCTTTGCCAAAGATGCCTGCCATCTCACAAAATGATTATATCTAGCTAGACAGAGAAAATACTGCTGAAAGACCTTAAAACATTTGCAGATACATAGATGACTCTTGCAAATTTGTCAGTGTGGTTTTACGTTTACATTAAGACTTACCAAGATTACTTTATTAAGATTTTGGGTTAGAATGTTAGACTAATATGAACCAAAATACTCAGAGTCTAATTTCCTGGTATTCACTCAAAATAAATTTCATTTACTAAGTGAAAAATGATGTGCCATTTTGAAAATCTTATGTGTATATCTATGAGTTTTTGTTTGTTTCTTCATTTGTTTTTATCCCACATATGAGGGGAAGCAGAGGGTTCTTGTCCTTTTCCATCTGACATTTTTCACTAGCATAATACTCTCAAGCTAGCGTTTAGTTTCTGCTACATAGTAGCTTGTGGCCCCAAACAGTAATTAAGTTGAGGTATATAACAATAATGAAAGTTATATTTCCTGTCCGCATGCTTTTAAAGCCTGAGATTTGAACCTGCTAGGCAAAGCCTTTGGAATCAATCAAATTATCTCAAATAGCTAGAAGTACATTAAAGAAAGTACCCTTGGAAATAAAGACCACGGAAGCTCAGAATTTCAGGACCTGCAATATACCAGGGCCTCTCAAAGCAGAAAATATAATTTAGAAACTGGAAAATACACAAGAGCTCCAAGGGTCAGGTTATTTCTATGTGCCTACAGTAGCAAAAATGTATTACTCCTTTTCTGTGGTAACTCAGCTTCTTTATATCTGCTCTTATTGTTCCTGCTGCTAATAATCACCTGACATTTTTCTCCCCCTCCATTATCTACGGTACTTTATATCATCTGTGTTGTAATCACCTTTACTTACTTATATCTTCAGTTAATAGGTATAGGTTTTTGCTTCTGGTGAGTTTCCTTTCTTTTTACAGTTTCTACTCCCACTCTATATGACTTTGTTCTTTATCTACATTTCTAATTCAAATTCCTGATAGAAAGAATGTGATTGGCCCAATTAGTCATCATTTTATCCAAGTGGACAGACCACTTGGGAAAAGATAGCATGAAGTTGTGGGTTAGATATTTCTCCTTAAATGGGACTTTCATATCCATATCTCTGTAATAGGATTTATTATAATATGTGCTGCTTACTTGCTTGTATTCTTAGTACTTATCTGACTATTCACACCTATAAGAAATTTAGTATATTTATTTAGATATAATAAACATGCAATATTATGCTACTATCATAGGCACATTATAGGATATACTAACCCAACAGATTTTTAAATTGTTAAAGAAATTAAATACAAAGCTGAGCTACATTTATTCCCCTCAACTCCAAAATCATTTTGTCCATAATAGATTCAATGCACTTTTGATATCACACTAATGGTTTAAAAGCAATTAAGCTGACTAATGCTAATTAGTATTAAAATAGGAATAGTATTAATATTAGAATTAATAGTAAAGAAAATAGTAACAATAACAGTACTTCCAGGAATAATATTAATTATAGGTGTTGTCACAATAAACATTGATTGAGGTCTTGTTAATTCATACACTATATTAAGTTTTTACATATATTTTTATTGTAACCTTGATACTTCATTCCTGGCATAGATATTAAATATATTTTCACTTTATAAGTAAAGCAGATGTGGTTTAAAGGGACTATATGAGTTGCTTAAGATAACACAATCCAAACTCACAGAAACAGACTCAGATTATTGGTTGAGAGATGTAAAAAGTAGGGATAGAAAAATGTGAAAGGAAGTATAAATTTATTTTTAAAACTATATTACAGAAATAACCTATATTTTTATTTATACTGTTTATAAAATTTTTTTGTTAAGTCATCCAAAATTATATATACACACAATATATATATATATATATACTTTACATATATGTTAAGAAAATAAATAAAATCGCATATATACTTATCTCTGTATAACCCTACAGAAATATGTGTGTGTTGTGTGTGCATATATGTATGCCCCTACAGAAATAATTCTAATTTCTTGGGCATAAAATTTTTCAGTTGAAAACTTTTAAGTCAGATACTTTTCCTACAGGGTCTTAACTTCTTCTGCAAAGTTTAATTTGGTGCTTCGTGGTTAGGAATTAATAAAAGATGCTGGTTGGCTTTATAAATGGGAAGCACAAGAATGAGGTCAGGGACCAGATTTCCCTGGTTCCCTTTCTAATTGAAGTGTTGCTGAATCCCTGAGCCAAAATCCAAAGCCCTTGCAAGTGGCCTGCTCGTGCCTTATGACAACTCCCCCAGCTTGCCCCTTTATGCTCAATAGCACTGTTGCTAACCTACAAGCCCTGTTGTTCTTAAATCCTGCCTGCAGCTATATAAATAGTTTCCTTATAAAGCTCTTCTTAAATCCCCCAGATAGAGTGTGGCATTTCTTTCTGCCTGGACCCGATATGACACACAAAGTCTATTGGTGTTTCTTGTCTTGTGTGAAAACTCTACAGACTACCAAACATATTCTTTCCCACACGGCAAAGATGTGTATTAATCTAGTTAACAAATATACAATAAAGGATACAGGGATCTTTTCAATGAATAGTTTAAGCTTCTCTCAATTCAGTAGACATAATTGATGTTCCCTGAGTGAGAGTAGAGATGCAATTACTGAATGAAGAAAATAGTATGAGCTTTATTAGTTGTATATGAATTAAAATATCTCCTATTTAAAGGAAACGTAAAAATATAGTTTCTATTATTTCTGAGATGTTAAAAAGTCTATGCTCTGAAGTAGGAGTGTTGAAAATTAAGGATAATATGACCTTTGCCCTGGTGCAGAGGTGTTTGATAAGTCCAAGTGATTTGTGGATGCATAGTGAAGGTGACAGGTTCCAATTTGGCATTGGGAGAGGGATGACATTGAAATTGGTTTAGGCCACCAAGTAAAGGGATTTCTCAGATCAAATCTTGTACAAAAATTCTCCTTGATTACAGGCTGGACATATCTCATGGCTTGCCGGGGGAATGTACTTGGGATTCTTGAGAATAATGATGTCTCAAGATACTGTAAGTCAAAATTTTATAATTTAAATTCTCTTAACTACTCCAGGAATCACAACTATTGAAGTTATCCCATCACGATTTCTAGTTCACATTCTTTACTCATAGAGACTACCAGTAAAGATTTGGTTGTTTTCTAGGCTCTGGGGACACAGTGGTGAAGAAAGCAGGAACAGCTTCGCTCCTACATAGCATATGTCACTCCAGTGAAGATCTTCCACTAAATCGAAAATTTAAATACAAAATATAAATGCCTTGATAGCAGTAGAAGATGGTACTTAAAAGCACCTAGGAAGAGCAAAACCTTGGGAAGGCTTCTCAGAAGATGTGCTTAAGCTAAAAGTTAAAGTATAAAAATTAGATGAGATAGGTTAGGGGTGAGGAGTAGAGAAAGATAGTGTACACTAACTAGAGCAGTGGTCAGCAAACTCATTAGTCAGCAGAGCCAAATATCAACAGTACAACGATTGAAATTTCTTTTGAGAGCCAAATTTTTTAAACTTAAACTATATAGGTAGGTATATTCCTTATCGAGGTAGTGACTGCACGTGGTATTTTGTAGAAGAACCTCACTCAAGGGGCCAAAAAGCCGCATGTGGCTCGCGAGCCGCAGTTTGCCGATCAGGAAACTAGAGGAAAGAGGGTGCTAAGTGGCTTAGAGAGGAAAGTGAATTGTTCAGTGTGGTTTTAGGCTTAAAATGCTTCAGAAAAGTGCACAATAGAAAGTTGCTAGAGCTCTGGCCAGTGTGCTCGGTAGTAGAGCATCAGCCTAGCATGTGAATTTCCTGGGTTTGATTACTAGTGAGGGCATACAGGAGAAGTGCCTATCTGCTTCTCCACCCCTCCCCCTCTTGCTTCTCTCTCTCTCTCTCTCTCTCTCTCTCTCTCTCTTTCTCTCTCTCTCCCTCATGCAGCCATGGCTCAATTGCAGCTGAGGATGGCTCTATGGCCTTCACCTCAGGCACTATGAAGAACTCAGTTGCCGAGCATCACCCCCTAATGGGCTTGCCAGGTGGATCCCCGTCGTCACTGTGCATGCAGGAGTCTGTCTCTCTGCCTGCCCTCCTCTCACCGAATTAAAAAAAAAAAAAAAGAAAAAGAAAAGGTTGCTAGAGAGATAAGCAAAAGTAAAGTCAGGAATGTTATAATTATAGGTAAACATAAATATAAGAAGTGGAAATGACTTAAACAGCATTTTAAATACTGTTATGATTATTTTTAAAATTTTATTGATTGATTTTAGAGAGAGAGAAAAACAGAGACATCAATCTATTTCTGTATGTACTCTGACTGGGGATCAAACCCACAGCCTTGGGCTATTAGGACGATGCTCTAACCAACCAAGCTATCTGGCCAGGATTTAATCAGTATTTTAGAAGGATCAATATATTCAGTTTAGAGAATAAACTGGAAGCTGACAAGAGTGAAAGTGGAGAGAACTAGGAAGCTCATGGGAAAACAACTATTTAGAGAAGATGGTGGCATACATTAATGTCACACAATGGTTTGGATGTTTTTATAATTGAACCAAGCAGATATGAGAAACTAAAAAGTTATAACATTTCACTAAAGCCTTTCACTCTGCTTCCTTTAGATTCCCAACATACAAAATATTGACTTGGCAGAGATGTATTTAGGAATTATGCACAAATGAATTTTCTTCTAAAACATTCCTCTTTTATTTTATTTAAAATAATTAACATTTCACTAACAAATATTCATTTTTAAATGTCACCATTAGCTATCTAACCACCTTTCCTGGCAGCATAGTGTATGCAGGGAAAAATTATTCTGCTGTGCTTAGATGATTGTTTTTTATTCTTCTAGAGCAAACTTAACACATCTTTGATTTGCATCTGGCCTGTAAGTGCTCAAGGTAAGCTGTGTAGACAGGTAGCTCACCAAAAAGAACAAGAATAAATTGGGCTAATTTGAGCTCCACTAAACAGAGATATATTTAGTGCAGCCACTAGACTCTTTAAGGCTTCATTAGATTAGAACAATTTATAAACATGTGAGAATATTAAATACTTGGCTCTCTTTTCAAAATCCTAATTACTCTAATTTCATTAATCTAAAAAATAATAAGAACATCAGCATCCAAAATTTTGTATAAAAACAACTTTAAAATAAATATTACTTACATTCTGATATTGAATTGACTGTAGCATTCAATTCCAAATCGAGATAACTTTCTTCAAGGTTCTTTGCAAAGCGTATACTCTGGAATACCTACATAAATGCTGAGTATGAGCAGGACCGATTGAATCAGAATATCTGGCTGAGTTATACACATTTCAAATAAGGTCTCAGGAGAGTCTGGTGACAATAAAATTTGAGAGCCTAACATAACAGTGTAGATATTATATATAATTCCCACTAACTTTATCAGTTAACTAGTATCAATAATTGGACACATATAAGATTAATACTTATTTTTATAGAAAATAATTAAGTAGTTCTGATATTTTACTGTCCAGAAAGTATTATTCTTCCATTAAGAGACTCAATACAACTTAGTAATAAGCAGTCAATTTCACCTACCTTTTGTGAACTGCTTTTCCATACCTTTCAAATAGCTGAACTGTTTCACTGCATTGGCGTGATTATTTCAGTCCACCAGGACTTTTCTCAATATGATCACCAGCAAAATCTTCAGCAAATTGGCTGCCACCTTGCTTCTGGGACAATCCGTTCCCTACATATCACTTGGAATCTAAATAAAAATAACAACAATAACTAGAATTTATTGAGAACTTCCATGGGGCCATTCTTTGGTTTAAGTGCATTACTGGTATTAACTTATTTAATCCATATAGTGATCCAAAGAGCTAGGTACCTTCCCTTCTATAAATGAAAAAGTTCTTAAAATACACATTTCCACCAAGTCAAAAGTACCATACTATGAACTGCTCTCATACATGTTTCCAAAGGAAAAACTTTTGAAGGAAGTATTCATTAATTTGCTTTTGTTCACAACATAGTAGACAAGTAATGGGTGGAAACTAAACTCCATTTCAAACAGAATACTTTAATTTATCTTATTTTTCTATTTACTATTTAATTTGCATTATTTTTCTTCTACATTGATCATTATTTCTCTTTCATTTGACATATCTCCTCCTTTATTTTTCAAAGTAAATTTTTTTAAATGAGTAGTCTCATCTGCCATTTCCTAACTCACTTTTATGTCTATACTTAGAGGTTCATGAACAACAATTTAAGATCTATGCCCTCAAATTTGAAATTGATGGGCTAGAATTAACCAAAAATCAAACAAATACTTGTGCAATATTTATTGGGTAGCTACTCTATGCTTTACATTATGCTTAGAACTCCAGGAAATGTACACATATTAATATGTCTCAATCTCTGTCCTTGATGGCTTTTTGTATTATAAAGTACAAACAAGGCTAATTGACAAGAGATTTAGTAAGCTTATTTGTAAATGGTCTATTGTATTATAGATAGCCATATTTTTAGAATAAAAGTTGTCCATAAGTTTTAAGAACTTACCTGATACAAGTAGAGCCATATTTTAAGGTGAATCTGTTTACTTGTGAATGTTTTTCACCATGCTAAGAAAATCTATGAGACAGGGGAAAAAAACTGATAAAATGTCCTTAACTTTCTCTATTAAATTTAAAATCTGTTCTTTAGAATTATCAACTTTCATTTTGGTTAACACAAACTTTTGGGCTCATAGGGGTTTAGTTTTATGAGGCTTCTAAAGCTTTTACAAAAAACGGTCTTCTTTTTCCTTGAGGATAGTTGAAATAGGTGGGTGTTAAAATATAAACAAAAACAAAGCCTCAAAAATAAAAATCAAATGTTAAAAAAATTTCCAAAAAAAAATAGAAAAGAATAAAGAGCATAAATGTAAAACAGTTGAAATTATGCTAGACTAGTATATTCTCATAAAGAGAAGTAGTCTGTAGTGTTATGCCTGTCTTATCATCTCCTTTCTTTCCATAGTCTCGTAGAAAACCCCACCCCACCTTCAGCTCTTACAATTCTTTTTTTTAAAATTTATTTATTTATTCATTTTAGAGAGGAGACACAGAGTGAGAGAGAGAGAGAGAGAAAGAGAGAAAGGGGGGAGGAGCTAGAAGCATCAACTCCCATATGTGCCTTGACCAGACCAGTGCAGGGTTTTGAACTGGCGACCTCAGTATTCCCAGGTCGATGCTTTATCCACTGCGCCACCACAGGTCAGGCTCTTACAATTCTTAATATATTGTGTGTGTGTGTGTGTGTGTGTGTGTGTGTATAAAATTGTAGGAGCTAAATAAATATGAATATGAATTCTAAATAAAATCCTCTCACAATTCATCTGCTCGAGGATGAACCATATTTCTGACTACTTATTTGAGAGGTATGACTGAATCCCAGAGAGTCAATATACTTAAAATGGGGCTTAAGATCTCCTCTCTTATGTTGATCAACTTGTGTGTTCTCTCTTGTTCTTGATTTTAGCCAATGTTACCATTCTCCATCCACACTTTCCAAACCAAAAAATGGGGGAGTCCATTCAGGCTTCTGCATAAATCCATTGTCATTCTCTCTCTCCCAGCGCATTCAGCTGTGCCACATTCTTCCAAGTCCCTCTCTCTGTATCAGCCTATGCACACCTCTCCAAGCCAACTAGAACTGCTTTACATCACGCTCTTGACAGACCTCATTGGAATAAAGTAATATCTTTCCAAACAAATTTCTTACTCTAAACTCTTCTCCTTTAATGCTGTTTTTTTTTCTAGCTTCTTAGAGTGATACAATTTTCCCTTAACAAAAGTTTAATACTGTTTTTAAGTCTAAAATCTTCATTGAATCCCAATATAATACAGAGAAGAGTTGAATTCCTTTAGCACTGTATAAGGGGTTTTCTTGGGCTTGTAATTCTAAATTTTCTAGTTTATTTTTCTTCAAATGTAACTTAGGCTTCAGGGTCTCTAAACAACTGTGTTCTAGCAAGCCTGTATCACTCTCTATATCTGCATTTGCTGCTCTTTTTCCTGAATCTTCCCTTTACTACCCTTTTCTATCACAGTTATTTGCCTTTTAGACTCTTTTTTTTTAAGTAAGAGAAGGGGAGCTAGTGAGATAGACTTTCACAAGTGCCTCTACTACAATCTACCTGGAATTCCCTGTCTGGGTCCAATGCTTGAATCAACCGAGTTATCTTCAGTGCCCAGTTCTGATGCTGGCACCTACCTAGCCATTGGCTACAAGAGGGTAAGAAAGAGAGAAGGGAGAAGGAAAAGAGGGAGGGGAAGAGCAGCAGATGTTCACTTCTCATGTGTGCCCTGACTAGACATCAAACCTAGGACGTCTGCATTCTGAGCCAATGCTCTATTCACAGAGCCAACTGAGCCAGGGCCAACCTTTTGGACTTTTATTCATCTTTCAAGAGATCAACTAAAAAGTATTTTATTTTAAAATCAGCCTCATTCAACAAAGTTAATCACTTTTTTCTCCTTGTTTTATTAGTATTTGGGGCAAACTATAATAATATAGTATAATATTAGTAATATTAAGTCACTTATTATATTATTATAATATAGTATATTAGACAACATTTGTGATACAAAACCTCACTATGGCTGCTTTGTAGAAAACAGATTAAAAATAAGAGGACAATGTGAAGAGGGCCCTTATCAGGCTGCTATGCTAAATAGTTCAAGAGAAAGATAACATTACTTTGGACTAAATTTTGGCAATGGATGGAAGAAGAATGAATAAATACAAGAAATGTTAAATAGGTAAAACTGATCTGACATTATCATACAGTGGTCTATGGAAAGTGAATTCTTAGAGGTGACCCCAATATTGATGGTGTGAATAACATAATAGCTTCGGTGCAAATAATTGAGACAAATGCCACAAAATTTGAAAACAGTTTAGTTTTGATATGCTGAGTTTTAGAGAAAGCAAATGATTGTATGCCTGACTTGTGGTGGCACAGTGAAAATCATGTCGACCTGGAACACAGAGGTTGTTGGCTTGAAACACTGGGATTGCCTGGTTAAGGCACATATGAGAGTTGATGCTTCCTTCTCCTCCCCTCTTTCCTCTCTCTTTTCTAAAACAAATAAATAAAATTTTTAAAAAATTGTAAAAACATTTTTAAGTAGAAAAAAAGTTGTTCCTTCAGGAAGAATAATACTGTAAACAAAAAATCAACTTAAATCCACTATATACAATCGCATACTTATTACCTAGATACATCTATCACTATACAAATATTTGTTTACAGCCATTTTGTTAATGGGCTTCTAGTTTTTATGTTATGAAACAAATACCTACATATGTTATGTAAATCTTTCCTAAATATTTGTTTAAGATTCATAAAGCTATATCCATAGTTTGCTAAAAATCTATTATCATAAATTATAAATGTAGTAATCAAAAATCTGTACAGGGAGATAACAAATAATCCCCTATGATGATAATCTTTTAATAAAACATTTCAATAGTTAGCTTTACTGAAATATCCTGCAACTGAATTCCTCTAATTAAACTAAAAAAATTTTTTTTAGTCTAAATTTTGGTACAACTCATATTACCATTGAGTCCAAAGTAGAATACAAGATGAAAGAGAAACAAACCTCTGACATCCAGGAGCTGGCCTGGTAGAATCAGATGGGACTTGGTGTGGCTGAAATTTAGCCTGACACTACAAATAGAACCTGATATTTCCCTGTTAAAAATGGGCAATTTCACAGACCATCACTATTATATGACCATGATGGGCCATGTGTGTGTGTGTGTGTGTGTGTGTGTGTGTGTGTGTGTGTACATAATATGTTTGTATATAAGAAACATACAAATATAAGACCACTTTGTAATCATGTGTGAACAAAGACAAAACATGGACATTATCCATGTCACAAAAGTCACCAGTATATCCCTATTCTGAGCAATATGAATGACTGTTACTTTTTTACCAATAATGGCTAAACTTCAATTTATTATGTCTTTTACAAGACTTATTTAAATGTCCAATTATAGAATTAACCCTGCTTCCAATCCAGTGACAAAACCCACCGCTGAAAACATCAAAATCATCTAATAAAAGATCATCCTCACGCTCTCTTACTGAGAGACACCATGATGCCCCATGGTGTGCACGCTCCTCCTCTGAGACATAAAATCACAAATCTGTTCAAACGTATGTGTGTTCCTGGTGGTCTCACCTAAAGTAAATTGACACTAACACATTTAAAATCAAGTAAATGCAACACAGTTGTATTACATCAGATGCAAAAATACATAATCAATACTAAAGCACATTTCACTAAAGAGAAAGAAAAAATTATTAAATAATTTTATATCATTAAAGATTTGCTGTTGGTTATTGACACTCTTTCTAGAATAACGAAATTGCTAAAACAAAGGAAGGTACCTGGAGAGCATTGATTAGATACTGAAGTCAGAGTCCATGTAATCCTTGTGGGGACATTTCCCAAAACTTTTCTGTTAAAGTTGGTATCACTTGTGTGCCTGATGAGTAATTGATCATTGCCATCTGTTGTCCCAAATTATGTCTAGAAATCTGTAATCTCAAACCCTTTGCATAAAATTTTAATCAAACAATTACTCTATTAACTGATCAAATCTTAGTAAAAATCACTTTAGCCAATTATTAAAGAAACAAACATTTGAAATCTTGTGTAATTTATCTTAATAAAACTCACTTTTTTTTTTTTTTGACAGAGACAGACAGAGAGAAAGAGAGAGGGACAGATAGGGACAGACAGGAAGGGAGAGAGATGAGAAGCATCAATTCTTCATTGCGGCTCCTTAGTCATTCATTGACTGCTCTCTCATATGTGCCTTGACTGGGGGGGCTACAGCAGAATGAGTGTCCCCTTGCTCCAACCAGCGACCTTGCCTTGCTCAAACCAGATGAGCCCACACTCAAGCCGGCAACCTTGGAATTTTGAACCTGGGTCTTCTGTGTCTCAGTCCAATACCCTATCCACTGCAGCATAGCCTGGCTTAATAATACACAGCAGGCTTAATAATACTTTTAATGGTATTTCTTAATCCGTGTTACTTTTACCAGGAAATACTTTCAAGAAAGATTGCTATACATTATTCTTCAAATTTATAGTACCTTAACACAAAGTAAAATTATTTTGGATTCAGCCCTTTTGTCAGAAAAAGATAGGGTTGACTTTATCTAAATAGGTTGATTTTTAGAATTAATTTTATGCTAGTTATTATACACAAGGATGTAAATACCTTTATAACATAATTGCAACAAAAGTATTAAATCCTACATATTTTATAACAATGCTGATTATACATACACCTAACATATTCTCAGGTAAATAAAGGATGTCGGTAAATATTAATTTTCTTTCCCCTTCAATTTGTCTCATTCAGTGGAGTGAGCTACAAAGATAAAATCTGACCTTGGAAGAGTTTACATAATTTATACAAGGGCAGACATTTCATCACATAAATGCATTAATTATTAGCTATAGTTAATGTAGCTAAGGGCATAAAGGAATGAACTCATTTTGTTTGAAAGATTTTGAAAACTACTTCAGATAGGTGATGAAAGGATATATAAAACAATATACATTTCTGTACAGATTTTCTCATATAGGTTTTTTTGCCAACCAAATGCACTTAGAGAAAAAATGTTACTTTTTGATTGTTCTCTGAAAGGTTTTCTGGTTCTTATTTGTTGAAACTTTAGTATATTTCACACTAATATATATATTTACAGGGACAGAGAGAGAGTCAGAGAGAGGGATAAATAGGGACAGACAGACTGGAACGGAGAGAGGTGAGAAGCATCAATCATCAGTTTTTTGTTGCCGTCGCAACACCTTAGCTGTTCATTGATTGCTTTCTCACATGTGCTTTGACCACAGGCCTTCAACAGACCGAACAACCCCTTGCTGGAGCTAGCGACCTTGGCTCCAAGCTGATGAGCTTTTGCTCAAGCCAGATGGGCCCCCGCGCTCAAGCTGGAGACTCAAGGTCTCGAACCTGGGTCTTCCACATCCCAGTCCGATGCTTTATCCACTGCGCCACCGCCTGGTTAGGCCACACTGATATTTTGATAATACTAATTCTTTTTTCTCACCCAGTTAGTCACTTTTGTGAACTACAATACTTAAGGGGTGAAATCTTTTTGCTGTGACTAAATCTCACACTGGCAAATATCAGAAGTTGTAAATAAATCTTCTTTGAGGTATAATATGTTGTTCCCTGTATATATTTTCAGGTATGAAATAACATATATCAATCAAGATAAATAATTTGATTGAAATATTTCTGGTTATTTAAAAAAATATTCCATGCTAATTTGATTAGCACAGAGAGAAGTTAACCTCTAGACAAAGTAAAACCCTAAATATTTATACGCTTATAAGTTTCTTCCCAACATGCAAAAGTCATATAGGTCCTTACATTTTTCCAAATAATGTCCCAACAAATGCTGGTGGTTTACGTAATGCTAATAGGTATTCCATAGTTAACTATTTCCAGAAATATTTTATTTATATTCATATTTGCAATATTCAATGCATATTAACATGTTCAGTGATCTGAGAATTCCTAGGGGAAACCTGATCTATTCAAAGCTTTCTAAACTAATATTGGCCATTGAGTTTTTATCAAAGAACAAATAAAGAAACAAACAAAAAAAATCTATTGACCATTTTGATGAATACCAGTATCTGTGGAACCTAACATAGAAAATTTTGTCATAGATGCTGGGAAAACACTGAATATGACCTGTTGAATATAGAGGAAGTAGTATTTATGAAATATTGTATATTAAGAGAGCATTAGAAAGTAGTCACTTTTAAGGCTATAGGAAAACAATCTGTCACTCAAGACTGGTAGGAGCATAAAATATCACAAACCTATTTTACTGTCCTATCAAAATTTCAAAGAAAACACTCTGTGACCCTGCAGTTTTAGTTCTAGGAAGTTAACCTATGGATCTACTGGCACGTGAACAAAAGAACCAAAGTTTTGTATGGTAGTATTATTGTTAATAACTTGAGACTGGAATGTCAATGTAAATGCCCATTGATTTGACCTATTTACATAAATTGTGATGTATACGCCTACAATAGAATAAGAAAGCTCTTTGTGTCATAAGCTCTTCAAAAATATTTAAATGAGGTACAGAAAAGTATGTATGGTATTCTGCCATTAGCTTCAAAATAAGAGAGGGATTATTGACTTTGGTATGTATAAAGTGATTTCTCCAAGATTAAAAAAAATAATAGAACTGAGGTTCATGGGACTAA
Organism: Rhynchonycteris naso; assembly: GCA_037038555.1. Taxonomy (NCBI): domain Eukaryota; kingdom Metazoa; phylum Chordata; class Mammalia; order Chiroptera; family Emballonuridae; genus Rhynchonycteris; species Rhynchonycteris naso. The sequence continues at coordinate 265,395,787 of CM072998.1, forward strand.
TGAGTATGGGCACAGGGATAAGAGGAGGACTTTTGCTTTATATCAATTTATTCTTTCTAATGATTAAAATATACTAATGCATTAAAGAGTAGAAAAACAAATAATTACAATTAGTTCTTCTCTAATGTAATATATATGTTACGAAAAATCACCATGTAGGCAATATCATGCATTAAAAAGCCACAAGGTTTTTGTGGAAAAATAGGGTTAGAGGCATAACAGTCTATAATTTTGTCAGTAGGAAATGAAGCAAATAACCCATAGAAATCTAATAAAAATAATCATACAGTTATGCACATATTCAGTGGTCCAAAAATATGCATGTGCTTCCATAAATATAGCATTTGACATATAGTTGTTGAAAAGACTAGAATTGTGTTTCTGAAAGTGAAAGTAAAAAAGATTGTAGTTTGTGAGTTATTGTAAGGTAGAGGAAGGAGGGTTATCTAAAATCTGTGCACAGTTGTAACACCAGATGCAGATGGTGTTCGCGCATGTGTGCTATGTTGTCCCACACAGCTTAGTTCAGCGGGGTGCAGTTGCCTGTGTTCACATTAGTCTGTGGTTGGGGAATCATGTATAATCAAATGCAAAATTCTCTATATCCAAATTGTTTCCTAAACATCAACCATGTTCGAACAGATTCTAAATAAATTTTATAAAATTATGACTTTTGTGATTTAGAATTTTACATATTAAACTTATTTTATTAATAAATTTACTTTGTTGATTATTAAAGTCACTGAGTTAATTTTACAACACTTTATACTAATTACACATAACTTTTATTTTCTATAGACTATTTTTTCTATATACTTTTATGCATCTTTGTCAACAGCATAATGTCAATCAAGTCCTGAGAATTTGAAATAGAAGTGTAATTTTGAACATCATTAAAATAGTACATCAGATTCTTTATATGTAAAAAACTGAGGCTTGTTTACCCAAAGTAATTGCTGCTAAAATTTGCTATTAAATTTATTGTATGTTGGCTAGGTGTGGATGGACTTAAGAAGACCTAAATTTTTCTTTAAATAAATAAAAATAACTTATTCAAATACTGGGTAAATAATATGTTGTCCGCTTATTTACAGAGCTTAGGAATATATGAAAGTGTCACTTAAATAATGATGCACTTAGTGAGATTCACTATTCAAGGAAAAGTACTCTAAATGCATCTTAGTAAAAGAAAACGCAGGGCAAAGGATAAATGATTTATAGGATCAGAAGAGAATCCAGAGTATAGACAACACAATGTAAAAAAAGAAAAAAATTAGGTTGGATAGTGTAATTGATTTACGAAAAAGATTCATTAACTCCATAGGCACAAAGAAATAATCGTAAAGAAGCCAACTTCTGGTCAGATATATTTTTTAAGGTTTTTAACATTCAAAAGATATTATATAGGCAAAACATCTATTGCTACAGTTACTATTTTGATTTATTTTCTAAACTATATAGAATAAACATAAAAACGGCTCAGCTTCATTAATCTAGTTACATTTTCATGAGATAAAAATATTACCTGTTTGTCCAATAATATTCTGCCCAATTTTGATGCACTGCAAACAGCTAAAGGAAAGTGAAAATATATAGGTATTTAATAAAAAGCATCTATTATTCAATAGATTTACTTATAATTTTTGCATTTCTTTAACTCATTTAAACCATTTGCTGTGTATATACATTATCCCTTTTAATTCTTATGTTTTGTTTTTTTTTTCATATCGACAGAGTTGATGTGAGTTTCCTATACTCAGTCTTTCAATTATTATTTCCAGGTCTGAATATTTTTCATTTAAAGCTATTATTTTATAATGAAATTAATACACATGCACTCTGGAAAAAAAGTAAAAGAAGAAAATTGTAAGTATTCACAAACATTCCTGATAATCAGACCCACTATTTGTTTTGAACACGGAATTCTATACTTCTTTAAACTCTGAACACAATTTTTAATAATTAGTTATAAATGTACGATCTTTTCTAACACAACCGCAAATCTGTGAACATTTATATTGCTGACACATTTGTAACTAGTGATATTTTTTTCAACATATATAAATAATGCATGATTTTAAAAGCCATGTAAAATCCCCCTTTCTGTTTTTTATTTTGAATAACCTATTGAGTAGATTTACTAGGCAAAAACAACTACTGATTTTGCTCACCCAGAAGACAGTATATCTTTAAATACACATTTGACCTTTGTCAATAGCACAAAAGAGCAAACAATGTTTTCTTTCCTGCCCCATGACAATGTTTTTGCTGTCAATTTAAACCTCTAAGGCAAGGTTTTTAATCTGGTATGCAAATAGAATTCAAAGAGTTTGTGAATTTGGATGAAAAAAAAATACTTTTATCTTCAGTGATTTTCTCATTAAAATAGAGTATTTCTTTCAGTAAAAAGTGGGGCAAAATTAATCTCTGCCTTTGTCACCAATTAATGTTGTGTTAAGTGTTATGAGTATCTCAAAATATTGCTTATTGTACTTTTCAAAGTTAAAGATATTATTAGCTCCACAGCTTATTTAATGCATCAGAAGAATATTAGTATATCTCTATGTGTTAGTATCTCTCTATATATATTTTATGTATTCACATATATGTGTTAGTATGTATGCTCAAATATTTTAAAGTGTTTTATCACTATTTTATTATGATTAATTTATTTTGTATTTTATTTTAAAAGATCATACTTAAAAGAGTGCCCTAGTGTGGGTAATGTCCTTTTCTAAAAAATAAAATGACTAGGAATGCATACTCTATTAACTTGTTCTGTAATAACTGTTAACTTACTAATTGGGATTACAATGCTATATCATAGTCTCCAGTTAACAAATTTTATTCTAACAAGTTACTACAAAAGATACAAAATCTTAATTCAAGGTTGTGAAAAAGATACTTGAAAAAAAGGCATTCTGGTTCTTTTTAATTTATACCGTGTAGGTGGTTTTATATTTTTCTCTACATCTATGTAGCTCCATTGGTTCTGTCCAAGCAAAAAGATTCATCCTATTTTTTATAGAAATGCTACTAGTTACAAGCAAGGTTTGAATTTTTATTAGAGTGTAAACACAGATTTCTTACATTGTGTTTTGCAGTACAATTTATAGCTACACATTTGAATGTATTGAATACACTTCATTTTCAAGAATAACATAATTATTACACGTGGGAACTTATTAAAAGTTGGGAAAGTAGCTCGTGGGTGTGCACTGAATCCATTGCTTTGCATACTAAAGAATGTAATCTGATGTCCTGTGGCCATTTGTACTCCCCAGTGACTTTTAAATCTGCTCTTAAATTACTTTAGAATACCAAGTTCATGAAAGTGGTGACAGAAAAATATTTCTCAGATATTTAGGACAGGTATATCTTTTCAGATCAATACTCCCTCTCCTCCAAAGTCATCCTAAAAAAAAGAAAAGCAGCAAATCAATATTATTTTCAGCTCAATTTCAAACCACCCATTCTAAATTATGTCTTAGACATGTTTCTATAATTATTTAAAATATAGTTTTTATATTACTTTATGCCTTTTTAAAATTTATAGATATTCACAGATTAATAGTTTGATGGGCAATGCATTCTCTTACTCTAAGAGAGAATCACCTAATTATTTTTATTGACTCTTTCGCCAATGTTATGTCCATTTTGTCCCCACCACCACCATTGTAAGTGAAAAGGATGGATAAAATAAATTAGACCCTTTGGTCTATTTCCACAGCCATTCTCATCAGGCTTCAGTATCAAAAGATCCTGGGTGGGACCAGAAGATTTTATGTTTTAATATATAAGGGAAGTATAGAAAAACTCCTTAAAATTACTTCTTTAACTGAAATTTGTTAAGAGATTAGAACTTAAATGTTCTCACCAAACAAGTATATATTTATTGAATCATCACACTTTACACTTTAAAATCTTATAATTTTATTAATTGACTTCAATAAAGCTGGAAATAAATAAAAATGAAATTACTTCCATCAAATTTGTTGCTAACTTTTGAGAGGGTTATGAATAAAAAGCATATAAAAAGATAGAAATAATACAAGGTTAAAGAAAGGAGATATGTAAAACAAGGAAAGAATAGTAAGAAAAGCATCAGAAAAGAGAGAATGTAAGGTAGAAAATGAAAAGAAAAGAAAAGAAGGACAAAGAAAGACGGGACAAAATATGGACAAGGTGAAATGAGTGAAAGGTGGAAGTAACATAGTTAACAAAATTAAACAAGAAACTAAAAGTATATCAAGAAGTATTTATTTCTAGAATGAAAGTGTAATAACCAGTGGTAAATTTTGAAGGCTGGATTGAGGTTTTGAAATATAAAGACAACACTATATTTTCTGAAAAACAGATCTCTAATAAAATTAAACTTAAATAACTTGTGATTTGTACTTTATAGAAACTTGATAACTTCCTTGAGTACAAAACTTTACATTCTATCCTAGCAAGATAGATTTGTTTTTGTGAATTAGTTTAATGTAGCTATTCAAATTAGTTTAATGTAACTATTCAAAGAGTTACTGTGTTTATACTTATAAAGCATACTAAACATAGTTATCTCTAAGAAAATATACTATGGAAATATTAGAAATCATCAGGTATACCTAAATTCAGATGGTATCATTAAAATGTTTACCTTAAAAACAATCAAAGGTGAGGTTCTTATGATACTATTATATTAACTGGGAATCTATTCATTTGTAAAAGAGTATCACAGTTGAATAGTAGCATAAAAGAAAAAAAAACACTATTCCATTACTCTGTTGCTAAGTATATATAATATGCAGTTTTGGAACATTAGAACATCAAAGAAATATGGGTTGTTCATTCATTTTACTGACCAGTACACTGTCAGACAATTTCTTAAAAGAATACACATTTTACAAAAGCAATTATCCATTTTTATTTTGTTTACATTGCACTGAAAATTTACATCATACTTTTACAAAGTTTTTTTTCATAAAAATATACTTCTTTACAAAAGTTTATGCATTAATATAAGAGGAGTAGCCAGTTGCAGAAGAAACATTGTTTAAACAAGATCTTAAATGTATTAACCTTAACATTAATGAATGAATCATTGTTATTGCAGTCATTTGAATAAACAAGAATAAATAACTGATGGCATAAAATTTAAAACAGCATCCTGTCAGTAGAGTACAATGTTGAGAAAATTGTATGAATTTCCAAAACAAAGTATCTGAAAATGGTTTACAAGAAATTCACTAAATGTAGAGATAGATCCAAGCAGCACTCTGCTCCTGGGTGCAATGATTTCTCTTAGGCACTCTGTCTCATGATACAAAAAGTCAAGACTGTTTACAGAGTTATCCATATTTGAAAGGGACAACAACAAAGAGTTCACACTGGGTATGTAATTTATTCAATGAAGTGAAACATGCTATAAAAGAAAGACAATGACTTATTAAATCAAAATGCTGGCATTACTGTGAGACAGTTGTAAATGAGCCACCAATAACTTGCAAATCCATGTCTTAATTTCACAATGAAAGAAACCTGTCATATCTGAACCTGTTACTTAAGAAGAGTATAAAACTTTCAAATATATTAAAATTTGTTAAATCAAAATTTTTAGGAAAACCTTTATATCAGTGATTTGAAAGAGCAGATTTTCTTTCTTTTTTTTTTTTTTTTGTCATTATGCTCAGGGCTATCCAATATATATGTCTAACTCATTGTTAGATAACAGTTCAAAACAATATAAAATAAGTTTGAAGGCTTAATTGGGAGGATGATGATAATTATTCTAAACTAATTATAATAAATTAATAGGTTTTATTTGGTCTTTCAAAAACATTGAGATGTTTGGTAAAGGATGATACGTTTGGCGTCTCAGGTAACTGCAAAATCATCGTTATAGATAATTTTTGCCAGCTAAAGTGGTTTCTGGGTGATAAAACTGATTGAAGCAAAGCTATTAATCACAACATAATGAGGGAAATCAGGAGGATAGCATGATGATCTTGTCATTTGCACGAACTATGACAACCAGTCTAAAAAAGAATAGGAATGTGATCCTGAAGAACAAAACTCAGAAAGAGTCAAATCAGAGTGGGAGAATTTATCTCTTTTGTGGCATAAATTAGCTTATAAATATTTCAGGGTTTGACTCATTCTCAAATAACCATGGAAATAAGGAAAACAATGACTCAATTAACAATAACAAATAGCCAATAGATTGGTGTGAAATACAGACTCATGGGTGTTGTGAAGCGTACAACGGTTAAAGAGAAGTCAGTCCTCTACTGACTCTTGTAAGTATAGCTCTTATTATCTACCCTATATCTTTTTTTTTTAAACCCAGTCCCTCTAATATAGTTTATAAAGCACAGAAATACTGATATGGATGCTCCTCCAATATATGCAAATAAGTCTATGTTTTAGAATAATCTCCTTTTTTAAAAAAGCAAATAAACTGTGAGTAAGCACTCTCAGAGTGCAGCCGAAATTTCTGTAAAACTCTCCATGGCAAACATGAAGAACATTATGGTCCAGTTTATGAAAAACACTCTTCTCTATCATTCCTCAGGAAAAGGTGACCCAGCAAGTCCTGAAAAGTGTGCTTTAATTTTTTTTAGCAGTGAACTAATGTGCACTGTTCTGTGTGTCGACTTCCAAGCTTCTGAAGTAGGCAAAGGGTTGCCACGTTATACCATTGTGCAGACTGTGTTCAAGTTGGGATCGAATCGTACCGCCTTTCCTTCCACTGTCTTCGCATTGGTGTCATACATGGGGTTTTCAAAAGCTGCTTGGCCATTGTTGTTTTCGTGAACTGAACATCCTGTGTACTGTGTTTTGGGTGCAGTCCTGTTGATGAGAACATTGATTGCTATGTGTTAGCTTTCTTCTAGAAACCCCAGTGTAGGGCTCAAACATAATATACTTGAGTTTTTATTGTTAACTGATAATATAACTTTACTCATATATCACAATCTCAATACATCAAATTTGAAGAACGTACCTGTCAATTTTAAAATCTGAGTGACTTTAGTTACATGTACTACACATTTGCATACAGCACCAATATGAGTAACACAAGTATTGATAGATGTTACATTATGGCTATTATAAATTTTCTTGTAAAATAATAAATTCTTATTATGAATGCTTATGCAGTTTAACAGAGCAGTTTTTGTTGTGTGCATATTGGATTGGTAAAGAGACTGGCAGGGAAAATAAGGTTTTCAATAACTATAGCAAAATTTGGTTCACAGATATTCCAACAACCCAGAAAAAAGAATGGAAATGAAAATTTGAAGTCGAATAGTAAAAAAAAAAAAAACATGAATAAAGATTTGGGAAATATTGGTAGTGAAGATAAATATTTTTAAAAAGCCCTTACCTTTGTTTATAAAGATAAAATCCAAATCCTGCAAATATAAGTGCAAAAAAAGGCACAAGAATAGCAATGGCCACAGAACTACTATTTGTACCATGAGGTTGATTCGAAGAGTTTAAACCCTCTGACGTATTCAGTCCTATAAAATAAAATATAAATTATAAATCCATAATCAACTCAATTTTATCCCCGTCGACTTTTATTTCATCCAGTAATATCTTTCTGTCTCAGAAATGTACATAGTACAAAGAAATAATTCATAAAACTCCTTCAGCCGATTTTCACACATTTACACAGTGCTACTCTACATAAGATATTTTTTCAAGAGAGGATACAAAATAAAAAATAAGCAAGGTCTTTGGAATGACGAGTACCTACAAACTGTGGGCAAAACACTAAGACATAAATAAGTGCATGAATTGGGCTTTAGAATGGGAAGGGATAATTCCATCTGGTGGTATGTAAGCATGTTTTCTGGAGGATACACAATATGAGAGTGGTATTGAAGAATCAGTAGAATAATGAATGGAGGAGGAAGCGGGGCCACCATAAAGCTGGAAATGGGAAGGTCACTGGCGTATTTACAGGCTGTGACGAGCATTAGGCATAGATGTGTGGAAAGAATTGTGGTAGAAATAGGAGGCTAAAATGGTTAACATGGCTAGACTGAATATTATCATAAATATTCTCCGGAACCCTAATTTCCTGCTCATTTACAGTGTGGGATAAATGAAGGTGTTCAGAAATGAAAATCCCAGTGATTAGACACATGATTTAGAAGTGACTGAGGTTGGTGGGGTGGACTTCAGGAGTCCAAACTAGAAGCTAGGGTAGTTTGAAGGATGCAGTAACATTCCAGATTTAAAAAAAAAAATGAAATAAAGAACACTAGAAAGAGCATAAAATATTTAGGAGAACATTTTATAGTTAAAATCAACAAAATGTGTTTGTGTGCATGAAAGAGGTAAGAAGGTATAGGTTTAGTGTCTTAACTTGAAGGCGAGTAAATGGTGATGACATTTGCAGTTAGAAGATGAGAAAAATCAGGTTTGTCAACAACGTTGGCACATGTATAAAGAGAAAATAACTAACAGTTCTTTTTCAGTTCCTTTTTTTAAAGATTCTGTTTTAGACGTGTAGTGTTTGAGATGCTTTTGGAAATATATGACAACAACTTGCATTTAATTACACGACTGGGTTACAGTACGTTAATGCTTTATCCTGTTTTTAAAAGTAACACAATTTTAGAGAAGTTTCTTAAATGATATATATTGTTGTTCATTTAGAGAAAGCTAATTCATTTTTTAGTAGTTATATTAAATTAAGGGATACCTTAGGCCAGGCATAACAAGTGAGTTCCTTATTTCATACCATTTTTCCAGGGACTCAGAGTATTTATGTAAAAGTTCAAAGTAATTAAATTTGTAATAAAATGTCAAATAGTAGTTCTTAGAGCCTGAATTTATTCTTAATTTGTCAATATCACAATATGATAATGGGAGACAGTATAACTAGGAAAATTATACACCAAAAATATTACATACCCAAAACTATATTACACCCAAAGGAAAGAGAGAGAATTACCATATACCCAAAACTATGGTAATAAATATATTTCAAGCAAGACCATTAAATGCATACACACATTTCAGCAGTGTTTGGAATAAAAATGACAAAACCCTTGGCCTCCCACCACTGCAAATTTACATATCGGAAGAGCACAAAACCCTGAATAGAGAGACATTCTTCAAACTAATTTTCCCTTTCCAGACCCTATAAGTTTCTCACACTGCCACTGCATGTTCAAAAGAGTAAGAAAATGCAGCAATATTTAAACTGGAGAAGTATTATAGTTCTCATGAGATAAGATAGTATAATTTACAGTTTAATATTTTCTTTTATATCTATATCACTTTTTCTCTTTTTCACTTGCTTAAGGGCAAGACAGTTTGTCATACTTATTAGAAATATGATGAAAAATCACATTGTACAGAGGTGGGACATAGAGAACCAATAGTTTGAAGAATGAGATTATTTAAAGGGCTATCGAAATGGCTCAACGTGTAGTTCTGACAATGTAAAATTCAAAATATAGGAAGTGTGCCTAATATACAGAATCCCCTGTATTTTCTTGTAAAGTCTGGAGTAATAAAGGAACTACCTGAAAATGAAAATGAATACATTACCCAGTCGTTGTAGTCCAAATTGCCCATAATCTTTGCCCTGAATAAATCCTTGAAACACATAAGTAGCTCCATCAGGCTCAGCAGAAACCTAAAAATATTTATAATTTGATTAAATGTGAAGACTGGCCATAGCTATTTCTTTCCAGCCTTAACAACTATTCAGTTTTGTTCTGAAAGAAATATTATGCAAAGTTCCTTCCTCTAGATTTTCATCCTATATAAAACACAGAACATTGTACAAATTTGCAATCACTAAAATAAAACTTTTCATTTTTAGATAATTATGATCCTAAAAAATTTGGGTTGATTATTAATATAATATAGATATTTATTTCTTTTATGATAAGAAACTATTTTTTTATAAAAAGGGCCAGGATATGATGAAACAGGAGGAAGCAAATGACCAATTACAATTAAAGTACAAAAATACTGTTTTTTAGATTAAGTTACTATTTAGTATATATGACTTTTCCCTACTCCCACCGGACTCCATGGGAAGAGTATACTTCCCATCTCTTTCAGTTGGGTTTGGTCCTGTGTATTGTTTTATCCAAAAGAATGTGGGTGGAATGGACAATGTCAATTTCAAGCCTAGGTCAGAAGAGACATGTTCCTGTTATCAGTTAAATAAGTCAGTCACAAAAGGCCACATATTATACAATCACAAATATGAAACTCCAAACCAGGGTAATGTGTAAAGACAGAAAATAGATTCGTGGCTGCTTACAGCCGAAGTGATGATGAGGGGTGGCTGGGTGGGATGAGAGCTAAGTGGCATGGTATTTCATTTTCAGGTGAGACAACTATTTTAAAATCAACTCTGGTGATGGTTACACATCTGTAAATATACCATGAGGCATTGAATTTAACATTTTCAATGGGTAAATTTGGGGTATATTAATTATATTTCAAAAAAGCTGTTAAAAAAGGAGGGTAGCCTGACCTGTGGTGGTGCAGTGGATAATGTTTCAACCTAGAATACTGAGTTGCAGGTCCAAAACCCTGGGCTTGCCTGGATAAGGCACATACAAGAAGCAACTACTACGAGTTGATGCTTCCCATTACTCCCCCTGCCTTTCTCTGTCTATCCTCTCTCTAAAATCAATAAAGAAAATCTTAAAAAAAAAAAAAGGGCACATGTTCTCTACTGTGCCCCTCAGTGCTTCTGACCTCTGACAAAAAAGAAGTATGTTCCAGACAGCTGCCACCCTTCATCTCCTGGGTCCAGAGCAGATCTGAGCATGCTACCATAGTTAAAAGTAGAACCAATGGAATGTGGGTGAAACTGACAACAGCTTATCCACAACCAATCTTAGGCATATTAGCAAGAACTAAATACTGGTTGAGTGACTATAAAGCCATAGCTTTTGTGGCTATGTCTGATGCTGTAAATGCTAATTATTAGTAGAGTTTAAAAATACTTTGCCTGCATAGTATCATTTGATCTAATAGATAAAATAGGAATTGAAACATTTCAGTGGTCCTGATAAGTAGTAATAATAATTTACCCTGGAGTTTGTTCTAATTAGCTGTAATTAGTTAGCTAAGTCATGTATGTTATTGTAAAAGTCGTAAAAAATAAAACAAAAATATCATACCAAACCATCCATTCAAGTCTGATATATTACAACAAGATGAAAAATTTGTTCTTCATTATCAGTCATCATACTCTGGGCAAGGCCATTTTTAAAAACATGTTTTTAAAAATAGCTCAAAACTAATATTTATATACATTCATTTTGTTTTTATATTCAATAATACAACTAAACAACCTAAATGTATTGAAGACAAAAGTTAGTCCCAACTCCCTGAAAAATGGCTCAAATAGGAAACAGAATAAACATTTTTTCCTCAGGTACCAAACTTATTATAAAGCTCATCCCTTACTATGTATCTTCTTTTCTGCTAGGCCTTCCTTGTAAAAGGAGGCTTGTTACTTGAGAGAATATGGTCAGAGATCTTTCTCTCAAGTTTGTTTTTTAACAAAGGCTCTTGGGCAATATACGAATGTAAGACTTGCTTTCAACTCCCAATGTAGAAACTGCATTCACGTAAGTGGCTGAATAGGACAAGGTGACTCCATGGTGAAGCTATGTCAACTATCTTCACACAGGAGGCGCTTTATGTAACTTCCTGCTTGTAGACAATTTTAGAAAATTTCTAAACTTCTGTTTAAATTTAATGGGCATGCTTAATTATTTTGAAGCCTTTTGTTACCATGTTGCATATACCTTGAATAGTGGTTCTAGACAAAGACTGAACTATATTTTATCTAGATTTATTTGTTATAATACTGACTATAGACAAAATACATATAATGAAACCAACAAAAATATATATTTCTGCACATATAATTGTTACAAAAGTAAACAAAGCTAACTAGAATCCAAGAATCCTAGGTTTAACACTCGATTACTAAATACATTGTCATTAAAAAAAAATACCCATAGTAGTAATTTTGTCATTTTGTGTGTGTGTGTGTGTGTTCATAATTAGCTAAATTTAGGAAATTACCTTTTTTTTTCTGAAATACTAATGACACACCTTATCACAAATTTGTTCTTAAAATCAGCAGCAGACTTTTAAAGATCTATACTTACAAAGCCATCCATAGCCCAATTTTCTTCCTTCATTTTCTTCACAGAAGCATGAGCTGGTACTTTAATAAGATAGATGTGTAACATTAACCGAGCTTCCTGGCTTTTATATACCCCTGTAAAAACAGTTATGCTTCATTTTATTCTTTGTAACTATTTAAATATATCATGTAATGCATATGATAGGAAAAGAAATAAAACAAGGCCAAGTCAAGACCAGTTTTGTCCATAATGTTATTCACAAATCCTGCAATACACAAATGATTTGTTTTCCAGCAGGAATTCTCAACTTAAGTTTTCATTAAGTTCCTAATAACACCATTCCATGATATTACAAATTATTTCTTTCCCCAAACAGATTTAAAATTTTTAAAGATATAAGTCAAATTTTAATATTTCTTATGTTTTTCTTAAAATAAATTGGGCACCAACAATTTGAAAGAGAGTATTCTAGATGCTCCTGGATCCACAAAGATGAATACATGTGGTTCCTATAAAAAGATACAATGCTTAAAAAGCATCTCATTAAGTGGGAGATATAAGTCAGGTACACAGCTAACTAAAATACATGAAAGAGTATAATCAATAAAAGCCCAGAACAGAGAGGAATCATACACACTGGAGGGATAATGAAATCCTTATTTTGCAAAAGCATTTGAGCTGGGTCTTGAAAAATCAAGTAGAAATTTTAGTTCAACAAGGTCAGTATAGGTAATGGCATAAAAGAGAGAAGCAGAAAAATATACAATTATTTTTATCTTAAATGGTGAATATTTTTTTTAGATTAAATGGTGAATATTTTAAGAATAGAAATCAGTTGAATGTAAATGTGTTCAGTGAAATAATAGTAAATAAGGTTCTAAGTAAAAATTTGGTGATTAACTAATGATTGAAATTTGACTCATTTATTCATTCATTTCCTTATCTTTCCTTTGCCTCTGTAATAAGGTATCATATGAATATGCTGGGAATACAAAGATAATGATAAATAAATCCTGACACAATATAAATTACAATTTGTAGAAAAAAGATATGAGTAATCACAAATAATATTGCTGAAAAATATTATAATTGATGTATATGGAGTCAGTAACAGCAAATTAAATTATGTGTAATCTAATTATTCTTGTATGCTTTTTCTTATTTGTAAAAATTTGTTTTGAAAATCTTCTTGATTAGAGTAAGTACAGTTGACTTTAGAGAAACACACGTGTTAGAAGCTCTGACTGTTCTATGTAATCAAAAATCTATGTATAACTTAAGTCTGCCTTCTACACAGGAGAACTCCAAGTGTTAGCTGACCCTTGAACAACTCGGGTTTGAACTGCATATTGGTAAAAATCCATGTATAAGTGGACTCATGCAGCTCAAGGTTATGCATTTCAAGGGTCAATTACATACATTTATTTTGTGCAAATCTTTTATAGAAAATGAAAACAAAATGTTTCAAAGTTGTATAAATCATTAGTGAATTGAATTGTAGTTCTCTTGTTCATATAAAGCTTCTTTCAAATGATATCATGCAGCTATGTATAATTTTAAAATATAATACATATTAACTTCTAATACTTCTACTCTGGGTTGAATGCTGGGTCATTCGATAATTTAAAATGATGCTTCATAGTTCATGTATCCATGGCGTATACTCCCAATATCCCAGTGGTGGTCTGAAATTGTGCTTAGTATAAAATCATATCTATATATATATGTTTATATATATATATATTATACATAAATACCTATAATATAAAGTTTAAATTACTAATTAGGCATAGTAAGATATTAACAGCAGTAACTATAAAATAGAAATTATAACAATATACTATACATAAAAGTTATGCGAGTGTACTGTCTCTCTCTGAATATCGAATTTCACTGTCCTCGCCCTTCTTCCTGTGATGATGTGGGATGACAGAGTGGCTATGTGATGAGAGGAAGTGGGAGGGAAGATGCAAAAATGGTGACTTAACATGAGGTGGCTGTTGACCATCTGTTGATATTAATACTAAGGGCAGGCAGCGTAGAGCGTGGATACTCAAACAAACGGATGAGCTACTTCCCTGACCAAAGTATGGAGCAAGACTGAGTGATGCTATGAGGGATGGCTTGCAATTTAAAACTATGAAGTGCTCATTTCTGGAATTTTCCATTTAACATTTTTGGACCACAGTTGGTCCCGGGTAAAAACTGAAACCACAGAAAGTGAAACTGTTGCAAGGGGGACTACTACTGTACTTAAGATGTATACATAACCAAGATGTTTAAAAATTGTATGTAGCTCATATTTGCAATAGAGTGATTTAAAAAGTATTTTTAAATAAGAGCAATGATTCTAATTTGTTCCTTTGACAATGTGAGGCCTAATTTGTTTCAGATGCTGTTCTAATTTCTGAGATATAGTCTTACTGTGTTTGTAATGTGAAGGTTACTTTAAAAGGGTCACCAGGCATACTGTTGACAAGAAGACATTTGAGGAAACACCTGAATGTCAGAAAGAAACAGTAATCAAAGATAATGATAGAAACATGCACCAGATAGAGAAAACAGAAACTTGAAAAGACCAAGCAGATGAATAGTGGTGTGGGTTCCTTATGTCTGTTTAAAGTCTTGTCTGTACCTTTACTGTCTTAACAAATGGTGCTCACCTAAACATTTTTATTTAAAGAAGCGATTTTGTGGCCTTAAAATAAAATGCAAGTCATAGATGCAGTGTCTTTGGTGTTCCGAGAATAGAGGAAGATTCAGTTATATTCAAATTTAACATTCTGTTCTATTTCATGATGCCTGATTCAAGCTACATAAATATATTCTTGAGGGAGTTTTGTTCAGTATCATGGAGATTTCTATTTGTATAGAAATATCTATGCAGCAATCCAAAAACCAGAAAGTCTTATTTCTGAATTAATTATTAATGTAATAAAAAAGTAAAAAAATATTTCACAGCATAAAAATCACTAATAAACAATGATGAAATGATGGAAATGAAGGCATGGAGGCATCAATTCTTGTTCTCTGATGTGATACCTGAGAGCAGGAGTTCCATGTTGCTGTTGCTGAGTGTGGCATTCACTCTCCCCGTGGAAGCATTGAAACTAGTCACTGTCAAGGTCATGGGTTGTTTCCTTCCTTTGAAGTTATAAGAGCCTTTCCATATATAATTTTGGGCAAATACATCATCAGGAACTGTGAATAGATTAAATTTACACACACATTAATTTTATGGTGTCCTGTAAATAGAAGCCTTCAATACTAGATTAATGAGTATTAGCTTATTGGATACTGATATTGGTTCAATAATAATAATATGGAATGTGTGTTATAAAATGAATCCTTCACATAAAGTGTTTTCATTATTTTAGAATAAACCAAAATGGTAATAACCTAGATTTGTACATAAGTCATCAATAAAAGATAAATAAACACCACTAATTAAAGATAGGAGACTTACACTTAGAGCCTAGTGAAAGATCAAATTTACTTATACTTTATCTCCTGTAAAATATATTTATTTCAGGAGGAAAATAGAATGACTTTATTGAGCCAAGTAAGTTGTTTTTGTTTGTATGTTTGTTTGTTTTTGTGACAGAGACAGAGAAAGCGACAGGCTGACAGGAAGGGAGAGAGATGAGAAGCATCAATTCTTCATTGTGGCTCCTTTGTCTCCTCAGTTGTTCACTGATTGCTTTCTCATATGTGCCTTGACGGAGTGGGGGGGAGCTACAGAAGAGTGAGTGACCCCTTGCTTGAGCCAGTGACCTTGGGCTCAAACCAGCGACCATGGGGTCATGTCTATGATCTCATGCTCAAACTAGTGATCCCGTGCTCAAGCTGGTTAACCCGTGCTCAAACCAGGGGAGTCTGTGCTCAAGCCGGTGACCTCTGGGTTTCAAACCTTGATCCTCAGTGTCCTTGTTCCACGTTCTATCCACTATGCCACAGTCTGATCAGGCAAGCCAAGTAAGTCTATATACCATTCCAAAAGGCCTGCTTTTCTCGTGGCATTGGTAACAGTTTCAAAGAAGGAAGAATATAGAGTTGACTCCCCTGTCACTGAATAACCCCGGGAGGCTGTCAGGAGGGACACTCTTTCCCTCATACAAAACACTAGTTCAGTTACTCCAATAATAGGCTGCTGAGGAAGAGCAGGGCTTCACCATATTCATATCTTTAAGGCTAAAGATATTTTTAGAATATTTACCGCTAAAATTGTCTAATTGTTATGTGAGAGAGACAAATCATGGCAAAATTAAAGTATATTTTAAACGTTATAAAACTTCCATCTGAAGAAGAAACACTCCTTGTGTTAAATATATACCAAAAAAAGACTGTACATTTATATAAACTAGTTACATCATTTATAGTTAGATAAATTAGGTATGTCGAATCAGCTTCTGGGAAGAGGCTGAGAGAAGTTCCCATTAATCCTACCCATCATAATAAAGCACATCCCCAGAAATGAGCTATTCAATGGAGCCATGCCTGTTTAAGTGAGTGAGTAAATAACAGATTTAGGGAAAAGCCTTTTTTCCCCTTAAGTTATTAACATCAGTCATCTGACCTTCTCAGTTATTAGTAGTATTATACAGATAAAACAGGAAAGCTTTATTTAAAAAAATATTGAAATTTATTGGAATGTCATTTGTTAATAAAATTATACAGTTTCAGGTGCACAATTCTACAATATATCTTCTGTATATTGCCTTGAGGGTTCACCACCCCAACCAAGTCAAGTCTCCCTGTGTCACCAACTACTCCCCCTCTACTCTGCTTCTCCTCCCTTCACCGCCTTGCCCTCCTGCAATCCCCATACTATTGTTTGTGTTTATAAGTTAATTTTCTTTGCTTAATCGCTTCTAAGTGAAATAAGCCAGTCAGAGAAAGACAAGTGCCATATGATTTCACGCATATGTGGAATCTAATGAACAAAATAAACCAACAGACAAAATAGAAGCAGACTCAAATATAGAGAACAGATGGACAAATGTCAGAGGGGATGGGGGAAGGGGGCTGGTTGGAAAGAGGGAAACTTGAGATTTTATAGCTCACTGCATAGTTGCTAATAAAACATAACTAGCAGACATGTAGTTAGTATCATGAAAAATCCATAGTCCTGCCCCTGCGACCTTTCCCAAGTCATTCTTCTGGTGGTCTTTCCTCCACAAACCTCAAACCACACGGTTATGCTCTGTATGTATAGGGGAACCTGTTGTAACAGTTTAATACAGTATACAAGCAAAATGCCCTCAATTTCATAAGCAACACAAAGTTTTTAGCTTTCAAAAACTATAGCTAGAACAAGATTGCAGGAAGAAGTAACAAGCTAAAGTGCTCTGCATTACAAAAATCAGGCATTTGGAGGTAACAGACTCAGTTGTAGGACTAAGAGGAGGAGGAGTCATTCAGTAAACAAGAGTTGCTGTATTTCTAATTTTCCATTTCCCCTGTCCCATACTAGAATTATTCTTTGCTACCCCTGAACCTCTAAGGAAGATCTGCTACACCTAATGATTTTGCCCGTGGTGCTTAGAGAAACTAAGGGGTGTTGCTTGAAGGAGATAAGAGAACCTACTGGCACAAGAAAATAGCAATGGAAAGAAGCAGGTAGCAGCTGCAGCAAAGTACATTAGATGAATCATTGATGTGGTCATAAATGTTTAACAAATGATCCTCCAGAAAACACACACACACACACACACAAGATTTGTAGCATTTACTGATTTGTATGGTATAACTATTTCCATAATGGCAGATTTTAAACTATCAATATGACATCACTTAAAGTAGTTTGAAGATGTGCAGAATTGGCTATGGTGAGCCTATACCTACTAGCTCCAGCATGCCACACCCCCTATTCCCCACACATAACTGAGTAATGTAACTCATGGTCAAGTGGGATGGACAGGCACTATTTATTCATCTATATCCTATGTACATGGGAATGATAATACTCCTTTCTATTGTTAAGTCTGTTTGGGGATTTAAATGTGATTGTATAATTGGCAATTTATAAACTCTAAAGTGTCACCCAACAACCATTGATGAGGATATCAATGAAAAGGAGAAAAAGCAATGATGATCATGATTTTTCTTCTAAGACATTAGAAGATATACTTTGCTTCAGAGTCTTCACAGCTTTGCCAAATAGAGTTTTATGCTCCTGACTCTGAACTACTGCCAAATTTCATTCTTGTTTTTGCTGAGTAATCTACTCACTTTGTCTCATTCATGATTTAAATAAAATGCTTCTAAAATTTTGTCATTTAAGATGACATTGCTCTAGACTGTTATAGATATTTTAATCAGATTAAAGAAATTCTTTTCCTTTCTAATTTATTAACAGTTTTTTTAAATCATAAATAGATGTTGAATCTTTTTATGAAATATTTTATGTTTATTCTTAGCTTCTTAAAATAAATGCTATTTTTAAATTAAATTAATGGGGTGACATTGATCAATAAGAATACATATGTTTTATGTGAACATCTCTATAGCATTTGAACTGTTGATGGTGTTGTGTGTCCATCACCCAAATTCAAAATATTTTTTTAAATATTTTATTGTTATTCATTTTAGAAAGGGGAGAGAGAGAGAGAGAGAAAGAGAGAGAGAGAGAGAGAGAGAGAGAGAGAGAGAGAAGGGAGAGCAGGAAACATCAACTCCCATATGTGCCTTGACCAGGCAAGCCCAGGGTTTTGAATGAGGGACCTTATGACCATTCCAGGTTGATGCTTTATATACTGTGACACCACAGGTCAGGCAAATCATTTTCAATTACTGCATATTTGTCCCTCAGTACTCCAAGTAGACACTTGATCCACTGCGCCACTGATGGCCAGGCTTCTTGATCAATATTACCAGATATTTTTCACTTTTTTTTTTCAAAAAAGTTACTTTAGCTCTATTTAGATTTTTCTTACTTCCTCCCTCCCTCCCTCCCTCCTTCTCTCTTTTCCTCCCTCCCTCCCTCCCTCCCTCCCTCCCTCCCTCCCTCTCTCTTTTCCTCCCTCTCTCCTTCCCTCCCTCCTTTCCTTCCTTCCTTCCTTCCTTCCTTCCTTCCTTCCTTCCTTCCTTCCTTCCTTCCTTCCTGTCTTCTCTCTCCATTCCTTCTTTTCTCCCTTCCTTCTTATCCTTTCTTCTCTTTTTTTTTTAAATGAGAGAGGGGAGTTAGTGAGACAGACTCCTGCATGTGCCCCAACAGGGATCCACCTGGCAAACCACATCTGGGGCTATAGTTCAAATCAAGAGTGCTATCCTTAGTGCCCTGGGTCACACTTGAAACAATTAAGCCACTGGCTTCGAGGGGGAAAGAAAGGGAGAAGGGGGGAAGAGAGAGGGGGCGAGAAACAGTTGGTTGCTACATATGTGTGCTCTGACCAGAATCAAACCTACGACATCCATATCCACTGAGCCAATTGGCCAGGGCTTAGATTTTTCTGTTGTATCTTTGGAGTTTATTTGTTTTTTCACTTTTATTACAGTGATTTATGTCTTCTTTTGGTTATTTTGTTATACTTTTTTTTAAATCTTCTTAACAGAACACTCAACTCACTAATTTTGAGGTTTTCTTCTTAATGAAAAAATTTAAGAGTATAAATTTCTCTCACAACTTTTTTTTTGTTTTAGTTCCCAAATTCTGGTATTTAGTCTTCAATATAACTAAGTTCTAATTTATATTTTTTATTTTAATTTTGTCTTTAAATCATGATTGATTCATCAACATTAATTCTGTTCTTAATTTCCAAACATTCAGAAATTTACAAAATGTATTCATTTTCTTATTAACTTTTAATTTTATCATGATCAGGAAAGACTGTGTTTTAATACAGATGTAGATTTATTTATAACTTAATATAGGATCAATTGTTATAGCTGTCCTATGTGCCTCTGAGGTAAGTATATATTCTATAATTGTTTGATGCAGAAATCTTTACATTTGTACCCTGGTCAAACTTATCACATTGTTCAGTTCTTCCATATTATTTTTTTATTTTTATTTTTGTCTGCCTGGTTTATTTATTGGCAACACTGGCCTTGTCTTGCCTTGGAGAGTCCAGGTTTACACCTGATATGCTGAGTTAACTATTCATACTATTCCTCTGTTCCCCGATATAGCATGTACTTTAGAAAAATCTATGGATTGATTAACCATTATGGTTTTCTGACTCCATTGTTAACCTTCCTCTCTTATGTTGACATATTCTTTGATAGCTTTAGTGACATTCAGTCTGTTACTGCTGTGTTGAATAAATCAGTGTTTCAGAGTTTTACGGGCACTCCAGTTTTATAATGCTTACATTGAGAATGTCTGAATCCAACTAAAATTAGATCCTATGACTGTTCCTGGCTCAATACACCTGGGCCAAATCTATCTCCAAGGTGAAGATTAGACCCTAAGCCCCTAACTTCATTAGTATCTTTTCATTTAAATCATGTAAATAAAATACTGACTAATACTAAATGATCAGCTCAGGAATATGATCCCTTACTATTTGTTAAGCACTTTGCACTTCATCTTCATGAAGTTCATTTCTGAAAAATTAATCATTATTTGTTTTGTACAGATAAATGAATAAAGGCTAAACTATATAAAATAATCTCAAGTCATAGAGTAGGTAGTATATAACATGGGAATTACATCAAGTTTATAGGATTTCAAAGCCCATTTTTTTAGCAAGAGACAATGAAAGATAGAGAAACTAAAAACAGAGGCAGAGAGAGACAGAGATAGGAAGGGAGAGATGAGAAGCATTAACTTGTAGTTGTGGCACTTTAGTTGTTCATTGATTGACTGCTTCTCATATGTAACTTTACCAGGGGTTCCAGCCTAGCCAGTGACCCTTGTTCAAGCCAGAGTCCACAGGCTAACATCAGTGACCTTGTGCTTCAAGCCAGAGACCTTTGGGCTCAACCCAGTGACCAGGGGTCATATCAATAATTCTATACACAAGCCGGTGAACTCTCACTCAAGCTGCATGAGTCTGCGACCTCCACGTTTCAAACGTAGGACCTCACCATCCCCGGTCAATGCTCTATTCACTGTACCACCACTGGTCAGACTCAAAGTGCATGTTTTTAATAATTTGCTTTTTAAAATTAATAAAGTACATAGTTTTAAAATTTGCTTTTTAAATTTAATAACTAAAAATAAACTGAATGAGTTCTAGAAGTAACTAAAAACTTTTACTCATATAACAAATACATTTGGTTCTTTTTTCCAGAAATCTGTACTGAAAATTTTTATATAACATCTCATTTTTCATTTTAAAATTTTAAATAAAATAATTGATATTATTATTTAGTCATTTGCACATTCTTTTGAAAGAAAATTTAATATAAAGCACTATAAATAACATTTTTGGAGTACTGACATGTCACAGTTTTACACTCTTTGAAATTCAATATCATATGACACAAGCTATCAAATTCCAAATTTCAAATAGATACATAGTTTTCACACACTGAAATATATCTTTATAAATAGATACTCTTTTTTTTTTTCCACTCAGACTGCATTCTCTCCCTCTTACTCTCCCAAAGGAAGAGAAGAAGGATCATCAATGGCAAAAGGCAATTGCGCGAGCAATACCCAGAGCCGTCTTGATGCTCAGAAGAGAACACTGCAACTCCTCCTCATGGTTTCGGGTGCTCTACATGATCAGAGAAACTTCTCTAGTAACACAGTATAGAAATGATCCCTGAAAGTATAGTCTTTAGATATTCATTTTTTTTGAAAAATAGATTACTTTTATAAATCATGACTTCTAGTAAAACCATGAAGTTACTAACCACTTAGCTTTGGGCTGGGTGTTCCCAGTGCAGGTCTTGGATCTTTCACCAATATTTTGGAACCAGCTATGAAAAGAAATAAAAATGTTTATAAAAATTAACATGACAAATAACACCTACAGACACACCAATAAAATGTGATACCTTTCAATTGTATTTTCTGACATATCTTATAGTTTTCTCTAGAATTTCCTGTTCCCCACAGCACCTCCATCTCCACTCAAAATTCCTATTGTACAGCTAACAATTTCAGTAATTACCCCTATTCTGGTTCAGTGCAACAAGGGGGGGAAGATTAGTGCTGCCATATTATGGGACATTGTTTCTTATTTTAGAGGCATATCTACCATGGAATCAGCTGATTCCAAACTAAAAGCTGAGGAATGGGGTTATGGTGCTGTTGCAAAGGCAGAAATCAATTGTGTTGGGTTCATGTTTTAAAAACTAAAGTTTTAAGATGAACCAAAGGCAGTTGAAGGAAATTATGTGGGGTGCTAAATGTGCCTGGAAAGTAATAGAAGTCACAACAGGCTGTGCTTATAGACCATATAAAGACTTAAATCTTTATCCTAAAGACAATGTAATACCTTTAAAAGTTTGAAGGGGAAGTGACTTTGGTGAACATCTCTCTGAACTATGAAGAACAATTTAGAAAGGAGTGGGTATTGACATGGGCGGGAAAATTACTAAGCTGTTGCTTTGGTCCCAGTAGAGGTAATCTTCAGGGAGATTACTGTAGTAGTGATGATAAAACAGAAGAGTAAAAAAAAAAAACAACCCAGAAGAGTAGACAGATAAAAAGCTGTTGAAATCCTGGTGGATGTAAAGTGATAGGAAGATGCCAAAGACAACTTCTAGATTTCTGTGTATATACTATATGATATTGGTGCCACTGAGATAGGGAACAGCAAAATAAGACTATGATGAAAATAAATTTATGTGTTCAGATTTACATATATTGGGTATTTAGATGTCTCTGAAGGATTCAAGGAAAGATGTCAGGTAAGCAACTGAACATATAGTCTGGAGCTAAGAACAGAGAAATAAACTATTATTTACAGAAATATTAATCTATAAATAATCTCCATAAAAAGACAGTTGAAGCTATTGGCTTATATGACCTTCCCTAGGGAGAGAATATAGAATAAAACAAAGATATGGCTAAGAACCATGCCTTTAGAAAAGTATGGATAGAAAATAATAAGCTTATAATTTATATATATATATATATATATATATATATATATATATATATATATATATATATATATATAATTTTTATATACATATAATTTATATAAAGAAAATGGAGAATAGATATCCAGAATTATGAAGGAATAGCATTTATTTACTCAAATATTATTGAACATTTTTCACAGACAAGGAACTGATATAGATGCTAAAATTATAGCTGTAAACATTGAACAAATGAATCCTATTTCATTTTATTGAGATTATATTCTAGTTGAAGAGAAGCCGATGAAAGAACAGAGAGTGGAGAAAGACAATGACAAGTAAATAAGTATAAAATAAGATTTCACATCATAGGTGTTTCTACCATTAAAAAAAATGTAAACTTCAAGGAAACAGTAATGTACTATCTAAAAGGAGAAGGTAAAAACATTTCAAGAAGGATAAAGTCATTAATATTTGTGACTTCTGAAAGAGATCAAAAATTAGAATGTCTAAAAAAAAAGAAGGAAAAAACCACTCCAGCCCAGTAGCTCAATTGGTTAGTGCATTGTCCTGATATGACAAGGTTGAGAATTAACCAATGAATGCATAAATTAGTGGAACAACAAATCAATTTCTCTCTCTGTCCCCTCCTTTCTCTCTAAAATCAATAAAAAAATGAAAAAAAAAAGGTAAAGGTAGATTATTAATGACCTTATTAAGAATTCAGAAAAATTTCCTTCATTCCTTCTTCTGGAACATAACCCTATTTCCTCCTATAAACTCCTTCCATGTTGTCCAGATGGAGACTGTCCTGCTCAAGCAGCAAGAGGAGTGGACATTCCACCTAGAAATGGTCAATGGACCACATTATCATGGCTGAGTAATGGATTTGGATATGGACTCTGTTCAAAACTATGACAACTAAACTCCTCCTGAAGAGTGCTATCATGACCAAGCTCTGGGAGGGACTCTACCAGGGTTACTTCTCCAGAAGTAGATGAGCCAGGAACCCTGGAGGCAATTTCTCCATTGTAGTGGGCTAAACAGTGTTCCCCCCAAATCTGTGTCTACTAGGAACCTCAGTATATGAACTGATTTGGAAATAAAGTCTTTGAAGATACAATTAGTTGGGTTTCTTAAGGTGAAATATTCCTGGAATAGTCCCTAAATCTAATGACTAGTGTCTTAATAATAAGAAGAGATGACATATAAATATATGTAGGATGGGCCATGTGAAGATGAAAGTAGAAATCCAACTGAGGTAGCTGGAGCCAACAGATTCCAAGAAGAGCCACAAGCCATCTGAAGCTAGAAACAGGTAAGGAACAATTCTTCTCTAGAACCTTCGGAGGACAAATAGTTCTGCTGACACCTTGATTTTGAACTTCTGGCCTCCAGAACTGTGACAGAATAAATTTCTATTCTTTTAAGTCACCCAGCTTGTGGTGGTATGTTCTGGTCATCCCTAAAATATTAGTCCACCTGCCATGAATAGCAAGCTAAAGTAATAAAGACAAGAACAAGAAACAGAACATAAAAAA
The DNA here is from genome assembly GCA_037038555.1 of Rhynchonycteris naso. Lineage (NCBI taxonomy): Eukaryota > Metazoa > Chordata > Mammalia > Chiroptera > Emballonuridae > Rhynchonycteris > Rhynchonycteris naso. The sequence goes on from CM072998.1 coordinate 265,420,439, forward strand.
AAGAAGTTATAAAGACCTGAATAATATTTTTGAGCCTTTGTGTCCAGAAGTAACTATATCACCCCTTTCCTTAGAGTAGGCCAACAAATTTCCTTTGTTCCTAAGCTACTCTCAATTGATTTTTTTTTTTTTTTGTCTCTAATAGTACAGTATCTTCTGTGAAAAGGTTTTATGGAAAAAACTTACCTTCACAAACAGGAACTTTTCCAGTCCAGGTGTTATCAGATCGACACACCCTATGCTCTGTGCCACCTGCTAAGAAGAAGCCAGGCTGGCAGGTATAGATTAGTGTGTAGCCATGGGATGGAAGGTCCATTCCTACCACATTAGCATGAGCAGGAGTTTCCGGCTGTTTACAGCTGTGGGCTATATTAAAAAAAAAAAGAGGAAGATGTTCATTTTTATTGACATGTTAAAAAATATTTTTATACTTGAAGTCATGATGTATTTTAAAGGTATGTTAATACCTTTATATAAACTATATACTTTTAAATAATTATTCTAATAAATCAAAGGAAATGTATGGATGTAAATATACATTCTATATTCATAGACTAGCATTTCCCAAATAAACATCTTTTGAACATTACATTAATAGTTAAACAGAGGGGAAAGAAAATGACTGTAGTTAATTGAGTTCATAGATGTATACTAAATCATCATTTTAGGGATTCACAATACATATTTAAATTTCAAAGAACCTAAAAGATCTCACGATAACATACCTTTTAAAACTGTCAAACTAATATTTTCTAACCAATTAAGTAAATACTGTTGTACAGCTTTTGAATTTATTATATTAACTTATATATAAAATTTCCTGGCCATATTTTGTGTTTATATGTTAGTGGTAGTTTTTTTATTCATTAATTTTGTGTCTCCTTTCTCCCTGTTTCCTCTCACTCTTAATTCTCTACCTTGATTCCATTACCTAGACTTATGGTGCTTCCGGGACCTGACCCCAGTTCATCTAGTGCATGTCTTTTAATCTTTTTAAATTTTATTTATTTATTTTTTAAGTGAGAGGAGGGGAGATAGAGAGACTCCTGCATGCACCCCGACTGGGATCCACCAGGCAACCCCATTTGGGGCCAATGTTTGAATCAACTGAGCTATCCTCAGTACTGGGGGCCCATGCTTGAATCAATCAAGCTACTGGCTGCTAGAGGGGAAGGGACGGGGGTAAAACAGATGGACGCTTCTCCTGTGGGCCTGACTGGGGATCAAATCCGGGTGGTCCACACATCAGGCTAGCACTCTCTCCAATGAGTCAATGCACCAGGGCTCACCTGTTTTGTGTCTTTTAAAGACCATTCCTTTCTCAATCAGAAATAGATGTTGCAATAAACTTTCCTCCTAAATGAGACAATGTTTCTGATAATTTGTTCATGAATAAAAATCCTTAAAAGTGGTCTCTGAACAGTGTTCTATGGAAAAATTTCTTTGAAAAAAATTTTCCCACTTGTTTCTCAACAGAAATTTACCAAGCTATAAATAACATTTTTTTAACACTATGTGATAAACATTACATGGTTCATACTTAATATAATTCAGTTAAAAAATTTATCCTCATGGGAAAATATTGCCAAGGATAAACACAAGCCTGTTTCTGCTACATTTTTAACCCCCACACTATACAAATATTAAAATTCTGAGATGCTTTGCAATAACAGAAGCTATTTAACTTCATTGAAATCATCATATCTCAGATGTAGATCATCAAAAAGTCTTGGTTTACTGTGAAATACCTAGTTCTGAAGATTTCTCATTTGAGGGATTCTAAGTTGAGGGATATTGATGTACTTAAATATAAACCAGGGATTTTGTCATATATAATATAAACCAAGTGGGAATGTCACATGACCTGGCGTTGTGTTCTGCTGCTTTTTAGTAAGTTTCAGGTCCATAAGGAATCCCATGATTATTTGGGTGGTTCTGAACAGGGCTAGAGTAAATTCACAGGTTTTATTTTAACTTCAGCAAATCCTGAAATGTATATACCATTCTCCTATTGCTTAACTCTTTATTTTTACTCCAAGAGAATCAAAATTTAAAAAGATGGAGAAGATAAAAAGAGGTGATGTGAGGGAAAGAAGAGATAAGTAACTCACGAGCTAAAATGCATTTCTAACAGTAAGATACAAAAGAATATTTAGTGACCTTGGAATTGGTTCTAATTTAATTTGTACAGCAAGTATGCTCAGTTTAGGGTCAGTGTCCATCTATAAGCTCCAAGAAATCCTGAGATAGTATTAAACTTCTTGGCCAAGTTGTTTACACATATTTCTTTACATGGGTATTTATTTCTAGCATTCTTCAGTTTCTCAGAGAGTTTCACAAGTAAAGCTTGTTAAGTGGAGCCTCCTGTACCTGAGTATTTCAGACTCATAATATAGAACTATACATCTAAAAAGTAATTATCATAAATTTACCAGGTGACTAAATGGAGCACAATTAGAAGAGCTATTCAAAAAGAACAAAATTGTGCTTTCTGATTTCTTTAGAAAGACTACTTCCCAATGGACATACAGTTATGATACAGTAATAAAATTATATACATGAATCATGTTTTATAATAGTCTAAAACATCAATGTGATACATTTAATTTTAATTTCACAGTTAGAAATAAAAAGCATGCAAAGTCTTACCCACCAGAAGTACAAATGTGTCCTTAGCCACGATACTTACGTACGCACTCAGGCTGGGTTCCACTCCACATGAGGTCAGGAAGGCAAGTCCGTGTCGTAGACCCCTGGAGGAGGTGGCCTTTTTTGCAATAAAACTGTATAACACTTCCTACCTGTAGCAAATTACAGGGAAGAGACACAAATGTCCCAATGGAACTTCAAATGTTCAAACAAACAGAAAAAATTTGAACGACAAAATGTTTTCAAAAGAGATTGTGCGTGGTAGAAGTTGAAAAAGAAATTGAAACTTGATTTAAAATAAAATGGGAGGAAAGGTCAAGGCTGAAGGAAAAGAAACTTAGATCTCTTTGTGTACATATAACCATCAAATATTTGTGTGCCCAAAGTATACATCAGTGCCAAAGATTCTGCCATGATATAAAGAAGATACATGGGTACTGAAAGGTCAATCAGCTACATATAAATATAAGATACAGTAACAGACAGACAAAGATTTAAAGATAGATAAATAAAGATGGGTAAGGATAGATATGGAAATAAAAAAAATGAACAGCGTAAGAGGCATATGAATAATGGAGACAGTAAATGCAATATTATGTTAGATTTAAAAAAAAAACGTTTACTGAAGATTGGAAAGCTGACAGAAATATGCAGTGGAAGACATGCAACTTGCACTGAGATTTCAAGGATGCAGAATAGAGGTACATACATACATATATAAATCAGTGGCTCTTAAAGTGTGGTCACTAGAAAAGTAACCTTACCCTCACCTAGGAACTTGTTAGAAACGCAAATTCTGGGACCTTGCCACAGACCCTACTGAATCAGAAACTCTTAGGGCAGGTGCTATCGATTGGTGCTTTAATAAACCCTCTAGGTGATTTTAATGAACACTAAAGTTTGAGAGCAACTGATATAAAAGTAGAAAATATAAGAAAATGATAAAAAAAATGCATGGAGGTTAAAATGCACATTATGTAGTTCAGAAAAAAAGAGAGTGCCTTTCATTGGTTGATGTGGATAGTTCACACAGTGAGCTGAGGAGGTGGGGGTGAAATGGGAGGCAAGGAAATATAGTTAAAAAGAGAACAGACTCCAGAGTAACATATACTTACTTTTAACTTTAGGTCTGACCATACTTGCATAAAGGTATATTTCATCTTTGTGACTTATCCTTCCATTTATAAATAAAGATGATAAATTTATTTGATGTTAGATTCATTTTAAGGATTAAATAAAGCAGAATACACAATCCACTCTACACAGGGATGGCACATAAGTTTTAATTAAATTCTAGCTATAATTATTAAGTCAGAAGCTGTAACATTTGAAATCTTCTTTTCATAGAAACAAAGTCGCTAAAGCTTTCAGAGCAAGCAAGTAAAATTTGTGCAGAAAATAATACCTTTGGAAAATTAACTAGCTATTGTATGAAGAAACTATTAAACAAAATGAATGATAAATAGTAATTCCGATTATGAGGCTGGCACTGGTATTTTAGATTTGAGTGTATTAAAGCTAGACTATCTTGTGGAAGTAGACGGGGGAGGGAAGCTTTTTATATATATTACAAGGAAAAAGTACTAATATTTATTAAATGATTATAGATGGAGAACAAGATAAGTGATAGTAAGGGTCTGCACCCTCAGCCTTCCATAGAAAATGGAGTTGGTAATACACAATTACTGTTTTACTGTTTTAGGACTACCACAGACACCCTGCTTTCTGCTTTACTAGCTAAATTCACCATTTATCACATTCTCATTATCTGCCAGAACTACACTCCACCAGAAAGATTTTATTCCAATAGTAATTCTCTTCTAACAACCTTTAACCTTCCAGTTACCTAGTAGTATGTCTTCTAAACACCTTTGTTTTGGCTCTTAGAGATATCTAGCCCCTCAATTCCTTATTTTGTCCAAGGCTACTATATTGCTCAACTCCAGATAGCACTTTCCATACCAGATTTCATATATAAACAGAGTTCTTCAAATTGTGTTCCAAAGCATGACATTCACATACCCCTGAGATTGGGCAACATGGTATCACACATTTTGACTTTCTCATATGAACTAGATGATGTGACTGATCGTTTAGATTTTGCAATTTTGTTCTTCAAACAGTTCTTCAAAACCTATCACCTCTATCAACCCCAAAATCTTACATTAGGCTAGATGTCAGTTAATGGTGCTACCTTTTACACTTAAATTTTTCCTCATTTTATCAACCACCAAATAGTGACAATTTTACCTCTTAAATCTTTCTTAAACTGTCTCCTTTTCTCTCTCTCACTTATATACTGTAACGTGTTTTAGTCTGCAACATCTTTTCTACAAGCTTTGGTTCTCAAACTTCAGCAGATGTCCTAATCACCAGGAAGACTTACCAAGACACAAATTCTGCATCCCCAACAAGTTTCCCGGTAATACTGCTGCGGCCTGTTTATGGACCACACATTGAGAAAGACTGTCACAGACAATTGCTATAATCATCTCTTCTAACTTGTCTCTATTTCTCCAATCTTGACCTTATTAAATATACTTGTCAGAGTAATCTATTGAACATGAAAATCTGACTTTATCATTTTTCTTCTTAAAATCTTCACTGGCTTATTACCCATAGGATAAAGTTACTTTGTATTATCTTGGCAGATAGAAGCCTCCATAATCTGACCACTGACCATATTTCCAGCATTATTTAGTCAAATGGTGTCCATATAATCTTGAAGTTTTTCAGTTCCCTGAATGCATGCATGTTTTTATGCTATTCTTCCTGTATGGAATGCCTTTCCCAAATGTTCCTTTCTTAGTTTACTCTAAAGGGTTTAGCTCAAACAATATTTCTAGAAAGACTTCCCTGCAGCAAACAAATTAGAAAAACAGTTCTTTATATGTGTTTCCTGAGCACCTCTCAGTGGCAAAAATGTTATTACCTATTCTATGAAATCATTTATTTCATTTGACCCAAATACCGAAATGTTAGCTTCTCGAGGTTGGGGACTGTATGTTATTTAACCCATGAACCAAGAGTTTAGAAAAGTGTTTTGAAAATGTTGAATCAGCCAAAAGAATGCGGACTAATAATTTAATATAAAATTATTTGATTAGTAAAAAGTTTTAACTTGTCTATCAGTTTCTTAAACTACACTGACATACCTTCTGTGCTTTAGTTGGTACAGTTAATTATGTTAATCATTATTTTTTCTTTAAAGGGTACATTTGGATTATTTTGTTAAACATTCATGTTGGCAATACATATAAAACATGTTAAAAAGAATATACTTTTTTTTTTTTACTTTTAAGGCTTACTTTCATCATTCCTGCAAATTTTTCTGAAGTCACCATAAATACTGATTTAGATATTAACCAGATACCATATAACTACAATCTATTTAATGATTTTTATATATCACTAAAAATTTAATAAGATTTTTGTGATTTACAAATGTATATATAATATCTAATATTTAGTGTTATATAAATTTAATAATTGACTACTTTTTATTCTAAATTTGTTGTATTAAAATCAATCATCAAAATATTCTTCAAATATTAGTGCATTAATTAACTATTTTGACAGTGATAAATGCACTTAGTATTATACTTTATATATCTCTCCATCTTTTTATGACTTGCCATGACAAATCCTCTGATTCTAAATAACTTCTAATATGCAAAATATAATTTGAATTTTTGTAAAAAATAAGTAACAACATAAAATTTTGCATTACCTACATTTAAAAAATTTAAGGAAAAAATAATTTATGTACATTTTTTCATTAATATTTACTAATAAAAAGTACTGCTCGTATAACCAATTATATACAATGTGTAAAATAATACTGGAAATTTTTATATCAGGAGTTAAAAATCATCCATATTGTTTTAATTATAGCAACGTTTAAATAAAAATTACCTTGCATTGGCTCAAATCAGCATGTTATGTGCATTATAAAATGTTATGGAAGGTCTGATTAGTACATATGACATCTTTAACTTATCAGTCCTTCTTTTAAATATTATCTCTCAGTTCCTAAGTCATAAAGTTTAGAGAGCTAAATACATTTATTAAAATTTTGCACAAATTTAGAACTTTCTAAATAAGATCTATTTTCCCTTTCATGATATTTCACAGTAAATGACTCTTACTTTTGTTAGAATTTTTATCACTATATTTATTTGTGTCTGATTTTTAATATCACACATTTGTTTAACTTGAATATGCAGTAAAGTCCTAATAACTTTCAAAATATATCTGTAGTTAAGTATTCAAAAATTTATATCCTCTTTGTAATATATTTAAACAATATTTCTATTTGTATGTTTAGCATATTTACATTACACATTTTACTGCCCCACCCAAACTGAGATAGATAACTTCTATAAAAGGCATACATTAAGTAAGGTTATTAAAACTGAAATAGAAAGGTAGGATCATAAAAAAAGAAATAACATATTTTTAAGATGAGATGCAAAGGGAAGTCTTTACTGAGCATCAATTTGATCCTGAGCTTCCTGGTTTATCTTGCGAATTTGTATTAAACAAATTGGAAAGATTTTAATATAAAATTTGTAGGTTTTTTGCTTTTAAATTGATGTCATATTCATTATTTAGAGATAATAAAACACTAAGTAACACATTTGCCTTATTTAATGAACTTATATACAAATTTTGATTATAAAGCAGAAATCACATACAATCACATGATTATTTTGGTATGATTAACTTAGTGTTAAATATCTTGAAATTAAGCATCTAAGAGTCAAAATTAGAACTATCATGTCTGTAACAGCTTTATGTAACAAGTCCTAAATCTAAATAATGTGTCTTCCAATTCTCAGAACTCAGTTTACAGAGCAATACTGCAGTTAGTGAAATAATGTGTTTGGCATTTACCCCGTAATTAACCAAGATGTTTTATCAATCATCTTGACAGCCACTCCCTTCATTGGCAATCTTTTTTCAGCAAAAATTGTTCAAATTTTCAATATTTTAGATAAAATTATAAATTATGTTGAGCATTTTTTACAATACTAGAGTTTTCACCTCTATCTATTATTAGATGATATATTAATAATTACATCTGTGTCCAAAACAGTCTACTATGATAAATCTGGATAGTAAAGAAGAGTGAACAAATGAGAAAAAAAAATGATTGGAGTGCCCCTACAGTTCATAACTTTCTCCTTTCCCTTGTCCCTCCCAGAAATAGGGTTCCTGCAGCTGTTTTTACTTAACCCACCATTGACCACCTGAGAAAACCAAGGGCGGACACAAAAGCTGAAACATTTTGATTCTCTCTTTCTCTGGAAATTTGGTACTGAGATTGAGGCAATTAATCACTTTCTCTGTGTAGCTGAGATATAAACAGAAATGGTGCACCCCTGGCCAGAGGGCCAATCTCCAGAGAGAAAAGAGGAGGTAAAAAGAGTTGTAAAAAAAGACCATCACCCAGTTCCTAAAATTGGACTTGATGAGTCTCACTTGATTCCTTCTGTGTTGTGGTCTCAGATGTACATGCAGCATGGCTTGTAATTTTTTGGGCTTAAGCTAGCTCAAAACAGTTTCTGTTATAAGAGTTTTTCTCAACCGATAAAGACACCACTTCTAGTTATATAAAACCATATTCATTTGAAATCCACCAATAAATTGATATTAATTAGAATTTTAAAAATTTGTAGTCTCTATAGAGATTTAGTAAATATAATTAGCACATAAGTAGTAAATATATATATATATATATATATATATATATATATATATATATACACACACACACACATGTACACACATACCTGTCATATGCACATAAAAAGTTGATATCTTTAATTTAATATACTCAATATATCGTTTGCAATTATAATAGAGATTAATATAATTATATATGCTTTTTACCATATTTGAAATCTAGTCTATTCACAATTAGAATAGAACAGAATAATCTAATATATTTTTATTAGCCAGATAATATGTATATAAGATTAGGTTAATTTTGTACATTTTTAATGATTATAATAAAATTCTTAAAACATAGAGTTAATAATTTTAATCATTCTATTGGATAACTATTCCAAACTCTATTTCATTCATATCTATTTCCATTATCTTAAAGGTTATTTACAAGAAAGGACTCAAGTGTTTCAGAAAAATCGCTTGATTTAGTGCACAGACACTAACATCACAATTTTGTATTCTGTCAGGATACCGTTAATGACTTGTTCTGTGACAAAGCTCAGTCACATTCTGTTTCAGTTTCTTTGTCCAAGTGATGAGGACTAATGCTGTTTAGCTGGTTGTCCATTTTTCAGGATTTAGATCAACTGATAAAACCTTTTATGTACATAAGAATCTAATGTTTTCTAAAAATACCAATATAATAGAGACTGAGAAAGTTTTTTATACTTTTGTATTATCTGGACAGGCCCAAGGCAAGCTGGAATAATTGGAAATGCTATCAAATCAATGTTCATACTGAGCTGAACTGTAGATAAATGAAAACTATTTTTAACAACAAAAATATGGCACCTTTGTTGAATGCTTTCTTTAGAAATGGATGTTGTTTAGGTTCGCACCGAGTTACACACAAAATAGCACAATTTAGAAAAGCCTGCAACACAAGGCAGTTGGGTAATGTGTAAATTGACTACTTCCCTTCAGAATCAGTATGCGCTTTGGCTCCCCCTAGACCCTGTAGTGAAAAACTTGCTGAATATCTACGTCAAATCTAAATTGGAGAAACAGAGAACAAGAAAGTCTGCCACTCATGACTGGCATGCTAAAGAATTGTATATGTGTTGTATAACAATAGGTCATGGTTAAATTGCTTCTTTAGATATTCCCCACATCAATGACAATGTGTAAGAGATATTTTATTATATGCACATTATAAAACAGAAATACTTTCATGTATACTTTTCTTCACTGCCTCACATTTTTTTGCAGAGTTTACTCATTTCCTCCCTCATCTACTCTTTCTAACCGTTTGTTGTGTACTACCTACTACATGGATTTTTCAATGCTCAGAGCTATCTTCAATTTTTCTTTTCTTTTAACTTTATGGTCAGTTAGGCTATTATTCCTGAAGTGTTTTTCTTTTTCTCATAATTTCCTTTTACTTCCACCCTTTTATTCCCTGTTAACTTGATAAAATATGCATCATAAATGCAGATAAACACATAATGTTGCTTTTGTTTGAGCCAACAGGACTATACGCACACGAACTGAAGAAGCCTTAGGACATAGTGTTATACGAAATGGAAATACGTATCTAAGGCACTCACTTGAAATCCGAATGTATTGTTCTGAGATCCATGCCGTGGCACCCCCGGGTTTTCACATGAGGTACGAGTGGGTTCTAAAATAAAGATTAAAAACATAACATTTCTTTAACATTTACAGTTATACTTAAATTTATATTTCTCCTGTACAAAATAATTTTAAGTGACATCAGCTTTAATGAAATAGCCCCAGTGTTGGGCAAATAAATTTGTAAAATGTGATTTTTATGTTTTCTCGCTTTTATTGTTAAAAATGGGCGCTGCCCAGGTATGTGATCTGTGAAACTGATAATTATCTTCCTGCTTGGGAAGGGCCATTGTTATACTAATGTGGGCTGGAGAAGGGGACTTTGTAGGTCCAGGTAGTTTTTTTAGAAGGAAGAAGAAGCAGGAGAAGAAATCAAAATGGAAGGGAAGGAGAGAGAAGCCAGTTTTGCAGAGTAAGAAGCCATGTTGGCAGACAGCAAAGCAGAAATGACTTAACTGGTGGGGGCCTTTGATTCTAAGAAAAAATGGATAAGATTCTTCTGGTTGTGGAACCGGAGAATATGTGAGTTGGTTTTAATGCCCTGTGTATTGTTACTTGCTGCTGGTTCCGAGGCTAGAATAAAGGAATGAAATGACCCGCCATTTTTTGGTTCCACTGTTTCTTTACCATCTGTCCGAATCGAATGGGAACCTGCATGTGAATGATCACGATGGCCATGGCTACTGGCCAAACACCCGGGTAATAACAAAGAGTGTAAATTTAATAGCATCTCACCATGAACAGTAGACTGCTAATCCTAAAGCAAGAAATTCAGGTAAACTGCATTTTATATATAGTATCCAATTCTTGAACTCTGAAACTTTGTAATATAAGTGTACTTGACCTGCAACTGACTCTTTAGAAAAATAATCTAAAGACAAATAAAGATTATGAAAGAAAAACACATGCATAAAATATTTGCCCAAGGACTTTGCTAAATCACAATCTCAGGTAGCATAATAGTCCCTTCAAGAATTAAGAGTTTTTGTTTTATTTTTTCAGATATAGGACTTAGTTATTTGGATTTTTCCCTGTTATCTGTAGGAGATTCAAATAGTGTAAAAATGGTATGGTAGCTCAGTTGGTCAAAGTGTCGTCCAGAGATGCCAAAGTTGTGGGATCAACCTTCAGTTTTCTCTCAGTTGTCTAGTTTGTCTGACAGGTTATCTGGATAGTTTGTGAAATACGGCATTTATTCTTGGAATATAGAAATGTACTTTGACAAACTGCCTGTTATAATAATAGTCACAGGGGTGTAAAGTAGCATAGAGAATAGAGTCAATAATAATGTAATAAATATGTATGATGACAGATGGGTAATAGACTTATCCAGGTGATCAATGTATAAAGTATATATGTGTCTAATCACTATGTTGTACACCTGAAGCTAATACAATATTGTATGTGAAATGTAACTAAAGAATAAATTCAAATTGAAAAAATGAACTCAGAGTCATTTTAAAATCAACATATCTTTTGTATATTTTTGGAGCAAGTTTAATTTCATTTGAATATGCTTTATTAATGCTAAAGATCTATACTGATATTAGTACTTAATAATGCTATTAATATGAACTTCTTTTCTTTATCATTTTATAGATAAACAAAAACATTATTTCAAGTGTTTCTTCTAGAAGTGTTTCATGCTAAAGGTAATATATGTTTCACCAATATTCATTTTCTGTTTCTCTAATTACTTCTATATTTTACATTTGTCTTTTATATTGAGTCAACTATAGTTTATAGGATAAAACCATTAAGTGTCATCACTACCTGTTATATCCAAAATTACTGAGCGTAATCACCTTCCATTGATATTACCTATGCAGTGAGGTGATGAGCCACTCCAGGTACCATCTGCTTGACATATTCTGGTGCTTGATCCCACCAATATGAAAGGAGAGTTGCAGCTGAATGAAACCTCTGACTGGTAGATAAAGCTTTTGCCTTCTCGTTTTCCTTGAGCAGGTATACCAGGGTCACCACAAAACTTTGCTGGTGGTAAAAAGAAAAGACAATAAAACTAAAGATTTAGGATTCATTAGAAGAAACAATATAGAAAAATAATGACAACTAACTGAAATATTGTAGAAAGTGACATGCCATCTGTGTTAATCTATCCCAATGATTTTTTTTTAGCTTTTGTCTACATGAATACCGATTACTCAACTTAGTGTAATATTTTAAAAGTTACTAGTAGGACCTTAATAATTATTGTTTTTGTTTTTGTTTTTCAACTACTGACCACAATCAAGCTCCATAGCATTTGTACTTGTGGGCTGCAAAATTAAAAAGTAATCCTGAAAAGGTATGTGATTCACAGATAGCTTTGTCAGAAAGAACCAACCCATAATATTTAGGTTGTACTCTCCATATTGCTCTGTATCTAAAATGCACAGTTATTGGCCTGACCTGTGGTGGCGCAGTGGATAAAACATCGACCTCAAATGCTGAGGTTGCTGGTTCAAAACCCCTGGCTTGCCTTGTCAAGGCACAAATGATAGTTGATACTTCCTGCTCCTTCCCCTTTCTCTCTCTCTCTCCTCTCTCCAAAATAAATAAAAAAAATCTAAAACACTTGAGTTTAAAATAAAATAAATAAATAAAATACACAGTTATTTGTTTTGTTGTACTCTGTTGAACAGTTAGAGAACCTATCTCAGTACTTAGTAGCGTTCCTCTTCAAAATATTTTGGAGGATTTGAGTGTTTATTTAAGAAAAAGAAGACTGTCAGAGTCCAACACTATAGAAAACTAAGAAACTCCAATGGTCTTCAACAACCTCAGAAGGGATCAACTTGACAGGATTCTAAATAAATTGATCAAATGATTTAATTCAACATATATATTTGTTTAATTATTAAAAGACAGTATTCTAGGTAGTTCTAAGCACTTGGACTTATCAGTAAACAAATTAAGATTTCTTTCTTGTGGATTGTATTTGTGAGGAAAGCATGCAATAAACATAATAAATAAGTAAAAAATGATAGTATGTGGGAAGGTGATAATTCTCAAGAGGAAAAATAGGAGAAGGAGATCGGATGGTGGGTGTGTGGATGAGACAAATGTTGAGGGGCGGGAATTGATTTTATATAAGGTGGCAAGGCTGTCTCTCACTGAGGAAGGATTTGGAGGAAATAAAGCATACGCCCACACTGATATCTCAAGGAAGAGCATTCCAGATGGAGAAAATGACATTGCCAAAGCTCTGTTTGGGACATGCTCACATGTTGGAGGAAGAATAAAGCTGGTGAGATTGGAGCAGAGAGAGCATGCAAAAGTGTAATAAGGGGTAACATCAGATGGTTTTAAATCTAGCAGATAAGTGAGGCAGAAGTACCTATATATAATTTATGCTTACAGTTTATTTTATTGTGGTAAAAATATCCATAATGAATAATAAGTTGCCATTTTAACAATTTTTATGTGTACTTAATATTTCAATTTGTACATTCAGCACTTACAAACTTACTTCCCTACAAAGCAAAGAAACAGCAACAAACATAAATTCTGCCTTAAGATGGCTATATATTGAGTGACCAACCATAAAAGGTATTATATAAATCGGGATACTTTGGGGAGTGAAAGAATTCTTCTAACTTGATCAGAAAACTACCAGGACAAAAGGAATAGACTAGGAATGCTCCAGGCAAAGTGGAATCTGTGAGTACCTTAACTGGAGAATACCTCAGTCTTAAACTCAGTGTTCAAAGAAAGACCTTCTTTGAAATTCAGGACACTAGCAGAAGCTTACATTTCCAAACCTCTATTTTAGAAACTATTTTTTTTTCTTTTTAAACAGTTAAAATTAAAGGTGAACATAAATAAATAATAAAAATAAATAAATCAAGGGGAAAATGTAAAGTAACACAGGTAAAATAAGCATTTTAAATAGTGTTTTGTTTTAATTTTCTGCATTTCTAATATTTATTCTTTTGTTTTTCTTTTATGAGAGAGAGAGAGACAGACAGACAGGAAGGGAGAGAGATAAGAAACATGAATTTTTCATTGTGGCACCTTAGCTGTTCATTGATTGCTTCCTCATATGTTCCATGATGGGGGAAGGTGGCTCCAGCCCAGCCAGTGACCCCTTGTTCAAGCCAGTGACCCTGGGCTTTAGACCAGTAACTTTTGGGCTCAAGCCAGCAACCGTGGGGTCATGTCTATGATCCCATGCTCAGGCTGGCAACCCCTATGCTCAAGCTGGATGAGCCTGCACTCAAACCAGTGACTTCAGAGTTTCAAACCTGGGTCCTCTACATCCCAGACTGATACTCTATCCACTGCACCACTACCTAGTCAGGCTCTAATATATTGTTAACCTTAGTGCTGCTTGCCATACAAGCACTACTAGCAATATAAAATTAAACCCTTGGCTCCAAGGCCTCGGTCCTTGTCTTACTACTTATATCTCTAACACATTTTGAATTTAATAGTTATTTCCTCCATGATCATTATCAATGAACATTTTACTTTTAGGAATTGTTTCTATTGTTAAGCTATTTCATCATTTATTTCTGAAGTTTCAGGTGTGTGTGTGTGTGTATAAATATAAATATATATATTTGCTGTTACTCATCTCAAAGTAGTATCTTAACCCTTTGAGTAGTGAGTTCTTTTTCATGCTTGCTGACCCCTGGGAGTGAGTTTATTGTTAAAAAATGAAATTAGTTCCAGTTACAATTTTATTAATTTAAAATCATATTTTTTATAAACAACTTATGGAAATAAGAAGAACATACATTTGCCTTTTTTAAATGTTGTCTTACACATTTTTAAAATAAAAATTTTTGTTAATATTGTACTCCAGATGATCTGGAGTGATGAGAATAT